>OZ005758.1:7965900-9192704 GCA_963930825.1 Silvanus unidentatus
AGACGGGAATCCGTCTAATTATACTCTTTATCCTATTAGAATAGGTAAAGATTTCATCACGGAATTCATGTAAAATTGCGCCCTTTGACAATGTGCTCCGAAATAAGTTCGCCCATTAATTTTAGTCACATTACAATGGAGCAAGAGATATGTATACATTATTTGAAGGGGTGCACCGCTTTTTGCCACTTACTTGTGTACAATCTGTACAAAAAGCGTCCAACTCGACGTTCGCATGACGAATACACATGATTTGACGTCGGACTCTTGTAATGCCCTTCTGACGAGCTTCACTTAGACTCAGAACTTCGTGGTCATTCATCAATTTTTGTCGTAAATGCACCTCACCGCAACGGCCACACAAACTTAAAGCGCATTGAGTGCATCTGTGAGACGCCTGCCAACAGAAAATTCAATCATTCAAGCGGTTTCGCAGGGATGGGTTTTTATTGCAAACCGTTACGTCCGAAGAGCATAAATCACACAACAAATGCGTTGATTGATGGTTCAATGTGGCCAAGACCATACGATGTTGGATTATGTAATTGGGCGGGAATGAATTGCAGCCACCTGAAGGTATGTCGGAATGGGAGCCACATGTGGGACATGTTACGCTCTTTGGGGGACTGTCGCTGATGTAACCCGAACCGCCAGAGCTGACTTTGTGCGAATCGGTGCTGTCCATAGTGTTAACTGGAAGAAAAGTGGACAGTTTTAAGTTTGGGTGGTCTGAAATACCAGCAATTTTTAATAAACAAACAGTTTGTGTAAAGCCCGAAGCCACACAGTGTGAATATATAAAGTGAAGCCTTTTCCATATTATACTGAGCTATTTTTGAACGTGTTTTAATTGCCCTTCATATTGCACTTGACTTTAGCATTTGCGGGTTGTTTATTTGACTTTGCTGTTGTTGCACTTGCAAGTTTCTGTTTCGAAAGAATTTTCCGCATTAGTAGAACAACAAACGATTGAAGTTATATTTGTATAAGTGCATCGAATTGGCACCGTTTCAATCAAAAATTGTCTAAAACCTTACCATTGTCATCGTACCAGTTGGTGGTGGTATTTGTTGGCTCTAGACTTTGGATGCAGATTAAGCAGAATGTATGGAGACAGGATAAGACGCGGGGATCGTTAAAAGGCTGCCGACATAGGGGACACTTGAATTTATTGTCGTTAAATGTAACTCCGTACACACTTTTGGCACGTGGTGGATTTGAGGACTTTGTTGATGGGGTGGATTGATGGGGAGTGGATTTGGAGCGATCGTGGCTGATTTTTGGTGTTGTTGGTTCGATGGAACGGCGTTTTGCGGAGCCAGATTCGTGACTTTGACGACGACGGGCAAAACTGCCGAAAATGTAGGAGATTCGATCGATTTCCATTATTCTTTAAGCATAATTGGTATACGAATTTTCAATTTTTGTGTTAATGGAACCCGTTTAATTATCGATTTATTATTGCTGACTAATTGTAATAGCTTAGTAGTTTTATAATTAATTGTCCTACTTTTAGAAATTTTGTTACACAAAACACTTGTTTGTAAAGTTAATATTTTCACGCGTTATTTAGTCTAAATTCGATTCTAAATATAAATGATTTCATTTCAAAATACGTCAAGTTATTTTAAAATTTTAATATATAAAAATTTCATGGATCGATGGGTTTTTCTTTGCACTATTCACATTCACAAATAATAAATGATTGAAAAAGTTAGGCGAACGAACACTTAATTGTTTTTTTTTTTTATAGATTTAAATATGTAATGTTTAAATAGATATTCGGAACATGTACTTGAAACTAAAATATTTAGACGCCTAGCGTCCGTTCGAACTCAATAACATTTCTAAACTAACTACTCTTTTCGTTCTATTTATTTTCTTTCGCATGGTGTAGACATAAGTTTATGGCGAAGCCGTATAACATACAAGGATAAAAATAGGGGGATAGTGCTGGAATATGGTGCCGAATACAACTTCATTACATCAAAGTATATTTTCAGGTTTATTATGTTTTTTATACAATGTAACGGCACCTACAGATTTTTGTAAACAATTTTTCCAAATTGTTTAGCTATATTTCTTTTGCGTGATTTTTATCGGTATATGTTTGGTAACTGATGGAAAATTTAAAAAAATTTATTGGAAAAACGAAGTAGGTATTATGTGTGAGTTTTACTTAATTTACCCTGAAACTGGTTAAAAGGAAGGAAATAAAACTGGTTCCTAGTTTTTGGAAATTTCCATAAATTCGTGAAAATATAGGACAGTTCTACAAAAATTTTCACCACTTATTCTTTGAAAAATAGACCTTTTAATTCCAGGAAAACAACCCTGAGAGCCTGAGACAGAACCTTACAATCATCATCATTTTAAAGGTAGCTAAAATGTCATTTGTAATCGAAAATTTCAAGAAAGCATCGTTTTTTAATAATTTTTTACTTATGGTTTTAATATGTTTATTTTGATGTTAATGGAATGTTCAAAAACCAATTAGGTACTCGTATTACCATACAGGTGTGGTAAATAGAATTAAAACATCCAGTGAATTAAACGACAGGTTTTAATATTTTTTAACAGTTTTTTATTTATAAAAGTTGCATATTTATAAGAAATGTGCAATTATTAATAAATATAATTGCACTTCACTATTTATAATCTAAAAATTGTCCCTGACGAGGCATGAAAAAGACGACAGCATCAAATGCTTCAAATTTTAAAATTCAGACTTTGATTGGCCAGTGACACAGTTTTCAGCAGGATTTTTTGCTACATGCAGGAAAAATGAAGTATAGTGAGTAAACGAGTCATTATCACTATCTTACTAGCTGACTCGCCATCAGCTTAGCATCTCTTAAACTCGCCCCTTGTAATCGTAATTAATACTCTTTGGGTTGATAATAGAATACATTTACCATTTACATACTTAGGTACACCGGGGATTTAGTACGCATTTATGACGGACGGTGTCACTGATATTCTTAACTTCGGGCGCGAATGTCAACGGCGACATCAATAACCATAAGATTGACTATGTAGAATTCTGTCTAGTACTACGGCTACCTTTAATAGTCATTCAAAGGTGACTCCAATGAGTTTTTGAATAATTTGTGGTAATTTCAAAATATTTTCATAAATTATCTAATATTTTGGTATATGCCCAAATTTGTGAATTTGTCTAGGATTACATTACAAAAATAAAAAAATTCAATATCGTCTCCAAATTTTCCAAAAGCATCTTCGAAGCGTTATTGACTAATTACAAAAATAGGGTCTTTAATTCCAAGCTCAAAGGGCGGCTATTAAATGATACCGTGTACTAGCTCGTTAAAACATAGCTAAAATTGTTAGTTAGACAGATTTTTGGTATTAATTTGCGAGTTAATTACGTCTCATTAGTGGGTATGTTATGTTTCTTCTTAATCAATCTTCGCTGTTCTATTTTATGTGTTTTATATGAGAGAAAATGACTTTAGGTCATTCTTTGCCTAATTTTTTATGGCGAATTTTTCCTATAATCCTATAATTCTGGAAAGGTATTTTTTTAAACAATATGTCGCTTCATTAGGTACGTAATGATTAAACAATGTACATAACACTTTAAAACCCTTTTAAATAAGTTTGTTTGGTAACTCCAGTTTGTTGTATACAAAATTTATATGTACTTGTTGATTTTTGTGGTTTATTGTTGCACATTTTTTTTTATTTTAATGCCCTAAAAGACTGTGAGTCATGTTCTGCTTCTGACAAGTACCTAATACTTGTTTAAAATTTGGCATGGAAATAATGTGTAAAATAATAAAAGTATTTTGTCCAATAGGAATTCTATAACTATTGAAAACGGTGCTATTTATGTATATGTACTATGTAGGTATGATTTTCTTATTTTTTATTGGAAAATATATTATTACTTATCATAAATATTTGCGTTGGACATATTTGTAAAACATTACCATTGTCTTTTATTATTATAAGTCTAGATGAATTTATTAATAGATGTAGGGACCCTATAGTTCTGTAAGTATGCTGTTTTTGTAATTTATGAATAAGAATGTACTTCTTTTTTCGATAATATAGTAATGATTTTTAAGAAATTATAAATTTATTCAAATGAAAAAAAGATCGCCGATTTTACTGTGCATTAAATAGCTGAAAACTGAACGAACGTCTTGTTTTACTCCCACAACATTCCAACTTTCCCAACTATAATAAATATATAAAACAAACAGAAAGTTAACTTAACTCTAACTCGTATATAAATTATGCATTAACTTTAATTGAACGACGCTTTTTACATAATAGCGCACAAAATTCATCCATTCTATAAAATAACAATCAATTACGTACATATATTTTCGTTGCCGCATTTGAATAATATACCAGCATTCCTATAAAAAAAGTTTCTCTTCTCTAATGAAACCAAAAACTATAAAGTAATATTGTGAAAGATCAAAGGGACCGCCTATAATATTCCATTGGCATTTCAACAGTAATAAAGACATTAAAACAAGTGCTTCTGATACCTGTGTACCCCTTTCCAACAATATTATATTACGCTTTTGATACATACATACACGATGGACCATCTTCCGAAGCAATGGTAGGTAATCATAGAAGAGAAGAGAGGCTGCAATAAAATTGACGATGCCGACCCGTAAATGTCATTAATTGTGTGCTTTTTATTGTTCATATTATGTCTGTTGTTTATTATCATGTTTTCAGATGCAATTTTTTTCTTTATTTAGATAATGGTGAAAATGTTTACTGCTGTTGTATAGTTTCGCTTATAATACCTGTACAGCTAAGATAGTGGGCATAAATAATAATATTTTTTCTTATTTGTACAAATCTATATACCAAAAAATTACAAAATAAATATGGTAACCGGTTTTTAGTACACGAAACCAAAGGAGAATTTATTTTCATTTTAAAGTAATGTGAAAAGTATACATTATAAAGTCACTCACAAAACTTAAATATACAGCACATAATAGAAAATACATTATATTTGAGTTTTGCTTTTATAAATAGACAAGGTAAAGGCAATTGCATGAGCAACAGATAGACGACTACAAGTGCTAATTAGTTCCGTAAACAGATTTCATAGTTATAACTAAACTACTGCCTAGAATCAACTGAATAGAATATTTCTTTGGATTTTTTCCCTTCACTAGCACCTTCCTATATGATGCGTGTGTGCATTGTGGAGTCAGTTGGTATAGCGGCAGCATTAATAAAATATTAAAAATCCTCCTCTATGGCTTATTAGTAATTCACAATGTTTATGACTTTACTTTGTGAGAAATTTCCTTTGCTTATACGACTTATAGTAAATTTTTTTTGTTTCCTGTGTTTATTTGCTCAAATATACGATCTTTGAGACCTCACGCAAAGTTTTTGACCCTTTACCTGGAATTATTGCGGTTGGGGACTAGAATTGGATAATTTTGGATTTTTCTAATCAGTTGTTTGCATAAGAAGTCAAATATTACTGTCGGAAGAGTGTTTAGGACCACAAAACTGCAAAGAAGCCTTTAATATAGCTATTTATTTTTTTTTTTTCAATAAGGTTCCTAATAAAGGAAACAAATTTTTGTATTGAAATGCGTAATTTTTATTCTTCGAGTCTAAATATGTATAAATTTGTCCCTATAAAATTAACTTGAATGATATCTGGATGCTGATGAATCACATAAATCACTCCATCGCCGGGATGCTGTTGAGATTTCTCTGCACAACCGCCATTATTACCTGTCCTGGTACGAACCAATCACCTGCCAATGTAGGAGTGGTCATCACCGTCGATTTTAACGATGTAGTACCTGTACAAACACACTCATCATTTTAATGGCCAGACACCAGAATACAAGTTTTCCGTTTAAATGGTTTCAAATTGAATTTGTGCTGCGTCCGTCGTTTTTCTACTTTTTAAAATTGTCCATCTACAAACGCAGTATTTATCGGTCTAGTGTGAAATAATAACAAATAATATATAATAAACGGTTAATTTACAAAATTTCCCAACTGTGTGTTTATCAAATAAGCAACTACTGTATGATTGGTATTAAAAACAGTCTATAAAATTAATAATTAAATGCAATTTAATGTGTAATCCGATGTGATTTCGAGTGCCATTCGTAATTGGATTATATTTTATGTGGTAAAGAGAGACTGTGGTAAGTAAAGCACGCTGAGAGACCCCAACAGGCGATTAGACAAGTAACCCGATCAAAATGAAACGCGCTTTTTACCTGTGCATCCCTAATTTGATTCAATAAACGATCGTTGGTCATATTTATGATTTAATTGAACGGATTTATGATGTTGTAAACATTCACTGCTAAAACCGCAACCAAAAGTAGTTGTTTCCAAGTTATACTGAGAAACAATGTTACAGTCGAATTATTGCCTTTATGATACTGATGAGTTGAGAGAATGCAATAATAATGCATAGTGGTGCCAATATTTCGATGACTTGTTACACCTAAACAAATAGGTACATAATATTTTTTTAATAAAAAGAGCTTTCAGCTAGCAAATAATAAAAGAAATCTTGCACTACCTTACCTACTTTTTGTTTTATGCAAGTAGAAAATTTTACAACATGTTTACAAACACTTTAATAAAATAATGTTTTTCCATTTCACATTTCTACCTAAAGTTTTATTATGATTTGGTAAACATTTTGTAAGAACGTAACAAATTGGATAAATAATAACTTAACCATAGTCTTCAACCTTCAATTATTTGAATATATTATTATTTTTAATGTAATTTATCCATCTACTACATTTACAAATAAACTTTTGCTTATGCATTAATTTTCAAGTTTGCTTTTCTAGTTTAACGAAAAACCTTCAAAATTGTTTTCCTATTATAATGCCATGAAATGTTATGTCTTTAAATAAATTGGATACAGATTGGCTCCAAGATTTTGCTTAATTAAATTATAGGTAATATGTTGAAGTGTGATGATTTGTGACGTGGCATTTAAACAAACATTTACCTTAGTCACCAGAAATTGATTTATCTAAATTGAAATGCTAGCTTAATGGACCATTTTTCTATTAATATTATGTCCATTTCTGTTACGAAATTTATGCAATATTTGTTTATCATTTACATTTAAGAAATCCTTTAAGTACTTAAAATACAACCGGTAATGCTAGATTTTATTGTAATGTCGAAATGTACATTAATCCTTCCTAGACCACTACTTATGTAATAAATAACAGTTTTTAGCAACAAATGGCACAACACATTTTATCAGCCGTCGAGTCTGAAATTGCGATAACAGGCAAAGACATCAAAGGCGATCCAACTGAAAGGGACATTTCCGTATTGTTAGATGAACGCGATTTGTGGGTTCGTTTTCAGTGTTTCACAAACGAAATGATAGTCACAAAAAGTGGCAGGTATGTAAATAAAAATAGCGCAATTTCAACCCTTACTCACAGCACTTGCTCTTTAGACGAATGTTCCCAGTCGTAAAAGTAACAGCCGCCGGTTTGGATCCGAAAGCGATGTATACCGTATTATTGGAATTTGTGCAAATCGACCCGCATCGTTGGAAATACGTGAATGGGGAATGGGTTCCTGGTGGTAAGGCTGAAGTACCACCATCCAATCCTATCTATATTCATCCTGAATCACCTAATTTTGGAGCGCATTGGATGAAAGAGTCCATTTCGTTTGCGAAAGTCAAACTAACGAACAAATCTAATGGAAACGGTCAAATAATGCTTAATTCCTTGCACAAATACGAGCCCCGAGTGCATTTAGTCCGCGTCGGAACGGAACCTCGACGGGTAGTCACATTTCCATTTCCTGAGACGCAATTTATTGCCGTTACCGCTTATCAAAACGAAGAAGTCACTTCGTTAAAAATCAAATACAATCCATTTGCGAAAGCGTTCCTTGACGCCAAGGAGCGACCGGATAACATTTACAGTCAGCGAGATTTTTCCGCTAGTTACAGTCACCAGCAGCAACCCCAATACACTCAACGTGCGTCTACTAATGAAAATCTTAGTCTTTTGTTAATATTAACTGTTTTAGATGGTTCTTGGTTCCTACCACATCAACCTATCTACCCTTCATCGCAAATGTCCGTTTTAAAACGACAAAAGTCCTCACCGTACACCCTACATCGGCAAAAGTCCGCCTCTGTTTCGCCTCCACCGCACGGTAGGTCCGAAAACTACCTCAAATCACCCCAAAATTTTTTTCAGTTTCTGTTGCAGTTTACAATCCCCCGGACCACATTCAGCAGCAACCCATCTACAACCCGTCCGGGCCCACATACACCAGTTGGTCGACAATTCAACCTCAAACACCCACCACAATAATGGGCTCGGCGATAAATTGCTGGTCTTTGACATCTAGTCCACCACCGCCTCATCAAATCACAGCTCAAACTACACCGAATCAATCACCTACCCATCAAATCTACCAACCCATCACCAATATTACGAATTTAACTTATCCTGGTTACTACAGTCAGGAATATCCGTGTAGTGCGTACCAAAACACCGAATATCTGCCGTCGGTTGTCAGTAATGGACCGGATATGTCCTATACTCAGATTGGAAGCGATAGGGCAACACCCGGGGTGTACCAGAGTGATGGCCTAGGCAAGGTGACCGCCGACTACGAGACAGTTTCCACACAAAGTCAGCAACCGGAGTCGCCAGAATCGAGTGGCGGAACTCCAAGGTCGGAATGGGCACCGCAAACCCATTTGCCGAACTAGAAGATCGGAATGTGCAATAATTTTGTATCTGATGATGTAAATATGAGTAATGAGCGTATTTCGTGTAAATACTAGTGTCTGAAGTGAAACATAAATTATGGTTAAATAAGAATAAAACAGTTTACTCTAAATCGCTTTATTATTATTGGTGAGTCTACAAAAAGTTATTCTCGCAATATTCTTTTAAATCAACAATAGAATCACGTAATCTCTTCTCGTAATTCGGGTCGTCTTTCAGGTGTTTCTCCACTAAATAGCTTCTATCATCAGTTAATGCTTTCTCAAATAGAATTGGATCACTAAAGCACTGCTCAATCCTATCATTCGGGATTAAGATGAGTGGGAAATAAATTGCCGTTTGTAAAATTGCGAAGAGTTTCTGCTCCTGACAACTTTCCATAAAATCCGTAAAGGAGATTATGTTCTTCGCTTCGTAACCAGCCATTTTCAAGTGTTTTTCTAAGTAACTATAATACATTCCAACCACTGGGTACATGTGTTTCGCTCGGAATTCATGAGATGTTGTTAAATATATGATTGATAGAACGTCGTGTGCTGGAGGAGCGTATCGTCCGCACTGAAAATCGACAAATTTACAGTCTTTTGGTTTGCCATCCTCATATTTTATTAAGAAATTTGTCGCCCATAAGTCACCGTGACATAAACAGTTGCGAAACCTTTGCGACGGTCTTACCAATTCATAAATTTGAGGAAATAGTTTTCGCGCGACATCCTGGAAATTATTACCCGAACGTAAGTTGCCTTCGAATTGGAAAATTTTTATTTCATTTAAAAGTCCACGAAGGGATGCCTGAAGCCCAGAAGCATTTGCAAAATCCGGTCGATCATTGAAGAAGGACTCGTCGAAGTTATCCTCAAATTCGTCCCATAAGGTGTATTTAGTTCCTACTTCCTTGGACACTTGCTCCTCGTAGATTAAACTAGCAGCATGTAATTTGGCTAAACTATGTAAGACTATGAGCATTGTTTCATAGTCGAGCGTTTCGTGTTTGTCGACCATTTTGTAGTCTTGTGATAGTAAATTATCAAGGATCAAATAATTGTCCATTTTTTTTGTATAACAAACTGGTGTGGAAGTGCTCACATTATCACAAGCACTTTGGATTCGTTTTAATAAATCATAGACAAAGTACTCTTTTTTAAAAGCACCAATACCTTTTGCGAATTCTGCTGCAGTCTCAATTTTTGGGAAAAATTTCACAAAGAACGATTCCACTTCCTCGTTGCTAGAATCTTCATTTTTTATTCTAACTGTTAAGGTTGCATGCTCACCTAGAAGGCCAATTCGTTCCTGAAGTGGCTCTAATTTGTAGTCGAGTAGATTGTAACTGGTGTTGGGGTATTTTTGGTTTATTGCTTGTAAAACGTCCTCACTTGAAAAACTATCTTGGTTTTCCATATTTCACAGTAGATTTTATAGAGGAGTTGGAATAAATAATCAGTTCATTGTTTAAGTGGGTAGATCAGACTGGCAGTAATATGCAAGGTTAATGTTTTATCAGTTAAACAAATGTTTATTTTACATAATTAGATAATAATGTACGCTGTTAAGAAATTAGAACGCTTGGAAATTTTTATCATTGCAAGATACAAGCAAAGTAATAGTCCTGTGGGGGAGAGTGGGACTTAGTGGAACAATGGCTACGCGTGTAAATGAACAAATATTTATTTAATTTAAATAAAAAATTTTACATAGAATATTTATCATATAGCCAAGTCTGTTTATCACAAATTTCCACCAAATCAAGCAAACATTCCCTCAAATAATTTCTGTATCGTTCGCTTTTTTGGTGCATTTCGATGATTAACTCCCGTCTTGATCCTAGAAGGATTTCATCACATTTTTCTTTACTGTGCAAAATAGCGGACACTTCTTCTGCCGTACACTTGCTTACATGTTGGTACATCAAATTCTGAGCCACCATTTGAGGTCTCATAAATTCAATGCTCTCCCAAAACTGTTCATATGTGTAAATATTGCTAATATCACAATCATATAATAACAAATTGTTTTCCAGTTCCTTGTAATAAAGATCAATAAGTTGGTTCATGTGGTTTTTCCTTAAATTTTGGTCTGTTGTCAGATAAAGCACAGCCAAAACGTCATTCGCTGGTGGTAAATATTTAACAACTTGAAAATCAACAAAACGGCAATCAACTACCCGATTTTCATCGTCGAATTTATAAAGCAAATTCGTTGTCCAAAGATCTGCATGGC
Source organism: Silvanus unidentatus (assembly GCA_963930825.1). Lineage (NCBI taxonomy): Eukaryota > Metazoa > Arthropoda > Insecta > Coleoptera > Silvanidae > Silvanus > Silvanus unidentatus. The sequence continues at coordinate 7,976,892 of OZ005758.1, forward strand.
ATAAAACATTCCGATATTTAGTAGAAATTTGCATAATGTTGTAAGTTTCTTCTCGTAATTTTTCATATCGTTCTAAAAATGCTTTTGCATCTTGCACGATATCCGGAAACAATTCCACAATATCGTAAACAGCATTAAGTCCGGCTGAAGACAATTTTGCACCTTGTTTGCTTGTATCTTTAATCCAGAACCAATCGGCAACTTCCAAAGGAAATTCTTCATTAAGTCGATACTTTGTGCCTAACTTTTTCGACATTCGTTCTTCTAAAAGAATAGAAGAGGAATGATATTTCGCCAATTTCTTAAGAGTTACCTCCAGTGTGTTGTAATCTAAGCTCTCCACTTGATTTACTTGTGTGAATTGCTCAATGGATAAATCATCAATCACTATTTTATCATCTTTTCGTGTTAAATAACAATTCGCGACACATTGATCCAGAAGATCCACTCCTACATTGCTAACTAATGGCTTGAAAGTGTCGTAGAAAAAAATTTCTTTGAAGAAGCCTTGTAAATCGTTCACCAGAACACTGGTCTGCTTTTCAATTGGATTGCATTTGACAAACAAATTGAATTCATGATCTTTCCATTGATGACGGACTTTTATGTTCAGTTTAAAATAATCCCCAAGAAATCCCGCTAATTTACTACAGGGAATCAGCTCAAAGGATTTAAAATCATAGAAAGTAGTTCCCAATTTTTTGGCAATTATCTCATAACAATCTTCTCTGCTTATTCTGGGATACAAAATCATTTCTTCGCACTCTTTTATACTGTTGCTCAATAAATATTTGAATCTGTCATCATTGTTATACAACTCCAATGCAAATGGGGCGCGATCTGAGAAAATAAATTTCTTAAAATCCTCGTCCTTTTGTAAGAGTTCCTTTAAAAATTCTGGACTACCTGCTTGTACCGATAGAGAAATGGCATGTTGGAGTTTAATTTCGGGCAGAATAAAGGACACGGACAATTTAAAGTCTTCATAGGAAAGCAAGTTTTCAATATTAATGCCAGACTTTTTTACTACCGCACCCAAACAATTGTGATAATATTTTAGCAACGAATGGAAGTGATGTTGTCGCATTTCTGCACTGGTTGTAATATAAAGAAAGAGCAACACATCATGAGCTGGTGGAAAATATCGTATTAGTTGAAAATCAATCAATTTGCAATGAACAGGAACATTATTCTCGTATTTGTAAAGAACATTTTTCGCCCACATATCTCCATGGCACACGACACTTTTGAATCTTGTGCGTTCTTTCATTATTTCAAACGATTTTTTCAGTAGCTCTTCAAGCTTTCTTTTGAAATCTTCAGGTTCCAATTTTAAATTTGGTATTAAGTCGACTAGAGCCGTTAGACCTTTTAAACTAGCATAGCAAAAGTCGCGTGCCATATTAAAACTATCTGTTATTATAGGCTCGATTAAGTAATCCCCCATTTCCTCTTCTATGCTGAAAGGACGGCCCAATTCCAGTGACTTGTAATGCTCGTATAATAAAGAGCCAGCGTGGAATTCGGCTAAAGACTTTAAAGTCAAGTTTATATGATCTAAATCCAATAGATTTAGATTAGGTTTCATGGCAAGTTTATACCCCGTTACATGTAAATCCTCAAAAACCAGTAATTCATTAGATTTGTTATAAAAAAAGAGCGGCACAAAATTTACACTGTAATTGGGCACAAATTTTGCATAATTAGGCAATAAAACACTGAATATTGCCACTTCACGTCTGAATCCATTGTTTTCCAAGAGGTACTCACTTTGGAGGGCGTGTTGAAAGGGAAACTGTTTTGCGAAATATGATTTCGTAACAATTTTACCGTTTTGTTGTACATTAATTTGCACTGTTAAATGTTCACCGAGGAAGCCATTCACTTCATTGGAGTAGGGTTTTATTTTGAAGGCTACTACAGGTGGTGAATCGAAAGGGAAATTTGTCTTTATCACTTGTTCACAATCGGACAATGTAAGTGGCATGATATTAATTTTTATGAAAGATTCCAGTCAAAGTGCTCCCGTTTATAAATGCCAGACAATTGTGCAGTTATTTAATTAAAAATTATCAGCTTAATTTTATAAAAGACTCGCTAACTTTCGTTCATTGTGGATTTAGTTTTGACCCATTGGAAAATATTTGTTTATCGTAATGATTCGCTAATTATTGTTAGTAGCATTTTCTATATATATTTAAATAGACGTATTTAAATATATGACGACAAAACTATTATTTACCAGACTATTGTTTTCGTAATATTATGGCTTGGAGGTTTTTGATTTTACTCAATCCAATATGAAAAAAAAATGAAACACTTATATAAACTTTCTTTGTATAATTTTTATTCTGTGTTCTCTTCTTACATTTGTTGTTTATTTAATAAAATCTCAAAAATAAACTTGTTATTAATACGAAAATAACTTAAGTTCTGTGTATATTCTGGTCCCATAAAATAATAAAATACTTATAAATTATCTGACTAGGTAGCAAAATAAGGTTTACATTAGTATTCTTATGATCCGTTCATTTAATCAGTCATTTATGGCTTAAAAAAATCATTAGACATTCGCCCCATCCACCGATGTCATTCGATTCATTTTATTTTTAACATTCTCCAATTGAACCTTGGTCTCCCGTTTTATCAATGGCGACTTAAGTGAGAACTTCGATTCTCGTTTCGTCAAACTTTTCGGCGAATGCACTGGCACAACAGTTTGATTCTTCACTTTTAAACTATCCCCTTTGTCCAATGAATTGTTCGTTTCAAGTCGCCTCTCTTGGAAATATGGTGAAGTGTTGCGATAATAATGACGGGGCGATGTGGTGCTCCTGGAGCGGTTCACTGTCGGCTCAGATTCGGACAATTTTGGGGTAGTTTTAAAAATCGGTCCCTCTCCGTGACAAGGACCGGAAACGGGCGTATGTGGTGCTGATTGGGACACAGCCATACGACTTATAGTGTTCGATGTTGTATCCCGATCGATTGATTTCATCTTCATGTTCTCCAATTGACTTACCGAGCCTAATTGTCGCATGTTCGGCTGTGATCTGGCATGTATGTTCCGTTGATTGTGCAATCGGGTCGTGTTTCGGCGTACCGGATAACCTGAAGTCTTGTGCGGAATGCGCATTGAGCTAGAACTGATTTTCTTGATTCGGTCGGAATTTTGCTGAGTCCGTGCTCTTCCCATAACTGAGCTGCCAGCTGAAAAGCGAAAAAAATTTCATAATTCAAGACACGACGGAGCTATTGAAAAAATTACGTGTATTATGCTTCTTCCGCGTTTGGGCCATCGCATAAACTACAGCCGCTAAACTGCTGTAATGACTCGGTTGCCTCTGGAAACTTGGAGGTCGTTCCATTTTCCGGCCAATTACAAAATATGTTTCCATTTCGCCTTTTCCTTTCACGTTTACAATGCCCCGTTTTTTCAGTTCGAAGCAGCGTTTTTCCAAGATCTACCAAATTTCAACAATGTAAATTTTTATGAAAAGAAGTGTTTAAATTAACTTACCGCTGCTGTCTCTTTGGGCACTTGAATGTATCCTATAAGACCAGTCGAGTCCATTCTTGAAGCCAAATTCACTGTATCTCCCCAAATATCAAACACAGGCTTTTTCGCACCAATTACTCCACATACAAGAGGTCCACAAGAGATTCCTATTCGTAAACCAAAATTATTAAACGAATCCTTATTGATGTCGTCTAGTTTTTGGCGCATTGACAGTGCAAAATCCACAAGGGCACATAAATGTTCCAGTTTATCAATATTAGTCCCATCTTCAGTTGGATTCAGTCCAGAAGCTGCCATATAAGTTGCTGTAGCACTAACTGTTTTGATTTTTTCAAGAACACTATAACGCTGGTCGTCCAGTAACTCGTCAAAATCAGCTGAAACAATTAAAAGTTTGTATTAAATCGTCAAAACAGAAAAAAATTGTTTATACCGATGATTTCGTTTAAAAGTCGAATGCATTCCACCCCCTTGTTAATGTCCTCTGAATAAAAATCTGTAAAATTTGGTATACTTGCAAACATGACGCCGGCTTCGGCGCGATATTCAGAGAAAAGTTTCTCATTATTTCGCTCGTTGGATAAGAAATGTTGAGCTACATGGTCGGGCAGAATGTTTTTCAAAAGTTGTGTGTTATTATGTCGTGTTTCCTGCATATCAGTCAAATCACGAAGGGCTTGTTGTTGCCACAAAAAGTCCAAACGAGATGATACTTCTACTAAACGGGCATGATATCCGACCATTAGAAAGAAGACAAACAACAAGATGAGCATTTGATACGATAAAGGGATGCTGTTCTCACTTGAAAAAAAAATGTTGTTACTCATTTATGTTTTAGAATGGAACATATTCACCAACTTACTCATTGTTTTGTTTGATAGATGAATTGTCAAAGTAGTTATTGTACGGAAATTGAATTAAAATGAAGTAGACAATAAGCATCGCAATAGCTAAGAATAATTTTATTAAATAGTAGAGTTTCAATGCTGTCGCCAAAGCTATTAAACACAAAACCCATGTGAATACTATATACTCGGGATGGGAAAATTTTGGACTACTCTCAGGATCCGTTTTGTTTCGTCCAACTTCCCGTTTCGTTCTTATTGGATTATACATTCGCATAATACTGTTAAAATTACGTCTCACTTTCAATGAGCGACTATAGCGAGTTAATTTGTCATTGACTATGACTATATTACCAGTCGTTTTATCTGTAATATTATTACGATCAGTCAGAACGTTTGTTAAATCAAAATCATGCAACAAGTTGCGAATGCAGTTCTCCGAGCACAATTCATTTGTCGCACCATTTATAGTAAAATTTTGATGTACTTTTGCTGTTAGTGACAAATTCAAAATGATTTCCTTAGAATTAGTGATATTTTTTACATAGTAAACATCGGATTGCGGTTGCAAGAGAGCAAGGGATTCCATTCCTACAGTGTTGTTATGCGGATCATCATCAGGTAGAGTAACCAAACTAACTGAACTTGTTATCGCCATTAGGATGATAACCATACAGATAAATCCCGTTCGCCGTGTTCTATCGTGCACCAATGTAGATGAGACACGTTGCAAAAATTTTGGTAACTGTTCAAACTCTTCCGCCATCACCAGAATCGTTGTAGAGGTCAATATGAGTGAAGTTATGGCAAGGAACAGGGCAACAATCATATTCCTGTAACAAACAAGTTCAATATGTGGTGGTTTTATGTGATTTTTACAACGTACAAGGAAGTGATTGCACATTGACAAGCGACTATAAATAGCCAGATGATGAAACAGCACAACATGTTTGATTTGAACATGTCTTCACGTAATTGACTAAACTGTTGTTCCATGTTTTTCTCCTTAAAACGTAAAATCCACGGATTTACATTCACATTTCGCATTCTTTTGTTGGTCTCGATTTCAATGTTTTGATCAATCATGTCGTCTACTTGTTCTGGTGTGGGATATGTTGATAGACGCTTCTTAAATCTTGCTTCTCCGTTTTCGCGGTCAAAGGCTTCTACGTCCGTTTCGTCATCTATTTCATCCAGGACACCGCCAGTTAACTACGGTTTACAATTTCAGAATTATTTATGATAGAATGCAAAAAATTAGCAATAATTATAGAGATTTGCAAATAAACAATTAAAAGTTGTTTTATATTTTGTATGGAATAAATTTTCGAACTTTGTGAGACTGATGATCCCTGTGTGAATTAATCTACTGTTATAATATTGCTCACTGATTTGTCATACTTTGTATATGAAAAAAGAAGGCAATAAAAATAATTTTATCAATATCTCTACTCTGAAAGAGCCATTGACTTTCAAATAATAGCATTAAAAGTACTTAAAAGGGATAAAAGTTTAGTAAATCATTTACGTTTTGAAAGGGAATTTCTGGGGCCCATAATGTAGCGCTCGTCTCCTCCTCCGCAGCACTCTGCTGTATCCCGCTATCGCTCCGTTCCCTGGACATTGAAATCGGGGGTGAAGTGGGTGTTGATGGAGTTTTCGGTGAATTTTTCTCACTAATATGATTCGCTTCATCCATGACGAATTTATTGTTCGAAAACAAACTGAAATCTTTTATTAAACAAAATCTAAATCCTAGTATGCAAATCCTACCTTGGTCTAGACGCAAGTCTTCTGCGCTTCATGGGCTCCACTTGCTTGATTAAATACGTTTTAACGTTATGTTCGCGCAAATAAGCGTCTCTCTCCTGCCCATCGCCCGGTTCCACTTCGTATGTTCCTTTCAAATACTCATAAGTCGCTTCGGAGATGTGCACTTGGCCCGGTTTCCCACCGGATTCCATATGATTCGCTAATCTTACATCATAAGACCAAATATCGAACTGCCATTTCCTCAATCCCAACACTCCACACAACACTGACCCCGAATGGATCCCGATCCGCATATCCAAGTCCTCCACATTTGTCTTTTGCCTTGTCTCTTTAATCGCCTTGATCATGTGAAGCCCCATTTCGACGCAACAATGCGCGTGGTCCGCTCGGGGCGTTGGTAAACCACATACACAGTAATAACAATCACCTAACAGTTTAATCCTCAAACAGTGATGCTCCTACACAGAAACATTCGTTTTTATTCACATAAAAGTAACACGTTGTATCGAATAGCCAACATACCGTCGCTAGTTTATCAAATTTCGCAAACAATTCATTCAAAATCTCCACCAAGTCCTCCGCTTTGCATTTCGTCGCTAAAACTGTAACAAAATATATCCACACATTGTAAAATTGCAAAACGAATCGAACAGTTTTCAAATTTAATTCAATACCAGTAAATCCTTTTATATCCGCAAACAGAATACTGACATTCTCATAGCGATGAATGTAAATTTTGTGAAATTGATTTGGTTGAAACGAACCGCCTCTACCACGCTCTTCCAACTCAATATCTCTAATCATTTCTTTCGCCACAAAGTCCGGCAATACTGTAACACAAATTCAAGTAATTGCTGTGCACTTTTACAACTTCCCGCAACCAATTCCAACCTGACAACAACAATTTCTCTTGTTTATCATTTTCTATTTGCGTTTTGTAGCGGGTTTCCATTGATCGATGTGTCTCTAAGAACGCTTTTCTCTGGCCTCTGTCGGTTAGATATTTCGTATACATTCCAGCAAAATTCACCGCCGTATACAGTAACACATTCGCAATGATGCAACGTATCATGTTTTCAGTCGTCTCATTTCCCGGATCGACGTAGAACTTGATGGATGTGACAATGACATGACCCACCGCCGAGAAACATCCGGCTATCATACACCATCGCAAAGGCAACGGCAGCATCGCATACGGAACGAAAACCGTAAACAAAACATACCACACCAGGTCCTCTTTCATATTCAAACCGATACCCTGGCCAATAAAACCTAAAGAAATTAATGGGAGATGGTGCGACCGGGGGATGGTAGGACTTACTTTGTGTGGTTAGAAGCAGCCAGGTACAAACGGCGGCCCAATGTAAGTAATTATTAGCGAAACATCGCCACCAGCCAAGAACACAAATTGCTATATTCACAGACATACAACAAACGGACCAAATGATTGCACTACTGCCTTGTTGTACCCAATTTGATATTGTACCGGACTCTTCTGTTTGGTGCTTGCTACTTCCGTTGGTGACGGCCCAAACCAGCATCAGGGCGATCTGAAGAAAAACTAGCGATATTTTCAAATATTTCGCGCTCTTTTACTACAATACCTTTAATAGTAAATCGACTATGTTAACAATAATTAGTGCCCTTTGACGTTGCCGATGCGAATACCGCAAATAGGCGAGTTCTAAATGCTTGTTCTGGAAACTGTTGGTTAAACTGGGCCAATATATCCCCTTGTACATTAAGCCTCGCTTAAAGAAGGACTCTGAAAGTACCCGAGTTTTAAATAAATGCACTCTTTTTGTTGACTACTTTTTAATACCCTTATTCTCTCCCTCTTCAGTATCGATAATACAATGGCAATTTTCCGTAGTGCAATTGTTGTTGTATGGTTGGGGATCGTCTAGCATGTCCTCCGGTTCAGCAATTGGTATTTGTAGGGGTTTGTTTTTGTCAATACTCTCCTAAAATTGTGTACATAGCAATTTCGAGTTGCTTTTAAAATGAGAATAATCGTACTTGTTTGTTTAAATTAAGTGAGTTTTCCGTTGAAATAATTTCCGTAACAAGTCTCTTGTCGGAATTCATTACGGAAAAGGCGATTGTTGAGAAATGGGGCCGTCGTCTTCGTTCACTCGACACCTTTCTATAAGCAATTGTCCACAACTCCTTGGCAGGTTTCTTGGTCCTAAAAAAGCATTTTATCATAGTTGTGTCAGCATTAATAAGTGTAAATATGTCTGTTATAGGTGCAATAAAAATAACAGAAATTAGAAAATCAATAGTAGATTGTTATCTATGAATAGACTTGAATGTGAAACAGTATAATTAGTTGATGTTTTATCAGATGTTCGAGCCATATGTCTTTAAAACGGTAAAAATTGCCATATAGGAAAATATTTCGCTTTGAAAACTTATTACAAAGTGGTCTGGTGGGTACTTGCAATTATGAAGTTTACTTGACCAAAATATCGATTCATGCAACGACAAACGCGCGCTCACAAGAAATTGTTTCGATTAATTTAATTGCTTTTAAAACTTTGTAATTACCTAACGACTATTTGGTCTTGTGTATTTAGCTCTGATAAGCCGTGTAAATATAGACAATTGAATTAAATTCGCCGCATTCTCATCGTCTGTAGTATTTGGAGGATTAGTTCTTGTGAAGATGAAAAATCGCTACTAATGAGAGTTTATTGAAAATTGCACCCTTCTTAAATTACAGTTTAATAAAGTTTGTGTATTCATCGAAAATTCGTTTTTTTCTGTATTGTAATTAAGTTTGTCTATTTTCTATTCAAATTTGTCTGCAGTTCAAAAACTATCGACTTTAGCTAGACTGTTGTTGGAAAGATAAAATAAAAGATTTCGTCTCGGTGTTTTTGTCTGCCAATGCGACGGACACATAATGGACCTTAAAAGCGTCTCAGCATATACACAGAAAAGTTTAAGAAAAATATATAAAATGTGTAAGAAGATTAAAATATATTTGTGCCAAAATAAAAGCGTTTTTAATTAAAAAACTTCCGCTTTTGTTTGTAATATAACATTAATATAGAATTCGTATTAAAATGATTTCATTGTTTGTGTGTGATTTTCATGTAATTAAATTTGTGCCGTTTTAGCATTTATTAATTGAAATAGGTACTGTGTCTAATGAAATTATCGACTATAAAGAGCCCACCCCTAATGAATGTAAATTTTACACTGTTGTTTACAAATAACGCATTAAAATAGTTTTAATAAACTCAGAATAAGAACGGCGCTTTGATCTTTTTCCGAAAATCGGGTCAAATTCCGTCCACTTGATTGCTTATCCATCTAATATTAGCGACGGGATACACTCATCATGCCTTATTAACTTATACAAGGGATCAATATTTGTCGAACACATCGTTACTGTCCCCCCTTTAAACGATTATTAGGACCAAAATTATGTTGTACTCGCCCCAAAGGCAAATACGACGCCTCGTTTACTCCACATCTTACTAACAATTTTGTTGTTATTTTTCAATTTAGCATTAAATGGGATTATTATTAAAAGTGAAGTTCAAAGTAAACTTTCAATTAAAAGTTTTTCATTCTGTAAACGGGGCGCTCATCGGTGTGTGCATTCAATAAAAACATCTCCTGCTTACCTATAATGCACACACAGGTAGTACACACTTTCAACTCATTTACAAGGAAGCGTATACGGCATCATTCGGCAATTTCAATATTACACATTAATTTAATTCCCAGTTAAATTTAGAATTTCAATTTGAATTTCAATTTTTTTCTAAAGTGTATTCCATCTGTTGAAGTATTACACCCCAGCTAAACGCAAATTGCTATTTAATAAACAAGCAGCACAGAGAGCCAAAATGATTTTTTTCATTTGGTAAATATATGTACACATTACAAGTGTTTGTAATCTTGAGTTGATTGAATGTTTTCCCATTAAAAGCGGGAAACACTGGCAGAGGAGATGATCGGCCTGGATAAACTTGTATTTCATTGCATAAAAAAACCGGGAATGATTAATTCGTGTGATTACATTCTAGGCCTCTCATTGTGGGTGCACGGAAAAAGATACAATCAATTGTATTGGAGTTGTTACACCGAAAATAAGCCCCTAATTGGACGCCTTTATTACGTTTTATCGTCAAAGGAGCCCCATTCGGCCACTTGGACACGTATCCTGATAAAACATCCCTTTACGTATGCATTCACAAAGCTACAACTGTTCCATAATATCGATATTAATGTGGTGAAAAAGTGAACGGACTCTACACAGTAATGAATTTGCCATCATCTCGACGTGTGTTTATATATCGTCCCTCGTCCTTTTCCTTTTCACGTCACAATCTATTATTGTGTACGTTATTTTTCCAGTTGGATTCGTGCGAAACGCACAAAAACCACGAATTAAAGCTATTTTTTATATTAAATACGACAAGTCAACGTACGTTCCAGTGTCTTCTGGTGGCCGTTTCCAACATTCCTCATCATTATTGGCCACTATTTCCGTTCCTGAGGTGGACGGGGTGTCCGTTGGTGGTAAATTATTTCCATTCGGATCCATCAGGCCGTAAATCACTTTTAGATGGTTAAAAGGATGGGTGCGACGCAAGTAGATTGGTGCTAAAATGGAAAAAAGTTAAATTGTGTACCTACATGGCGCATCCACCAAATATCAAAATAATGTTGCGGTTTTTTTGAGAAAATTTAATCTCGCAAATGATGGTGGATTAGGCAAATTAAATGCATATACTTTCACTTCAACCTTCAATTAAAAATAAAACCATCAATATCAATTTTACAGAGAAAAACCGCATTGTATCTAGCGATAAGAATTAAAAGCACTTTTATATTATTAAACAGGAACAGATTATTTTTCAGTGTAATACACGTCTATTATGTATGTATGAAGACTGATAATAATAATTGGTGATTGTAGTACTGTTACTCCTACACCTGTTGTTAATGCTATTTTATCTGCTGTAATAAATAGTTTTAATCTTTGCTTTATCGTTTTGAAGCGTTTTTTATATGTCGCAATTTTTCAGATTTTTTTTAGAGAAAAACTTACCAATTGCCCATTGTCTCTCACTGATTACAAGAGTTACACATCACTTTCAGATGCAAAACAAGTTCGAAGTCCGAACTATGTTCAGCAATAAGCGACAAAATTACGCGTATTTTATGTTTCTCACTTGCGCGCTTATTTCCACTGAATACGGATTGAAACTGTAGAGCTTTTGATGCTTTATGCCAATTTTCCTCATATGATAAAGTTTCTGTGAGATTGCGCTTGCGGGCCAATTTTATTCAAGTAAGTACATGTGAACACTTACTATGGCAATTTTATTTAACCATAATCAATTGATTTGTACGGCACGGAAGCACTTTTCCCCGGAAATGGTATTTTAAATCGAATTATCACAAGTTCCGTTCTTTCAACAGTCTCTTGTCATAAGATGCCATTAGTCTGAGCATCTATCTTATTTAATTGATAATCAATAATTCAGTTTACCGTAAATAATTTCTAATTAAATGGTGATAAATATTTATTTTTAATTTGTAATACATTCAAATAAACCGCTTTTAGTGACTTTTTGGGAACTTTTCGTTTGACGATATTCAGCGCCCTCAAACTGTTAAACACTGTACTGTGACCTCAAATCTCAATGTCCATGCGCTAGTACGACATGAAAAAATGTGTTCAGATCTTCTAGATGTTTATAATTAAATTATTTTATATATTAAATAAGTAACTTGCTAAATAATGTTATCGTTGCAGTACGTTGTGCATCCATTACCCGGCAGTGAAGAGCAATTTAATGACAGGTAAATTTCCGCACAATGGAAATGCATTGTTCAATGATCGTTCTTGTTCTGCCACCATATTCGTCTTGGCTAACGATTTACTTAAAAATGGAGAACATAAACGATTCATTGCCACTCCTATAACAAAATGCTCTCAATTTAATGCATTCACCACATAAATTTCTCACAATCCTTTGAAACGTTTTAATAACGTTTGACAAATTACGAAATATTAGGTAATTTCCAACAAATTAGCCTACTACTAAATAATTTCCTCTAGATTGAAAGAAGTCGCTGACCGAATCAATCGTCTTGGTCCAAGTGTTCATCCTGGCTTAGCAAATCTTCGTACAAGTGTAAAATCCATTTGTTTGGGGCCCACCTACATCGCCCTACTGTTAGATGATGGACGGATTTGTCGTGTATCCTACAACGTTCTATCCGACCGTCTGGATTTGAGCAAAAATGAGACGAAAAAGTACACACCCACCATTCATTAGTGATGATTTATCGTTAATTTTAAAAATCTGTTTTAAGATCGTGGCTGTTGCGCAGCTCTAGTGGTGGCACTGGGGGCTCGGCAAGTGGCGGTGGCAACAGTGGCAGCGGTGGTGGTAGCAACAATAAGCCGACAGGTAGTGGCCGGCAGCTAGCCCGCACCAGAGCCAGAATTATGAGATCGAGCACCACCATTAGAGGAGGCAACAATAGCGGTAAGTGCCAGGAATCCTTAAAATTTTAAAGTTCAGTAGCGTAACGATAATTTAGAAAATATGTAATATGGTGATATCTGCCAATTCGAAGTTGTCAATAAGAAATTGCTAACCAAAAATGCTTATCTAACATAATAAAAATGAAGAAAAACACATATATTAATGATCGCTCTGTATAAGTGGTTTTAAAACGGCCAATTTATATGTTGACTGACCGTTTTAATGCAAACATATTTTCTTTCATGTGGAAAACAGGAAGTCGAGGTGCGCCTGTGATTATAGGCAGTACTAGTACACCGAGCAGTGGTCGTCCAGTTGTCTCAGTTCCAGCTCCGTATGTTCCAGAAGAATTAGTGTCTCAAGCTCAGGTCGTTTTACAAGGCAAAAGTCGCAATTTAATCATAAGGGAATTGCAGGTTTGTTTGTCAATAAAAATTCGTTAGATTGTTGTTGTAAATGAATTACTTTAGAGAACTAATTTGGACGTTAATTTGGCCGTAAATAATCTTCTTTCTCGTGATGATGAGGAAGGCGAAGAGGGTGATGATGCGGCCGATTCTTATGTGCCCGAAGACTTAATCTCATTATTAGATGGCGGTTTTCATACGGACCATTCGGTGATTATTGATGCTGATGCAATGTTTTCTGAAGATATGTTTGGCTATTCTGGCATTAGAAGGTATTTTATCCACACACATTTTGTCCCCTTTCATTTTATATATTTTCATTTGAATTTCTTTTATTGTTTGTTATTATTTCTATGCTTTTTTTGAATTTAATTTCCTTATTTTCACTAACTATTCTTTTGAAAATGTTTGACGTTTGCTCAAACAAGTTTGTTTAACAGTCGAGCGGGCAGTAATCGTGGCCGAATTGGTGACAGAGATGCACCATCAAGTAATAATTCAAATACAGATAGGGATAGAGAGAATTTTTCCCGTTGGCGTGACCGACAATATTTTGGGCCAAGGAGGTGGCTTGAAACAAATTTGAGAGATAGTCCGTATGACAAAGATTCCGGTTTGTTTCAATTACATTTAAATGAAATGGTGTGATTTTAATTAAATATCTTTATTAGATAATAAGAAGAAAGATAATGCGTGTCCATTGTGGATATCGGATGATTTAGAGTTTTGGCCTGAACCGGCTCCCAAATTTGTACAAATTGCCACACTTTACAGTGAGTTAATTGCATTATCATCAAATGGGCAGCTTTATCAATGGCGTTGGAATGATCCGGAGCCTTACAAACATCCAGAAGTAAAATTGATTTAAATACAATCGTGTTGTTTTTTTTTTATAACTAATGTTTTCTTGCAGAGTCCTAATATACATCATCCGAAAACAGTGCCACTTGGTTTGGCTGGAGAAAAAGTTGTACATTTATCTGCATGTTCAACTCGCTGTTCAGTTTCAACTGAAAGTGGTAAAGTGGCTACTTGGCTGGATGATTTACTTGCTCCAGCCGCTAATAAACTAGAACATGCTGCACAGGCTTACACGGAATTTCTTACTGATAAAATTGCCGCTCTTTATACTTGTCCATTGTATACGGTTGCCAAGTTGGAAAGTGGAAGTCTCTATTGGTGGTAAGTGGTATAGCTATGTTTTTTTTTGGTTACTTGAATTGATGAAAAATGCTAACCATTGATTTTCGGTGAGAACAAATCTATAATTTTACTGATTTTAAAGACTATATTTAATTGATGTTTTTTAATATGCAGATTGAAATGTGATTTATTGTTACAGGGGCGTTTTACCTTTCTTTCAACGTAAACGTTTATGGGAGAAATATCGTACAAAATGTCGCAAACAACGTCCATCAAGTAATCAATCGGAGATTGTTGCTGGTTCGCAAGTGTGCATGAAAAATAGTCCAATGTATCAACCAGGAGCAATTGGTTTTACTGTTGCCGCTGGTGTACCAAAAGTTGGACAATTACAGAATGCTGCTTGGACTTTAAGTGATACTTGTACATTTAAAATAATGAATGTCCAAGAAAAAAGTAGCACTACAACAGAGAAAACGAATCGAAGTGACAATAATGGACCAGGAACAAGTGGACTTTGTAAGTTGATGTTTTATAGGCGTATTTTAAGAAAATTATGTAACTTTGATAAATTATTACCAAGTTTTACGTTCTCCAATTAAAACGTGTGTTATATTGAATCATTGCCAATATTTCCATTTTAGTTTTATCATTTATGATTCAATAAAAAAAGATTCTAAATGAATGTGATGAAAAATGCTATTTGTGATCAACCATGATCTTTACGATTAGTCTTTCTGAATTTTTTTTATTAAAGCAGACTTGATTATTCTTGTTTCAAGAATTCATTTTTCATATGGTTAATTTATTTTTTAGCAAATTTATCAACAAAACCATCATCCAACAAAGAAAATACGGACCGATTAGATATGCCTCCGCCGCCATCACCAGCTTCAAGTACATGCAGTGATACTGGCAGTATCAGTACTAGTCACAGTAAGTTAAACTTTTTTTCTAAGATACACTTCCACAGAGAATTTTTATTGGAATTTTAGAACGTCAAAAACGCCTCTTGTTGACCGGTTCTGACTCTTCAAATGACCAAAAGAAAGACGAAGAGGAATGGCAATTACGTGATGTGATATTTGTTGAAGATGTACGTAGTGTACCAACAGGACGTGTATTGAAAGTGGATGGTGCATTTGCAGCTGTACGTTTTCCAAGTAGCCATTCATCAACAACAACAACATCACGCACCGAACGTGATGCAACAAAAGATGTCGATGATATTTTACAAGATTGTCGATTAATGCGAAAAGATGATTTACAAGTAATTAAATCATCATCAAATTCACGTGTACCAGATTGTTTTCAACGTACACCAAGACGTATACAAATATCTGAAAATGGTGGGCAAATATTAACGATTGCAGTGGATGGACGTGGTATACATGCAATTGTCCGTAATGGCACCAAATTAAGTTATGTAATTTATAATGTGAGTAGTGGACGAGTTGAACAAGACAATCAATTTCCAAGTGATACAGCATCATTTATGGGCCTGTATCCATCACAAATCAATTTAACTTGTGCTGGTGAAAGTGCTGAATCGATTTTATTATTAAGAGATGGCAATAATACAATTTATCCATTAGCAAAAGATTGTGCAGATGCTATACGTGATCCGCAATTTTTAGATTTACCACCAGTACGTTGTATTGCATGCAGTACACTTGCATTAAGTGTTAGTGGCAGTAATATGAAGAATCAAGTAGCATTAGTTGTGTTTGGATTGGAACAACAAATTCTGATGCCGAAAATATTACGTTGTGATTTGGATGGTATACGACAAGTGTTGGCACAATTGGACAGTGAAATAAAATTAAATGTGCCCACATTTTTAAGTGAACGTTGTGATGGTAATCGTAATATATTCCATGCAGTTGTGAATATGTGCACACCAACATCGAATAAAGATCCAGACAGTGAACAGCCGGTACAAGAGGAACCAATACCAACAAATAGTTGGCCACCAGAGTCGTTTGATGTAACATCAGGCGATGAGGATAGTTTGATGGGTTTGGGTAATAAAGGATCAGCGAATAATGTGGCCCAATTGGTTGTTGATCCGGTGGAGAGACGTAATAATGCAATGCAAATATTACATGCAATGTTGCATGATTCGGCCGCATTGGAAGCGCATTTAATTGAATTGTTATGTCAGAAAGATGCACAGGGACAGACGCCGTTTATGTTGGCTGTATCGACACGCAGTTATCCGGCTGCATTGGAATTATTTGAACGTATTATTAAATTGGGTACACAACAAGAACGTGAAGAGATGATCTTTCCAAAAGGATCGAATGCTGACCATTCACCATTACATGTTTTATGTTGTAATGATACGTGCAGTTTTACATGGACTGGTGCAGAACATATCGATCAGAATATATTTGAATGTCGTACATGTGGTTTAACTGGTACATTGTGTTGTTGTACGGAATGTGCAAGAGTATGTCACAAAGGGCATGATTGTAAATTGAAGAAAACATCACCGACAGCGTACTGTGATTGTTGGGAGAAATGTAAATGTAAAGCATTAATAATGGGTAATCAAAGTGTGAGATATGAGCTGTTGACTAGATTAGTGAAAGAAACGAATTTGGTAACATTACCAAATTCGCGTGGTGAGAGTATCTTATTATTTTTGGTACAAACTGTTGGTAGACAAAATCAAGAACAAAGACAATTTCGCAATTCTCGGCCACGTACAGCAAGTGGTAATTCACGTAATAAAACACCATCGTCTGATATTGAATCGGATATGCCTGAACATGATTTGGAACCGCCGAAATTCAGTCGGAAAGCGTTAGAGTGTTTATTAGGTGATTGGAAAGCGGTTAGAAGTATGATAATGGCCGGTACAAAAGAAGTGAATAATGCACCATTTGTCGATCAACCATACATATCACGGCAAACTGGTACAACGTTATTGGATAAATTTACACATTGTTTTCTTGTGAAATGTCAAATGAATATGGACAGTTTATTGGAGACATTAATAAAAGAGATGAAACATAGTGATGTAAAACAAGCGGAATATGCATCGAAAGTTGTACGACGTTTTGTACGTTCTGTTGTACGAATATTTGTTATATTTAGTATTGAAATGGCACCAAATACAATAAAGAAACGTAGCACAAATAATCAAAATCAACCATTAACAAAATGTAGAAAAATCTTTCAAGCATTGAGTAAATTAAGTATTGAGGAATTGTGTGAGACGGCTGATTCGTTAATTGCACCAGTACGGCTTGGTGTTGCTAGGCCGACGGCACCATTTTCACTTGCCACATCACCAAATGAAATATTAAATGTAAGTGATTTTATAATTGTTGAGAATTATTTGTTTTTACTGTGTTTTAATGTCTTTTGGGTTATAGGAGTGTGTAAGTAAAAACTGCACCAATTATCAGGGCTGGAATCACGAACTTCGACGTACGATTGAAATATAAATTGCATTCTTTATACAAATTTGTGTTAAATACTGAGTTAATCTGATCCATTTTATTGGCAGAAGTGGCAGAAATTCAAAAAATACTAGTTTTAATTTTGAATTAACTTTGAATGGTGGTAAAAAGAAAACACACTTACGATTCAATGGTTCAATTCGATGCAAAATGTACGACAGCTACACAGTAGTCGTACGCAAATAGTCGATTTAAGTCGAACCATTCGATCAAAAATATTAAGTGCAAAATATTAAGTGCGTTCTTTTTAATACAATTCAAAGTTAATTCTGAATTATAAATAGTATTTTTTGAATTTGTGCCACTTCTGCCAATAAAATGGATCCGATTAACTCAGTATTTAACAGAAATTTGTAAAAAGAAAGCAGTTTATATTTCAATCGAACATCGTAGTGCGTGATTCCAGCCCAGAATAGTGCCATACGCGTTTCGCCCAAGAAGCCCATAAGACATTAAATAGTTCATTAAAAAACGAATTGCGTAAGGCACATTTTACTGCAAGAGAGGATGTCAATTGACTCAATGCAACATCCACGATTGCAGTAAAATGCCTTACGCAATGGGTTTTTTACGCTATTTTATCTATTTTGGTGAAAATATTGCTTTTTAAATAAATAAATTATTTAGTTATTTTATCGCCAAATTTTTGGAGTTCAAAACGTCAAACGTCAGATCTGCCAACACCAAATTTAAAAAATGCACCACATTTTATAGCATTATAAATTTCATAATAGTAGAGTGATAGCGGCCAGTGCAAAACTATAATGAACACTTAAGGACACCAAAATAGATAAACACAGTAATACTTTCAAGGAGAAGAAACCATACATGATAAATATTTTTTTTTACTAGTGTGTACTTTTTTTTTGTTAGGGTTCAGAGGAATTGTTTTTGGTTGATCCATTAGCACCGGCATCAACAAGAACGAG
Organism: Silvanus unidentatus; assembly: GCA_963930825.1. Lineage (NCBI taxonomy): Eukaryota > Metazoa > Arthropoda > Insecta > Coleoptera > Silvanidae > Silvanus > Silvanus unidentatus. The sequence continues at coordinate 7,995,500 of OZ005758.1, forward strand.
CACAAGTGCACCGCCACCAGATGATTTTCCATTTTTAGCTGAAGCAGTACGTAGAGCTGCTGCCACTGCACGTGAATTGCTCAATGATACCAACGATAATGAAAGTAATTTCAAATAGGCTTTAAAAGAAATATTGGCATTTTTGTAAATGTATTTATTTTCCATAGATATGGCCATTGATAATGATGACAATGCATCGGAACATGAAGAGCCTAATGCGGAACTTGATTTAGCAATTGATGATCGTCAAGCATCAATGCCTGAAAATGAGGCACCAGAAACGCATGTTGATCAACCAGAGAGTCGTGGTGGGGAGGAAAGTGATCCGGAATTGGATTTATTAGCTGAAACTGAATCGGACAGTGATGATAATCATAGTAATCAGGATGCTGCATCTGCACAACGGTCTGTACAAACTGGTGCAACAGCTGGATCAGATACAGGTAACAAATAAAATAGATTTTACATATTGTATCGTGTGGTATTTGGGTGTGAAAGAGAGAATGTTGTAATGTGCATGTAAATGTTTGTATTTCTATATGTAAACTGATAAAAGGTATGATGCTGTTCCCTGAAGATGAAAGTGGCGAATCTAGTCAGCAGGAAGAGGAGGAAAGTGAAGCTGGTGAAACAGATGAACAAGAAGCGGAGGATTATATTTTAAATGATGAACAATTAGAAAGAAGAAGGTATGTATTGGTTTTATAATTTTTTTTTTATACATATTATTATTAGTTTGTGGTTCACATATTCTGGTTTTCATGATTTTTTTTTAAAATTTTGTCTGAAGTTCAAACGATAATGAAAAGTCATGAAAGTCGTGTTACGTGTACTGAAGGCTAGTATATTTTTTTATTTTCGTTCCGGACCCTAAGTTTGTTAAAATAAAATTTTTTGTGTTCTCATTTGTACTTTGATTGTCTATCAAAGAAGCCGTTACAGCACTACAACTGGCCAAGGTCAACGGAGCAATTTGGCACCACAAAATATGCAATGGGCTATCAGATCTAGAGAAGCAAGCCGTTCTGCTGGTGTCCGATTAACAAATGGTTCAAATTTAGTGTTTATCGATTCGAGTTCATTAAGACGTTCCACTGGTAATACAACGGTTGCAACAAGTTCAGAACCAATTACGATGGCTACAACAGCAAGTTGTTTGGCACGTGCTTTTGGTAAGTGGATTAAATGATTGATCTTTTTTTTTCTTGTATGCTCTTCAATCCACCAATACAAGTAAAAAACTTGCTGTAATTTGGTCGCTAATAAGAGCAAAATTAAAGGGAAACAATTTATAATTTAACTGTTTACAAATTTATGTTTTCAGTTTCAAAAATTGTTTTCTACATGTTTACATAATTGAGTAGATTTGAAATGAGTTTTTTTAATGTTTTGTAGGAATTGTTGTACGACAAATTGCTGATTTACTCTCGGCTATGAACGATTTAAATTTAGGAGTTCCATTTAATACTCGAATGGAAGTGACTCAAGATGATATTTACAATGTACAAGTATGAATAGAATTGTTTTAATTTTTTTTTGTTCCATTTAAACGGTTTAATATTTGTTTTTTTAGATTTATTTAGAGTTTCGTTTAAAGCCTACATGGGATTGGCTATTAACTGTAATGGATGCAACAGAGGCGCAATTAAAATTTGGCGCATCATTAACAAACACCTCTGATACAACAACAAATACCCGTTCTGGCCATCCAATGAATTCGGCATCGAGTTCAGGAGGTGGGGTTCGACTTCTTCCAACAACTCTAGCTTCACTAGGTGTTTTGGCTTTTAATTATTTGCATGTTTCCAATAAAATATAAATCAGTGCATGTGCTTTTAATAATAATTATCTGTTGGTTTTTTTTTCTGAATGTAATTTATTAATGGGTGTTTTTTTGTTTGTTTACATTGTTTTAGTGGGCAGTGGTGGTTCTAGTGGTCGTTCATCAACACATCGTACAACAGGTAATACAAGCAATGCCGGCGTTAGTAGAATTGTTGGTTTTACAACAAATACTGAAACTAGTCGTTCGCGTAACGAACGAAACGGTAGTATAAGTTCGAAAATTGTACAATTGTTGGTTTATGTGTATTTTTTTTTAGGTGTCGATGCACATGCAGCACGTCGTGAATTCTTATCATATTGTTTGTCGTTGATGAGGGCACATAATAGTGAACATTTAGATTCGTTGCCCGTATTAGATGTGTCCGCAATGAAACATGTTGCATATGTGTTTGATGCATTAATTTATTTTATGCGTTCCGGACAAGCAGATAGTATTTATTCGGATGTTAAAAAGGATGGTTTCTCATTGGCATGGAATGATCCAGTAAGTGGTTTGAGATTCTTTAATGCTAAATGTATTGATTTGAAATTGGGGGTGTTTTTTTTAGGATGAGAATGAAAATGATGAGACTGAAGATGATATTGCTGTGGCAATGGACACCGAATCACTTGATGATCAAGAAGTGTCCAATTTAGCAAATATTTCAAACAGTTTAAATGCAACCACAATTCATGGTGGAACAGGAAAGGGTAGAAAACATTCGTTTTTCCAACGTTCAGAGTCGACATTATGTCTTGGTTGTCCGCCACCGGATCCATTTGAAATGCCAATGGCAGAGGCTTTACCATTAGCCGATCAACCACATTTATTACAACCGAATGCAAGACGTGAAGATTTGTTTGGTATACCAAAGCAACCAATAACATTAACATCAACTGGTGTTAATTCGACAAATCCATTGGAATCGTTGCCAACAAAATTGAGCTTGTCTACTAGAACATCGGATTATGGTATGAGTCAGCCAGTAAAAGCAAATCAACCGATATCATTGTCATTGAATGTAATGGGTCCAAATCCATTAATTTATCCACAAAGTTATACACCGGAAATAGAGAAAAAAGGGAATAATAAAGAAGTTGAAGTTCAAACTGATGAAATATTGCCAAGTACAAGTAGTGGTACGGATGTGAAAACAACAACCAGTGCAAATAAAACGAATGAATTGTGGTCAAGGCCACAAATAATTGTATCGCCACGTAAAATCGATGCTGGTGAGGAGAGTGCAGTTTTTAATAACGTTAATAATTATGTGCCTATGGATTGTACTCAAGAAATTGGAAATAAATCAACATCGACAAGGAGTCCAAGTAAAAGTGTAATTGTACGGGCTGGCTCTTCAACGGTGAGTTTATTGAAAATTTAATTAAACACACTTTGGGAAGTTTCGATACGAGAACAATTTATGGAGTATTAATTGTGTTTCCACTAAAACTTCCAAGATTAAATTTTGCTTTCTGATGACCGCAATTGTATGAAGGCTTTAATTGGGGACAGATACGGAGCAAACAAATTTTCTATTATGCAAATAAAGAAAATGATAATGAACTTGTTTTTTTTTTAATTTCAGAGCAAAGATCAAAAGCAACCGTCGTCCGATTTTGATGGATTAATGCTAGTAGATAATCAACAGACGGAAACACTTGAAAATCAAGAAATCTCTGCAAATGTTACCGTTGTAACAACAACAATGAATAATGAGACACCGAAACCATCGTTTGGTCAATTGGTTTCACAGGATTTATTGTTAGGTAGATGGCGATTGGCATTAGATTTGTTTGGTCGTGTATTTATGGAAGATGTTGGCTTAGAGCCAGGTTCAATAGTATCTGAATTGGGTGGTTTCCCAGTGAAAGAAGCGAAATTCCGTCGTGATATGGAGAAATTACGAAATAATCAACAAAAAGATTTGACATTATTGAAAATTGAACGTGATCGTACTTATTTGTTGTTGCAAACATTTAAAGAATTAAATACACAGTATAATAATTACAATCGAAGAACATCATCATCACCACCATTGGCTGTAAATCGTGTGAAAGTTACATTTAAAGATGAACCAGGTGAAGGTAGTGGTGTGGCACGTAGTTTCTATACAGCCATTGCGGAAGCAATTTTATCCAATGAGAAATTACCGAATCTGGACAGTGCCCAAGTGGATAATAAATATTCACAATACAGTGTCTTACAAAGGATGCGACGTGATCGTGACCGCGAAGTGCTCTCACGTAGAAATGTGAGAGGTTCGAATAGATCGCGAGACCATCATCGTCGCACAATGAGTATTGAAGCGAGAGCATTTGTACCAAGTGATAATTTTGCAAGTGATAATAATTCATCATCATCGTTGCCCGATATATCATCAGCTGCAACAAATGCGACGTCCGCAACAAGTGGCAGTAATTCAAATACGAACAATGGCAATTCGAATGCAACACGAAATGAACATCTAAGTATACATCAGCAACAATTAGGTGACCGTTTGTATCCGAAGGTGCATAGTTTACATCCAACATTTGCTGGACGTATAACTGGTATGTTATTGGAATTGGCACCTGCTCAATTGTTGTTATTAATGGCATCGGAGGATTCGTTGAGGGCCAAAGTTGAGGAGGCTGTTGAAATGATATTGTCCAATTCACATTCCGCACCCGATTTGGCGCCCGAAGCTCTATTAGAATTGGATGTGTTTTCATTGACTGATCGTGGCACGAAAAAGAGCAGCACAACAAGGCAAACAACAACAAATGAGGAGATTGGTGGTTTTGCGGATGAAATACGTGCAGATGATGAGGATAATGCACCGTTATTTTATTGTCCTGGCAAGCGGGGCTTTTATGCACCACGTCAAGGCAAATCGAGTTTTGAACGTTTGAATGCGTTCCGTAATGTTGGACGATTGTTGGGCTTGTGTTTATTGCAAAATGAATTGTGTCCAGTATTTTTGACGAGACATGTATTGAAATCGATTTTGGGACGATCGATTAAGTTCCATGATTTGGCATTCTTTGATCCAGTTGTTTATGAATCATTGCGACAATTGGTAGTGGATGCTGAAACGAAGGATAGTAATAGTTTGTTTTCAGCGCTTGATTTGAATTTTACGTAAGTGGAATTTGTTGTTGTTGTGTGAAATGGGAGATTAATTTTGTTTGGTTTTTAGTATTGATTTAGCACCGGAAGAAGGTAGTGGTACTGTGGAAATTATGCCTGGTGGAAAGGATGTTGAGGTGACTTCGAGTAATGTTTATGACTATGTTAGAAAGTACGCTAAATATAGGATGATTAAGGTGCAAGAGAAGGCGATAGAAGTGAGTTGGATTTATTTCGGTTTTAGGTTCTATTTTAATATTCGTTTTTATGAAAAATTTCAGAATATTCGTACTGGAGTTTTTGATGTATTACCAGAGGGTTCTTTAGATGGTTTAACAGCGGAAGATTTGCGTTTGTTGTTAAATGGTGTAGGAGATATAAATGTTCAAGTTTTGATTTCATACACGTCATTCAATGATGAATCTGGTGAAAGTAGCGATCGATTAGTGAAATTCAAGCGATGGTTGTGGTCTATTGTAGAGAAAATGACACATTTAGAACGACAAGATTTGGTAAATGATTGACATGTTGAAGTTTAATATAGATTGTAATGGGAATTAATTGTAGGTTTACTTTTGGACTGGATCACCCGCCTTGCCAGCCAGTGAAGATGGTTTTCAGCCGATGCCTTCAGTTACAATTCGGCCGGCCGATGATGCTCATTTACCAACTGCAAATACGTGCATTTCTCGATTATATATTCCATTATATAGCAGTCGCACTGTTTTAAGACAGAAACTGTTATTAGCAATTAAAACAAAGAACTTTGGATTTGTGTGATTGACAGTTTGTAACTATGTAATCCTTAAATAGATAGTTAACACGTAAATAATGATTTGAATTTTTTTCAATAAAAGTTTTCTTCTGTTCCTTGTTGTTTTCATGTTCATGGTTTCAATGTGATTGTTTAATTAAAAAAAATGTAAATATTTAAATGCACAATTTGATTTTTTTTGTGGATGCTCCAAAACGCAATTTGTAAAATTTATATAAGTTCAAACATGTAATGGAAAGAGATAATTTATTTCTTTTGTTTTTAGTTTTTATTTTAAGGATTTTTCTACATTCGTATGTAAAAAACTATTAGCTTCAATAAAGTTATAAAATATTTCAAGTAATGTACATTCAATTGATAAAATTGTTAATCACAGCTTCGTGTAGTTTTGGATGTTTTCGGAGAGGCCGTTGATTTGTATATTTAACTAAATCCAGACTCTCTTAGTCCATATAGGATGATACTTCACAGATGGCAGTTCCCTACTGGATCAGACCTGAAATTATAATAAAATACGTTTTAGTAGGTACAATAAAAAGGCCGTTGGTATCGGTCATATGCAGTTGAACAGTTGATCTTTATTTACAGCCCTTGAAATCTGCAAATTGATTTATGAAACGTTAAATGGATCTTTGGGGAATCTATTTTTAAAAATCAAACAAAACATGCTTGTATATCCTTCAAAAGCTCTTACCCATAGTTAGAAATATATTGATAAGTCGTAGGCGTTAGTTGATTCCTTATAAATTTATTTTCATTATATCTGAAAATAGAAATATGTATCCGTAACAAGATTTTCCACCCCTTCTACTGTGTAAACGGAAACTACAGAAAAGAAGAGAGAAAATAAATACAATAGCGTATAGCGTAAGGGATGAATGGGGGTTGAAAAGATTTGGTTTGTGCGCAACTATTAGAGAAACGGCGCGTATATAAATATAAAGACGCTCACGAAGCTTCTAGTACTATAGGCGTCGCGACGCGAAAACAACCCCTTCAATTCATCCGTTCTCGCTTCACCAACATCGAACAATTTTAGCAGTTGCGAAGGTTTATGGTTCATGCCATCCCCTTTATGTGTGTATATTTATTTATTATAATTAATTAAAATCACTTTTATTTATTGTAGTTTACTTAAGTATAGTAAATATTTGCTGTTGTATTTATTTGTTTGCATGATCAGAAAAATCTCAAGTTTTGTATTTTTGCATGCAGCAAAAGTAATAAATTTTTATTATATGCGACCGCCTCAAAAGCGGCATATAATTATAAAGAATCGATCATTTGGGGACACACGAAATACAATTTATTATTTATTCAATGACTAGTTTCATTTTTCAAAGTATTTTGCTTATTTTATTGGTAGATTATAGGAGATATTATTTGGTGTAATTAAAATAAATTTCATTTAAGATCCTCATCATCATATCTATCGAATGCCTTTCCATAAAATACTGTAATCCTGTTAATTATCTTTGTCGATTTATTGGGAATTTTCGAACAAATTCTGTTAAATGGTTTGCTTTTAATGAAAGTTAGTGCTTAATGTTTGCGGAAGTCAAAATCAGGAGCGAGTTTCGATCAATTTTAATTTGAAAACGCGCAAGTATTTCAAGTTTGTTGTAAACTTGTTCAATCCCCCAAATCTTTTACGGGGCCTTATGAAAATGTAAAAAATAAACTAATCAAAATGCAATTGCAATACATAAACCAAATTCGTATTTTTTTCAAGGTGTAAAAAATATATATACGTATATAAATTCAAAACATGTTATAAGATCGTAAAAACAACGTTATTTCTTAAAAATTAACAACAAATTTAGTAAATGTCCAATTTGACTTGAGATGCACTAGAGATACACTAATGCTGCACAATGCAGTAAGTCGAATTCGCTGAAAGTATTGTGATTGTTTTGTATTGTAAACAATAAGCATTTTTATTTTTAGCAATATTATTAATTTTTTGAAATAGTGTTATTGTGGCCTAGAGGGGCCCCCCGAGTAGCCGGGGCCCCCCCGCAAATGGGATGCGGCGGGGCCTACCGTTACGCCACTGCCTTCCTATACATGTTTAAGTTAAAAATCCTAAGTGGTCTTTGTTTTATTATTAGAAAAATTCAAATGTAAGACATAAAGTTAACATAATAATAACGTAAATAAACTTATTCAAAGATGATTCGATAGCGATCTCGATCGGCATCTTACGTATACGATTCTAGAATTATAATTTGGTAACAAAAAAAAAATAAAAACGATATTCTGAATAACAGTTATTTAAAATATATTTAAAAAATACACACATGACCTAATTCATTTTATGTTTAGGAAAAAATGCGTGGAATACCAGAAAGAGAAACTGAAACAGAAAAAAAAAATCAGTCAATCAAGCGTTTTTATTAGAATTGGTAAACATGGAAAGAATAAATGAAATATTTTAGAGAAAAATAAGGCGGTGTGCTTTCAGCAACAAATTTAAACTTTTGATTTTTAGTAGATAAAGCAAAAAGGGTGGCATGATAGATCTAAAGTCGAGTTTGTAAATGAGAGCATTTTCGATACAATAGACCCTTGAAAATCAACAACCCTTACCGTAACCTACGCCCGCGTAATATATTTTACCACTACAATAAGTTGATATATTACTTACAATGTAATAAATTCTCGAAAAAAATATATAACCGAAATTGAGATTTAGCGATATAGGTATGCCTCTATATTTATAACAAAATAAATTTATAGTTTTCTTCATGTTCTTTATTTTATTACAAACTTTCCAGCACAACAATAGAAATATCACATTTGGAGTTCGACTTTAAAAACTCATTAAATTATGTATTTGAAATTTTAAGAGAAACTTTGTTTTACGATGATATTTTATATTTGGTAGAGAGAAGACAAGAGTTTATACATAATCGGAATACGTTTTTTTTTCGAAAATGCTGCCCACAAGGGCAGAAACAAACGTCACGGTTAATTTCTCTCCACTTTGTCTAACGTTCATTTCAGTTAAAAAACGCACCAACTTGCTTCTAGGAGAATTGAATTAAAAAAATTCGGATTCAAAACAGATTTTATCAAATTCAAATGTTTTGTCAAAACTTATTTTTATACACTGAATAATAAACCGTGAAAATTGCTAATAACTTTAAAGTTAGCACTAAAATATTGCCATCAATATACATAAAAGAACTTTTTTCATAAATTTTATTTATACGTTTTTTAACTTTTTCATTTCCATTTCATGTGGAAATTATTTTACTTCATTCTTATTTTTCTTTATGTCTTTTTCTACTTGTGTGTTGGGCAACTTTTATATCATAAATATACATACGCATCTGAGACTTTATTTTCTAGTAGATTTTGTAAATCTTTTCAAAAGAGAAAAAAAGTTTTTATTGACAAAGTAATTCGATGCTTTGAATACGTAAAGTGTGTGTGTATGTAAATTCGTGTCATTTAATGGACTCGTATTCAGAGTTTTTCAGATTAATCATTTTTTATTCTCTTACATTCTTTGATATGTTTATATTTTATTTTATACAATAAATACAGCAACATTTTATATTCAGTATTCTGTTTCATATATTAAAAAAATCAACTTATACTTGAAGAGTCAGCGACCTTAAAAGAAAAGACCAAGAAATAAGAAACGGAGCACGCTTTAAACTTCTAATACTCGTTTTCTATTCAATCTAATTATAAATCAATCACATCGAAAGAGACGCAAAGTTATATAGTAGATACGAGTATATAACAACATTATACTAGAGGTATTAGGTATTCTTTCACTTTAATAGAGAAGCACTTCGCAATTTTCACTCCCTCGAAAATTAAAAGAATGAAATAGGCAGTTATTTCACCTTGTAAAACAAGTCCACAGAAAATTACGAAATTATCTAAGAAAACAATTTTCCAACAAAGAAAATCCAGCAGTATTTCCTGATATCCAATATTGAATTTGTTGACATCATGTGTGTTTATGTGTATAGGAGAAGGGTGAAAGGTAGCAGGTAGGTATAGCATAGCCATCCAAGTAAAAGGATATTGTCTCTTGTAAATTTTCTGTTTAACTTAAAATTGCGCATTTCTTGTCGTGTATGATCAAAAGAATGCTGCATAACATACCAGCACTGATTATGGGCATGTCTGGCTGATTACGACTGTAATTTTCTCAAAATCAAATTTGCATGTCTGATGAGGAAATTCGAGTTTGTTGTTGATATTTTGTTAGGGAAAATTGTATGGAACGTAGAGGAAATACTCTAAAGGATGGAATATTTCCCCAAATGTCACACATTCAAATGGAACATACCAACCGAGGGTTACTGTTTTAAATATATTATCTACATATGTTTAGATACAAGCTAATTCGATTTTTCTAAGTGAGAAATCTAGAGTTTATAATGTTTTGGGATAATTTGCGTAATATAGAGGTACACATTCTTGTTATCATAAAGTAAGAGTGGTTATTTATGATATCCAAATTCGTGACATTAATTAAGTGAATAAGCAAAATTAATAAAATATGATAATTTATAACTTGATTAAAGTTGAATTATTGATGGCATAAGTTTGGAACCGTGCATATTGACATTAATTATGTACATGATTCTAAAATTTTACATTATATTGATCAAAACTAAAATGAGTACGTCATAAAAAAGTTATTTAAATTTAAAATTACGACACCATTTGATAACAAAGTTTAAGATCTATTTCACTATGTTTTATGCTAAAAGTTTAAGATACCTATGTCTCACAGAAATAAGAGCAAGAATCATATCAAAATAAAAACGTATAACGAAATTTAAAATTAAATTAAATTGAAAATTCAGAGAAATTCGTATAGAAGCCAAATTTCTAATTTCAAAAAAGTTTCTTCATTTATAGTTTCGATAGATAGAACACCCTGTATCTTGTAAGGGGCTCCCTAAGCGTCACTCCATTTTTCGTGTTACTAATTTTATTTAGGCCGGTTCGTTCCCTAATCTAAAGGGCTTTTGAGCAAGTTCACAATGTGCATCGAACATGCAATTCGATAGAGTGTTACCAAGGCAACGTCTAGGAAGCGGTCATTCTTTGCGAAAGAAAACTCATTATGAAACCAATTAAAATGATTCGAGTCGTTATATTTATTGTATGTTTTGTTATGATAAACGATTGTTGGTAATTGTTTATGTAACAGCGGTATGTTGACATGTTCCGTGTTTTTGCTTTTATGTACCTATTCTGATTTGTCAGGCAACTCTGGCGGACACAAGATACGGCACAATATGTATACTTAAATGAACTTTACTTTCAACAAACCATTGTTTTCATTAAAAACATTTTATTATTTGTGGACCTTTTTTTAAGTACCTAGCTAGTATTAGCTATCAATTATTATTTGATGGGAAAATTTTCCGTTTGTTTATTTTTCTTTATTTTCTTAAAAAATACGGCTATATTCTATATTTATTATTGTCATTAATTTGTATTAACAATCGGGTTTAATCAATTAAAAACAAAATACAAAATATTTTGCAATCCGGGGATTAAATCACTCAAAGTGAAAAAATGGATCATAAAGCATCGTTTCCCGAGCCGTTTCCTTTGATCACAATTCACATTAACGGAATTTGCGAATTGTGTCCAAAACATGCTTGGAAAAACTTTTTATAAGTGATACCTGATTTTATTTCCAAAATTTTGATCAATTTTCAATAACTACTTTCAGTATAATAAATGTTTATGCTTTTATACAATGTATTTTGCAAGTACCTCCCTTTTTAAACTACTGAAATCAATAGATAATGGATCACCCTGCCGCGTTAGCCGAATAAAAACAACTAATATGTTCGTTTGATGATATTTTTTACATTATTTTTGAACAGTGTGATTTATCTATGGATCTATACATGCTTCAAGCTTCATCAAGCATTATTAGCAACATGAAACATTTTTTATGTACCTTATTAGCTACTAATTACAAAATAGAGATGACTAGGTATAGAGAATCGATATTTAGTGTTAATTGTTATAATATTATAGTTTAGGTACATCTGGGAGTGGTTATTCTTGGCTAGATTCTTATTAACACAAAACTTTACCGGACAAATAGAAGGGGAGAGAATTTGTTGTGTGTGTGTGAATGTCGTTGTTGGAAGATAATGACAAGGTAATGAACAATACGAAACAAAACGGATCCTCACGTACAATATCATTTACATCAAAGGCTATTATTAGCTACATGTAGTAGGACGAACGACTGTTATGTTGTTTCTTTAAGATAATATGTTGTTATTAAAAGTTATTGTGTTTTCTCTTATCATTAAACACACCATGCCTTACGTCTATCTAATTGACACCTCTTATATAAAGGCGAAAACTTTCACATGAATAAACAAAGAATTTTTTTCATTTAATTTATATTTAAGAGACAAACTTGTAGTTTCGGGGTGAGTTTTTAAGGAAAACCGTCTACTTAAAAAGTAAGCAAACAGACTGCTCTTCTCATTCCAAAATATCTGCTTTAAACTAACTTGTTTTAAAATTACCTACCTTTTTATTTTATAAAATTCCTAGATGTTTTATCACAGATGATTTTGTTACACCAGACGCTTGTAATGGACATTTGCGAAGTTTCTTTGCACTATTCTATTTAAAAACCACAGTATATAAGAGACCATTATATATAACAAACCAATAAAAAGATGTGAAACAGCATTTTTGCACTTTTTGTTTATTGTTTAACAAATTAGATCTTTTTAATCTACCAAATGGCCCCAAAAGTTTCCCTAATGTTATTATTTCAACAGTTCGTTAATTTTATCTATCTGAAATATTGTGACCAGAATATATTTTATTTAGTCTTAGATAAATTTAATTACAGTATGACGAAATGTGAGAAAACGGTAGAAAAATACTCCAAACTAGAAGTAATAAAATTAACTATAAGAAGTTCATTGTGGTAACAAAATAAAATACGAAAAAGCCCATGAATTATACATAAAATAAAAGAAAAGAGCTTTATAGGTTGTATATTGCACCATACAAGTAGTTTAACAGATAAAGAAAAAAGATTTTCCCAACAATGCGCACCCCAAATACTTTATTACACTCTTTTTAACACTTCGATACACATCTCTTAGTTTTCCGTTTTGCTTTTTAGTTCTTTTAGATAAAAAGATAGTTTTAGATGAAAATTAGAAAAAGAAAAGTTCGTTTGCTTTACTATTATAAATTCTAATTGCAATTTACCTACCAGAATATGTGATGCGGTTTATGTTTCCGGTTCTTGGAGTTCTTTATAGTTACAGCTACCGCATAACTTTCAGTATATTTCTTAAACGGTAGAATTAAAAAAAGTTTTTCCTATAAGCCGACGATGTATCAGTTTTGACGTTCTTTTTTGAAGAAACCTAATTTATTAGCACAAAATTTAATAAAATAACACTTTGCAAGTGAGATAATAAAACTTGAGCAAACTATTTAGATGATTATAAATTAAGCTAATATTATACCTGGAAACTTTCAAAGTCTCAAAGTGAGAATCATTTGAATTATAAATGTTCGTATCTATAAGTAATTACAAGCTTGAAATTGTCAATAAAACAGTCAGACGACTTTATTAGAGACTCACTCTTTGTCGCAAGTCTCTTAAACTGTTTTCCATTTTTAAAAGTAAAATCGTGTAAGCAACAACAGAAAAACGTATCAAGTGAAACTTTTTGCCGGATTTGGTATCTTCTATTTTAAATGCACCCCCAATTCTATTCAATGTCGTAGAGGGATGTTTAAATTAGGGAAGGGACTAAAAAAATACGAAACAACGACAGAAAAGATCTTCTTTTTGACAATGTTTCCCATAAAATATCAGTATTTATTTTATTCATACAGTTAGTGGTATGAAGAAAATGCATTGTAAATATTTATTATGTAGATACCCTTTTTGTACCATAATGTAACTCTATTTTCTACATTACATCCTCTACAATCCACTTTAATCCGTTCTCTTCTGGTAAATTGTGACGTCATAATATAATCATAAATGTTGCACGGAAAATTCTAGCAAGAAAACGATATTAATCTACGTCAATACAACATTTTTATGATGACAGAAAAACTGGTAGATTTCATCGTTTCTTTTCCATCGTTTGGTAAAATTTTTATACAGTTTTTCGTTGTGATTTATGATCCTCTTTTTCTTCCAAAAAAGGAAAACTTTCTTTCCATTTGCTTGGTATCTCTCCTCTTCGGTATGTGAAATGTGTTTGTATATCATAGCCACTAATTAATGGATAATTTCTAAATTAAAATAATGGGTGTGTTTAACAAATTGGAACAATTTTCCAAGGGAAAATAAGTCAAAGCACTGTAAATTGAAGGGAGAAAAGTGGGGACTACTGGTGTGACGTCAATATTCTTGGCTTTCATTAAAACATTCCCCAGGCTCTTCTTTGCTCTTATCTTGGAATTTAACTGAAATTATGAAAATTTCCCTCGCACAATGAAATTATATGTTCTACATATATTTAGTGTATGAAACTACTTCTTCGTGTCTCGTATGCCTTCCTACAACAATTTGGATTAAGATGCATCTTCCTACCTTAAATAACTCTTCACATTATCCTACAAACAACGTTATGAAGGTTTAGCGAGTCTTTGACAAGAAAATGCATTTAGGTATTCGATTTTTCTTATTCATTAGAAATTTATGCACGGATTCATGCTTGAAAATCAAATTTATATTCCAATCAACATCTATAAAGAATAAAAATATGTAGTATGTAATAAGTTATCAGCATAAGTCAAAGTTATTTGAATCTTTAAAATATTTAAGCTCAAGTATTGATTTCGGATTAAAATTAAATTTCCTTTCAAATGTTGAACTTTTAGTCAAAAAAATGTAGTTGTAATATGCTTATTGAATTTTCTCATTAACTAAAAAGCTACACATATTGTGTTAAAAAAATCCTTTTTACCCAACTGAACACAATTGCACTATATCTAAGTTGAGATTTCACCCTGTATATGTGTCCTTTGAACTTTTGCTCTTTTGGTTTCGTTTGTGTGTAAAACTACAGACTTAAAATGTTTGATCCCTTCGAAAACACACACATTGAGAGTAGCAAGCTTCATTTATTTTCAACATTGAGATTTTCCTATAGCCAACAAATAAATTTACTACGATCCAATATCAAAGTTTCCTAGTCAGTTTACTGGGACGTAAAACTTGAATTTTAGATGACAATTAAAGTCAGTTAAATTTTTTTATTATGTTCGGCAGTTGGAAAAGCAGTCAAAGGGGTTTTCCAATGAATAATTGTTGGAACAATGGAAATGGAAAAAACAGTGTGAAAGGCAATAGAAATGGAAAGATCACGTTTAAGGCGTGCAGTTTCTGCAGGATTAGTGTCTCCAGGCATGAATTTCTAGATTGGCCTAGTCTCAAATGGAACGGATATATCCCAGATGAATTTACGGAGAAACTCATACAAACACATTTTACCATTTCTTTATTCTCATCTTTTACATTTTATCGATATACATTATGTATAATGCGTTCAGCAACAATGTAAGGGATTCGGTTATACTGAAGTTGCTTTAGACAAAATAGTGAACTTACCGTAAACTTTTCACTATTTGATGAAAATGAAATTAATCTTATTTAGAGAAAGAATTTAAACTCCTGCAAAAGCTTTCATACATGTATTTTTGTTCTATTTTTGTTGTTTCCCAAGAAAAAGTTTTATAACACAACATCACATAAAACTGCAACACTCCCAAAAGCCGAACATTATAATGCGTTTTATTATTTATTCCAAGCACAAATTGTGTCCCTTAAGAATTCAGTTTGTTGGTACAAATCCCTCTACACTTTTTTCTCTAGTAATAAAACTAATTATCGTTAAAAGTATTTCGACTGCATCTTCAATTTGCAGTTTCAAAAATAAAAATTGCAAGAATTTGTGTGTATGCTAACGCGAGATATAAATGAACCGCAAGTTCAAAGTATTGCGTGAAAAATATTAAATTAGTCCCAAAACACGAATGCACGTAAAGTGCCAAATTAATCAGAGTGCCTCGTACCGAGAATTTATCCCAGGACAACGATTCTAGACACTAGACAGAAACTCATAATGTGGGATGCTAAAGAAAAACCAGCAACTAACGTTTTGAAAATGTAATGTATGTAAAAACTATGCCAAGTGGGACGTAAAGGAGATGGATTATTGTCCCTTTTCTTTTTCAAGTAACTTCTCTAAAACTCCCTTAAACTATGTCTGTTTAACATATACAACTTGAAAAAAAGAAAACCTCACAATTCCGTGATGTTTTTCTTTTTCGAAGAAAACTTTTTCGTTGCCACACAGCATCAACCATTGCTACAAACCACCACTATATATTTTTCTCTTAAAAAATAAAGTTTTGAACGTAAACTAAGTTTGTAGGGTATTTATTAATGTACGAGACTCGGGAGAGTGTTGTTTGTTTGCGTTCTTAATAAAACGAAGAGACGAGAAAAATTGGACTTTATATGTATTTTCTATTAGATATTAATCGAATGCCAAAGAATCCCATTATTTCCAAGGTGGCGATTGGTGTGGTCCATAATTGGGTTTAAATTTTTTATATTTTTTCATTAACTATTCAAACCATACTTTTAATAAAAGCTTCCATTATAACTGTTTGAATATGGTTCGTTATAGAAAATTCAAATAAACTCAATTCAACATTATCAAATGTCGCTTATATTATTTTAAATTTACTATGTTGCATATAAATTACCCCATTTAGATTTTTATATGAATTAAAGTTTATTTTATGTAAAAATTAAAATTATGGATTTATTATTATTTTGAGTGGAATCGAGCTCAATAATATGGCATCGGATCTTCCGCTATTTGATGGAACTGGAAATAATTATTATTTCACTCCACTTCACCATGTCAATCCCAAGTACTTCGGTTCTAATTTCGCATTTGAGCCTTTAACACTTCTGTGATTCCGATTCCAGTAAACATGGATACGTAACACATTGATTTTTACATTGCAAGGTTGGAAATTTTGACGGAAATATTATTGGTTTATTTTTTCAGGAACATTATCAGTTATTATGAATGGCATTACCTGAAAGTAAAGAAAAATTTCACATGTCCTTCAAAATATATGTATACTTACGTTATTATCCGAAAAACAAAAACATTTCTCGTCTTATATATTCTCACTTTATAAAACATAGCGAAACCATCATTTAATATATGTACTTATATAACAAAAAGCAGAGCCCATTTTTTAGCACCATGAGGAACGCAAAATACACTCGTTTTTCACCATAATAAATCTCTCACCCCACAGCAAATGCACTCTCAACTTTTCATAGCTAATATATTTTTTCTTCCGTATAAAAAAAGTTATTCATTTTTTAAATAAAGTCATTTATATGCATGAGTCCATATTTTAACTAAGTCCTTTTCACCTTAACATACAATGTTGTGCTAAATTTTAAGGTAATATAACCTTTTTGTTACAGATACTTTTCGGTGGTGTGGCTAATTCATCATCGCCAAGTAAATCTTTAGGGTGACAACCTTGGGGGGTAGTAGGTAAGTTATAAAATAGTTTACGACTGCGGCAGAATCGTGTGCAAAAAAATCGGAGCGTAGCAGTACAGGGCCGGTTTAGCAACCCTTAAAGATCAATTCTATACGATTAACGAATGAATTTCTTGTCAAAGTTAAGATTTTTGTTTGAATTAGATATTTAATTAGATTTTTTATACCTGTAGGTAGGTACACGTAAACAAATAATACAAGCAGATTTTCTTAGCTCTTTTAAGTTCTTAAATTTCCTAAGACAGGCCTGTATTTGCATACCATTTTTACATGTTTTGTTGTAATCGTAATCTTGAATGCCCTCACGTTACGAGGAGTATTTAGGTAGTGAAAAAATATACAAACACGCTTTTATAACTGTAAGAAAACAAGAGCAATGAACAATGGGATGGGAGATGAATAAAATGTAAAAAAAGTTTGTGTATGCTCACAGCCTAATTATGTTGAGACTGTTAATTAACATTGAAAAAGTTTTAAACAGTCGGTGGGGAGAAATGGATATAATAAAATTAGGGAGGAAAAATAATAATTTTTTCATTCGTAAAGTTTCCACATAAAAACAGATTAATTAACGTTTTACAAAAGCAAATAATGGTAATAGATTAATGTTGTTGTTTATTTTTGAAAATCTTTTTAATAAACACACTGTTTGCGAACAATTTCAATTAATCAAACAGTCTGCAGCTGATTTCCAATTAAAATGTGGGATTTATTTTGGGTTTCAAAAACACTTTTTAGGTAATAATTCCAATTGAATAATAAATATGTGAATTGGGGCATCAACAGAAATTTGTTTAGGTTTATTATATATTCCAATAGAGAATTTTCCTTTCATACGTATATGAATTTAAACAAAAACACTCATCAGAAACATTAAAACTTTTGTTTAAGGTTCAACTATGAAATTCTGGGGTGCTATTTCAAAAATTTGAAGGTGACGAAGTCGAAATGTAGGTAACAACTTTTTTTTAAAATGAGCGACCGGTACAAAAATGTAAATTAGATTTTTTTACAAACAAAATTTAAAAATAGCAAAAAACAATTCGATGCATATTAATGTCTGAAAATTGAATACATCTCCATTTAATCCCAGTCACGTTTTCTTCTATTTGTGTGTTAGAGATTTTCGAATGGTGCTAAATTAGGGTCTACATTTATATGTAGGTATACATGGGTAATTGCAATTTGTACAATTTGCAGATTTTATACGTGATACACAAAATGTCATTCTGTTTTATTCACACTAAAACAATACTTATTAAATTACGAGTTTAATTTGAAAGTTTTAAATTTATACGGTGACATGGAGGACACGTTTTTCTTTTTTTCTCCTATTATTTTCGGTACGTAATTTAGTGGTTTTCACACATTGGTGATTTCGCTTAGGGAAATGAAACAATATCACACTACAAACCACCTAGTTAATACTTGGTTATAGCTGAGTCGAATCTTCCTAACCAGAGGGCCTGTGGCTCGATTTTTTCTATAAACGCATTTTTTTTACTCGCATCTAAATTTTACATTTCCACTTAATTTTTTGTTCAGAAACTTTATTATTTCTCTTATAATATACATACGTGATGTTTTAATTTTGATATGCATATTTAACAAATGGGTGTTTAATACTTCACATCTGTTTAATGCAAAACAAAATTACCATAAAATTTATCTCTAAATTCGCCTTTCCTTAGCACTTTGCTTTTGTTTGGTTTGTGTGTATTCTGTTAGCTTAATAAAACACTTATTCTTCTTCATACCTTTATGAAGTTTTCATGTATAACTAAAGGATGCATTGTATATCTACTAAATGCTGGTACCGCGGTATATAACTGTAAATTTAATTTAAAGACTCGCGTTTAACATTGCACTTAATTACATTAATTGGCGATTTAATGAATTCAAGTTATACATATACATGCTCAAGATTATCGATTAACAATGTTTTAAACAAAACAAAGTCAACAATGATGATTTTGTTTTACTTAAATATTGAATAAAGTTTAACTTATTACCGGACTCTGTGCATATTAAAATATATTCTTTTGAATGTTACTTTTTATTTTATATTCAATAACTTACTTATCTACTAAATGGGAAAATAGGCACCGGCACACCTTCAATTAAATTCAATCCATATATTGATAGTATTTTATAAATAAGTAAGAATTTTCCATTTTTAGAACTTAAATAAAAATTTATAGTTTTCTAAAAGACCCACATTTTTATATCGAGACCCTAATAGTATGTAATGCTATAAAAATAACGATTTTTATCCAAACTTATTCTTAAATTGCGACATAGACTCTCAGTTTTACGCATTTTTATAAAAGAATCGTTCGATTATATCGACCGATACGTTGCCGTATTGGATGGTATTATTTTTCGTCAGTTAATGTTTGTAGACGGTTATTATTGTAGTAATAGGGTGAGATAAGAAAACCAAATTTGTAGGTAATCCAATAAGTTTGATTATACCATATACCATACCATACAAAAATGCTTACAGCTTTGTATAATAAAAAAAGTATCGACCTTCCGCATGTTAGTATCAAAGTATTTCTTTTAAAAGTATATCTGGTTCAAATAGCACAACTTATTCGATTTTATATTAATACTTGAAGACATACATCAAATTGCATATTTCCTATATGCAATGAAGACACTAAAGAATAACAAGATATGATTCGTAATAATTCCTGAAAACAGACTTGAAACCTTTCATATACTGAATTAAATCAAACTTAATATATTCTGTCATAAGATGATTTCGGGCACATCTGGGCTAAATCCAATACATGACAAATACTTTTCCTCGAATGTTGTTCCCGTTCTTTTCTCGTTCCCTTTTCTGTTCGAATCAAAATACATCGTGATACAAAAGCAAATACATAATATAATAACACAATAGCGCAAAAAAAAATAACTAAAAGAAATAGAATAAGAAATGTGCAACATGGAATAAAATTCATATATTTACCAGTGGCAAGGCATAATAACCGCAAGTGAATTTTTGCGGTAAAAATTCTATAAAAGAAGAGGAAGGTATTCGTCTAGTGGAAGAATGAGAGAGAAAAATCGTATAACGCTAAGCGCCAATACATTACATTTCATATTCGCAACGTCACCTCGGGGATGTGAAAAAAGCTGCACTATATTTTCCGTACGAATGTTGTGTGTATGTACACACGCATACACCGTACTATAATAATATTCCTGGGACATATTTTTCTTAAAATTCCAAATGCATAACTAATATGCAAGACTAAGAACGTGTCCAAGCTAAGGGACTATTTATTTTTATAAAGACCCATATACAATTCCTATTTTAAGTGCACTTATTTTATGAGACAGCAATAGGTAGACATTATCCATCTAAAAATGCATATAGTTTGTGAAAAACATTCTTTCTTCTAGTGCATTTTATTAAAACTTGACGCCAAGGGGCAGTAAAACTTGAATTTATTGTGCTTTCTTGTATACGTTCTAGTTTATTGTAGCTGTACGGGTTTATGATAGAGTCCTTTTGGAATAATGAATCAGTAGGAAATTTTGAATGATGATGGACGATGCGCTTTTGTATGAATTTTTAATGTACAAGCAAAATTTTAACTTGAAATCTTTATGAAATTTTTTGAAAAAGTTTTCCATCAAGATTAGATTGAATAAGAGATTAAAAAAATGTGTCGATTGTGATAAAAAGGAATTTACCTACAGTAAAATTTCAAACTGAAATATTCATAAACGTAAATTGTTATAAAAACAAGTTTCACTATAAATTCTCCATGTTCGTGCACAAATAACCGATGAAACTAATACGATAACAAGAAAAAATTGTTATGGAAATCCATATAGTATTTTGTCTAAAAATTTGCTATCTTCATAGTAGCAACATTTACTTTTATTTTTATTTGAAGAATCTTTCATAATATACGATAAAGTTTCGGGCGTGGAAAATGTTTCCTAAACTTTTCAACAGCATGTGAAAATTCACCTGCATTGTCTGCTTGTGCCATTAGATGGTTTCTCTACTTGTTGTAAACTTGAAAGCAAATGACATTGCTTCGAACTTAATATATATTCTTCTTGTGGTGGTTTTTTCGTTTGGAGTATCTTTTTTAAATTTATTTTCCACCATGTAAACGTGACATATTGAAATTTAAATTTCCTAGATATATTCCAGTATCTATACATGTTGGTTTCGTATATGCAGACATGTTCAACTGGGGTAAAATATTAATGAATTGTTAGACTGGATAGTGGAATTATTTTTTAAAACGCCACTATACAGGCGTTTCAACGTAGACTATATGTAGAGTACACACAGGAAGACATTATGAAATATTGAATTTTCATTTAATCTGATAATCTGTTTTCTCGTATAGTTAGATTAAAGGTAAGCACTTTTTAAAAATGTATGCAAATAACAATAAGGATTTCTAAAATTCTAATGAAAATTTTTGTCGCACTATGGGTTTTCATCTTTAGCAAATAGCATGCATTGTAGGAATTCATCTCAAAGGATGCACATTTTCCGATTCTGCATTTCAGCAAGTCCATCATCCATCTGGTTCAGAAACATTCTAAATCAGAATATTGGTTTTTAAATTGACTTGTATTGTCCTTAACGGTTTTCTAGGAAATGCACTTTTGCATTTATGCAATATGTGTATGTTGAAAACGTTTTTTCTCTTCTTTATAAAAAAACCATCATAATCTTCAACAATGTCAAAAACTGAAATGTATTCGACTCGATATTCTTTCACATTAAGTGAACATAAAAAACTGAAGCTCTGTACTACGTGGTACTCTGTTAAGTACTTTTATGTTTCAATAATCCACTAAAAAATTGTAATTTTTCTGGTTCCTTTTTTCCATCTTCCATATACATTTTAATATCGAATCAAAAATGTTTGGATAATCCATGTTACAATCACACTCACAGTGTTGGATTTAAATTTTTTATCCTTTGAAATAAAATCGTGAGTTTGTTGCATATAACAGCCACACTTGCTTTTGTTGAACGACTTGAACGTAGGGTGGACGACAATGGGGATGTCGGTTTGGGGGGATTAGTAAAACGGCGCTCAGATTATACATATAATGAGTGTTGGTCATTTCCATATGACCTTGTTTTAAGGGGCGTTAAAGCTTTGATAAGTTTTGCATGTCCACACGATACACCATACTGTGTGTACTTTCATTATATTAAAACAGCTTCCCAGTTCGCTAAAGAACAAACCCAATACATTTAAAAGTATACAATAAAAAGTTTATTTATGGTAATTTGTTGGAATTTTCTTATGTGTAGTAAACAAATTGGACGAATGAAAAGGTAAAATGATGGTATTTGGTAAAGTAGGATCGTTTCTGAGTTTTTCCCTATCGCATCATAGAAGAAATGTTATCATTTAACTCCTTGTGAAATTTAGAGTTTTCATTTGGAATTGAACCAGTTGCATATTTAAATAAAATAGCAAAGAGACTGTAGGTAGGTACGCCTACGCATATAACAAAAGAATATACCGAACTGAATTGAGACTTGGCTTCATTTGAATACACACACAAAGATGGTATTATATGTAAACACCGTCCTTTGTTTCACGTTTTTATTGAATCAGCACAATGAGCTGGTAACAATTAGGAATTATAGTGGCAAATAAAAATTTCCTATTCATTCGTATGAGGAAAACATTGGTTTTATGTGCAAAGCATTGTAAAGTTAACAATTTTTTAACTGAAAACTTCTTTGAAACACCGCAAAACGGTTCCCGTCCCTTGCAGATTTGTGGCTTCTTTTTGTCTTTGCAATACTCGAACCACAACAAACGCGAAATAAGCCTCTTTCAATGAATATTTATTTCAATATAAAAAATACCTCTCCTTTTTATTTCGGAATGTGCGGGCATGGAGCTGCCACGGCCCTTATTTTCCGAGTGACCTCACACCCTTCAGAACACAATTCCGCACCATGACCTGCCCTGTTGACCCCTCTTTACAGCGTCGCGACGCGTGTTAAGTCCGTGATGTATGGGCTGCTTCATCTATTTGCATGCCGATGGTTAACTTTCATTTCTCCTTTTTTGAGAATATCTTCCCCTTTACTGTGAACCAGGATTGGGCTTACATTTTAAACATGTTGCAACATTAGTACCTACGCCTTATTTCACGTAAGTTTCTTCTTTTCTGTAGCACAAATTTCTGAACCGATCCTGAAGCAATAAAGGAATATGTATTATTTTTAACATAGTTTAATGGTTTGAATAGAATCATTCTACTGGCGTCAATTTTATTGTCGGAAATATGTATATGTAATAAATTTTTGCATTAGACAACATTTTTGTTCTGAACTTGTTTTTGCATGTTAGAAATTAGAATCGCTTTTATTTAAAAGAATTGTTTATGGTTATATCTGCATAATCTGAGAAATATGAGAAATAACCGCACTAATTTTCTGATATTTTGTTTAAAGTAATGTTCGTTGAAATTAAATGAAAATCAAAACGAAAAATGAAAATACACATCAGATTTACTTTTGTTATACAGTAAAATTGTACGTTATTAATCAAGAACGAATTGATTATCTACTTGTTTCTGGTAGATTAAATAGTTTCTCCCTCATTTTTCAAATTGAATATAGTTTATAGGCTGTTGATGATTTGATTTCGGCGTTGAAAATAAACGAAACGAAAATTGCTTTTACCCAATTACAATAAATGTTTCAATTTCACAACACAATTTGCTTGTGGTGGTTTCTGTGGTTCTGCTAAAAATTCTATTTTGATTTTGTCTCTTCTTATTCTATTCCATACGAATATATTCCTGCCTAGATATTCTTTTACTACCGCAAGTACCGCAACAAATTACTTTAAATTTGCGTGTTTGTATTTCACGAGTGCGGTCACCTTTTAATTAATTTGTTTAAACAAATTATTCAATAAATTTCGGGTTTTGTACACCGCTCCGGTATTGGTAGTCCAATTTAAATTGATTTAAAGGAGCTACCCTTCGACTTCGACGACCGGCTCTCTCGACTTTAAGTGATATACAAATTCACCTAGGGACGACTTCTCATTTATTCTAATAAATAATACGGCCAAATGGATTCAGGGGAGACGTAAGTGCTGTCTTGTTCGACCACTTAATGTGTTTTGAGTTTAAAATGCCTGGATGTGTGTGTTTTTGGACGGTTTTCCAATATTATAGATCGTCTAATGGGTTGGCCTTTTACTCAGTAGTTTCGTCTTTTATTTTAAGCTATCTCAAGAGAATTCTGTACTTTGATGTTAATAAAAATTTCGATAATCACAAATTTACATTGCAAATAAACTCTTATTTTGGGTTATTGAATATTTCACATTTATCGTCTGAATAAAAATAGGAATTTCTGTCTTACATAAATGTGTATGAAGTCCAGATAAATCGCCAAGTTATTTGAATATATGTAACCATTTTTCGAAAGCATTCAAGTCAATATAATGGTTTATTGGCAGAATGGACGATCGAAACATTCTACATTTATTGGAAATGGATTTTATAGTATAGGGATTTTGTAGTGTGGTTCGACCATTTCACGTACCCATTTAATGTACCATACAAATCTAAGCAGACGATTTGTATACGATTGACGTGATTATTATGTATTTACTCATGGGGGGTGCACGATTTAGATATGGCTCTTTTTTACGTAGTGCAATAACAATAAATTATGTGTTTAGTGAGTATTGAGAATTTAAATTGATACGTGATTTAAAATTTAAAACTTTGTTTAAGCGGATTTAAAAAATGTACATTGACTAAATCGCTGATTATTGTTTCAATGCTTTGTTGAATAATAAAAGGGAATTAATGAAGATGTGAATTAATTGATTGTCATGTACTTTATGTACACGGTAAGTTAACATTGCCATGTTTTACTTGAATTACTGTATTATCTAGGTGATAAATAGATTGTGATAAATTGTTAGCAATAATTCCGGATGAAAATTGGGTAGTAGTATTACATATAATGGGAGAGTCATTTTCTCATATAATTTACATATGCAGCATATGTATATGCACAAAATGTCAGATACCCACGTGTATCTAAAATAAATCTATATCAATTTAAAAACATAGAAAAAATTGCTACTTGTAAAAAAGGTTAAATACCTATTTTTTAAAGTCGTCTATATGAAGGTATTTTTGAAATTAATTAATCAAAATCAACAAATCAAAACAAATTTCACAATTCTATACAAATGTTAATATCTTCATTACAGTTGCCTATACGTTGTACTCCATAAAATTAGTAGCGATAAATTTTCCAATATTGTTTTAGCTTAATTAAAATATCATTTTGTTAACAAATACATACTTATATTTTATAAATTTAATTACGATGGATATTTGATGGATTTGTATAGAAATTCAGGTATTTTTGTAACTATATAGGTAGTTTTTCGGTTTTATTTTAAAAAAGCCACTTAGGTATTGACGTTTTAATATTGGCAACGATATTTTAATTCAATTTACATGTACGCACTCTAAATCATTATAAATATTTACATACATCAACTAATAATTATAAACATTGATAAACTAACAAGTATCAATAATGAAGATCAAAATCGAAAACATAATTTTCTTCCTAAAGCCAGAACCAACAACAGAAAAATGTTTCCTTTCTTATATTCTGTTTAGGTAATAGAATTAGCGAAAAGATAAATAGTTTGAAGGTGTGTCTCAAGTCACAACCTTGACAGCTAATATCTTACCACTCTTCTGTATGGTATTGTTTACTTGTACTTCGTTTGAAGATTGTCTATATTGTCGAGGGGATCTAACTTCATATATAAATGTAAGTGGTTTTGACTTGGAAAACTCACTGTCTCAAAGAAAGAATGCCTTTCCAAACCACTTTACGAAATAGGAAAATATGTAAAAACATTTATATTCTTTAATCTTACAAATGTCTGAAAATTACGTCGAGACAATCTTTTCCTTTATTTTTCAAAAGCTAACAACAGCACATGACAATTTAGAAAATAAAGAGAAATGTCTCTTTGGAATAGATAATTAAATTGCAGGTAGGTATGTATATTGTCAAGTTTAGGAGAAAATTAAACGCAATTACCATACACTTGTAACATGGCATTAAATCTGACATTAATGAAGTGCATTCATTTTGATTAAACATGTAATCTTATTTACTAATGGCATTGTTTCGTTACTGTTACTAAAGTTGGTGAACCAATAAAATTTCATCTTGTTTCTTGTCGTAAATCTATAAACACTCTCTCTTCATGTGTCACTTTAACTTGCGAAATTGTTTTGTGTTCTAGATTTTTTACAATTCAATTTTATTACAGCCCCTCGGTATATGTGTTTGAATCTCTTTTTATGTCTCATTCTAATCTAAAAGTAGATGGAATTAAATAAACTTTTAATTAAATATGCAGCTCTCTGTGAGAGTGAATAGTTTGCGACTTTTCTAAACTTTTCTCTACTCGATTTTTATTTTTAATAGCAAAAGTTGTATTAAATTTGTTGCTTGAAAAAAATTAATGAACGTATACTATTTATACAATTTGAAATTATTTTGTATTCGTTGTGAGACAACTGAAAAGTACAACTAAGAACTACTTATAGATTGTATGAGAGTTTGTAAACCCAATTTTTTCGTGTTAAATCCCTATGCGATTTTCTTCTCCATATATAGAGATAAAATTACGCGACAGCTCTTAAACCTCTCCAAACTACTTTTTCCCTCTTCGCCATAGGAAGAACCAAAATATTGTTCCAATAACACATGTACAAATTCACAGCATCCGTGTTAGATATTTATAGAGTTTTTTCATCAATAAATAACAAATGAATAACATTATCCGTACGTTGAAAAAAGTTGAGACATTTATTGATACGTTTTTTCTAGATTTATTTTAACTCAGTGTTCATCATAGTTTTTCTTTAGGTACTTCAGTCGAATTTTTAAGAGATTTCTAATATGTATATTTAAAATACTGATAGAATAGAATAAAGTCCATTTCTTATTTAACTCTCAGATATTTATATCAGCGATTTTAATGAATGTTTGTATTTCAAGACTTCATCAATCCCCTTGTAAAGATTTCAACTGACTTACGATTAAATGGAATAAGAATTTGTATCCATCCTGATACTAAGGTATTATACCCATATACCTTACTGTCTACAACTATATAGTCTTCTAATCAAGAAGCTTTTCAAACACCAACCCTCATGTTTCGAAAGCACTAATAAAAAGTTATTAGACTTTATCTCAAACAAGTTGTGCTTCTTAAGATTGCAATCTCCTTTTATTCAAATCAACACAATGAAGGGAAAATTTGGAAAATGGGCTACACTTTTGTATTTTCTTTTTCGCTCCTAAATATAATTACGAACAAGGTACCCTTTGATAAACGAGATGGATTCATGACTCGATTCATGGTGATGTAAGCGCTTAAGAGGAAGACACTTTCTCTTAAGGAAATTGTTCATTAAGTTTGGTTAAGTTGTTTTCTCTTTAGTAAGTATCAAAAAACAAAATATTCATGTTTTTCATTTTAACTTAATAGATAACTTCAATAACTTAATAGATCACCAAAAACACAAATCATTCTCATGTACGAGTATCAACCTGGTAATGTTTTCTTTGTGTTTGTGGTTCAACGTGTATTATAAATAAAGAACAACCTGAGATTATTTATTTAACCCATTATCTTGGCTTAAAGTTATATTTACTAGTGCTGGTAGAGAACCTGAACGATATTTATTTCACAGGGGCGAAAGTAATGCCAATAAAATATTCAACAGCAACGAAAGGTGGTGCAATATAACAAAATATGTGATTTCTTCAAAGGGATACGATATAAATATTTATTAGGGGTAGCAGAGCTACGGCATCTAAACGGCCAGAAATTAAATCATATATGTGAAATATTAGGGATACGATCCCCGAACTCATGGATTTATAGTCGATAAATTGATATAAAAATATTATTACAAATACTTGAGTTTATCCCGCAATTATACATATAGGTATACCTATAATTAAAACAAATGTTATTAAAACCTATGGACATGAAAAGTTGAATGAAATATTGAAAAGTTCAATTCTTTTTGTTAACGAATTTCCAATACAAATCTGAATTATTATCTTTAAAAACAAACTGTATTGTCAAAATATTTGCCTGGGAAACTTTATGATTTGCAATTTCAGTGTGGTACTGTGTGATGGGAAAAATAAAATTACTGAAATATTATTACTAACCTAAATAATGCTAACACAAATTGTCTTTCCCTGTCACACTCCACAATAATAGTGAAATTGCCTGAGATTGAAACAGTTATTTTTGAAAATGTGCCGTAACAAGAATATTTTTATTTTCTATGTTGATTCTAAAGTGGATATGAGTCTCTTGATGGTGGAATTTTAAATGACATGCCTGCAGTATAATTTAAGGCCACCATGCCGTGCGAGATGTGTGTCCACAAGGATGTTGTGGAACAACACGTAGAAGGGAATTTGAAAAGAATTCCACACTATAGAAAATGACGATTTCATTATTGTCTTTCCTTTGTTTGGATATAGTTTTTGGATGAAAATACCTAAAGGTATTATGGAGAGAAATTTATTTTATAAACGTTTATATTAAATTTACGCACTCAAAAATTTTAATCGTTTGTATTTTAATTAAGTATGCATCCTGGCAGACTAAAACCTTAATTGTCAGAGGTACGGCATGCAGGGAGTTATTTTCTAAATATTTTGTAAAGTATTACAAGCCCAGCTTCAGTATATTACACATAGGTACTTGCATTATATAATAACATTTAATTTATAACTCTTAAGATACGTAAGGACAGAATGATATATTATCGTTTATTAGAATTGTGTGTATTCTCGATCTCGTACCTAACATACCTCTATAGGGGGTCTATATATTATTCTACCCTTTGCGAATTTCCTATTCAAAATAGAAACACATTTATCACATATTAAACATTTCATTTAACAACGACCATATTACTGTTTTGCTGTATAAATAAATAAGTGTGAATTTCGGTATCCAATTCCTTAGAGAGCATGTATATCCACATGTATTTTCAGTTATGAGCTTATTGAAAGGCAATTTTAATCAGTCCTGAATTTTTCAATTGAAACACTTTGTTTATATAAAACGTAAAGTTTATTGTAAGAGATCTTAAAAGCTTTTTGCAAGTTCCATTCGAGTAGGTAAAACTTTATAATTTTCTACTATTTATTTGCTTACTTTAAAGTGCTTAATTCTGTATGCATTACTGGTTACCTTAAGCGCTATAAAAACGAGAAAAAGTACAGCGTTTTAAATTAAAGAAGCCTAAATCTAACAGAGGAAAAATGGGAAAATCCGCCACCGCAACGCATTACTTTTGATGTATTTATATTTATTCACCTGGTATGGGGCCTACAAGGCTTTTGTATAATAAAATTTTCAAAAACCGGTTTAAGGAAATTGCATTAGCTTTGCTTAAAATATTACATTTTAAAGGAAATTATTTTGTTGAGAAAATTCGCCGACGTAGAATTCGTTCGTTTTCGTCAAATTATGAGGAAACAAAACGATTTTATGCGAAATATGTATTAGAAGGTGCAAGAATTGTGTTAAAGTTTAACGAGATATAGGGTATAAGGCGCTGTTTTGCGGTAGGTTAAAAGTTTCTTCAACTTGTAATTTATAGTGTCTAAAAGTGCGGCTAACGGAGTCACTTGGATAGAATGGCCAGTAAGTAGAAAATTACATTAGGATGGCACTAGTTTGTTACAGAAATTTATATTCACTTTTCTTGTTCGAATTTACTTAGTTAGTTAGGGTTCTAAATAAATATATCTAATACCTATATTGATTAAATTATAGTACTTTTTCTTAATTTACATGTAATCAAGCGCTTCTGCCTTTTATCCAATTTGCTTGAAATCCCTAAGTTACTAGTAAAGTTTGGCTCATAAGTTTTCGGATTAATACTAGATATTAATTATACGAAAATTATTTATAAGCACCAAATTCAGTAGAAGTGTCTTTAAAAAACTTTCTTCAAAAAAACTCTGATGCCAAGAAAATTTACATTATGACTCAATAAGTTTTCTTATAAAAATTTAAATTTATTTCTACTTTTTGTTAAACATGGTTTTTGTAAAAACCACATTGAAAATTGCATTACCTTATCTAATTTCCAACAAGCTAACACTTAGATTCCATCTATTTTCCTTTTAATCAACAAAAGACTTTTCATATGAAATGAAACCTTGTCGTGTACACAGAATAAAAAAGCATCAAACGGACTCTAATTGGACGTCATTATATTATGAAATTTAAAACCCACAACAAATGGAACACAGAGGCTTTTATTATTACTTTTGACATATGCATTTGACTACTTCAGCATACGCCAATTATTTATATTTCCCTGATTAAATAAATGATTTATGACGTTATGCATTTATTTGTTGAAAAGAATTTTATATACGCCTTCAGTGTTATCCATTTTGCTTCTAAATATAGAAACATATTGATAATATGTAAAGTACGGATCCTATCATTGCAATTTTAGCCGAAACACTATTCTGCAACCCCAATCAATTTGAAGACAAGACAATTTTACCCATACATAGTTTCTGAGAGATTAGGTTAGCCGAAATAGAGCCACAATTTCAAACAAAATCCCTTCTGTGGCTATATTTATTAGTATTTTTCGTTGTATACAATTTATCTCAATTTTAATCAGCTCATTCGTAAATAATTGGTCTAATTTGATTTCTCTATTAATGAAAATGGACTGTAATGATTGATTGAGGTGAAATGTTGCGGAAAACCGTAGTAGTCAGTCTTGTAATAAAAATCCGATACTGCAGCAGGATTGTATTAAGGCGGGTTTATTAACAGCAAAACCGAAATTGGTGCTTTTATAATATGTAGTTATTTACGTTATTTCAACTTTACGAGGGGGATAAAAGCAATATTATGTGAAATTCATGTTCACAATTTATCTATCTGTCGAAAGCAACACCCTGTGTAATAATTTAACAGTCAATTCTTATAATTCGCTTCTTTAATAAATAAAGAACCGGAAAAGTACATTTTTATTTCAATTCTATTTTGCTTGTTTTGTTGTCAATGAATTTCATCAAATTATCAATAAATATAGGTAGATTGTTGTAATGGAACGAACTCGGGTCAACGTATAAAATATTAATAAATGAATTAACCAATTTAACCTGTTTAAAAGATATATTAGTGATGGTACTATTACAATTACAACATAAGATATAAATTAAAAATACCCACCTAGGTAAATTTTTTATCGAACCAGCTACCAAAATCTATCACTGAACTCGATGAACAAACCTATAAGACTTTCACATAAATCGATAATAGGAAATATTGATTTGGAAAATATCAAAACCGTCTTTGAATCCTGGAATGTATTCTTGAACCTTGATTAATTTCCGATACATATATTCTACTATAGAATAAAACGAATTTTATTGATATCCGATATTGACAATAAGCTATTATAGAAATTTTTATGGGATGATGTAAGAACGATGAAATTTAAATTTATGCTTACAATTGCAATATCATAATAGCAAAAAATGACTAAAACCAATTTTATTGAAAGTGTATGCCTTCAATGCAAAATTGCCAATTTCAGTAACGTACATCTTTTAGCAGATATACGAGTATGTGTGTGTGTATGTCTAATATTTCCACGTCATTTCGGCCAGTCGGTGGTTCGAATGCCTGAGGCACGTAATATTTCATTCTAGACTTTATTTTCTACTCAGTAGGTATTATTCTATTTTTATTTATCATCTATAATAAATGTATACATTTATTTACATAAGCCAGGGTACATTGTCTATGTAAACCGCAGTTTACAAACAAACTAACTCTATGTGTCTATATTTAATGATTGATTATTTAACTAACTGAATCAAACCAATTTGGGAATGTATTGTCTTTTAATGAGATCATTGTTGAGCGTTTCAATTCACTATTAAATTCATTTGCTTCCATCATTGATGGACACATTTGGCGGAAAGGCTTTTTAATAATTTCTTTGTTTCAGGGTTTAAATACCCACCTACAGAATAGATAGAGAATGCAAATATATTTCACAACTCATTGATTTTATTTAGCTTGGGGTGCTTAAGCGCTATATAAATTTGACATGACGTTTAGGAAAAAATCTCTTTTTTGTCATTTTCACCTTTATGATGGTATAAATTTAGTTTAGGCGACAGCATCTCATTTAAAATTTAGATTGACACGTAATTCACAGTTCATTTTCACTTTTCGAATAATTATAATGAATGTCTAAAGATAACATTTTATCAATAAGGCACACCTAACGTCGCTTAGGTACTTTATAGGAGCATATTCCGTTATTGATGGCATCCATGTTAAGTGTGTGATTTATTCTATTTGTAATTCGCTAAGGAATATTTATGATTCAAATTCTGTTTGATTGTTCACTGTACCTAACTGATTTGGTGATTGCATTTACATCATGATTCACTGTTGTTACCTGTAACAGGTATTGTGTAGCAATAAAGTTTAACACGTACAAAAGGGAATAAAAAATTGAATCAAGGATGCAAGTGAATGATGTTAAAGTCAAATTCATAATAGTTGGTTTATCTACATAACATGTATCCAACTATCAGTTGTTTAAAAGTCGTTAAAATTTTATTTATAAAGTTAAAATTAATGAAAAAGCGTTGTTTATGTATTTTGATATCAATCATATTATAAACATTTTCAACATTATAAAAACTTTATTGATCACAACCACTCGTAATATTATTTTCCAGAAGATGCATTAACGAAACTGATCCATTTAAATTCCAATTCAATTTAGAATCTAATTAAATTATAGCATAACTTTTTATCATATTCTGAGATTGATAAGAATTTCTGATATATTCCAAATAATGACATTTCTCTTGAAAAATCACAGGTGTAGCATAACAGACTTAGTATTGGGCTAGACAACCTGTAAACTATCAGTTTTCCTCTAAAATGTCATATACCTGTATCACATCTACTACAGAATTCCACCTGACAAATTCGCTCATCACACATTCGCAAAATTCAATGCGATGTATGTAATGTAATTTACAAATAAATTGAATATTCCAACTAATAAACACCATCATGCATCATGCATCTATACAACCAAACTTAAGATCCTTATTAAATCCTTTATGCACATCTAGTGAGTTGTATTAGTGTAGCCATAGTACAGTTACGTCTCTATACCCAGTGGCAGTGAGTATGTTCAAGATCCTCTTCGTTACGGTATGGATAAAAGAAACTAAATCCACTCACATGGAATACCAAAGCCAACATATATATTTTCGAATAAAAAATTATAAAAGGATCTTACGTATCATCCTTCTGAATCTACAAAAAAGGCTCGCATATTTCATTACATCATGTTGGTTGGCTATTAAAAAGCAAACATTGTAATATTTTAGTCACTTTGGTTTAAAAACAGAGTGTTTTCAATAATTTCATCAAACACACACCCCTTAAAAATGTAAACACAATAAAGTTGAAAAAACGGCCTTTCAAATGATCACGCTGAAAAAAAGTGGGTGAAAATTCTTCTTTTATGGAAACATATATAGATGTGCCCATATTAAATATGCAAAAGGGCCGCTTATTATAACTAACAGCACCACAGTGTGCTTAGTAATGTAATAAAGAGAAGTTTTGAAAGTTGAAAGCTCAAAAAGCTTGTCGAATTAAAAAAGCTGGGCATATAACTTTTTTTTTTGTTTCTAGTTCAATATTAAGTGGATGGCGGGGTGGGTGCGATAAATCATCAAGTCTATCGGTCATGAGTTCGCCCCCCTTCTCTTAAACCAACAAACTTTCAAACATACTCACACAGGGTCCAAATAATAAATCTTAGAGCTTTTCCATCCGCCACTTCTCAACTCTTAAATAATGTAAATGCACTATTTAACATGCATATTAGTGCTTTTGGGAATTGATGAGGTGTCTGAGTTTCTACTTGTTCGTGATGGAACAGGGCCGGATCTGCACTACACTCTTTTTCCGTTTTATCAACCCACAGCACATCAAGTTAAAAACAATGGAATATAAAAAGTGAACCGAAAATATAAATCAACTGTTATCAGAGGGAAAAATACTTGTGCTGCTATCTAAAGAGCATTTATAACCTCACGATTCAGTAAATCGAAAAATACGTTACCAAAACCATGGCCAACAAATATTTAACGATCAGTTAATTATTTTCTCTTCTTTCTTCTAAATCCTAATCATATAGCAAACAGGATAAATGAAATACTGAAATGGTATTTTCTTAAACATAAAATGTGTCAGCAAAATGTGTGTGACAAAACAAAAATTGCTGATTGAGAACAATATCTGAGATATGGCATAGTGTAAACGACACTTTTGTGCCACCCCTATCAAAATAACACCATCTTTTGTACTTTCCAACTACAGGAATTACATTGGATCTAGTTTCATAACTCTAACTTCATCAGTCTTCACTTCACATGGGCTTATCCAAACAATGAAACTAATTAGGACTAGAAAATAATAAAACAGACAACGGAAGGAAGTTCATCTGACGGTATTTAAATTGGAGGATCGTTATACAGGGGCGACATTAGTGGAGTTCATTGTGTAGACTTGATTATTTCCTCCCTTACAATAAGTGAGAAATTTCGATTTTTCTTTAGTTATTTTTAAGAATCGATGTTAATATGACATTTTTAAATGACCACATAGATGAAATTGTGGAGATAAACGGTTCCAATATATTGAGAAACTTTTCAAAATCCCATTGATTAATGAAACAATTTCATTTCGTACTGAAAGATTCTTTAAAAGAAATGTGCAAACTGCAAAGCCTTTGTACGCCGTTCAATATGTTTTTAGGAAATGGCACAGTGAAAATAAATTGAAGAGTCCATTCAACAAAATTCTCCTAAATAGCTAATCTTCTTCTATTTATTTAACACACTCTTGTTTGGTATGCTGGCTGCTTGGTTCGTTTAACAGTATTAAGTAATGAAAGTTTAGAGCAATTGTTGAACTAACACTTGGTAAGTATGTGAAGTTTTCAAAGTTGGTCCTATTACAACAACAACATCCGGAAGCCTTAACTTTGGAAGGGAACATAGTTTACTAGAGTATTTTGATCCCCAAATTAGCCAATTTTATTTAACTATGACCTAGTTATGAAAAACTATAAAATCCACAAGTTTGTCCTATATAAAATATTTGATATGTGGTGAGAAAATAAACACTTGATTTTTGTATATTTGTTCTCTGGACGAAGTCTTTATGTTTGTTCAATTTATATCTTTTTTCTCTTTTATTCACAAAGTTAAAATTATGGTGTACTCAAATGAAGCCGTGGTTCTTTTGAGATTTAAAATTGTTCATGTTCCAACACTGTTCGGATAAATGTGGAGAACACACACATACAGGCTCACACATTTCTATCCGAGTAAATTCTGATGAGACCCTTTTCTAGGCTTTTCTTGAATTCCCAACATACCTATTGCGGAAGCAGTAGTGCTTTCTTTCTAACTTATATCCAGTACATGATCATCATACGAAGTTGTCTTTTAAAAACGGCCACTCTCATATTTCCTATATTAAGCTGGTCTCTCTACGGCAATATTTTGACAACAATAGAACACATTATATAAGGGTCGTCTATTTGTATTTAAGTGGCGTACACGCACTTTAGTGGTTTAGTTATGTCGGACGTGCGCATAATTACTATCAAATTATCAATTCACTTTTGCACGAATAACAAAAGTATAGAAACACGAATATTTAAATGAAGATTTATGACAAATACTGCAGTGGACAAGATCCCAAACTGAAAGTTTGTGAACATATCATACATTATTGATTTTTTCATTGGTCTTAATTATTTAATTTAACCCCGGACTATAAAAATATTCCTGATTCGAAAATCAGTTGTATAAGGACTTAAATTATATATAAATTATAAACAATCCTTTCAAGCAGTCATTGTAATTTTTGGTTAAAAAAACTTGATGATTACAGTTAGCAGAGGAAAGGGAAACACCATCATGCATTATCCCTCCTTGGGGCCCTCCCTTGCCAGCCCTTTTCCACATAGAAGTCAACAGGGGAAAATTATTGCTTCCCTTTATTTTATTGATAATGATTTCGAATCATGGGGATAGAAATTGGTTCTGAATAATCGTCACTTTAATAAAAGATTATAAATATACTCACAATTGAATAGAATAATCAAATACTTTTTTTTTAATTTAATGCGAAGAGAATTGTTTAACTAAACGAAATAATGTAACCAGAAGTTTTTGAAATGTTTATGGAACAGACTACACTCTCAAACAATACTATCATATCTCATTTTCATATCGGGGAAAATTTCCAACAACATTTTGGCACATGTTCCCATATTGAAATGGAAATTGAAATTGAATTGTATTATGTCGGAAACTTTGTGTCTTACATCTAAATATAAACTAACTTATTTCAGAAAGCAATTAATTGAATTAAATTTACTCTATGACTGGGCATAGGAAAATATAAGCGATGGTTGTAATAACAATTTAAAGCACGTTCAAATTACCGAAAGCTGTGCTCCGCAATGGCCTAAAGATTCATATAAAGTCTTGACTTTCGTTGAAAAACCAGAAAGTTGTTGAAGACTATGTGAAGGAAATATAGAGTTTGTTTTAAAGAGTTTTCTCTGTATAACGTTCTAGTAAAAAATAAAAATATTTTCTAGATGGTAGTTGACCTAATTTGTTCTACTTATTGTGCTTAATGTACTATGGCCATTTCTTGGCAGGATTTAATTTTAAAAGTTTTTGAGAACATTTAAGATATCTCGACCTGGTATATTACTTTTCAGGTTTGTTCTTTAAGCTTAATCGATTTGATTTGGATTCAATTGTTTAAGAATTATGAATAATATTTCTTTTATATTTTGGTAAAACAAATTCGCAGCTATTTTCAAGTTTGAGTTTTATTCCTATATATACAAAATTAAAAACGAAGAAAAGTAATTTTAGATTTTGTGGTCAATTTTCATTCAAATCAAGAGACTAATTATACTTGATACAAAATTCACAATGAAAATTTCGTTTTTATTGAACATCACGAATAACTATTACATAGGAATTGTTACTCTTAAAGACTTTTGCATTGTTAAGTCAAATTTTAAACGCATCATTGCAAGTTTTCCCCTCATTTTCGTACATTAGGAACCGTGAAATATTAATTAGAAATTCGTTGATTCGTTTTAAGTTTGCCTTTTGAAGGAATGTAGCCTCCTTCTGCTTATTACCTTACATTTCTCTCTTTAAATGATAGAAAATTTATCAACTGTGGATTTCTTCGAATTAAACATTGCTAAATTCATCCCCCAATCCTGCTGTATAATTCCAACAAAATAAAGTCTGCTTTTGGCAAGACTAGCAAATGGGTATTACATTTCAAATAAAGCTACGCTATTATACTATTTTTGCCACATCCACTCATAAATATTGTAACATTATGGGGGATGATAAGTGCATTAAATATACCCTTCATGACCTCAATTAATTTAATTTAAATATCATATACATATTCTGAATAGCTGTGGTAAATCTGTTTTTGACGTAGTTATACACAATGGGGAATGTTTAAAGCCCTATTGAAATTCTGTTCATGTCAGTTTTGTGTTATTTTTTTAACCAAACCTGGTTTCATACGCGACTATGTATGTTTAGAGCAAAGAATGAAAAAATCAGTCTTTTCAAGAACTTTATAACATATTTCCAGCTGTTATAATGTTAGTTTAAAATTGTTACAAAGTGGTGAATTTGCAACAGCACATATGTATGTATGTATGTATGTACGCGTATAGTGGAAATCCTTTTAAAATGTAATATTCAAAGAAGAGGTAAATGGAGCCGATATGAATCTGTCAAAGTACTATCTGATTTTTATACATTTGAATTCTGTCACGTTCCATATATCTGCCTAATAATATGGAAGGCAAAATTGATAACGTATAATATTTTTTTTCGCCTGTGGAGTATGCATGATGGTATAAAAAAATATTCACTACGTACAGATGGGAAAAAATTGTGAGAAAAACGGACCAAATGGAAAGAGTGTCGTCTTCAATTTAAATTTAACATCTTTTTTCCTCGTTTATTTACATACCAATAGAAATGCAATTTTGAACTTTTCCTCAATATAAAGAAGGTTGCAAAAGTATGTCTTTTGAGCTAATGTACAAGTTCCTGAATGTATGGAGAGTTTTAATTTCGCATCATATTTTCGGTGTGTAAATAAATTCTTGCATGCCTAAAGATGAGATTAAAAGTTTTCTGGTATACATTTTATTTAAGTACACAGTAAAAATATGTGTACTTGGTAAACATTAGATTTTTGTTTAAGATTTCTTTGAATTTAATGTAAAAAATTGCGTTTATTATACATTTCATATATCTACATAGAAAAGCATATCAAAGTGTTAGACTAACTAAATATTCTTTGTGTCGTTTGTGCTTTTCGTAATGAATTTACTATCTAAAACTTTGCATTTTATGAATAACTTTTTTAATTTCCTTTTCTAGTTTTGGAAGTACCTTAAATAAACATATTTGAAACATTATTTAAATATTTCAGTCGTATATGTATAGTAACTTTAATAAATACTTATTGAAGGGTTGTTTGTTAGATAAAGAATTATGTCGTATTTGTTTAAAATTTTAAAATTTCACAAACTCAATTAAATTGTTATGATTCTTTAAAATGTATAAGAATTTGTGCAGTTGAAAGTTTAGATTAGCAAATAATATTCGATATGTACTTTGTACATTGATTCTTTCGCCTACTGACAGGTTTATTAAATTTTAATTAAAATCCGGTTTAAATTCATTCAGTCAAGTACCTACAACTATGTTTTTTGATTATTTAGTATGAAATTAATACACTTTTATGGTTACGACATTTTAATCAGACTTTACCTTCTCTTGTACATAAGTTTCTTAAAATAACTTATGTATACCTAATCATTATATATGTAGCTATAACATTATGTATAGATATTAAAAACTGCAACTTTATATAAAAGTGTAGATATCCAAATAACCATCTGAGGGATTTCAACAGCAAATAAAATATTTAAACTATGATTCAAATTCAAAGTAGGTAAAGAGATCGTTTGAACTTTGAAACTTTTCTATTACTCACAATTAATGTTAGTTAAACAATAATTGATTATCGCGCAATTTTTCTTTTTTTAATACGATTCCATCTTAACTAAAATAGTTGATCTGTTCAAACTAAAACTTGAAAGTACAAGAGAACAAAGAGACAATTCAGCAGAAAAAATACAATTGAATCAATGGAATGGAGGGTGAGTTTCAAAGAAAATTGGCTACGTATCAGTGGACGTCAAACGGGCCATCTTTTCCTCTCTTTTCACCACAAAAAAGCTACAATATCAGCTTTTGACCTTGTGATTTCCAATAAATCCAAAGTTTAATTACCAGAATCATTAAATCGCACCACCACATGCACATTTGAATTCGTAAAGCAATACATAGTATTGGTAGAGAATTTATTATAGAACTTGCTTCGAATATTACATTTATACACTCAACCCTTCTCTCTGTAATAATAAACTGCTATAGATTAGTAGTATGAGAATAATTTCCAATAAAAGCAATACCACTAGTAAGTAGGTATACAGAGTATTTATTATAGATGATGGTAGTTATCGAGACTATGTAATTGTCTATTGTAGCATATAAGTTCATTTGACCCAAGTTAATGGATTTTCCAGTAAAGCCACTCCCTCTTCTATATAGAATCGACTTACATTCGAAAAGGCAATTTCACTTATTTATCCGGTATAAGGTCCACTGTTCCACTTGTTATATTGTCTGTCTAGCTGTTTTCTACACACTTGCATCTCAAATATATAATGTCGGTACATTGGATAGAGAATCGAGGATAATAGAACTTCTTTAAGCGTACATAATCGCGTTATGTTTTTATTATACTTGAGATGGATTTGGATTTAAGGGATAAAATTTTCCTAAATATGCGGAAAAAATTTGCTATGCCTTGCGCTTTTTCAGTTAAAACATTTTTTAATCTTGAAATATACTATACGGTATATTCGAGTAGAAGGAAGCAAGAAATTGGTTTTTTTACTCGGTGGAGCGTTTACGTTTGAACGTCTACATATTCTATTCTATTACCCACCTTTTAAGTACAGGTAACGGAAAAGAGTGTTTTCATCAGATATTATTTATAAGACCATATATTGTTATTGTTTACAGAGGCAACATTTAGGTAACCATTGATATTAATACTTATACATATATGAAATGATAGGTAACATCTATCTACCTACTGTTTAAATACACTTCATGGAGCTTTAACTTTTTCATTTTACGAGTAGATATGTCTATTTATACAATTTTTTGTTGCAGTGAAGCTCTTTTGTAAAGCAATATCAATATTGCAGTACAAGTAAAGAAATAATAATTTTACTCACGCGTGCACGGGGATGGTACACGACTACACGAGTAGTAACCTAATGCACTTTGATTTGATTATTTCATTGAAACAAAAAACATTCTCTTTTATCTTAACAACAAATTTCTTCTATAGGCTCTAACAAACACGACTTGTAGTTTAATATATTTTCAGTGACCTCTCACTGAGTATAGGATACATATACAACATCCACAGTAATAAAAAAGTTCTGCGTGACATTTATTAACCAAAAAATTTACGTAACCTTTTTTTTGCTTTCACATAAATTTTTATTCATTAAAAAACCCGAAATATGCAATGCTGTAATTAAAAACAGCCCAGACAAGGACAAAGTTCTTTAATTTTATTAACATGCCTATTACATTTTAATTGGATTGTCAGGTTATTTGTCTCTCAACACCCTATAATTGTGCTCTTATTACAAGACCATCCCCTTTTAGTCAAGTATTTGACAATAAATCCATACACTCACCACTACAGCATCCGTCATCATCATTATCGTTAATTTTCCATCTTTCAAATTACTTTACATTTCGATCATGGAAAAGATGAATGAGACAAGCGCAGGTCGTTCCTATGTTTGGTACACAATTAACTGCTGTTGTAGGTACGTTTTTATTTGTGTATGCGGTCTGTGTAATTAAAGCGCAATTCCTTAAAATAAG
Organism: Silvanus unidentatus; assembly: GCA_963930825.1. Classification (NCBI taxonomy): domain Eukaryota; kingdom Metazoa; phylum Arthropoda; class Insecta; order Coleoptera; family Silvanidae; genus Silvanus; species Silvanus unidentatus. Next base: position 8,037,067 of record OZ005758.1, read on the forward strand.
AAAACAAAAGATACTAAACACAAGGTTCTCTTATTAGATTTGGTAAACAAACTTAATTAGTTTTTAATTAAATTTCATGCAAATTGTTCCATTGGGTTGATTTTATTCAAACACAATGTAAACTTTGTGTTATTTTCGATTTTCTTCTTCTTTTTTCCAGGAAATTTAAAAACAAATCTCAATTAGAGGTGAACATTTAGGAGAGTAAAAAAGGTAAACGGTAATAAATACACCATAAATTAAATCCCGGTTTAAATAGCTGTTAAGAAAAGTTGTTGTTTTTTTCCACGTGAAATATTCCACCAGCACTTTCACAACAATATAGTTAAATTAGAGTGTGCTAAAGCTTTAATGGCCATCGTCAGGGATGCTAACAAAATACCGCTAAGGAAATGATGCCATTATAATAATAACATCAACAATTTTATAGCCTAAGCATTAAGACTTTACGCAATTATCATTTTGGCGGGAATTTTTAGGGCGGCAGAAGGAAACACATTTATGATGGAAAATGGTTATTCATAAAACTCACGTTGGGTACTTTTCGTAAACGTAGGTATACTTTGATCAATATAAATATATAGACAGAAAGTATTAAAAAAATTCGAAAAATGTGTTAAACTTCTTTTATTGTCTACCATATTTCAGACAGAGACTTGAATCATAATGTTAATGTGAAATATTTCACATCTCTAAAATATCGATTTCCTATCGCCGCTCTTCGGTCCAAATCCTTTGAAATCCTTTGTATCATATGACAACACATTGCAAGTTACATTTGGCGTGTACCAAAGTGATATAGACAAAGTATAACTTAATTTTAAACCTTTTTATCTAGTGTGACTGGCTCAAATATCCTTCAAGTAGATAGGTATCTCAGGTTGAAATATTTGTGTATATTTCTTTATTCGGTAGTTGATGTAAAATGCAAAAAGACATTTAAACTGTAACTATTATCACAACGTCAACACACTTACTTTATATATTTCCGATATTTGCTATACTCTCTATAGTATCTAATATAGCTAAAAGCAAAATTAAATTTCTACAATCTACTACAGACACGAGAATCGTTGAATCGTCCTCACTAATGCACGAGTTCGTTATTATAGGTCATTCAGTTTCATTGTGTACCATTTCGAGTTTTATTGGAATTTAATTGCTGTTTGCACCCATACTTTTCCTGCATTTTTCCCTATCCAATGTTATTTTTATATTTTACTTCGCAGTAAACACTAATAAGTACCTAGGTTAGTTGAATCAATGATGGAATCATATAAAAGCGGTTTATTTTAGAGTTGCCAAAAAAAAACAACGAGTAGGTAACATTTTGAAATTCTATATGTACCTATACATATATCTTTAGAATTACCTAGCATTGAGTAAAAGCCAAATCAGTAACGAATGATATCATAAATGAAAGAAAATTACAAAGAGGCCTACATCGTAGTGCTACTGTAGAGAGTGGATGAAGGATAACAAGTAAATAGACGTATGTCTTCTAATCAACGTTGAACTATTAGGGGTTGCCTTTTGTGTTTGGCCTCGTTAGTGTTATCGTCTCGATGGGGCACTTGTCTAAGATAACACCCCATTCGCAATGAATTCCACAAAATGTCATCATCAGCATAGTAGCAAATTGTGTGGATACACTTATAACATGGAAGATTCTTTGTAGTTTTAATGCTTTTTTCAACGAATGAAAGAACATTTCCAATTACTGGCCTATGTAAATTGATTTCATAATTTGACGTTACCTAAATGAGAATATCCGCATTTCTGCAAATTGGATATAACAACAATAAAAGCAAATACGTGTTTGCCTTAATTAAAATTTCATTTACATTTATTAGGTAAATTTGATGAAAATATTGGAAAATCTTTATTGATGGGATTTAATTCAATAAAGTTATTATTGTTATTCGCAAGGTAACAAACTATAAATATTTTATTTCAATAAATTTTTATCCTCAGTTATAACAGTAATATTAAAAATTTCAGACAATAACATTTTTTCCCTAGAAAATAGAAGGTCTATATCGAACTGCTCCTTATGTATTTCCCTGAAAGATGACTAAGATGAAGCGAACAAATAAAACTCTGCTTACAAAAGAATGTACTTAATAATAGAACAGTGGTGGCCCAACAATATCTTGTATGAATTTCAAAAGAAATTTATTTCTTCAATGTGTAAAGAGCTTTTTTTAATATGTCTAGAAGCTCGGCAGTCGAATATCATTCAAACTATCAACTGTAAATGTCCTTACACTCTTAATAAATTGTTTATTTTGTTCTGTTTGTGCATGCAACCATCAACTTTCTTATAAAATTTGCCCAAAGCTCATTTACAATTCCAGCAAATTCTTCTTGTGTTTTCTTTTTTCGATTTTTCCACCAGAGATGAGATAAGAAAACGTAGATACGCGTTAAACCTCTATGGTATTGCTATGTTAACAATAGTGAAGATGTGTGTGTTGGGAAAAGGATCGAAGGTCATCAGGATATGGCCAATAGTGGGATTTGGGTAGGCTTTTGTGAAGGTCCAAGGGTTATGACACTTTTAGTGAAACGCATACTTACACTCCTCTATAAACTCTCTGCTTTCTGAATGTAGTTATATATTGAACTGTTGGACTGTGTGTTCTGCATCTTAATCAGGAGAATTACAATAGAGATGGAAGAAAAACGATGTGAATGCGCTTTCCAAATCACAACACTCCATATTCAAAATAAATCAAAAACTCCATTAGCACGCAACATCGTTAGATTCGATCCAGTACACTGTACATAATTAGAACAATAATACCATATCTGATGGTTACTTAACGGCTCATAAACACTGTCACAACAGCAGTTAAAATAGCACGTGACTAGTTGCGCGTTCGAGTATTAGAGCCTTTGGGAATATGGTTTGTTTGTTTGTCAATAGAACACGCAATATTTGCGCTTCCTACCCTGAAAAACAACCAAAAGTACAACACTAAAATGAGGAAAATACGAATTCACATTCAGCCATGCATGCATGGATACAGTCTCTTAGTTATTGCCTTTTATATCTGATCAACTTTCCAACAACCATTTAATATTCACTTGCTAGCTAAATCCATTTCCACTGTAATGGATTTTCAAATTCACTATTAGACCAAATTTTACAGAATTACGTTTTAGCATGTTTAGAAAACTGATGTGTAAAAATGGTTTCGTTGGTTGGGCATTAATTTGTTTTTTTTTTGTGTCCAAATTGATATTCAGGTGTGATTTACGTCACGTATGTATACATACAATGAGTTTTTAGTCCAATGAATGAATGGTTAAATGCGTTAATGGCTATGGAGGGCCGTTATTCTTAATCAAGCGAAAGGACCATGCATCATACCTGGCTGTATATATGAATGATGGTAATCTGACGTATTATGGCCGATTGTGTCAATTACATTTTGTCCCATACATCATGGTCAAGATTAAAAATATAAAAATCCCATTGTTTTATGTGGTGTGCTTAAATTGAACTCGCTAGCTTTCTATTGTATACCAATTGGGAATTGCGCAAAACACATTTCTTCATTAATCATGATAGGAAGCTTCTAGTTTAGCACAAGTCAAAGCTGTTTATCGAATTAGTAAAGGCAGATTCTGCTCGTTACACATATGGAGAGTTCCTGATGGGTTAAAGTTTATGGTCTTTATTTTTATTTCGACAAGGTGTGATGCTTTTTGATCGTAAAATCGGAATTTTTATGTGCAGTGTGCAGGATTTCAATATTTCGTTCACATTTCTTCTTTATTGTTATCACATATTACTAATTACTAACAATACCAAATATTCATGCAGATTCTATCCACAACTAGATAATTCCCATAAAAATCCTTTAAATGAATGTATATATTCTGGAATCTTAGGTTTCTTCTGTTAAAATAACTGACGCATTGCAGAAATTTCAATTTGCTAGCTTAGTTGACAACATAAACACTCTGTAGGCATACAATCTTTTTCATTGTGTTGCGAAAACAGTATACAAATTATAGTGACACTTGTTTTTCACTGTAATTTATGCAACAAAAAGGAAAATAAATGAATTTGTTTTGAGATTTATAAGCACGTAAACATTTCTCTCTACAAATTTCAGTAAATTATATTTATTAAATATGAAACTAAACTGTGTTCAGTAGGTATACATATGAACATGTATTTGGTGATGAGTATTAAACGCAGAAAGTGAAATTACCTGCCCACTTGTGTATAAGATTAAAAACAAATTTAAATTAAATTTTACCGCTCAAAGGTATATCCATATATGTAAATATCTGAAATTCTAATTTTATAATTTAATTATAATACTTTATAAAACGTTTTTATACAGAAAAACGAGATGTTCTAAAAATAAAATTATATCTTAATATAAAAAAATACTTGAAAAATAGCATAGATCCAGCGCGTTCATAACAAATTGCTTCCAATATATATTTTCGCTAAAATAATAAAGTAAGTTAACTTTTAGTAGGAAAAGTTAAGACACAGATGTGAGAAACCGCATCAAACTGCTATACTAGCCCTCTTGTCGGTATCATTTATTTTCCAAGGGGATGGTTGTGGGGGCCGTCTATGTACGATGTCGATCTGTAAAGTGTGAATGACAAGGGAAACGTCTCAAAATGTTAGCAGCATCATTAACTTCATTTCAGGATTCGTTTCAATTGAACGCGTTTCTTTATCAAACTTGACCGACTTGGGGAATTACCAGAAAAAAATGTCAGCTTTATGTGCAGGGCGGTGTAATTCGTCGTAAAAAGAAATAACAATAAAATAAACTCAAGTGAAACTCGTTTTTATTTGAACATACACACATTTTGTTATATAGGTACCTCAATCAGTGCTGTTTTTGAACTTAAAGGAAGTCTCAATTAATGTATACCTACCTAACATACATATTTCCTTTTTATAAAAGTTATTAAATATGGTAAACAAAGTAGAGCCGTTTGTTGCTAAACAAACTTGGTGAAAGTTTTTCTTTCTAGGGCACCGTTTTATTAAATCCATTGTGAGTTATAGAACTTTTTTACTAGTTTTTAGGCATGTTGAAGTTTCACGAGAAAACTAGTTTATTTTCTTAATGTTGGTTTAAGTAATTCTTACAACTAATTTATTTGCAGCACTGAAAAATGTGTTCGTAAATTCAGCGGAAAATGTGAAATGTACTGGAAATGTTAATTATTATTGCCAAATCAAATAATAATCAAATTTGCACCCTCAAAATTTTGACTGTTATTATTTGATTTTCACTCAATTAAAACCGATGAGAGACAATACATTACGAGCGCAATTTAAACATTTACCAACAAATAAATTTAATATGTTAATATAAAATTCACGTAAAAGCCATGTAGGTACCTAAATATTAAAGTTGTAAATATATGACCTACCTAAAGCTATAAAGGTATGTTATAAAAATAAATACTTGTATTATGACCACAAAAAACTTATACTACCATAAGATATTGCTTATTACATAATAACTATAGAAAATATGAACGGAATTGAATTCATATTTCAAATACCTACGAATGTTATTAGACTTTGTTGAAAAATTACAAGAAAAAATTGCATTTGTGTTTAGGATTCAGATCACCAACACTTGTACAAAAAAAAAACATAACGTATGTCGTATAAACATGCTTATGACAAGTTTACAAGTCAACAGTTGGTTGGAAAAGATAGTTAATATTACACACCCAGAAAATGGGGCATTAATAAAGTTTATGTTGAAATTTTAAACGCGTCATTTGTCTTTCTATTTCAGATTTTTTTTGTTCTACTGTACCGTAAAAGAAAATCAATTAGCACTGATGCACAACTGTAATTACATTTTTAATTTCAAACCGATAAACACAAATTAAAACATTCAGAGTGTCTGGAGACGAGTAAAAAAAAACAAATCAATTTTCGATGTTCGCATCATTAACTTCCTCTGTAGAGTGACTTTTGCACCTGACTTCTAATAGCAAACAAAATGAATGAAGAGAGAAAAACGGCACGATTTTCCACCATTCAAACACATTTCCAATTTTAATTTGAATGCTTTATTTCATTATTTTTAACCCTCTATATGTGAAGTAGGTACTTGAAACGACACACAGTTCGTTTTTTCTGATTTATTTAATATATTCAGTGGATTGTAATTTCATATGAAACGAAAATTAAATGCCATTCAAAGCCAATAATTCTAAAACGCAAATTCTGATGATACCTATTTGTGGAATAACGACACAATCGCGGTTTAGGTAAAGATAGGAAAATCGAAACAGAACCAACAATGTTTTCATAGAGGCTTTCATACACGTATAATAGTAATTTATATAACTGAATAGCACAAGTTGCGACATTTACTGCAAAACATCATCAGGAACCTAATTGTTATGTACAAGGACACTGTGCTAAAAGCCAAATAGTCCTCTACGTAAATACAAAACGACTTCATTAAGCCACTAAGAAAATAATTTCGTTTAATTATTTTCAACACTGTAAACAAACTGTTTATTAAGTAAATATATAATTTCATATTTATAAAGATGTCCATATATAGTATACTAAAAAATAGGTACCCATTAGCCATTTATAGATTTAGAATTGAATTACTATAAAAAATTAAGCATCGTACTACCAATTACTTATCACAATTGTACGCATCAATAATTCATTGCAAATAACGATATTATTGTGGAAGCGAACATCAAAATGTGTAAAATTACATTGCCACAGATGATACAGCAGTTAAATGGTTTTTACATTGAAATTCATGCGGCCGATTTCCATAATGAAAATTTTTTCATTTTTCAAATGTCTCATCCATGTATAATGAAAGTTTTGTATTGGAATAATGAACGTTCCGAGGGGACCAAAAATCGTTTATTACCAATGAATATTGGACGACAAGAAAGACGACGGCAGTCAGACGTTTGGAGTCTTTATACCTTTTGGTGACATAATTATTACACCCACACAAAATATAAATAGTAAACAGAAAAATGTAACTGCCCAAGTACATACCTAAATGATGTTCTCTAAAATCAATTTATTACTGCAAAGGTCATCATCTATTATTATGGATATTAATAGTTTTAGTTGGAAATAAATAAATGATTCCATTTTCAATATGCTTGAACTGAAAACATGAACATTATTGGATTATTAATAGGTATAAATCTGAACAACCCACATAACATAATCCAATTCTATCATTGCAGGAATTATGGCCATATTTCATTCCAAATATAATGCAATACATGCTTGCTTAATAATCAAAATCAATTCACATTTAGACATTTCAAAATTTCCTCCTTATGAGTTAATTCGTTCTTTTTCAGATTTTTATCACAGCAACCAAGCGAATCAGAGATCGCAATTTCCATTGAAGCAGGTGCAAAAACCTTGTTGTAAGTATAAACTGTTTACCATTTTCTCAAATAAAATAATCCCACCAGTTCCTTACATACTATATGCAAAAGTTGTACAGATCCTAATTGAATTTTTACTGCCCCGTGCACGTCTTGTATTTTGCATTCGAACTGCTTTTTTGCACACTGATGAAATATAATAATGGTAATGAAGGTTGCTTGAACTTCAAAAGACGAAAGAAAATGTAAATAGAGTCAGTTAGAATAAAATAAAAAAATTATGCAAGTTAAAAGAGTATAGTGTTCGTGTAATTATTAATTAATGGGGAAAAGGTGGACCTAGAAGCATTTGTTACCGCATATAAATGAATAATTTCTGTACTCTACCAGCGATCTTGATTTGATTTTTACGAGCGACCCAGGTGCTGTTACTTTGTTTCTAGTCATAAAGTTTTGCATTTCGTAAAAAGCCACCCCCAAGGCTCCACTTCTTGTATCCGATACATATATGATTTACGGTCACCAATTATCATTTCAATTTGAACCGGAATCGATAAAACGTTTGAAATTCCAATCGCATTTTTAAATGTTTACGCAACCCCCGGCCAGCGACACCTAGAGGAAAATCTTTGAATTTAGTGGAAATGTATGTTGGTAAACTGAAAGCGGGAAACGGAAAGTCGCCAGCTCCTGCTGCCATCTATAAAGTAATTCAGTTTGAAATTGATTTTTACAATGCTTTTATTGATGTTTTATTCATTTTCTTCAGGAAATGGAAAGTCGTAAGACATGTGGGTAAACTGAAAAAATAATAAAAATGAAAGCTGTTACAAGTTTTCTTTTATAAGCAGTGAGGTAGGCCCGAGTAATCCTAAAATAGTTGTGGCAAATGAAATAAAATTGAAAAGGGTTGCGTTAGATAAAAATGGTTGAATTTGTGGAGACTGACCCCGTTATTACTGCCAAACTGGAAAGATCGATATATGACCTCATTGTAGAGAGGCTGATTGAAGAGGATTTGAAAGAAAGCACTATTTTGAATGACCTCTTGAATTTATCACAAAAGTAGTTTGCATTTTAATAAATTTTAAACAAATTTTTGTACCATCATTCTGTACAGCTCATATTAAATAAGAAAATTTAAAATGTATTGTTCTTCCTTTGTAGAAAAAAAAGTCAAAAGGCATCTTATTTTCAGTATACGTACTTTCTCTGTCAAATTAGATTTTAATAAAACTTCCATAGGAAATAAATATTGGCTTCTATAGTCGGTTAGAAATCCCCGATCCCATTAACATCCCATTTTTACAGAAAACAATTTTCCTCTTGGAAATTGTTTCATCTATTCCCACAAATTGTTTATTCCAACTACATAACTTGATATCGGAACTGTTTGTGTAAAACTATGTCCAAGATCGTGTTTTTATATCGAAAATTGATAGAAAACCGAAAACATCAAACGGAAGATATTTTACAAAGGGCAAATGTAGAAGATTTTCCACACCACAATCTGTCTAAGTAATACAAAAAGGAGAAAAACTAACCGATAGTAAATCAATGAAACTTGTAAACCTAATCGAAATTTTTATTTGACTGTTCAACAAGAAATGGCTTGTCTAATAAATTGTGCGCATTTCAGAGGAAAACATTTTTATGTGTTAGTTGAAGGTTAAAATGAAATTATGTTTGCGGAAAAGCCTTGGCCACTATTTTCCAATTTGCGAATTAACTTGACAACATACTTGGTCCTGCACGTACCTAATGAAAACTTTATTAAATTCTCATTTTCGGTCACAAAACTGTGTGCTGGTTTAATTGTAGGTATAGAAAAATCCTATTACACATTTCAGGGATTATCTTTACAAAGTTGTTTCAGTTGAACGATTTTACATTTGCTATTGGAAATAATCCACTTAAATACAAATCGATAGAAGCAAAAAACAAACATTCCACTATGATACTTATCATTTACATTTAACAGATTTATTTTTTCAGTAAAACTGTCGAATTTCAGTAAATTTTCTCGATTTTCTGACAAAGAACACAAATAAGGTTTCATTAAAATTTTAATTTCCTATATGATACACCCTGTATAATTGTTATTGAAGGGTAAACCTTAAATAAACCATTTGCCAACATTCGGGTTATTAATTTTCTCATCTATTCCCATCTTCTATTATTTCTTCTACATTTACGTTAGAATGTGTTCTTCCTTACGACTGGTGGGTCACCAGATAATACCTTTGCATGTCACTAAATGTAAAATATATTTGTGGTATAAATTTATTGAGAGGGTCTGGTGTAATTTATTATATTAAATGGTCATAAACATTTGGAGTCAAGTGTAAGATATGAGATATGACATGTGTAGAAGTTGTGGTGTTACAGGTCAGGGCGGTTGTTGACATTGCTCATATTATTAGATTATATGACATTTAAACTTGAGAGTTCATCTCCTTTGTTGTTCTCCATATGAAACTAATGTGAGTGCACCAGAAGGTGAGGTGAGAAAGGGGCGGTTTTCAGCTTTGTGTTTCCTTTAAAACTTTAAACACTTTTTATCATCCAAATAAAATTTTCAAACATCCTAGAAACCTCAAAAACGTGTGGCTTCTTCACTTTTATCTTAACTTTAAATAATAGAAGCTAATAAATATCGAATTTTTTGGAATTAAAATCTAATACGTAAATTTAACTTGCGTAAAATGTCCAAAATCTAAAAGAATTTTTTATATGTATGCATTCAAGTTTCAGCATACTCACACATTAGGTAACAAAGGCATATATTTTTTAACAAAATATTAGAACTTGAACCGAAACTTGAAATTCAATTTCTGATAATTTCATAGCGAAAGATCGCAAAACACACTGAAAAAAACGGTAATTAAATTTTCTTTGCAGTTTTCCATAAGTGCGAATTCTCTCTTTGTAAATAAAATTTCAGTTTAGTGAGCAGTGTGGAAGGTATTGTGTAAATATTAACATGGCAAAATTCATTTAGAAATACACACACTGAGAGAGAAAACAAAACGTGTGAAAAAGAGGATCACTGACGTAATATCTCTATTGGGGGGTGGATTATCAAGGTCATATGCAGGGTAAAATCAGATAGTAGATATTCGTATATAAAAGGCCCTTTTATTTACTTACTTAATTGAAATGTGAATTTTTATTTATACTTTTAAGGACATAAAAATTAACCGCTCCTCTAATGTACATTAAAGCCACACGGAATATGTTATTGTTCTTTGATAACCGACGTTGTGAATATAGGAAATTATTGGGAGAAAGCGCAACGGAACGGGGTTGAACTTATGTACGGTGATGCGCAGGCTGGCGTCGCGACGCCCATGTCAAACGTGGAGTTGAAGCCAGGGCGTCGCCATACCACACATTCTTTACCTGAACAGGTGGACGGCATCTCGTTCCCTCAACTTAATACAGAATAACGCATTGTAACATTTTTATAAACAATCTCATTTTACATCGCAATCAAAATTTTTATTTCTTGTGACTTTTCGTTAAGAATCAAGTGAAATTTTAGACTTATTTCGAATAACAGTATGAATACCGGCCAGAAAATGATTTCCGGTAAGTTTTATGTTAATGAAGTGATTTTTTATTTATTGTAGCTTCGACTGTTTTTTACACTTTGTTTGGGCTGATTTATACGAAAGTGATAGGTACTAGTGGTTTAATGAAGTGAAAACTGCAATAAAACTTTCAATATAATCGAACCGTTGGGGTTCTATAAAAATACTTCTAACAAGCAATTCATGTTTAATATTTATTATCCATTTGGGTTATTAATAAACTCTGTATACTTCTATATAGATTTTTTTACGTAATCGATAGACTATACATTTTTTATATTAGCTTTCATTCAATAGGTTTTTGTCATTAATGAAATTTTAAAACGATGTCATTATTCATAAAAATTGTACAAATTTTCTATTCAAAAATTAGCTGAGATGAAAACTGACAAAGTGAAAATCCGAACATTATGAATATATAACTGCATGACTATACCTGTGTCATTAAGCAGTTTAGTCCTTTAGTGCGTTAATGGGAAATTAGAGTTTGACATAAACACGTTTTCATGATGGTAGGTATAAGTGGAGATGTAAGGTATACCTTATCAAAGCATTTGTCATCTATATAAAATGTATAAATAAGCTTTTATGAGTTAAATTTTCCAGATGAGTTAATTAATTTGAGGAAAAACCAGCTCTGGACAAAAGTTAGGTTTACGATGTTTTTGGTAATGAATTAGGTTTTTTTTATAATAGTAAAAAATGTGAATTAAGTTAGAAGTTATTCAAGATTGTGCAGTGATTTATAGATTGAAACGGATATTCAAAAAGCAGGATTTGAATTTACATTTATTAAAATGTAATCCTTATACGTCGGTGGTTTGAATTTTCATATCACTTTTCACTTTGAGTTTACAATATTTCAATCAGTATAAAACATATGTATATGTGATGTGTTATAAATTTATAAATATTTAATAAGAAAAGAAATATACCATCAGACCTATTGGTAAATGAAAACCTTAATTATTGTTGTCTATATAGGTATTATTCGAAAAATTATATTCTCGCACTTATTTTCCTTTATTTCTTTTTGTTGATTTTGAGTGTTTTGATACGATACAAAATATACAAAGATATTAGTTTCTATTATGTTATGTATACGTAATGTTGATGAGGAAGTCATTACTCATTTATATTTATGTGTTATTACACAATATCTAAAAAACTTATCAAACAAAAATTTTGTCTATTTTTGGAACCACATATGTACATTATTGAATAATAGAATATACCTACCTTCATTTAACTTTTTCAATAACTTATTCAACACGAAAAAAGATATTTAATTTATCATTACAAGAAAATACACGTACAAATCTATGTAGTATGGTATGTTAATATGATTACCTGAATATCTATTTACGAGTAAATGCACATTCAAGTTGAAAAATTTTAAGCCAACAACGAAAACAAAGGGAATATAGGTTTTTTATGTTTTGTAATCTTAAAACCGTTTGAAACCGATAGAAGTCTTTTATTTTCAAACACATAAAAATAAAGAAGTCTATTTTTCGATAACGCTAAAAATATACCTACATTGTAACTTTATACTTATTAGGGAATATGAAAAATATTTTATTATAACTAAACCAAGCATAAAAAGTTAGAGGTGATATATTGATTTTACATTAAAATGTGAACACAAGAACAAGTTAATATTATAGTTAGTTGTTGAAAGTTTTGGTGGCTTTTTTAATAAAAAAACAAGTACCTAATTAGGTAGGAACTTTGATAGTGATAGTGATGAACAAATTTGTTATTTATTATTCTTCAAGAATATTACTTTTTCTAAATAAAATAAGTAAAACATTTTCTACAGTTGCCGTTATTATCTACAAAAAACCAGAAATAATTGAGAACGTAATTGAATTTAAAGTTGGATTATAAAAAAAAGTCCAAACAATTCAAGTAACTGATACTACAACATTTCTTCTTCAGGTACAAATTCAAACAATTTAAAATTCGACGGTGAAAAAAGAAAGATTTTACAACTTCCTTTTATATAAACGGCTCAATGTTGATTTTTGTTATCAATTATCTTACACAAAAATTAACTTTGTGAGGAATATTTATAACGGTCTCTCTTATTAATTATTTACAGTTCTATTGAAAAATCAATGCATATCTAATACATTGTTCATTTTCGACCAAAACACAATGTGAAATAGATTATTAAACGTTCTGTAATACATACATTTACCTACCGAATGGAAGTTGAATGTATTTTCAACTAACAAATTGAAAAAAAACATTTGACTAACTTAAATAATTCAGTATATGTATGTATAACACTCAATATTTCTCAAATTGAACCCAATGTAGTATAGTTTTTAGTATATGTATATAGGTATACATAAACATCGAAAAAGATAACTCTTCGATAATAATTTGCGACAGCTGTTGATGGTTTTGGTTAATATGAGAATTATATCACGCAGAAAAAACATCAGTGAAACAATTCGTCATAAAAGCAACTAAACTCCAGCTACCAACCACCTACAGTTGGAAAATTCAACGGATATGCACTGTGGAATTGCATTGTGTGTTTATAAATGTTGAATATGGCCCTGTAGTTTTTCTACACAGTAATTTATCACAATGATATATGTATGCAGTTGCATTGTGAGTAGAATTTCAAATAGAATCCTCGAACAGTATAAAAACACATTTTTCCAACACAGAAAATTGCAACAAATTTCCACAACATCATTAATTTAAATGTTAACGTCGTTTACTTAATTATTTTAAATTCCAAAGATCACAATTCAATTTAACGGTATTTCTTTATTATCCCATTTGTGCGACACTTATTTTCTGTTAAATTAAACAATGATTAATGTTGTAAATTATTGTCCTAATTGACAATGATGGTATTAGTTGTCATTTATTCTTAAATCTTTTAGGATGAGGATGAAATTTTATCTGCCACTTAAAAAGAAAACGAGCTTTAGGTAGCTACAAAAATAAAACCGTTCATCAATCTTAGAAATTGATACATTTATTTCCTATATTGACAGAAAATAAAAAAATAATAAATATTAATTGATCTAGCAATTTCTTATTAAAGATCAACAAGATTTTTACTAGAAGAAAAAAAAACGAAATTTTCAGTTGTAAGTCCCTTTTTTCCTTTTTTTTTGCGGTTCTGTGTCAAATGAAAAAATTAATAAAAGAAGGACTACATAATACCTATGTTCAACATTTAGAATTAAATTTAAAAAGAATCTTTTCAAAAACGCATTTCAAAATATGAAGTAAATAAGAAAAGTGTTGCAATCGGCAAGAAATGAAAATAAAATCTGAATAACATTTTACTATGTTTGTTGAAGTCAACAAATTTACGTTCGAAAATTTTTATAACGTCTCGCCTGAAGAGATAATAAAGCCACCAAAACACAATTTGGGTTTTGTTGAAAACACATAAACATTCTGTAATACTGCTTATTTTTATGAGCTTCCTTATACATACATATAAAATGCATAATGCACTTATTTTATATAAAAATGTGATTGTTTTAATTAAAGTTCGATAAACAAAACCAAGTTTTTTTCTTTTTTATTTTATAATTAATGCGGAGTGATTTCATTCTGCATTGTGCCTTATACGTATTGTGAATATCAAATAAAGAAATAGTATAGTTCGATAGATAATCCGTGTCTTTGTCAAATAAAAGACGAAAAATGTCGCACCATCAGTGGGTATCTTTTAAATGTAAATTCTTTTTTCTTAACATTTCATTGTACACACCCATTGGTGTGTCTCAATATATTTTCCACATTTATAAATCTTAAAATAAATTACCAATTCGTCCGTATTAAATGTAACAGTTATTTGAAAATTCCTTCTCGAATTCCACATTCCACTAAAATAGCATTTTCCTTGACAGTTTCTGCTTATATTACATCGACTTTTCCACTTTGTTAATGCAAAACGCACAAACGTAGGTATATCTAAGTATTACCTACATAATTAATTAGACTAATAGTTTAATGTTTTCAAATTATCACGTTCCGCGTAGACACAAATTTTAAACACGCATTTTCCTCGTAACCCACATTCATTTTCCTAGAAGCAATTTTTCAATTTTCACAAATTAATTTTTGTTGATACACTTCATGACCGTTTTTTTGATGAATTCGTTCTAGTCAGGATATTTACTTGAAATCTAGGTGTTGGAATAGAAATAAAGGGATTATTTTATGACATATGCGATATGATGTTGAATTTTCTAGTAAAAATTTTTATTACCGAGTGGAATTTAAAATTTAAATTTGTTACGCGAAGGTGTTGACTTTGCTGTAGGCAAACAGTATTTAAATATAAAGTCTTACCTGAAAAACACAGGGTAGGACATTTACATGCTTAGTTATGGGAGGGCCAAATTTGGCAGAATAATAAATAACGTATTTTGTCGATTTTTCAATTGAACTTATTTTTACAAAGTTGTCAAATGTTTTTAAAAACAATTTGGTATTATTGGACACATCAAAAGCTGTCTAGTCCGGTCCATCCAACTCCCTTGTTACATTTCATAAAATTTTCTCCTCCGTCGCAACTCCACAAATACGTGGTTGTATTTGCATTTATATTGTTAATGTTATTCCAAGCCATAAGGAAATTATCCATTTTTTTGTATATTTATAGTTTTAAACAGTCTTCTACATATCTTTAAGGCATATTCTAATAGGTTACAGAAATGAGAATCGTGAAAATGGCAAACATAAAGAGACCGAAACATAAATAAACCCATTTACCGTTTTAAGGTAATAATTTTGTTTTAAGTATTTTTCCAGTTGGTAGTGGTAGGTCCCAATGGACGCCACCAACTCGAAATTCATTTCTATATTTAATTTGATACCCAAGGAAGCTCTCCTTATTTGAAATTGTAACCATGGTAACAGACAAGACGTGTTTGTTTGACTTTCTACACTAGACCAGCAACTTATAAATCGCACTATTTTATTATACACAAGAATTCATGTCTACCTTTGCCTGAAAATTAACAATATCGACCTTCTTTCCCTATTTCTTAATAACCGCATTGCTTTTTGTGGCTTTTTTCTATGTACAAAATGTCTTATATTCATTGACTGACCTAGAAGATATTTATAGGGTGTCTTAGTCTTAGTTTTAAGCTTTGGGTTCAAACATGTAAAATCGAATGTCAACAGAAGCTTAAAGATAATATTCTTCCTAAAACACATTTTGAAATTATATGAGAATTGTCACGTTTTACCGAAAGTTTATTAAAAAAAGCCATGAAGAAGTTTCAGCTTTCAATGTTCCCGTGGAATTTCTATTGAAAAACAATATTTGTGTGTATAGAAGTTGTAGATCAGTCATTTTGAAGACAGATAAATTTATGTTCATAATATAAAAGAATGTAGACAAAAAAATCATCTAAATTTTCTTTCCTGAATTAACCTTCTTTACAACTCAAAAATTTAACTTTAATTGAGTTTAGAATAGGTATCGATTCGGACTTTAAGTACGAGTACAGTTCTCATTCGTTGGGTATAATGCAGATACAGGATGTTTCATTTAGGAATTTATGAAAGGTTAATTCGAACTGCAATGAATTTATAAAGATACTTGATTAATTGAGATACCTACCTGAGATTTTTTAGATTAGAAAATTTTTCGACAATTTTCAAATTTCTATAATCCTTTTTTTTCTAAGGCCACTGCAGTAGGACATTTAAACTCTATATAAAGTACATGCTATTATATTCTGCATAGCCCTTTATTCGTGTAATGCCACCGTAATATTACAGTAGACTTGGCAGTTCATACAAAAGCAATGTTGAACGTTCAACGATCTATTTTGGACGATGTGGCAATAATCTAACACGATATGTCTATGAATATATTTATTTTATCTAGTTTCGCTTTGTATATTCAAAAGAATGGCTTATACCTTTTTTCCCAAAGAGTTTCACTTGAAAATTCATTGCGGGGGTCAGTAATTCGAGCGAATTGGTCTAACCAACATTTTCTTGTTTATGCCAAATAGAACAGCACTTTTGTTTCACTTGTATTCTAATTTCCTTAATGCTACTACTTAGCCCTAATATTATAAACAAATTAATTAGGGAGTAACTCCTCCATTTAGGCCTTTCTTCTCAATTCATTTAATCAGAATTCATGGGCCAATTTTGCCTCTATTAAAATGTGTTCCAACGTAAGGAAAATGTTCAAATATTTAGAACACCTTTTAAAATAAATGGAAATTTATTAGTGAGTAGATAGACTGGGATTACTTTTTCCAGGAGATATTAAGTTTCGCACTAAAGTTTTCTTGTGTAATAGGTATATCATATTTCAATATTGGATTGATGTAATAATGTGTGCAATTATGTAGATTACGTTGATAGTTAATGCAAAGGTAAATAGTTTCTTTAATGTCCCAAGTTACAGCAAATTGGGTTCAATTTAACAAATTTAAATTAGTAACAAGTTCTTCTATCTAATATAGTCGAGTGAATGGAAGGCAATAGAAAGCTATTAGCCGTTGGAAAAACTCAGGGTAATAAGAAAATGTTTGAACGTAAAGTTTTATGTCGTAAAAATACGATTTTCACATGATAAACCACTTAAATACTATCAATCTTCACACTTTAGTGATTTTTATATCAAGTGGTCGATTCTGGTGACTAGTTATATGATGCAATTTGATAAGACAACTTCTTATATTGGTTGGGTAGATTAACGAATAACAGTTTCCACATATTAATAAAATTAACATTTTTGGGTTAGTGTAAAATGGAACAAGAATAAAATTTTTTGTATTTGAAGAGGAATATTTTTAGCCTATCTTGACAGTTAAACAATGAAAGGAAATATGAAAATTAAAAATGAATTTTAATAAAAGAGCAGTTTCATTCTGCTTAAATTTGCTTAATTTTCCTTAAATTTTTCCATTGTTTTGGTAACGCTTGTTTTTAAATTCCCCCATAAAATAAAACAATAAATGATAACTGCTGAAATATAACAATCACTTTTTGGAATCTATATGTCTACACAAATATGTGTTGTTTTGTAGGTATATTATATTGAATCGATATAATAACACAAAGAACTGATGTTTGCTAAGTTTATTAATTATGCAAAAGCATTTTACATTTTCCCTTTGATTGAGTTTAAAATCGAATCAATTTCATATTTTCGTTATATTGAAACGGTTTGCATTCTCTCTTTGATATGAGCATTTCCAAACAAATATAATAATAAAATGAATGTAATTCACCCATAACGTAGGCCATAAGGGTCTACTATATTTCAATACCTATACGAAAGAGAGTATCAGACTTGATTTCCCCAGAGGCAGAAACTGGGACACCTTTAAACTTATCTAAAAAACTTTATGTACCATCAAAGACATTAAAAAAATTATATGGCTTTTTGGATTATTTAAAAGTGTGATAAGTACTGAAATATCCATAATTACGTAAAACGAATACGTGAGGAATAGGTAAAAAGGATCATCGTGTATTTCACTTGAAATATTTAGAATAAAATGTGGAAACAGTGTTTTTTTACCTTGTTTCTTACAAAAAATTAGTACCTATTAGAAGGGTTTATTAAGTAAGAAGTGTTATATTCTACTGAGAAAATATATTGAATGTGTTCGTACGTGTATCATGTTGTATAACCACGATAAAAATCATGAATATATTAAATAGAAAAAAATTACGTGAGGTAGTATTAAAATTAGACTGAAATATAAAACTACAATTAACGCACCAAACATTCCATCATTTTATGCTATTTATAAACAAACACAATCAATTTTTTTAAACAACCATAATGTTTATACAACAAATGTGCAGCAATTAAAAACAAACGAAACCTCAAATTGGACACTTAGATCCCAAATAATAATCTTCTAATTTTTAATTAGATAGAATAATTAATTTCTAATAGTGCAATTTTGTATGACAATTTTTTGGATTATTTATTTATATATTTATATGTTTTAACTTTATAAATAAAAAATTAGAAGAGAAGTCCTACATTAATTACATGTTTAATTCAAATTTCATATAATAATAATAACATCTACATGTGAAATTTGCAAATCGCTTTAGAAAAATTTCATGTTATACATATAAATAGTTGGCAAGTTTGTGGTTCCTTGAACAATAAACATGTTGTAGGTGTATGTAGAAAGTAATTAATTTGTTCATATATTCCAGACCAGGAAAGCCCTAATATTGTAAACTGCCATAACCATTAAAGACAACCACAAAGCCCCATCTAGAAAACTAGACATATGCGATGAGTGTTCTATATATTTGAGAAAATACAAATACGTGCGTCGCTTCGAAAATGTTCCATACACATATTGAACCGTCACACACAAACATACAAACTTATAACCGAATTTATAACTAGTTTTGCGTAAAGCTTCTGGTTTAGCAACACCAGTTTATAACGGAAAGTAAGAAATGCTGGCCCGCTTTCCTATATCTTTCAATATTTATTCAACGGTCTTTTATGAGAAAAACCATTGGTGAATATATTTTTTCCACTCTTTTGCTGCTCCATGTGTTTGGGGACGAGTTTTATTTTATTGTAGTCCTTCTATGGTTCTACGAATATTTACATATTTCTATATATGTAGATACTTTTATGATCACTCACAAAGATAAACAATAATAGCGTAGAGTATTATGTGTGGCATATTTCGCTTACATGCATATTTATATATGTAAACCAAATCGTCCTACATAAAATCGGAATTTGTGGCCGAAATTGATTTTCACTTTATGGAAGTATTTTTCATGTATAGCGATACCGCACACATCTTTTCTGTTAAAAACATTTTGCATTCTTTTAAAACTACTCGCGCTTTATTAAAAAAAAATTGGAAATACCAAATTGGGAAACCAATTAAGCAACCGCCCTACACCACCCTTATTCTTCTTGCTTCGCAACAGAACGAAATTGTTTCACTTCTCAACAAATTGATCATTTTGCAATTTCACCAAGATGTTACTAAAATAGTTATATCGCCTGTTTAACCGCTTTCTCTGCTAAATAGCTGGTTGGAAAATGATTAAATTTTTCGGTCGCACACACAACATAATATGAAAAAAAGTTCAGGATGAAATCAGCCACCAGGGTTATAATTGCCTGTGTGTTGTGGTCTTCTTTTATTAAAGCGACTACACTCTTCTACAACGTAATCCAATTTTAAAACATCCACAACAGTGTATAATAAAATTAAAGATCAAAACTTCCCCATCTCCACCTTTCTTTTCCTTACCAGTAACAACACACGAAGATGGTGTAATACTTTCAAATAACTTTTTGCTCGTATCAAAAAGTTAGCACTAAAATAACCTTTGTACGTACTCTACTTACTTATAATCTCATTATCGTGTAGCAGTTGAAAGTTCTTCGACAATTCAGGTGTACGGGGTGTTCAACATACGCGATCACAACTTTAACACTTCATAAATAGACAAAAATAAACTAAAATTTTTGGAAAACGTGGATTGGGATAAGGTTAATTTTTTTAAATCCTTTTAGGATCCCTTAGAGTGAATGTAATTGGTGCACGAAATTTAGTTGTTCCAACTTTATCCATGTCGAGAGATAGGTAATTTAGAAAATTCGATTATTTTCTAAGAACTTTAATGGTCTGTCCTCGGGGGAGCATTTTCGACCCATGGTTTTTCTGACTCAGTGTAACCCATACAATCGACTAATAAAAGTTTCTCTTAAAATAAGTGCTAACACCCTGTATGCAGAAGTGGGAGAGAGCAGTTTCCAAAACCACACAGTTAAGCACCACTCTAACATTCTATTCATATTCACCATCGTTTTCTTCTTCTGTTCACATTTTCAGTGGAAAGAAGGAGTTTTGGAAATCTTTTCTATTTGTTTACTTGTATAGTATTGATGCGTACGTTTGTGATATACCATCCTGTGATTTGAATTTTAAATGGAATGTTTTTCTCAGCCATCACCCTGCAGGGAATTCATTAAAACAACCAATTAAGAATTAGAACGTCTGTAATTAATGTTGTTGTTTTACTTTAAAATGCCTTCTACAAGAATTTGAACCCCTGTAATTTTATTATAAATCAAATTTACGTAACCACTCAATATAACAAAACGCAAAGTGTATTGTGCAGGGCTGTTTAATGCAATTCGACATGTCCAGTAGTTGAAAATTGTATTTCTGTTTTATTTGCTATCGCACTAGTGTATAAACTCATTTGTGGTGACATTGCAGATGTTAAACGAAACAACGGCAATTTTATTGGTTTTCCTTCAACTCTCGTAACAGACAAAACCAAAAACCATTCAATCGGAACATTGAATGACTAGAAAACATTTCAATGTTTAAATTATTAATTTAGGTGAAAGTTTGTGATAAATATATCAAAAGCTCTTCCGACGGCTGCAATATGTTTTATGTCGTCGTTCCTGTGTCCTCTTACATCCACCACTAACATCATTTCTCATGCCTACAATACTCATTAGAAAAGTTACACTTTCTTCTACCCCCATTACTTCACTGGATTGGTTAAATTTATTTATCTTAGATAAATTTACCTATTCCAACCTAAAATTACCTTTTAGGGAACGTAGTGCTACCACTTTAAAACATCCTTACACTAATCTTGTTAAAAAGGGAAAATTAATGAAATTACTCTACTCTGTTGTGACTTGCAGCTTCAAGCAATATTAACAAATTAACGGATATCCAAAGGAACCTGCCTTGTTCTGTGTGTCAATGTTTCTCTGCAAAAACATATATCTAAATAATTAATTTAATGCGCTTACAATTTATTGCTTCTATTATATTTTCACGATAAAGTGCTCATGGGATACTTCTCCACTATATTTTTTATTCACCTCTTTTCCAACGCTCTCTCTAAAAAAAGAGAAAGAATCCTGCATAGGTAACCATTATCCTGGATGCTGCTGTGTTCCAGTTTTAACCTAATAAACTTTTTTTACGAGGCTACCTCCTTTGCGAGCAACTTCATAAATTCATCATTCTTCGAAATGATGGTAGTTTTTTCTTTTTGGCTTGAGTTACAATATTCGAAAAAACGCCTATCTACATCGAATCCCTTGTTTTAAACACATTACAACTATTTACTATGACATTAATGACTTTTTCTAGCACTACAATAATTTACTAGCTTGCACCTTTTCCACCGAATTGGGTGACTGTTAAATATTTACTCATTCACCGGAAGCACGATTTATAACTAAATCTTACAATCCAAACATCGACGTGGCAGGTTCTCGGTTTACAAGTGGAAAATAAACTTTTCCACAATGTTTATTTGTAGACACACTACTGTCGAGTAGTAAAACTTATGAACATACATATACAATGTTGTATATTGATCGTAAATCAGGGTCGACTCAAGCCACCACATTCACCAATCTGAATGTAAATGTTCCGCTCTTGGCCCGATCCTGGTCGCAATTTCCTATTCAGGTTGAATTTCCAACTCATATATCCGAAGTAGCGCTCCTTTCTCCTTCATCCCCATCTAATTAACATTTATGCCTCACATTTAATATTTTCAATTTATCTCCAAAGTAAATGAATTTTTTTGTTTTTTTTTTCAGACGATAGAAATGCGCCTGAAAACAATGGACGGACCATTGTCCGTTCATAATGGTAATAATGATATCTTGAATTCACCGAAACGTATAAATACAATACAAAACAGTAATTACACCACGTCCAATTTAACCGTTCTAAATAATGATCGTAATAATACAACAACAGCTACACAAGACACTAGTGATTTGAATACACTAAATAACGTTAACAATAGCCAAGATACGGTGCAATGGTGTATCTCTCCACAACATCAGCAAATAAAGAAGCGAGAGCTACAAAACAACGCAAACAACAGAAATCAGTTGCTCAACATCAACAACACACTGGCTACCAACTTGAGGAATACACAGCGGCACGGGACCGCCTCCTCTATCTATTCCGAATCGTCTCCAGATGATAGTCTTCTAGATTACGAAGGTAAACTTTAGATATTTTTATAAAACCGTAAATGTGAAAAGGTTTTTTTCTTGCTTGCAAATTTTTATCAAACATATTACTGGGTTGTTTTTTATTTAAATTGGGAAATGCCATCTCTTTCCTCATTCCTTTTTTCTCTCATTATTAAATCGATTCGTTCAACAATATCCCTCTTTTGAAAGGGATATTAATATTGTTCCCATTTTCAGGTCATCAGAGTGGCTCTTCAGCTGAAACGTCACCGCAAGATGAGGAGCGTGTCTTTGACATATCAGATTCGGAATCATCAGACGAGGGCAACTTGAGCAACAGAGAAACGACCACCCTGCAACGACGTGGCATCGTGAATCCCAACTATCCTGGATTCCAGCATCTTGCCCATACACTAGACTATACCATTAAAGCATCATCAGACGACACTGATTTCACAGACGATGATTTTGAATCGGAAACAAACGACATCATCAAATTACATCAGCAAACTGATGTAAATAATATCAATAACAATAACAATAATAACATTGAAGAGGAGGAAACATTGGAGTCGGACGAAATCGATCATATTGACAGTGTTAATCGATTGGACAGTGTCGAAAACATACAGAAAGTGTTTTACGATAAGCCAGTGTTTAATATTGAGGAGGACAGTGAAGTTGTTAATTCGGAAACTTGTTCAAGTACAAATACAAGTGGTGACGATGATACAGAAGTGCATTTAAATATAAAAACTGCAGAGGAACATCAAACATTAACGCAAAGTAATACACATGAAAATATTGTTGGAGATTTTGGTAAAGAAGTGGAACAGGAATTGGGTCGCATATCATTAGAGAATCAATCAACTGAACAACAGAAAATTGTTGAGAGTATTTTTGATAAACCATATGAATTGCCACCATTAGAACGTGCACTAATTAAGGAATTAAAAGAGGCTGTTGAGAAATTAGTGGTTATTGCTGATTGGCAGCCAGCTGCAACACGTTACAATATACAACCGAATATTGAGGAGCCATTTAACAAAGTTAAGGATCAAAGTGACAAAGATCAAAGTCAAACAACTTCACCAGACAGTGAAGAAATTATTATGGATAATAATAAAGAAATCATGTCAGAAGTCAGTGTGGATTTGGAAAATTCGATAACTACTAAAATTACAGACGCTTTTCTTTCAAATGGTCAAGAACCGTTACCTGAGATAGTGGATGATAATTTGAATGTGAAAGAAACCAAAATGGAGATAGATGCAATAAGTGAACTAACTTGCTGTGACTCTAATCGTGAACTGGAAAAAATTGAGAGTCAAATTAAGAAGATCAAATCAGATACTTGTAAATTGGAAGAAATGGAGAAGTTTTGCAAAGAAGAGATCACTAAAGATTATAGAGAAAAGGAGGAAGATAGTTCGGCAAAACGTAAAAAGGAGAAACCGGACTTCTATGTGAAAAAACGCAGAGACTACAATCAACAATTTGGCAGTTTAATAACGTTCCCAAGACGTGAACTGGGAGCCAGAAATAGAGATCCATTGAACAGAAGATCAGTGCCAATGGCACGTGATAAAAAAAGAGTTTCACCTGAAGTGTTAGGTGAGTGCATATGAAATTTGACATGAAATTATTCGTACATATTGTTGCTATAATAGGGCCACATACGTATAATATACAGTTTCAGGTCTCGATGGACCTTAAAACCGCATAATATGTGGTAATGTGGCGCAATGATCATTTTGTTTAATATTAAATACACCTCTCGACATTTAATTCACTGTCCATTTTGTTAGATGGGCTTTGCATTACTATTCTAGCAACAATTTATGTAAAATTATGCAAACTGGCCTACAATTATTTTCCCTGGTCTGCTCACCAATTCCGTTTTTTTTTGACAGCAGTGCTTAAATATTTGAAGTATAGAATAGGCCCAATTTGCTTACTAATTTAATATTCTGCTTTGGAAAGCATTAAAAAAATAACATCAAAGCCATTTTTTCAAAAAAAAAATGATGTTAGCTGTAGAAAAAATATGAAACTTATACAATATGCCTTCAATTTCTAGGTGGTTTCGACGTGTATAACATTGAAACAGCGATGCCTAAAATCGATTTAGAAGCAATTGAAACCCATTTGAGGGCGGCTAGAGAAGAAGAACGGAGGGTGAGTAAAAATTAATTAAGCCATCAAGTTGATAAGTGATCAATATGTAGGCATTCTTTTCTAAATTTATGGAAATTATTCATTGATCGGAAATAATTGTTTCTTTCAACCTAAAATTAGACTAGCAATTCATAAATATTTATAAAACATTTTATATGTACCTACTGGTAACTAATAAACTGAGTTCCGTATAAAAGTTACAACTCAATTAAAATCCTATTTATAAGTTTACTTCCATCCAGTGACGTTTATTCAATAGAATGAATAAGTTATAAACAGCAATTAATTGTTCTTGGTATCAATGACCTAAATTGTTCTAGCGGAAAAATTGTTATGTGACAATTTTAGATGATTATTAATATTGTCTCTGTTTGTTTCAATACGGAGTCATTCCAGCATTAATGAAATAATCATTAAATAGAAAAAAACATGTGCTCGCAGAATGTAACAGGAATATGAGTCCATAATGTTAAATAAAGTGGGATGTGGAAATTTGGTGTGTTACTTAATATCAAAGCAACTTAAACTAAATTACTCTCCGGTTTATTTTGCGAACTGATGTCACTTCTGTATAATGTAAAATGTGGTGTTGAGTTTCTATAAAGTGTTAACATTATTCAGGAATATATCATTTATGATGGATTATTCAAAAACGCATTACACTAGTAGGCAAAATTCTAGGGTAAGCATCAGAATAATTAGTATAAGTAATTAGGAAAAGTAGTAGGTATGGTATCGGTGTAGGAAGTGTCGATGCAAAAGTGCATGAAGCAATTATAATGTTGTAGTGGTTATCTCACACAAAACAGCACGTTTCTAATTATACTCATGAGGAGATAGATAATTTTGCATTACTTTCATGAAATTTTTGAACACATATACATATTAAATTGATTTTATGAAGGAACAGAAAAATTGTGAGTCTAGCTAATTCATTTTACAATACCTAGGTTTTGTAAAAACCTAGGTTGCATTTGGTACTACTTGAAAATTGGATTCAACATAATCCCGAGTTTTCTTTCGCCCCCTGTATGTAGTAGGTATTATGTAAATTCGAAACCTAATAAACGTACCTAATACTTTTTATTAGAAATTCCAATTATAATGGAAAATGGAAACAGAGATAATTAATTCTACTTTAGAGCCTCTACAACTGCTCATTATAATCTTAAAAGATTTATAGAGTAGCATAATGTACACAAAGTGCATGATGCAGTATGCATTACTATGCAGCAATCATATAAAATTCCTTGGGTTCTTATTATTTAATTCAAATCCCAAAATCTACATTTACAAACTAATTATCAAGCTAATTATTAATATTACAGGATTGTGAACTTTCATCTCAATTAAAATTGCAATTTATAATGAACTGGGGCGACCTTTTGATCGAATGATCTTGCCAATCGTTGTTTTTTATTCCTTAAAATATTTACATTTGTTAAATGTTAATACAGCAGGTACAACGAAGTTACAATCAACTTTGAAACAATATCTATAAAACAAGATAAAAGTCCTTATCATATTGTGTAACTAATAATCGGGTGGTATTTTATTATTTTATTACCTATTCATCTTATCAGTGTTGGAGATATGAGAGTGATTTTATGTAATATCATATGAAACAAATGTGAAGTAAAAAAATAATGTGAACCTCCATATTTGAACATATTACTCTTGTTTAACAAAATGTAAATTAGTGAAGTTGTTATTAAAAAATACGGTCGACACGCTATTGTCCTGTTTACTAAAACAGGGCCACAAATCGATAAAAATTCATTATGATGAAAGAATGCAATTTGGAAGATGACGATCCATTGTGGTTAAAAGTTTTATTTAACGAAAAATCGAAACAGGTAAATTTTTCAAAATAATTCTCTCCTATACTTAGTTAAATGAAGGAAAAGTTAAATTCTTTAGAGATCATCAGTATAAGCTTCCTTTTTCCGATGTGAAAACTGCATTAATCCACATCATCGATTTAAACTTGTGTTCTAGGTAGCTATTAGAGCAAAGTAATAAATTCCATTGTGTGTAATACCAGCACTGTGTTTTAGTTAATTATTAATTAAGTTGGTGCATAATACAATCTCTTTCTATGTATGGCAACACATTTAATAGGCGTATAATAATAATAAGCAATAATTTATATTATGGTATACCCACCTCACCCAGTAAATATACAAAATAAATATTATTACTGCATTATTACGACTAGTACAAATTTGTACAATAATATTCTCTAATTAATTTCCTGTAAAATAGTTATGATAAAATAAGTAGTAAATTAATTACTGTTATGGTTTAATTATGATGTACAGGATGATGTGTATTTGACCTACCATTTTAATTGTTTAATTTAAATCACATCTCACGTATTCAAGTATAAAATTATTGATATTGATAGTTTTTTAATAGTGAAAATTCATTATTAACATTATTCTGTAATAGTGTTTAATTTATTTTTGAATATAGAGAAAGTCGTGAACCAAATTCAACTTTCAGCAAGAGAAATTACATTTTAGATGTTTAATTAAATCTGCAGGATTTTGTGGAATGGGCAAATATATAGGGCAATATATTCTTTCCCATGTCCTAGAGATTAGCATGTGACACAAAAATTAGTGCCCCATTAAGAATTGAAATTGCGCAAAAATGTTTAACAGCTTAAACCAAGACTGTGTATTATCGAATTTGCCATTCAAATATGAACCATTTTATTGTTTTGAAAATGGATTTTAAATAATTTGAATTGGAGTTAAATATCGCAAAATGAGACTGTCAAGCCTTTTTTAACGGAAAAGTAAGACCGCAATAAGTTACTTTGAAATCTCGTAGGTTTAATGTCGTCTCGTACAAGAAACTCTTTTATTATAGCATTAGTATTGTTTTCAACTAACAAATTTCCCTTGTTTTTACTACCAAGACAGCATAATATACCTACTATCCTACTTTCTGAAATGAATTTTTAATCGTCTCATATTCTTTCACGGTAAATATAGCAAAAACTTTACGCTTTGTTTAGCACTGACGATTTTTAAATTCAAATTTGCAACGTAATAAAAAATAAATTTATATACAGAAAGGTGTATAATAGTAGAAGTATAGTAAAGTAATATGAATTTCCGGATGATGGCTTTTACAATAATATTATAACGTTGTTTTATACAATAGAAACAGCTATTTGGCAACAACAAATATAACAATCAACATTCAACACAGCAGCGAAAAAACTTTTTACGAAATCCTTTTACTCTGATGGTGGAATTGTTGTAACTGTAACAGTTGTTTGTGTTAAACAGTTTTATTATTACTCAGTTATCAATTAAAATGCACTTGTCGGAGTTTTAGTGTGTGTGTTATTTATACATAAATGTTTTGTGCGTTGGTTTTCCTTTGATTACATTTATCATAAATAATGACATCATTAAAACGAAAACGACATTACAAGAAAGATTCCACATATGTTTATGATTTGTATACGCTTACGTTTGACGACAACGAAACGTTAGAGAGTTTAGACGAGTCTGTAAGTACCAATTTGCACATAATTTTGAGAAATTTTCATTTTCTAAATCAAATTTTCCTTTTTCTATAAAGTAGGTTTTATACATTTTTGGACTTCCCCTGCTGACACAGGGTTTCCTTTCGGTTCCTATAACATTTCAATTAACATTATCCATAAAATTACAAAGAAATTCAAAAATGCATTAATCTTGATTATCTCTATTTGAATTTTGGACCAGAAAAGAAACTTTGTTGGCGCCCTCTGTGTCACACTAAGCACAATTAAGGCATGTCCTTGGTAAGGTGACAGGTGTGAAACGTGCTGCTCTTTATCTCTGTCCCTTATACAATAATTGCTATTTTCCATCTTTATCCATGTTGTACCACCACCACAACCAACTAAAAATACCAGAAAAACGGTTGATAAACACACATGTGCCAAAACAAAGAAGTGATAAAATGTGATTTTATTTAAATTTATCGATTAATACGTGAACAATAACATCAACCAAACCAATAAATTCCTATTGAAATATTCTGTACTTAGTCTGTACTGGTGTGCCATTCAAGTGCAACGAACTAAAAAAAATGTTCGACAACTTTTTAACCAACCTAAAAGCCCATACAAACAATTTAGCAGACAATTTCAAACAAAAAACACGTCGATTTAATAACAATTTAAATTTCCTAAAAAATCAAATCAGTCGTAAACAGAAAACTTCCTATTACACTGTGTCACAAAAAGAAGAAACGGATTACTTTGATAATGACTTTTTATCGCCTAGAGCCTATTCGATGACCACATTTAGCTGTGATTATAATGCTGCTAACGAGAACATGAATTGGTTTCCTTATGTGCCACCATCCTATGATGAACAGAATGTTATTGATAGATTCATACGCGTTATTACAATAAACGATGACACTCTGGATGTAAAACTGTCTTCAAGTTTGTGTAAATTACCATAATTCATAGTCTATTTTTCTTTCCAGAGACGAACGGACAGAGAGGAAATTCGTCGTCGACTTGCAATGGGCACGGAAGACGAATACTACACAGACCGACCTGGCCGAAAGCCTAGTTTACAAGCCCGCCTCCAAAGTGGCATGAATTTACAAATTTGTTTTATGAACGAGACCGTCTCCGACACGGAAAGTCCCAATTCGGACAGTGAATGTTCCATGACTGTTAAACAGCCAAAGACAGTGGCGAAAAACTCGAATAACGTGGAGAAAAATGCGCCCGTTCGCCCAGCGACACTCTCCATTGGACAGCCTCTGTTGCAACCGGTAAAAGAGCCCATGGCGGAAACAGACTTTTTTACAAGACAAGCCCGATTACAGACGGAAGCCCGGATGGCTTTGGCACAGGCAAAGGAAATGGCTCGAATGCAAATGGAGGTCGGTATTTCGAAGGAGAGTTTTTTTGCAATTGCTGAATTTTAAGTAAACATTGGCCTTGTAGTGCAAAACTACGGTCTTTCCAAAACAAGGAAATCGCACTCGTTTTACCCAGACCGACACAATGCCGCACAATTTTTAAAATATTAGTTCGTCCACGAATCTCGGTGACTCTACGTTGTATGAATCCTAAATTGTGTCAAAAGTGAACATTTGAGGTTGATTTGGAGTGAGAGTATTTTTTTGAAACGACAGAAAACGCGTCAATTTTAAGATAAAAATGCTTATTTATATTATTTGAATTTTGCTTTATCCTTTTATTTGGTCTCGCAGTGCAACGGTGGTTAGCGATTCCAATAAACAAAGAGAAAACCACCAAAAACTCTTCATTTGTATATTCTTTTCGATTTATTATTATAAAGTCAAGTGATAGAAAACATAGAAGTTATTTCCTACTTGTAAATTACTAAATATCAGTGCATTTTATTTTATTTAGTAAGAACGCAGGAAAAGGGCATTTTTCAATATCAAAGTCAAAAAGGCAACACAATAGAAACTCGCCGAACCACGAATTCTTAATACAAAAACCCACTAAACGAACGAATTCCCGAAAAGACCTGCAGTGTGATGAAAAGATAGTTTTGATTTAGTAAATTTTAATTTAATGTTAATTTGAATTCCCAAAATCTAGCTAAACTCACAGATGAGATATTTGTGTGGAATTTATGAGGATGTTCTTTTGAACATATAATGCTTGTTTTGTCGATGTTTCAATACACAATTTGTATCAATGTACTTGAGGAAAATTGCGATAATGTTGGCTTTTCGGTTGTTTGTAGATTGAGAGACAGCGACTGAAGAAGAGCCCAATAACGGAAATGGTTCGTCATAGTTTAGAAAAAGTCGGTATACCATTTCCGGAGGAGAAAAGGAGACTGTCAAGACAAATTTTAACTGAAATGAATGTGGCTCAATTACAAGTGATTGTTAACGATTTGCACACACAAATTGAGACACTGAATGAGAGTTTAGTGAAATTTTTAATGGATCGTGATGATTTGCATATGGAACAGGACTCTATGTTGGTGGATATTGAAGATTTGACAAGATATTTGTAAGTTTGAATTATTGGTCGTTTTTTTTTTTCTTTAAAGAAAACTATTTTTTAAATATTCATCTAGTAGAAATTGAATTTCTGCACAAGTCGCGGAGTGCAATAAATTGTGCTAACCGTGAAAGTGTGAAATTGCACTCTAATTGTGCCATAAATGACAAATAAATTCCCAAAGTGTAATTTAGAGTAATGCAGTAGTCAGGGCGCCTGCATTCTAAGTATGTTTTGAAGTAAAACTCTAGGTCATATTTTAGTAAAAGTACAAAAGTTAGGGCAAATTAGTTGTTTTTTCCGTACCCACGGGAAAATTATGTACAAGAGCTATTTTTTTCGATAAAGTTTGTAATTTGTATAGCATAATAAAGTGCGTATGTTGAATTAGAACCAAATCTAGTTTAAAATTCTTCAACTGTATTAGACATGAGAAATTATTTAAAATGCAGAAACCACAACTTCAGAAATTATTCCTTTACTACTATTTTATAGAAAAAAAGAAGACACAGCCTAATCGAAAATCGATTTATTTTTACCAATAATTGGAGCTCATTTCGTTTGTGGTAAGTTATTTATCAAACTGTGACATACCTATTCGGCTTCTGGTTAAAGGGCGGTGATCTGAATTCATAAACGCTTTGTATATACGCATTTTTTAATATTAAAGTTGGTATTGGATAATAAATTTGTTTCTTTTTTCAGAGGGGCAAAGGAGCAGGTTTTACGTGAACAAAATTTTGTTGTACCGACACAGAACAACAATATTCCGCCGCCATCGCCAGCCCCATCTTCGCCATTAGCAGCGTTCAACAGTAGCGTACGACCCCATCTGCATAGAATAGCCAGTCTGGTTAAAAAGTAACCACTCAATTCGACAACTTGCCACAAATATTTGTAAATATCTTGGAAAAATGCCCATTCATGTTTTGGTTTTCGGCTACATTTCAGCCGCATTCTCTCTCTCAAATTAAATGTTAGAATAGGCAGTTTTTTGGATTAGATTAGTAGCATTTTTAAATGGTATAAAATATATATTTTTGCGAGTAAGATTTTTATGCAAAAACAAGTTTTTGTAATATTTTTCCATAATTAATGACTGGATTATTATTAGATAGTGATACTTTCATTAGAAACATTTTTTAGTCACATATCACATTTTATTTATTATCATTTTCCTATTAAATAATAATTGTAAATATTAAATTAGTACGGATTCAACAGTATATTGTAACTAAATGTTGAGCTTCTCGAACGAGTTTCACAAATTTCTTTCATTCAAACTTTTATACATATTTAAAAAGGCTTAAAAGACGATTGTACAGTGTTTTTCTAGATTTTGGAAATGGTTTCATCAACAAATAGGGAAAACGCTGTACTTGAAGGCATATTTTAGACAATATTCAATTTCTCTCTGCATGAACTATATTAACATATAGTTTAAATATAAAAGTATGTATCAGTCCAATTTAGAAAATATGTAGACACCAATTGTAAATTTGTAATTGACTGAGAAGGCTTTCACTGTACATAAAAGTTTTTATTTAAAAAAACTCATTAAGCTTAAACTCGAAAATGTTGATGTTTAAAAAAATTATTATATTTTCATCTAAAAAAATGGTAGTGTTTCAACTTGCCATGTGTATTTTAGATTATTTACTTATTAAGTAGATATTTGGGGCTTAAAAAATCATTTCATTTTTTCTATATGCATAAAATATTCATAAATGTGCCATGATCAGTTTTTGTCTGTTTTATCTTTCCTTCTCCCCAAAAAAATGAAAAATGATTATTTTCAAGACTGCACCAATGTATCCAAAGATATTTAAAAAGTAAACTCAGAACTACATATTTCTATAATAATAAAACAAGAATTACTATGAAATGTTATTTATTGTAATTATCATTAAGGACTAAAAACAACAAATGACTCAATCGTTGTGAATACGAAAAAGCTTAAATAAAACCTATGAAAAGTAAACACTTGTTTTTCCTTATTTCTAGTTCTTAACTTACACTTTCTTAGTTTCTAACTTTATATTTACACAGTCATTTACAATAGTAGGAAAGGAAAAAAGTTTATTAATCAATTAAATATGAAAAAGTGTTAAAATATCTTCAATTGTTTACTTTTTTCTTTGTCCACCGCCAGCCAAAATCGTTGCAATTCGTATGAAGATATTCAATGTGTCCAAATAAATCGAAATCGACCTAAAAATACATTTATAAAACCTCTATTAAATTCAAATAAAACTGCATTCTTACGCATTAATCGGATCATAATTTCTAACACCATGCATTGCTGGACTAGACGGATATCGTTCAGCTTGTGCAATAATTCTTTGAGTGTCATACAACAGAAAACCAGAAAATAGCAATAATCCACCATATAATGCAACCGAATGTAGACCAGCTCCTAATGCAGTCGTTGCTGGGAAGAACATGGTACCAATTGAAGACACAAACACAACACCCAATCCCATAGCCAATGGGCCACCCATGTTTAAGAATTTCTCACTTGGGGCACAAACTGCGACTGTACTTAAACCGCCAACAACGCCCGCCGTGTACCAGGCAGCTTTCACAAGTAAAGGACCGCCCATGAAACACAAAGGCGCTAACATTGCTCCCATAACGCCAGTATGTGCTATCCAAGCCAATTGTTTCGCACCGAATCCTTCTTTATATTCGATATTCTGTACAATCATGCCAGTTCCAATCATTGCTCCTAAACTTATTGCCAAACCGAGGAATCCGTTACGCATAACAAGATTCATTACAGCTGGCGAACGGAAAGCTAACATTGCCGATGTCGCTGTAAGAGCCAAAGAGCCTCCAAAGTACATGTATGTTGATTTAATACGATCTTTGACGTATTGGGGCCACAACCTGTACAGATTTTTATGTCATTTTGAAACTTTTAGTATAGTTTAGTATATAGTTTAGTATAGTCTTACGTTGATCGTTCAAGTGCACCCACGTCTTTGCTAAGTCCCAAACCGTAATAACATAGGGCTCCAAGTCCTAGAACAGCTCCACCGGCCACAGCACCTCTTCCAATATTGAATGCTGTAATAACATTTATTAAAAACCAGAATCGTGTTTTAGGATTGTGATTATACCGGTTTCGCCTGCAGGTGCCATCGCCTGTTCTTTCAATGTTGCTCTACGTCTTGCAACACGGCTAACAGCGTCGCGGTTTTCGGATGCAAAAAGTCTTCGGGAACATTGATTTGGAAGTTGTTTGAAAAATTTTGTTTGTAGGGCAGGGGCCCTACACAGACGTGCACTTAGTAACATAGCCATTTTCACACTTCACCTGGAATAACAACAAATGCAAATAAATTATTTGAAGTAATTAAAAACGCAAAAGATTAATTTATAGGTTAGAATAATCTGATGCAATATTTTGAAATATTTATGTTAGTAGGTGTAATTACTTACTGGGATTATGGTACTACTGATAATTAATAAAGTGGAATTAATACGGTAATTAATGAACGTTACCTACTTGACAATTTGGTTTAACTTTTTCTTATTTTTATTTATGGGAAACTTCAAAACAAGACACTTCTATCGAAAAGTCTCGAAAACACTAGCGACAATTTTAAGCGACCTCTGTTTTTAAACACCAAATGGTCAATAGAAATAGAAATCTGCAACTAGTCAACCTGTCAAAATAAAATGTTATTATAATCTAACCTCAAAAAATCAATGAAATTTTTCTACAGGTAAATTTAAAACACTTTTCTCAAGTTATGGCAGCCCCCATGGAACGAATTCAAGTCTTAGACACCATCGAAAAAGATATAATCACATGTCTACATAGTGCAGGTGAAAAATAAATTAAAACATCAATAATAAAAATGAACTTTTTCTTGTGTGTTTCGTAGGGCAAGTATTCGTTGAGCTCAGTAAAGAAAAGTCCAGTCTAAAGCAAGCTGAAAATCACACACAAATGTTTTTAAAAACCTTAGGAAATGTTGAGAACAGATTAACAGATCAAATAAATTATTTAACACAAGTATCGACAGGACAACCCCACGAAGGGTCCGGGTATGCATCCCAAAAAGTGCTACAAATGGCATGGCATCGCCTCGAGCATGCGAGATCCCGTGTGAATGAATTGGATAGAATTAAAATTAAACATATGCAGGGCCGAACCACCTCCAGACCACAACAATCAGCAAATGGGACCCAAATTCAAACAGTTGCTAATACAAATGTGCCTCAGGGTTCATCTTCCACATAATTTGAATAAAAAGTACATGGTTCAACAGAAGCTTTATTTAAAAACAAATTTTGTATGGTAAAACTGGCACATAAATGGCTAATAAAATAAAATGTACAAAAACTGATTGTGTAAAAAATTATATAATCTCTGACAGAATGTCGTTGATTTTTTTGTACATACAGGTGTTAAACTCAGTCAATTTCATTAATATTGAAAATACAATTACAATTGAAATGTTTACTAGGATACAGATGGTTGACCACTACAAAGTTGTTCTATGCGATTTTGTTTCCATTTTTCCACTTCACGTCTTATTCTATGCACATCGGCTGCGTAAGTTCGACAACAGCCCCCAACCCAAGTTACTCCCATATCAAGCCATTTGCTTATATAATTCTCCACTGGCTCGCATTTGTCACGATTTATCCACCTAAAAAAGCATTTAATATTTTAATGCAAATTCAACATTTTGCTATGAGAAATGATAAGAGAAAAAGGAAGCCACGTAGTTAACAGATAGACAGTCTTATGGATTAAAGAAATTAAGTGCATGAATCTAGAAACTATCTAAGTCTAAGAAGGAATTAAATACTTATTTGTATGAGATACACCTGTATATAACTACGAGTATGAACAAACTTAAAAAATCCTTTGAAAATCTGGGGATTCTAAGAATGAGCTGCAGTTTACTGTTTATGAAATAGATAACTGCGCCTTTGTCAGACATCCAATAATTGTGCGACGAACGTTTAACTTTATTTTCGTCTCTTTTATATTCTATTTTAGTGGTGTTTATTAATGTTTAATAAGCAAACACTTAGACAACGTCAATAAAATCAAACGTTTATCACAAAAGTTCAGCACTTGGCTGTCTATTGGAGTGAAAAAATTGTTACTTTGAAACTTTCTAATATTGGGGGGCTAGTGGCTTTCATTTCCGAACGAGAACACTGCAAAATAATTAACAATTTAGATATAAGAAATAGATTTTTACTGCATTCCACTTACCCTAACTCAACTGTGTAACTTTCTCCACTGTTTGGATATACTATTAAGGGAATTGGTGTCTTCCTGCCCTTATTTATCCCTTCTAGAAGCGACCCAACTAATCTTGGAGCCAAACAATTAACACCGACCGCTAATAATTTACTTGAATGTAAATCATAGCAATACTTAGCAACCTCTTGAAAGTCCTCACCAAAGGCAGTGCTCTTTCCATCTTGCTATAAAATATTTTATAAAAACACTACATTTCCACAATTTACATTTCAATTACACTACAACTGAATGTTAACCAAGCTCTTGTGTCTGGAAATTCCTCCTTTAATAATTGTACAAGCATAACAGCTTCCACTTTGCATGGTATTGTTTCCAATGCTAAAATATCAGCACCGCCCTCAATTAACGCTTTTATTCTGGGTATATGAAATTGTCTCATTGTTTCAATTGATGTCGTCTTCGCATAGGCTCCAGTGTATTCGGAGCCGTCGTGAAGAGACGCTCCATACGGCCCCACTGAGCCGGCTATCAAAGGGCGTTCTAGAGAAAAAAATTCATGTCAAATTAAAAACGAGATGTAATTAAACCATTTGTTAACTGACTTGTGTTTGGAAACTCCTTAATAAATCGTGCACGTGCAATTTTTGCCAATTCCACCGACTTCTTAATTAAGTTAAAACTTTCCTCTTTAGTCAGGTTTAGGTGTTTGACAAACAATTCTTGGCATGCTTGGTAACTGTTGGTCATTATCACATCTGCTCCAGCTGTAATATAAGAAGGGACTATTTATTATAGTGATGGTTTGGATATACGAATTTAAATGAAAAAAGTTTAATGAACCCTTTATGAGATTAATATAAATAGATAAGCTTTGCCAATAAGTGTGTATAAATAGTGGCATCTTGCACAGAAGAAAACAATAAAAGCTATAAATATGAGATTATCTTTGAAAATGTTTTATTTTTGTATTACTTACAGGGTGTTTTATAGAAAGTTCGTCGGTTTTCTCTAGATGATAATTAAAATTATCTTTAAAGCATAAAATGTAAAGTTTTAGTTGTGGAAAGTAAAATGCAAGTTTGAATAGGTAAATATGATTAAAAAAACTGGCAATCGCTAATTTAAACTTCTTTCTATTCGCTAACTGATAGCTAACGCTATAATTACTTTGTTAAATATTCATCCATCTACAATTTAGATTTTTAAAAAATCTCATTCAAAGGCAAACTATTATAGCACAATGGAAATCTGTGCAGATAATCAAAAGAGATAGTTAGGTAGATTATAAATCTATATGTAGGTATATGTTTCGTATATTAATATACAACAGTACATAAACTGCATAAAAACAGTTAATTTACTTAATGAAGAAGATTACTATAATTTTGGTTAAAAACAGTTATTTACAGAATCCCCCTGCATCAATAAAACTAATAATTTTCTTGGGAAAAATGTTGAATAAACATCCATAAATTTTTCATTTCGTAAAAACCTTCGACTGACAGATTGTAAAAAAAACATTACATCCCATGTGATGTGTTATTGTTAAAGCTGTACACTAACAACAAACAATAACACACAGTGCAGCATTTATTCCATATATTAGCGGATATAATAAAAACATTAAAACATCCACTACATTGTATTCCCTGTAGGTAGATATACGAGAGTAAGTAAATAACTTGGTAAATAAAAAAGTAGTTAATTGCCAATAAAAAAAATCATATTCGGGAATCGAGATCAGAGATAGGTATAATACCTGCTACCCTCTGCTGGCTAAAAAAATCTGCATTATTTACGTATTGTAATTATATCGAGAACATGAAACCGCGAAATCTCGTTATCTTTATACCTATTTATTGTACAACTATTTATTTATTAGAAACAATTTCCAAACACTTACCTCTTAAGAAGTC
Source organism: Silvanus unidentatus (assembly GCA_963930825.1). Classification (NCBI taxonomy): domain Eukaryota; kingdom Metazoa; phylum Arthropoda; class Insecta; order Coleoptera; family Silvanidae; genus Silvanus; species Silvanus unidentatus. Next base: position 8,075,384 of record OZ005758.1, read on the forward strand.
CAAATGCGAATCAATGACAGCCTCTTCATCAGTGGCCAAAAATCTGGCACTCCATAAGACGTCCCCATCAATTTGTTGGGAAACATGACAGCTTAATTGTGTCGCAAACCCACCATCTAGAACAATAATATCCGGCCAATCGGAATCACTTTTCCCATTTGAAGTGCCATTTTCGGGCTCATTTCTTGAATTGGTGCTATTACTAATTCCTGTCGGTGCCATTTTCAATGGATGCACCCACACACTTCTATACATAAAAGACAAAACGAGACAAGTAAGTGCTATGACACTCAACAAATAATTGTTATTGGGTACTTTATTTTTTAGAGGTGAAATGATTAAATCTGAGAGCAATGTGTGCAATAATTTGTTGAAATTTCAACTGACATCGAAATGGCTTATTGAATGCTTTTTAATATTTCATAAACGCTATCCTCTCTCGCTCTAGGAGAGAAACATTTTATATGCGTTCAGAGTATCTTAAAATGATAAGATAACATTATTTTCGTATATATGTATGTATTTGAATTATTATAATGGTAATGTTGATGGAAAGGCCAATAACCCCCCATAATTGAAAAATGCGTAATTATAAGTTTTGATAAATCAATCCCAGTTGTGTCGAGAATTGTTGTTGGGAAAGGTCAATGCTAATTAAATAAAAAAGTTGACAGAAATAATAATTGATTAGGTATTTTGTATTTGAACAATTTAATACAATTAGTACAATTATACCTGAAACCGTACGAGTATCACAGTTGCACTTGTAATTTTTATTATCTATGTTGTATACAACTATAAATTTATTAACTAAATTATTGTAGTTGTTTTATCAATGTTATAATTATAAAAGTTATCTAACATACAGCAATAGTAAAAAACATGTTCCGTAAAATAATAAGATTTTAAATAATAATTTAAAAACAGTTTTCTTTTAATTTTGGTCCAATATCGATTGGACTTGGACAATCTAGGATTGGAAATGCTGAATAAGTAAAATTAAAATGTGTTGATTTAGATTTATTTTAACAAGGTCTATTTGTTATATATTAATTAAAAGATGCAAACCTTGTTTTGATTTTATTATTTGCTTATTGTAAACTTTTGTTATATAAATAATATGCAAAATTAAATTGATGAAGGATGAATATTAGACTGCATTTCCTTGTTTTTATTTTTATGTATTGCATATCAAACCAGTTTCGGCTAATAAGCCATTACCTTCAGTGTTAATTGACAAGTTGGTCTAAAATTATTGTATACGTAGGTATACATACATATTTTGTTCAATAAATTTAATGTAAATGCAAACTATTTTACCTACTAATTATATAAGTTGGTCCATCGATACGATATCAATGTTTGACGTGAAAATCAAATTTAACTTATAAGGTATTTTTTTTAAATCACTGATTGTGATTCGAACCAAAGTCAATTTAAACAATCATATTGCATAAGTTACTTCAAATAAAATAGATCATCTGCACGAGTAGGGGAAGTTCGGACATTGGTGGGTAAACATTGAGGTAAAGCTGCGTTTACAAGCGTGCACAAGCCAATTTGCGATAATCGCATGAGTCTGTAAACGCGGCTTTACCTCAATGTTTACCCACCAATGTCGGAACCTCCCCTACTCGTGCAGATGATCTATAAACTGAATATCAGTAGGTAAGGTAGGTACAGGTTTCGTAAGTTGTATGGATATAACTTCAACCTCGATTTTAGCCATTGTTGGGTCTTGACTGTCCAGTCAGAGTAAGGTATTCATCGAATTGGCCTTTCATTATTTTCATTGCTGTAAGGGACAAGTTTTGCTAAAAGTGAAGCCCTTATGGTAGTAATCATTATATTTTACTCAGTTATATAGGGTTTACTTCTTAACTTTTTTGTTATACAATCGGTATGACAATAAAGAGTCACTTGTAAAATAATTATACTGATATTTGTACATTGATGAAAAATAATACATATGTACCTATTTAAAAAAAGGTCTACCTACATAAAAAATTAATAAATCTGTATGATAAACTTATATTAAGTACACTGTATACCGATAATTACATTGAAAATAAAATGCAATAGATAAAGTTGAAGATAAAGTAGATGAGATTATTAATTATATATGTTAAAGTATAATTTAGATGTCAATTATTAATTAAATTTACGGTTAATATCTCGTGTGTCTGTATTTACCTACTTATATATTTTTATTGTAGTCTTACAAATAGTGGCATCTATCATATCAATATAATTCTTTATGAAAATCAGCCAACACAAATATTTTTTTTGTTCAATACATATACATATTTACATACATACTTAAAAATCTAAGTACGCAGACATATTTATCTGAGAATTTGATGTTATTTACAAAAATTAATCGAAAAAGTTAAATATGAATTACAATGACAAAGATAAGATAAAATACGAATGTTTTACCCCTTTTCTTGGGTTTGCCAACATTTAAAAGTCCTAAAATGTAATATGAAACTCTCAAAGAAATTTTAATTTATCTAAATTTAATTTCGTATCGGGCTTATATTTTAATTCAACTTATGTTAGGATGTTCAAGTTAACTAAAACGAATGAAATAAAAAAAATAAGTATATGTATATACTATTGCATCAAACAAAATATATATATGTATATTTAAAATACAATATTGGAATTTCAAAATATTAAAATATCTAACAAAATTTTTGTAAGTATACGTACCTCTATTATACATGGATGTGTTTGTATTATTGTATTTATTACATATTCTAATAGGGTGAAATTATATCGCGAATTATATGAATAAGAGAAAGAGTTTTAGTTGGTTTGATTTATATCTTAAATTAAAAGCACGATCTAAGATCTTTTGTGATGTCCTAAACTCGTCTCGGCATAAACATGATTACATTGCGTTTGTTTCGCCTCTTTTACGTTTTGAATACCTGACATAATTCCTTGATTTATGTATTAATTAGATATAAATTCTTTTTTTACTTGAACTATTTTCTTGAAATTGATAGGTATATTAATAAGAATCAACATGGTAAATAAAATACGTAGTTAGTCAAACTCCTTCAAATAAGTTCAACTAAATAATCAAATGTAAATCTGTATTGTCATGAAACAAATTACCTACGTAAATTCAACGAACACAAGTAATAGTACATAATACGACGTTAAAAAGCCATTGTACGGACATTGAAATCATATAGGGATGATATTGACATTTTTAAACCTCAATCCTTCGACTTGAATAGGAATTTTATTATGTAACGTTCCTTTGTAGATCGGTAGATATTGGTATAATGTATACAAATATGTATACACATACGGTAAGTTTATGATCTTATAAAGAATTTTATTTGCAAGTAAAAATGCTTCTCACAAATTCGAGTGCTTACATACCTAAATACTCCACTGTTGTAAGTACCTATAGTTATATAAGATGTGGCATTCGTGAAAATTTATTACTAGAACATATGAAAATTCCTCAACTAGTGTGAACATTTTTAATAAAAGCCAACATTAAAATTTTAATATGTTTTCAAGTAGAAAATTTTACCGCGTCATGATTTCCTACCTTTATAATAACAAAAGCTTTCCTCACCTTCCTTACACTCGTAGTCGTACATTCATTGTGTATAAGGGTGGAGGATGCGAAGCTCAAGTTCCTCAATATTCACCGAGAACACTACCTATACATATAGTTCTAGGCACTAGGTATATTCCATTCGTCTTGTAAAAGGCATTTCATACCCTGGCCGTTTAATTATTAGACCTTTCACAGGGACTGTAGGTACGTGTAATTAAATTAGTGCTTGATTACACATCTAACTGTAAACGTTAACGTATAATATTATATTATATAATAGATAATATGTAAAGTATGCTAAGTATTCACACGAGTACACTTGAGTTGCTTCCCGCTTATAATCCTTTTACTTCTGCTTTTGCAAGAATAGTCCACCTTTTTAATCTAAATTTCAATTGTTGCATTTCCAAATTAGCAATTGTAGTCTTAGAACATAATATTTCATATTTATTTAAATCTGATAAGACATTATAAGAAACTGTTTATTCTCTAATTGTATGTAGAATTATCAATTTTAAAATAAAAATAAAATTTAATGGTTTGCTATAGCGACTAAATCAGAATCAAGTTAAATAAAAATGTAAACTAATACAAATTTTAATCACTTTATAAGTTCTAAGAATGACATTAAAGTTCATCAGAATTTGGCGATAAAATAGCACAATATTTACTTATTGCACAATAATCGATACGAAGTTATTCTGATGAAATTATCGTTTTATTTAACCATACAAATCCCTATATGTATAGACTAACAGGGTGATTAAGCACTTTTTCGTTTTTCATTCTTTTTTTTTCATTCTCTTTTGGTATAAAAAAACCCTCCATGTGGCATTTTAAATTTAAAAAACAATTTTGTGTCTTCCGGATTTCAATAATCCCAAAACACCAACTATTACAAACCATTTACTATAACAATTTCGTATCTGATCACACGCCGAATAACCCAAAATATATAAAAACTTTTTTAATACGCCTCTGGTTTCTATTCTAAAAACACCCTACACGAAATTAAATAATTGTTTAAATGTATGTTTTTATGAATCCTGATTATTTGAAGTGTATATACAGCAATCGCTATAAAAATGTTATTAGAAAAAAAGGGGAAAAATAATGAAAATGTATGAAGCTAGAACAGCAGACGGAGAACGGTTCGTGTGTTAGAGTTTTCATTGCAAACATCTTAAGGGGCTTTAAAATGTCACACTCAAAAGCCATTCGTATAGAACTTTATCTACATACTTATTCACATATGTTACGAAAACTGTAATAAGGCAAAAGCCTGATGAAAATTCAATTTGTCTGATGAAATTTTCATCTGAGTATATTAACAATATTATTATTGTACACATAGACAAACTTCTTTGATAACGGTGAATTATTTATTGATTGATTTCTCCCATACGAATTTCAAATATGTATTTAGCAAATACATTCTAGTGTCACAGTACTTCTTATATCTCGCAGCATTTTCTTTCAAAATTCAATACGTGTCCCAATAACAATCTGACAATCTTTACAGTCGCCACTAGATTTCTAAATTAAAATAAAATCGATGAATTCATTAAACTTGGATTTGGAATTTTTAATGTACCTATTGATAGTTTCATCCATTTTAGTTTGCCACACATTTAGATCGTTTATGGGCTAGAATTTCAAGACCTCCTGCTAACAAATGGATGGCATAGCACATTTGACATCAGATGCGATGCACATGTACGGATGTAATTGCTTTCGAATTATTGCAATATACACATATGATCACCCAATTCAAGTACAATATCCAGTTAATATTAGACGTATTGACAGAAGGCTAATTTAAATTCTCGTACATACATATATCTTCAGCATGAAACTCTAGGGACTAGTGGTAAGTTGACTAGGGATTTTCAAATTTTTCTTTAAGAAGTAATTAATAAATCTTTGCCATTTCAGGTAAGTCAGGTTAACTGTTTGTCAAAAGACTAAATGCTAAATTTAGAGATGTCACTGAATTCACAGTGGATTGCCTTTTAGTTGTAAATTTGCTTGCCATGTAATGATTTGTAGTAAAAAACTATTACGGATGAACATTTTTTAAGGACAGTCAAAACTAGTTAAATATTAAAATAATAATTTATAAACGTTTTTTGGAAACAGCAACTGAAACTGTTCATGTGCATAAAAAATATATTTACATTTACACACTTTATGCATTTGTATGTTAGCTCCAAAAGTTGTTCTATTATGTATAATATACACACAATATGATGGGAATTTTTATATTATCTATTACCTACATTGTGAAAATGTCTGTGTTATAAGTGTAAATTACATAGATAAAATTTGCATTTTTTATGAATAGAATTTAATAAAGCGCTTTGATAAAGTGTAATGGTTTCATATGTTTGTATTTAAATATTTTGGATAAATAATTCGAAATTTCAAAATAAGCACATTTAATGAATTCTGGGATCTGTAACAATATCAATTCGCTATCAAATCTAGCCTAATATGATTTGTAATCGAATTACACTTTAAACAATAATAAATATTAAAATAATGAATAATTCATCAATTGTCCTATTTTCACATTTTAAAGGCTAGATATTTTCCTATTTTAGCCCTCATTCGTTGTTTAATTACATTTGTACTCGAATATATGTATGATAATAAGCTTATATTGTGGGCAAGAAACTATTAAGAAGGTTTGAAATAGGTGAACTTTAATCTTGTGAACGAACGATGGTTCAAAGGCAAATTAAAAATAGAACAGAATTCGAAATTCCTACAAGTAGGTAAACGTCGGTAATTTAATTTTATTAAGTTACCTAATATTTGGAGAAGAAAGGGAAAGGAAACGTGCTACACTAAAACGTACAATTTGTTTACACACTTGGTACTACTACAACTACTCTAGACACACTAATAACTTTACAATACGACCACACTACACAATATCATGAACACACGAGAAAGGAGAAATAAATATACACACGTGCCAGAGTGTGGGTTCTCTGTTTATAATGTTATTACTTGGATTGGAGGATGATGCTCAGACGTTGCCTTTCGAGACGATTCTCAACGAATATAATATGCATATATTATCAATGTACAGGGTGCTCTTAGGTGTCGTTGTCTGAAAATAGATCGATTGATTCCATCATTTGAGCGAAAAACTTTTTTCAACTGTGTTATATCCATAATATCAAAATTCTTTATGACTGTCGAATTTTTAAGTTTGTGGATGTATTTCAATAAAAGTGAAAGTTCAAAAATACATTTTATAATTAAAAATTTAAATTTAGCATATCCAAAAACGCTCTTCACTTGTACGCGTGTTTTGTTCAACGATTTTTGGCGGGAATGTCTAATTTTAAATATTCAACTATATCACCATAACACTCCAATATTTTTAGAAGACATTGTATAAGAAAGTCGATTAGTTTAATGGGCTATGCAACGACAACGAACGACAAACAACGTGTTTAAAAAATATATCAATCCAATAACATCGACATTATTTACTCTCTTCTCCTTACGTACGTCAACAATATAAATATGACAAGCGATTAATGTTGACTTATGAAAGATCGTTTTGATAATTACCATTTTGGTTGGGGTTTTCTTAAAATTACATTATTTATGTATGTGCAAGTAGTTAAACCGCGAAACGGTGTTTGCTTTGGAAAATGTGTCAACAATGAAAATCACATTGTAAAGAATTTAATCTTGTACAAATAAATTAGCTAATGTACGAACATGTGCTTTTATGTTTACTACAATAGTCAAAAAAGAAAGGTGGTTGCTGAAATTTATTCAGAGATGAAAATATGGATATTTAATATTGATGTAGGCATCATTCAAACAGACCGGGCGATGAGTTGGTATATTCGACAAGTTAAAAAATAGATTAAAAATTACGTATATGGATAATCGTACGTTAATGTTAATTTAAAACATATTTTATAAAAAATTCGATGTTATGAGTCGATAGACGCTTCTAAAATAATTTAATACCAGACAAAAAAATGTCTAATGATTATAAAATTATTGGAAGATAGAAATACAAAAAAGCTTTGTTTTATATTGTTTCCTTTCTGTATGTTTATTGACTAACATATAGATTTTATAACTAGTTTGGCCCATACAAACGATTGTAGAGACGAATATAAAACTTATCCAAGTTTATCATAGAAAGTTAACCAGATGATGGAAACTAAATGGCTGTTTCGCTGATATATCGTGACACGTATTGAAAATACTTATCTAATTCAATAGACGAAATCATATAAGAGTATAGTGTACCATATAGTCTGCTGTTACTGTGATTCACAAGCATAGAGGCATCTTATTTTGTAGCAAATCTCTGTTCAGTGCCTTACATTCTAGACATTTATAGATATTGCAACAATCCTGATTTGCCTCTGGCTCTTTGTAGCTTTTTTAAAGGTGACGTTGTTATCATATTAAAAATGCATACTGTAATAAACCCTTGCATCTTATGCCCTTTCAAGCCCTATCCGTTTATCTGCAATGCCTATACCCATTTCAACTGGGACATGGGTTCCAACACAAGAGTCCGAATTTAATTATAATTTCATGCTACAGATCCATCAAATACGGATTTTATAAAAATGTTTCACTCTTTCGTATATAAAACATTAAATAAAAATTTCCAAGTATGTATGTGAGAATTTGAGTTCGATGCACACAAATTTTAAGGTCGGCTTTTTAACTAAATCTGAAAACTATTTTAACACTTCACTAGTTAGATCGGTTTTAAAGCACTTTAACCCAGAAAATGATGTTTCCTGAACGACCGAATTTCCACTTGCAATCAATTATCAATTCATTTTCCAAACTAAATCACCGTATTATCGATGTTTTCATTTATTTTTGCTAACATCGTGCGAATTCAACACAAATATTTCGTCCCACACAATTGTACAGGTAAAACGTATTTTTTATGCTAATTAAAATATTATGCTCACTAGGGGCAAAAATGTGCAAAAATATTTATAAAAACTTCCGTTTTTTTTTGTAGTCTCCCTTGAGTCTGGTCTGATGATTAAACAGATATGTTTGCATTTTGGGTCAAGCCCGTTATGAAAATAATAAATTAACGGGATTTTTCAAAGTCCATCTATTATAAATGTTTGAAACAATTGTATTGTGTACCGAGCTTAATATGCAAATCAATTCAATTTTATAGAGACTAGAGAGAGTTAAATTAATATACGTAAAGGTATGTAAAAGTTCGTTAAACAAAAAGCCAATAGTCTGTATTCTGTATTTAAACGAGAAATGAACAGTGCAGGATTGATAAATGAAAATTTTATTTCTCCCCAGGTCATGGTAGTATGTTACCCCTTTCACTTTTATTAAATAATTAGAGGAGAGGTGACAAAGTACACGTCGGATTGAATTTTGAATCCAGAGTTTTTCATATACCGTCAATTTTTTATCATTAAAGAGGATGAATTAATCGTTTTTCCTGTATTCACCTTTTTTGCTTATAAATTTGTATGTGTGGAAAATTTCATAAAAGACAAATAATCGTCATGTTGTATTAATGAAGCTTCGGGAAATAATTTCCACAAAAGAGTCGGCTTGTCCACAAGTGGAACAAAAAGGCCTTTGTATTCCAGCTCATTAAGAAAACGGAACAATTGAAGAGTTTTCACTGAATGTGTTATGGAAATATCATACAAAAGGGACCTTAACACACAAATGGGTATTAATTTAAAAAAAAAGTAATACACAGAGAAAAGGCTTGTGGTAATGATTTTGATTAATTAGTTAATTAACTCGTTTTTTGTAATTTTATATAACAAACTTTTGTTTTCTAGTAATTTAATATATCAGGCAACCCCTGTAATGGGTCCTTAATATGTTAATCGCAATGTTGTGGGAGCAGTAAATTAGTAAATCCTATAATATAATTGTTCTAAAGGTCATAGTGTTTATGGCCTTTTAACCCCAAACTTGTAAACAACTATAGGTATGTATATGTATGTTCAAAGAGAAAATTATTGCACTGTTAGATGCCTATAAATATTTTGTCAACTTATCTTATTGTTCAAATTAATTCATATTGCTCTTAATGGTAGGAAAATTATGAATTAAATTAGGTACCTTATTCGACGTTTATTTTCCAAATATATGAATAGTAAGTCTAACATTTCAAGGAAACCCTGTATGATTTGTAATATATGTAGATTTAATTACTCTTACTCTTTTACCTTTAAATAGGTACGTGGGAAATGCTTCGATTGCAATTGTGGTATTGAGATGCATTTTCAATTTTTTAGCACTCACAGACTCCCACCCACTAAGAATGTGGAGGTAGGTAATTCATACACATCAATTTAAATGCATTGTCGGGTGTTACTAGAGAGGTAAGCATTAATCTTTTCAGAACGACATTGATGTTCTCCTATTCAAATACTAGAATAAGAAGTCTTAGTTCTTTTAAGAACATTTTTCTTATATTTCAGTCCTACGTGATAAATTATTTGTTTGTTTGCCTACAAATAAATGTTAAGCTTAAGCAACACTTACCTTGTTACCCCATGCAGAAACTTAATATAATACAAATGCATATGTTGGATTTAATTAATGAACATATAATGTTCCAACAATATTGTTATTAAAATAACAAGCTCATTGCATGCACTATTAGTAGATAATAGAGAATAACGTATAGTATGTATGTTGGCACTATTATGTACATATTCCATGTATTTGGATCAATGATCAAATATTCTGCAAAATAATTATGAAAAAATTGGATATCAAGTCGCAAGGATGTACGTAAAACGTAGGTAACAATATTTTGGTGCAGAGAACACTGCTATATTTTATTTAATAAATAACCCAATAACAGGACAGAATTCCTATTGGGTATCCAAAATAGTTGAGTTTACAGAAAAGCGTGTTGGGTTTCTGATTCTTAAGGGCGTATTTAGAGATTTAGACCCTTAACTTATACTTGTTAGTTTTGTTAATTGATAGTCTATTTGTTGGTTGCTCTTTAAGCATAGATGTGTGTTTTAAATTTATAATTTAATTCAACTTTTGTGAATAATGATTTTGTTTTTAACACGAAGCATTGCTTTTGGTGAGTAATAAATATCCTTGTACATATATGTATTTGTTTTAATTTTCTCACTAGTTTATGTTGTTGTCATTGTTTTAATACCGACAAATATTGTGAATTAGTTATAATTAAACATGTGTATGCCTGTTCTTCTGTTGGTTACTGGACTTTAAAGTTATTGTGTTTATAGTAATTTTGATAAAAATTAAAGTACTCGCAGTACTTCCTCTGATCCTGGGAACCTGGGATTATCATACATTATCAACATTCGTGAACGAAAATATATGTATATGAATATATTTTTTTAGAAGTCGCATCAGCTTTATAATAGTTTGAATATAATATACATACCTATTACACCTTATAATATTACTCGCCCAAAATATTACAACATGAGCTCAAATTATTAAATGCCGTTATAATTAACATTTAACGTAAAGAATCTCTTTAACTTTTCTAGATTGCCAGGAGTGCTAACTACATATGTAAGTTTGTTGTTTAATTGGTCTACGAACTATTCTAAGGACTTCTTTACCACAGGCATTACAACTAATATCTATGTTAGTCAAATTTTGCTAAGAAATAATCTCGGAAATAACATTTAATCAATTTAATAAATGCTAACATTTTCTTAAATAAACAAATGTATTTCATTTTAAAAAGATACGATAGAATATTTAGACATATTATTGACTAAATTGCAGAAATATCTATTATGTTTATATTTTACATATTTTCGTAATCGTATTTAAATAGCAGACACTCATCATATGAATCGTTTACTATACATACGCTTGTTAACTCACTTCTTACAGAAATGTATTTCACTCGTCCAAATGAGATGCAATTGCATCATTATAGAAAAGCGCATTGAAAAACTGTTTCGTAAAAGCTCATTCGTCATCTCTTACACATTTTACAATTTGCCAAAGAGAAGAAATATTTCACAAAGAAGGTATAGAAGTCACTTAGAAAAAGGAAAACTCTATATAAACCTACCCACTTACACGTATAATAATACATACATACATATGTATGTATACATATACATATATGTATACTATATTTACTATCTAGACCTATAAACATTAAGCATAACAACCCTTCTCATACATAGCAAATCTTCTCAGTCGTCTCAAATATTTCGGTAATGCTAAACGCATAACTACGTAATTTACGAGCACTATACACTAACCGTAGTAAATGTTTCTAGCCATTTTCACGCAATGTTTGTGAAATGAAATTAATAGTATAAATCTTTAATATGACGTACCAATTGTTTTGCTACTAATTTCATTCTATCAAGAGAATGAGTATTTGCTTTGTTTTATATTTCGATTTGCTAATTGCTTTTCGTCGAATGCATTTTCGTACTCGCCTATAGGATATAGAAACATAAATGATCTTTATAATAGGAGTATTTCGTTAATCTCGTTTTAACTTATTTTTTTGTCAATTATTAATTACTCACTTTATTTTACTTGTATCTTTAAATGCACTTGATATCTATGTATCAAGATTTGTTTTGTTTGGAATATCCCTACCTACATATACCTACATAAGGAAACAAATTATCATCGACTGAAAGTATTTTATATTCACCTATCGATATGAAAAGAAATCATAATGAGTTAGAGAAAAGTTCGTATATGTGGTTCGGAAAAGTAGAATTTTCATTTTGATTCATCCACCATGAATGCACATACTCTCACATAAAAGAGGAGAAATGCGGACCCGTAAAAGAAGAAAATCATATGTCAAGTGATTTATAATTCCAAGTTTGATTTATTTATTGTAGCGGAAAGGCTGTGTGCATGGGGTGTTAGTGGGTTTTTGTTTGTCTGAGTCTGATTAAAAGCCATCTCTAGGTATTAAAATTGCAAGCGGAAATTAATTCCTTTTTCATTTTTGGTTCGAGGTTTGATCTATGGATAGTCTCTCCCGTTTTTTCCCAATAAAATATTTATAGCTGGCGTACAAGTGTTTAAAATACAGGGTGTTCTCTGAAACTCGACAATATTACATTTTGAAGTTTACCTACATTTTGAGTAAATTGATTTAATTACAGCATCAACTAAGATCAATTTAAATCTTTAATAAATATAATAACCCTAAAACTAGCTAAATTGAAACGCATCTTGAATACTTACAAAAACTATCCACGTATGTACTTACCTTACGAGTCTAGCAGAGATTTCATAAATTATTGATTAGAATTAGTAACGAGTAAACAATCTGCTACACGAGATGAATATTATTTCGTGCCAGATTTCTGTATAAACTGATTAACTTGAATCGATAACAGTGGATTGAGAACAGATATGTGTGTGCATGGCTTAATATATAAATCAAACATAAAAAAGAGGAAGACAAACAAATATACCTACATTTGTTATGTGTGTAAGGGTTGATTTTCGCTCACTAAAAGTCCCCATCACCCCATTTGTTTTCTTGCTGAAAAATTGCTTGGACTGACCTTAAAACTTATTCAGTAATTGAGTTTAAATGTGAGAATTTTGTTTATAAACTTGTAGGTAGGTATGTAGATTTTTTTTGGATTGTTGTATTATTGTTCTGTGAACGACCCTTAAACCACATATTTCAAGCCATAAATAAATGCATGTGAACATGTTCCGTTTTGTGGCCGCAACAAAATGTTCACTATACCGAAACTTGTTTCAAAATAATAATGTGTTGGTTTTGTAAGTTATTTTGTCATATTTTACCCTAGTAATATAATTTTAAAATACTTGCATAGCCATTATGAAATTGACACTAAATAAGCTGCTAACTATTTTACGTCAGGTCTGTGTAAATTTTCCTAATTTCCGTCTGGATTATTTTATATAGAGAAATTTATACATATTATTTTAGTGCTATATTTATACTCCATTAATTAATATTGGTTGTAAGGTATTTAATTTAGGGAAAAATAACTCTAATTAAATTTTATAAATTGCGTTGTTCAACTATGTTATTAACGTAATTTTTATATGTAGAATAGTAATTATGCCATAGCAGCAATGGGATTTTCCTCTTTGAGTCCGAGGTTTTTGTGAAATTTAGTCACGTACTAAATAAATTTTTACAATTTATGATTTTACTTTTTATTCAAGATAAAAACTTGCGATGGATTTTAATGTTTTCTTCTTACCTTTTTTCACGAGGGTGTGAATCTTTATTTACATATGTGATTGATTCGTGCGAAAATATCCGTTGAACGCTTGTGTAAATCAAAAGTTTTTATCTTCATATTAATGGCTAAGTGAATTCGATGTGGTTTTGTTTAATTCTCACTCTGCAGTGAAAATGATAATAAAAATAATTAAAGTAATAAAAAGAGTAATCGAGAAATCCATTGTGATGGATGGATATATAATCTGAACGGCAGTAAAAGATAATTGTTCTAAAATTGGAAATCGAACATGTCAGTCTATTGTTGTATTGCAAAGACGGTTGACTATAAAGTAAAACTAAAACTATTTCTTGTTGTTTTAGTAAACATTTTAAGTTTACCTACCTAAACAAAAAAATTACAATCATGAATATTTACATTTACAAATGTGCTCTTTTAATTAGTAAATAGTAATATTAACATAAGCATTATCGTTTAAAATTCATAAGGACTTTCTTCAGAGATAGAAAGTCCTTTTGCTTTTCTAGTTGCCTCTTACTTTAATAGAGGAAGTTAAAACTTTATTATAGTTGGAACTAATTGTGAAAAGTGCATGGGAGGAGATTAGACTATTGTAGTTTTGGTGAATGCGCCAGGGGCGTTTTGCGGAAATAATTCGGTATCCTCTGAATGTAAAAGAAAACTTACAGAACCCTTAATATTTATTCATTTAAATAACTCCCTGTTCCACTTCCAATGCTAAACCAGTAGGTATGGGTTTTTATGACTGACTCATTTTTAAGAATAATATTTATTCGGCATATCAACGTTCATGCACAAGGTATTGATTTTCTCAAAAGTACACCTACTTATATTAAAAAATGTCAAAATGAATACCTACTTTACCCAACCCATTATTCTTCCATTCATGAAGATGAATAATTCCAATAAAATTGAAATTAAAGTACACATGTTTAAAATTGACATAAATCGCGACATAATACTTTCTGCTGATGGGGTAGCAGTTTTGAATAACCAATTTTTCTGTCATAGAATCTGAAATTTATACATTAGGTACTTGTAAAATTTTTCCCATGGTATACAATTTCTCTGATCATTTAAAATCCTAATGACTAACTTGAAGTAGGTAGATTTACACTTAATAAAATCCACTCTAATTTACTTTCCGGAGTACATGAACGGTTCAATATTTGTTTTTTGTAACATAAATGCGCCCTCCAGGCGCTTTATAAATAATTCAATGAAATTCACATAAATAATCGGTTAACAGAATGAAGTATCTGAGATTTCATGCAACTTGATTGCAGTATAAATCTTTGCATTTCCAACAAGCTTATATGTGTTTACAATTTAGGAGTTTTATGTAGTCCCGACAAGTGGAATTTATACATTATTATCCTTACACAACTCGCCAATATTGCCGTCTTACACATTCGTGCTAATATATGAAAGACGGGAATGTGAGGATAAAAAAGAGTCATGAGGGTGTTGGAAGTTTAAATTATTCTAACAAAAGGACAACTTGACAAACATCAGGTGAATGACAAATGAATGGTTGTTTTGTCGTGTCACGTTCTTAACACACATACACAGGTATACACAAAATGTGTATTTTTGGCATAATAAAATATTTACGCGCCCTTACTTTCTTGTGGAAATTAAAATTGTAATTAGGGCATAGTTTGTATGCTAACAACGTACCATAGAGAGGGTGTTAATTAAATTTTTATTTTATCTCTTTTTTAACACACAGATTCGCATTTGCAAAAAAAACAGTGTACAGCACACACAACGTTAATCCTTTTTATTGATGAATAAATAGACACAGTGGCAATTACTGTCCAACCTATAAAAATACATATATGAACATTTGTTAGTTTTCTTGGCACGTGTGTACATCCGTAAACCATAACAATAAAATTGCCATCGAAGAATCTAAATTGAGAGATGTGAAAAGCACTTTTCCAACAACAAAACTCCCTTAGTATACTTTTTTTAAGTCAATACAACCGTAGAATAGTAATAATGAAAGAAAAACCTCCCCAAGGAGCCTGATTTGTATCTATCCTGAAAGTAATAAACAAACCTACAACTCACAGTCAACCACCTGTCCTAGAGAACACCAGTCAACAAGAGGAAGTCTATAGAACGATGAAGACGTTCTTTTTCATAATCTGTAACAAAATATCCAAGCAAATCAGAACCAAAGATCTAATCTATCTAAAGATCTAAAAGAAATAGTATATAAAAGAAATTATAAGGCATTGGAAAATAAGTTTGATTTTGTAGCTATGGTATGTATATCATGACTTCCTGAAGTTTGTGGTTGATATGTTGAGAAGATATGGTCAAACTAAAATACATATATTAGCAACACTTAGGTAATTTCGAACTCAATATATCTTTGAAGAAGATCAATGCATTATATTTGATGGGATCCTTGTGTATAAAGGTAATCAACTTCATGTATGTCACTATAACAAGTAAAGTGAGTGTTTCAGTTGATTTTACACATCCGAATTTAACCTGAGAACGGAAGATTAGGAAGAGGTGATGTGCAAGTAAAGCTCTTTAGAGAATTTCGTAGTTTTGCGAGGATGTATGTATATTTTAATGTTGTTTGAAATCAGAAAGACATTAAAACGGAAAACCAGCTATGCCAGACACAACGTTCAAGATTTATGACAACTTTCGTGTGCTGCTGTTGTGTTTATTTTAAGTAAAACGTTTGCAATGTACCAAAATAGAAATGATACACGTTGAGGGAATAGAGCATCATTGTTGTACACGTTGATGTATTCTATAGATGAACAAAAATGTCTTGGAGGGTCAGAAATTGTTAACAATTCATGATGAATTTAAGATTGTTAAAATTAAGGAACTCGACATTTTACTGTGTATAGTTTGGCTTTTCTCATCTAATTGGTGTTCTTTAATGCAGTTAACTTTCGGCGAAATTAGGGTTTTAGATTTCCTGTAAATTGAAGACTCATAAAAACGATTTAATTTTTAAGATTGAATGAATTTTAAGGAAAAACTTAAATCGAAGCAAAAACCTAATATTGGAAAGTTAATCCAGGTGTGAACATTTAATAGATTTACGAAACCTCATCACGTTTTCCTTTAATCGATAACATTTAGACATAGTTAACACATTTAACTATCAGGTAGGTAATCACAGAAAGAAACAATTTGAAAACCGATTCCAGCTCAATTAGGTTTGATACAGTAAAAAAAAAATAGAAAAAAAGAAGAACATACAACGCTTGTGTTAAACTTAAATCGATCGTTAAATTATTGGTAATAGTCTATGCGGTTTCCTAAACAGAAATACCATTGTTATGTGTTAAAATAACACAAAGGATGAAAGAAAAATCAAAACAATTTTACTCTTTTATTGGAACACAAACAAGAGAATTTTCTTTCAACGTTTTTTCCTATTATACTTGTATGTGTTTTTCTACATCCGTTTGTATATCACAGAGCATAATGTAATGTCAAACGTCCACAGTTTTCCCGGGAAAAATGTTTATTGTGTAAACAATTTCAGTGTTATAATTCAATAAATACACAAAATATTAATGAAATTTTTTCGATTTGCAAATACAATATCCCATTAATTAGCAAAAGTTATACAAATTACGTTTGGTTTTCCGACAGGAATATGAAAATAAATCATTTTTCCAAGTTGCAAAGAAAAGCAAATCCAGAATGAGAAATTGGGCGACTTGAAAGGATAACGATCAGTACATGTAATTTAAAGTAAATACAGTTTAATTGATTTTGTTATTTTTATTATATAAAAAGGGGAGCTTGAAGTGAATTGGAAATTGAGTTTGGTTCAACTGAAAGAGAAATAAAACAATTTAATGTTTAAGCCAATCCAAATCGACTGGAAAAGTGATTTTGAAACTTTTCACGTAAAAAAAATTAATAAATGCAAAAATTTTTGCAACTAGGTACATATTTAAATTTCGGATTAGCTTATAGCCTTTCTACACTAGGATTAAAGATATATCCTTTAATAGATACTAAATAGTTTTAAGCCCGTTAAGAAGTGTTTACATGTCCATTTTCTTAAGACAAGACTTAGTTAAATGGATTTTGCATGTTAAACAACGAAATGAATTGGGATTTGGAGAACTTTGTTAGTAACAAAAGTGCATGGGGTAATAAGAATTGTCAAATTAACATACCTAAACACTTGACATTGATCAATAAGATAAATAAAAAATTGTACAATTACAATGCTATTCTCCTGATTTTTCGAATTGGCGCTTGTCGATGGCCCTTGAATAGAACGAAAACCATGAACATGTCAAATTAAAACAAAACGTTCCGTAATTGGAATTAGAACAAAAGCTAACAGTGATCAGGAAACATGTTTCAATTGAAAATCTAGTATAGAGGAACACCAATTTAATGTTAATTCAATGCATAATAATTTTCGCTTGTAGATGTATGTAGCTATTGTGTTTCGCTTTCAATTGCACTAGACTAGACAGTTTGCACTTGAAATTCATTTTATAAAAAGTTTTAAATGCAAGAGCTCATGAATGTGGTAATCGGTCTTTCTTGACCAATGTAGAGCATTATATATGTACCAATGTATATGTAAAGGCAAAGTTACATTTTTACCCCCTGTAGATAGGAAAATTGAATAATGCATGAAAGGGTATGTTTCTTTTAAAGATTTAAATTTCAAACAAGCAAAGAGTGGTGTTTAATTCCGTAGTTTCAACACTCTCTTACTTTCTCTATATTTTTTCAAATGTTTCTTAAGTAAAATGGAAATTATAGGTGGCATCAAACTGTAATTTGGTAAAAGTCTCTAAAATTTTTTAATGAATAATTGTAATGAGAAAAAAGGAAATAAATATATAATGCCGATGGACGCATTTTCGAATACCTTAAAAATCAAGCATAGAAGATCTATGAAGGTATGTTACACATTAATATCTTAACATTAAAATTACTGGAAAGCAAAATGAGTATAACAATCATGATATTGTTATGTGCATGTATGAAATACGAATTCACCTAGTGTAATAGCAGAAGTAATTTATTTACATAATCAAGTGCTTAAACATTACATGAGGTCTTTTTATTTTAAATGTAAAATTATTCAAGAAATTTTTGCCTAGCTTGAAATATGCGGTAATGCTCCATGTAAATATGCACATCATAAAAATGTTTCTGAAAAAAGTGTAATATTATAAAGTAAATCTTAGGGAATAGATAACTTTCATTAATTTACATATTATAATCTTATATTAGGGATAATAATGTGAAGTTTTAAAAACAAAATCACAACCGCAACGATGAATCATAAATGATAGATAAAATTTTATTAAGGAGTAAGAAGCCAAAAGTTGTTAGTTATGGTTTAAGTCTTATTATTAATATGTACTTGATGGTAAATAGAATTTTGGAAAGTGTTGATGAAAGCTAGATATGTAGGAAGTTTTAGAAGATTGAACGTGCTTTCCTGTGCTTTTCTGATGATAAAACTTTGATCATAGACACAACTTAACATAAGATAGATACAAATGTTCTTACTACATCAACTAGTCTTCCGGTAGCTTTTAAGGACTTACGAAAATGTAAATTTGATTAATGCCCAATCGTTCAAAATGAGGCCTTTAGAATTTCAGTGATAAAGGTTCATCTTACTATTTTTTAGTATAAGTTATAAAAGGTAGCAACTGTTTTAGGGATTCTCATATATCAATATATTATGTGATTTCTAAATTTTCGATCAATAAAAGTCCAGAATGTGAGGCCCGGTAAGTTATTATGTAGAGAATAAAGTTCTTGAACTGGTGCTGATAGAGCGATATGATGTGAAACGTAAGGATATAGGCCATAAGCAAATGCACTTTTATCATGAAAGTTTTATTACTTTATGCCATTCACTGTTTATTATCAAATTATTATTTTTATTTACTCAGTTAAATTCTGTAACCTTTTAGCATTGACCAATCTATTAGTATTTAGATACATAAGTGCGTACATATTTCTAGTATATCTGCTTTAACGGCATTCCGTCTTAGGGTCAACATTTTATAATACATTAAAAAATTTTGTTGGACAGAAAATTTTTCATCTAAAGTACTGACTGGCTCATCCAACTTCAAAGTATGTAATTATGGACTTGTCAAAAGATTGTTTATTTCTACTTAAAGAATAAAGTAGGTATGAATTGTACTTTCTAGGTATCTGTAATCATCATACTTCTCAGCTTGAGATGAACCAAAAAGTCTAGAAAAAGTTTGACTCCAATGAAAATATCTTGCTCCTTTAACATTGTTAGTAAGAAAGAAAGTTATTATCATTTTATGCCAATTATTTTGTATGAGCTGTACCTATCTATTTTCTTTGACATGCTTTTACGAAAACTTTTCCTGTTAGTAAACTATTTTTGACTCAAATACCAACAAGAGAATAAATTAGTATGAATATACATTGTAGGTACATTGAATTCAGAATAGATGATTTGGAAAATATAAACACAAATCTACTTAAACAATCTAAATATACCACAGTTCCCAACAAATTTAATATATGTAATTAAATATGTCTAGTTAACAGAGAACATTTTATGAATAAATTTCCTGAAATCGCAAAATTTATGAATGTTATGAACTAATCGTGTTATAGAGTAACAAAAAATGAGAATTGAATTTCTATGATGATAAAAACTTTTTTGTCCGATAAAAGACTTGATTTAAGGTCTATTCGCACTTGACCGATATCGATCCGATATCGACACAACACGATAACCGACATAACACATAAAATGCATAGAAAAATTTATCGTGTCGGTGTCGTGTCGATATCGGTCAAGTGCGAGTAGACCTTTAAACAAAATATTCGAATGGATCGAAATAAGAAAAACAGCATATGGAATTTATTCAAAACACAAATAATACGCGATGCTTTGAATTCGTTTTACAAAAGATACCTTTGATGTCATATGGATACATACATACATACCTACGTACCTATAGGTGCATAGAAACTAGTGTAGGTATCTAATTCTGGAAATGTATCTAGTCATATTTAAGAACTTCCAACAAACCATTGAAAACATCTGATTCAATATCCTACTACCTATTTTTGTCATTATGAAGCATTGTAGACAATAGAGTGGATTATCAGACTATGTATATGGCATGAGCAGTATTTGTTTTTTCTATAAATTTAAAATGTTTTACGTAAGAGAAAAAACATACCCACACGTAAGAAGATATATGTGGTGGTATCTACCATGTGATTCTTTTGTGAATGGAATAACAAGTATAAGGAACCTCGAGCGCAACTAAAATTCTGTCCCCAAACCATGTCACGTTTTCATGTCAGAGAAAAATTGAACATCCTAATACTACTCTTGCTGTAGTATTGTCCTTTGCAGGAGGCAAAATCTTTACCCATCTTTTCTCCACCATCTTATTATTACATCAACAATTCATCTTACAGATGTCATTTTATTTTTTTCTTCTTAATACCTAGTGAAATGCTTCTTCATCAGCAAACAGAACACAGTATTTTTGGATTCATCTTGCTAATCCAACAAAATTCTTTTTATTGATAGATTTTGTGGAATGAGAAATTTATACTTTTATTTGTTTTATAAAAATATAGTTTATTGTAGGAACGTTGATAAGAATGATGGAATATGTCTTAAAATTTCAGGTCTCATCCAACTTATATCGATAAATCTAACATTTCAATGTAAACTTTGGACTGGACATGAGTGGTTAAACACGACATAGATTACTTAATTACAATAAAGAGGATCTTTAAGAGGAGGAACAAATAAATATTAATTTAAAGAAATTTTTCCTGGCCTAAGTGGTAAGTTCAAACCAAAACTAACTCAATAAATTACTTAGTATTCGGGTGGAGGTTTATGTGAAAAGTTTCGCATTACTTTGCCACGAAAATTGGATAAATGGTTAACATGCATCTGCATTAAAGCGTTTAAGAGGGACACCAACTCGCATACAAAAGTACCAGATTACAAATTTATCTATTTACTATTGCCAAATTTACCTTGTATGCATTCTCTATCTCCATCCGCGTCGATATCTTGTTGTTGGTCCTTTTCAAAGCGTTCTACTTTCTTCGGAATCAATTCGTCTCGTCCGTTCCGCTACCCTTGGATTTAAATACAGATTTATGTCCTAGTTTCAAAATGGGGCAGATCGATTAAGTATCTTGATGCCTTTTTGTCATTAATGTGCTTTGCCTTTTCGACCGTACACTTTTTATCGTGAAATATTTTCAACCATAAAATAAATAGTAAGAAACTTTACTACAGAGTTAATAAAGTAAAGTTACGAAGAGAATGTGAGTGAAAAAGAAAACATAGGAAATTGCAAAATGTCTTTTGTATTGTAATAACAAAAAACTATGGTCCAACTGATAAAAACCTTGATAAATAATTTAGAGAGTAAATATAGATTTATTTAAATTGTGTCATCGAATTAAAAAATATCAAATATTAGCGTATACTATTATAAAAGAATCCCTTTGTTTACCCTTGTTTGTGGGACTGTATTTTCCACACTTCATTTATTCATAACATTTCCAATGACAAATGAAAAAACGCAGCCCCAAAATACTTTCAATACGAAATGATGTAGAATTAGAGACTTTGTCTTTATAGACAGTTGTTCAATATTATCCTGTAAATGATAAATTTGGTATGGGATTAAATAAAACCCTTCTCATCTGTCAATTATCACCTCCCCTTTTTATTACACGGAAAAAATGAACGAACACACAATTATTATTGAATTAGTTATCACAATTTCCCGTCTATTGATTTGTTCGAGAAATTACGGATATATGTCTATACGATTATTCGCTCATAATTTAATTTTATATTTAGGAGAACGGAGCGAGACGAATGCATTTTTCATCAGTTGTAACACAAAAGTTATAGTTTTATAAATGGGGTGATTTTCGTTTTTCTCGTAATGGTGATGGATTTTCATTGATTGCTTAAATTTTTCATAATTTTCAGTCGGGGTTGAGCTGTTCATTCTTATGTTTTTCGGATTTCGTTATAAGCAACATCTGCAAAACATTTATAAAATCCTCTTGAATACTTAACTCTTTTTTTACACTCTATTATTTTTTCATCCATTTTCTGAAAGGGTTATTATGTATTATAGGTCCAAGCACCGCTATACATATATCATCCATCGATTCCTTTTTAGAGCAAATAATAATTTAATAAACCAACTTTTGTATTCGAGCATTGTGATGGTTCATAATATGGACTGTTGAGGTAATAAAGGCGAGAGCCAAGTGCTAATAAGCAGGAAATAATTTTCCATGTTCTACACATACATAATATGAATTAATTCTGAAATTAGATACAGGAAAATATTTGCAATCATCAAAGTCTCGCTTGATGACCTGTATAACTAATCAGAACCTCGTTGGGGACTCAAGGGTTGCCAACTAGCTAGTAAACATTCCCTTACGGCATTATCCTTTCGCCCCTATATCCTTGTCCTATGTATGTCACATGATGCTGTTACAACGATTACATTTACAACACGTTCCATTCTCAATTGAGATGTAAATGTCAAGTTTTAGTAAAACAGTTTGTAGAAATACACAAAACAAAAAATAAAAATTTTATTAAATACATTTTAAACTCATAAACAGCATACAATAATTTTTGATGTATTTTTAACGATGAAATGGAGTTTTGGGTGCGACTGTGGATGAGGTTCAAGAAAAACAAACAACATTCACAAAACGACAAAAAGCAAATGTGTTCAAAAAAAAGTTCTAACGTGAAATGTTTAGTAAAATTGCGATTTAAATTTTCATTAGAATGACAGTGCATGCAGAGATAAATAACATTTCATTCAATAGAAGTACAAAATGATTTATACAGATATGATTTATGCTTGTTAGATATACCAATGTAGGTATACCCACCTACGCACTATGGTACACATGCACAAAAAATAACAAAAAGCAACATATCTTTGTGTTGATTTGCCACAAATCAATTTATTCTGTCTATGTAGAGCCCACGTGTATAATAGGGATGTATATAGATATGTACCCTATTCATGTAATATCAAATCTAATCTACGGATGTGAAAAAATCGTTAAAAAGTAATTTAGGGATTTTTATTTGATGTTTCTTCTATCGATAGAGCTTGGAAATATCTAGATCAGATATTCAATTTGAATGATAAATTTAAATATGCCTATGCAACATTACCGAGAACATTACTTACAGCCAATTCAAAATTAAAAATTATTAAGTGCCACAAAATTCAAAATTGATCAAACACAATGTATTTGCGTGAGTTTTAATCTTTACATTCTTTCACTATGAAGCATTTTCTTAAAGAGGAATAAATAGGTAATTTGAATTTATGTTGACATGAGAAAATAAACCAATTTTTTTGACGAGAAATTTCGAATTATACACAGAAATAAGAAAAGTTTTCCATTAAGGGAATTGTTTACACACGAACAATTTTATGGAATTTTATTAAATCAGGTGGGGGAGAGATTGTGTGTTGTAAAAATTTCGAAGATTTTCTCAAGAGACACACCGTCGACTGAACGCGTTTTATCTTTTCAACTTTTCCTTCATTTAACTATTATTATTTCGAAATTTGCAACTTGAAGTAAGTGGCTCAACTAACAACAAACAGATATCGGACGGAAATTCAACGGGATCATAAGTGACGTTAAAAAGAAAACAAGAGCAATTCCTTTTTGGTCTCATTTTCCTTACTGTAATCTTCTTATGCATCTTATTAGAAGCGGGTAATAATTAATTCTTATTAAAAGTAATCTACTGTATTTTTTAAAAATATTCTTTATGTAAATGGTGAATTTGAAATAGGTATTATCGCGCGTGTACCTTAATAATTAGTTTTACTAGAAGGAAATTTTGTAATACATTTCTCTTCATAAGCTGCACTTAAACTACTACACTACCTTATATGTATGGGTTTTAATGCTTTTAATATAAAACTAAAATTTATCAGAGATTTCATCATTTTACGCTTAACATTAAACTGAGGCTATCATTTTACACTATACTGCATTACACTTGGTAAGTTCGTACCCCAAATTAATTAATTAAAGCTCTGCTATAATTTCCTCTAATAAAAAACTCATTTTTTACGTTCAATTAACATATCTTCACCGTAAAACATTAATCAAACACGAAAAGAATTTAATATTTTTTTTCATGTTTGCATAATATGGTCAGAACGTTTCCACACATTTTTAATTTTAATCGTTGCCCATATATATTTGTCCCTTTTTTTCCACTGACATTTGTAACATATTTAAGTTAGCAAAATAAAGCACATAGACAGATAAAGCAAAAAAACACACTAAAAATATGACAGCAATACTAATCTCTTTATTTAGTTGGCCCAGTACCCGTTTACACGAAGTTATAGGGTTAATTTAAAATTGAAATTAGGTCCAAATGAAATGCACTCTGATAAAATGTATTGATTATAATAAAATTATATGTACGCGACAAGATAAGCTTTTCGCTGTTGTGTTTTCAAATTCCATTTACACTCTCATGTGTTTGTGTGTGTGTGAATAAATTTTAACGATCTCCTAACGAATACATTGCAGTAAAAACAAAACAAAAACTGAATTCACTTGAAAAATAATTAAGGACGTTTATGCCAAGCGTTGCAGCATCTGTATGTGGTCGGGTGGATGTAGCAATGACAACACCACAATTACTCTTTTCAGTTTCTAGTATGTACACTGTAAAAAGTGAACACATTGATGATATAGAGACCAATTTACCATTCCGTTCACAAACTAATCAAAGCCATTGGTTTACGTCGAAAGGCTCTGCTATAGTGCGGCAAACATTGGAATAAATATTACACCTAGGTGCATGTGATTTACATAATTTGAATACATGTAACACGAACTTTGTTTGTTTTAGGTACATACGTATTTGATTTGTAATTATGATAATGAATCAGGTTCAAGTGCTTTTCAAACTTCAGATTTAGTGTATTCAAAAACGTTGTTTCTTTCTATATGTTGCAATTGTAAAAAAATGTACTATTTATTTTAATAAATAGATGATTCCATTATTCATTTTTTAATATGAAGAATACATTTCAATTCCACTTTAGAAAGAAAAATGTGAAATCTTTACATCCCATTTAGCTAAACCGCTGTAAGTGCTTCATAGCATCCTAGGCTACAATTTACGCAAAATTGGGCATACCAAAGGGGCACTTAATGAGGTTGATAGAGAAACCGAAGGATATTAATAATGCCATACATACACCATCTACGTATACCTAGTAGTAGACTCTAAACTTATTACTTAGGCAAGGGAAAATGATTAGGATAGTTGTTAGTGCTGATTTTATTTACAGTGTTGACGAGTTGTGAAACAAGATAAAGCCTTCGGAATTGATTAGAATGAGGTTCGGGAAAAGGATGTGCATGATTTCATTTACGAATTCGAATTGCAGAATTTTGAATTAAAAGCCTCGAAATAGTCCGATTTAAGTATATCCTTATGCATTCATGCTTGTAGATTGAATGAAATAGCTCTTGGGTTCCGAAATATCACACTTTCAACTTCTGATCATATAAATGGGTTAGAAAGTAGTGCATGTATGGGTGTTCTGCGACAAAAGTGTTACATAAGGAATATGTATGTGTAAAGTCGTATTTTAAAATAATGAAGGAAGGAAGTTGCAAATATAATCCAGACTATTCAACATGTTGTTACAATTAGTTATATATTCTGCATTCATTTTTGTTAATACTACAATTAGTTCGTGTACTAACAATACAACTAAGTTTAGGGAAGTTTCGCTTGTATTGAGTTGGAATGGATCATTGTTTCATTAGTATCAACAACTTGTTCTGGAATTGCTTTGTAAATCCATGTGTTAAGTTTCTATGTCTGCTATAAATTTGCAATTTAATTTGTACTTTCAACTTGAACATTCCGAAATAAATTGATGGCTAATTAAGAAATTGATGATTTCCAAATTGTTATCTCAATAAGTTTTCCATTAAAATGAGATTATGTGTTGGACAGTTTAAAAATATACGTTTTATCCCTTTATATTCGGTATTTAATTAAAACTGAAATCATTTACTTGAAATAATATTTTTGGAACGTTCTGTTAACAGTTAATATTGAAGCATATAATGATTTAATCAAGAAAGTTATGTTATACACTTGACTACCTACAATTGGCAAATGAATTCATTTGAATTTTCAATGCGATTAAAATATTACATTTTGGAATTACTCAACCTAATTTATTGTCTGTCATACATTAACGAAATTAACAGTTGTATTAAGCATTTCCAAAATGTTTACGTGAGTATTTCATTTTATACAGATGCTTGTGGTTACTTATCTCATTAATAAAGGTAATGTAATAAATAGATGACACCAGAAAATACACCCTGCG
Organism: Silvanus unidentatus; assembly: GCA_963930825.1. Taxonomy (NCBI): domain Eukaryota; kingdom Metazoa; phylum Arthropoda; class Insecta; order Coleoptera; family Silvanidae; genus Silvanus; species Silvanus unidentatus. The sequence goes on from OZ005758.1 coordinate 8,102,662, forward strand.
TTATTTGTGTACATAACAGACCTACAACGCTAGTTGTATTTGTGACGCTGAGTTACCGATAAAGAATTCAAAGCTTTTGACAAATTTCACATATTTCAAAGAAACCTTTGTAAGCTTCAAAGAATAAAGCCTACATATTAGGAGGAGGTATCTATAGTGTAAAAGGAGATTCACTATAGTTATAATCCTTTCAATATTTGATACTTTTCCTTGAAATCCGCACCAAATTTCGAATACTATAGAAAGATACAATTTAAAATGTATGTAATGTGCCAAAAATAAGTCAACTAAAAATTTAGACAACTTTATTTCTCGTTTATACGAACCTGGCTTTTCTTTCTACTTTTGCAGTTTTTCTTATATGGTAGATATACATAAGTATTATTTGATTTTAGGTAAGTGAACTTTTCCGCAAGTTTCTGCAAATACTAGAAAGAGAAATAAATATCTATATCTGGAGGAGGCTTTAGTTGAAAGAACTTTTACAGAAGAAAATTGTAGTTAGTTTAATAAGTCAATAGTTGCACCTAGTAGGTATCGGTGTTTTAAACACTTCTTTTCACCATCATTCACTAGAAAAATTTTCTAATAAATTTCCCACTCAAACTTTTAAAATAATGATTCACTTTGTTCCCTTCGTTTTATACATTATAGGTAGGATATCCGAGTAAGTAGGTATATTTTTATTGGGATATCTAATTCAATTTTAGAAATTTCATGAAAGGTTAACTTTGCTTTGACTTTGAGTTTGTTTAAAGTTTTTTATCGTTTTAAACAACTTTTTTATTCTGTAGTATCAATTTGACACACTGCATTAAATACTAACATATCAGAATCGATTATTTTTTATAATCTTTTGAAATCGACAAATCTCACAGTACCTAATACAAGAATTTCTTAAACAAAATTATGTTAGAATATGAAAATACCCAAATGTCCCAAATACATATCAAAAATAGAATGACTAGTCGGTGCTAATGAAAACACAAATACTTAATCCAATTTGTTTTTCTTTTACGATATTAGTAAAAAATGCACCAATTTTAATTCTGAATGAGTCGTACATACATATAAGGTCTAATTTTAACAAAAACTATTACACTTGTATTTTCCGGAATTTATAATTAGGTATAATCTCGTTAAAAAGATTTTTATATCTTTCAAACTACTGATTAGACTAGAAGCCTAGAGCGAAATATAATAAAAATTATACTCATAATACCGACCTACGTAACCATTTTTGTCGCACCAGACATAGCAGGCATTAAAATAACGACGGAATTAGGAATCCACCGTGAGCTTTTTGCAAACGATAAGCAAAATTTGCATAAAATTGCCCTTGGACCACAATAACATCGTGCCACTGTATGAGGGCAATATCAAAATAACGCTCATCACATAATAAGATGCGTCTATTTTTTTTCTCTGCAAACATAAACAAAGATGATTGTGGTGTAGTGGAAATTTCATTGTGCCTTCCTTTCCACCCCATCTGGGATAGTATATAATACAAGCTAAATGGGTGTCAGTTGCGCGTCCCATCAAAATGTATAAAAGAGAGCATATATTCCAGCATGTTGTTATGGAGTAGATGAGAAAAAGTCATCCAATGCAGTGGCGGGGCGACGGGGTCACCAACTCCTGCAAAAGCACAATACTAGTGAGGTGTCAAACTAAACAGGTCAAATTCAACTCAGAGTGAAGAAAACGCAAGCGCATACCACAAAGTACACTGAAAAGCTCAGCGAGCTTTTGTGCTGCACCACCAGGTTAAAGTCAGTAGACTCGCAACTGGATGCTGCGAAATTTATCCCACCAGTCGGATCCTGTTCCTGTTGATGGACGGGTAATTTAAAAGTGTCGTATAGAGCGCTTTTCGATATATACGTGAAAGTTTAGACAAGTTTTTTGGTGATTTAAAGGACATAAGAATACGGACTAATAGGAAGTACATTTTCGTAACTTTTCTGGGTGGCATTCCACTAAGTTTTAGTGCGTATAAAAAATCGGTGTTTTATTTTTGTGGTTGTATTAGTTTGGTAAGTTTTATCTGGACCCAAGAAAAATTACAGCAATTAATATTAATGATTGGAAACAAAATGCTGTGAGATAAGAGGAAAATTTGAAATTTTCCAAAGCACGAGCTTTAGATCCTGAGAAGTTTTTGTGTAATTTATCAATTTTAAAATTCATTAATTCAGACAAATTTTCGAAATGATGAACGGAAGTGATTAATGAATTTACATCTTATGTGGTGAAAAGTTTCGTCATTTTATTGCGATATATTGAGAAAGATTCTGCAACCTGCTGTTTAAATAAACATTTTGCTCAACAACAAATTTTATGCAGTTAAACGAGCAGTTAAATATCTGTGAAAACCGTCGTCATTCACTGTGCCCCTCCGTATATTTTAACCGAATTATATCTTGTAATTATTTTAAAGATATATCTTTAAGTTGTATTTTATTAGGGTGCGCAAACAAACATTATTAATCATAAGTATAAGATAAAACCAAATTTAATTTATGAGCTTATAATCTGGGGATTTAAAGTTTGCGGAACAGGAAGCGGATAATTTTACACAAGATTGGTTATTAATTATACAAAAGAAATTTCTGTTTATTATATAACAGGGACTTGTTTCAAATTTATAACAATTACCAGAGTTTTTATGATACCTCCACATTTTTTATTTGAAGAGTCTTCGAATTAGCAATTTGAGACGACAGTATTATATGTCTTATACCAATAAAAGGAACTTTTTGTGTCATGTTGGTACTCAATGTTGGTGGTCAATTTGTCACTAATTTATTGTTAAAAATTACTAATCACGTTTATAACTTTCTAAATACCATTAAACTGTTAACTAGAATGAGTACCGTGTTAAAGTGTACCCATTGTCTGTAAAAGCTACACAGCGCTTATAATTAGAGTCTATTATTTTCCGAACCCCAATATAAACAAAATATTAATTAAGTACTTCAGAGATTTTTTTCACTTTAGATATTTTTCATTTTATATAAAATTGCATTTTAAGGAAATAATATTTGTTTTTCATTAGTTCTTGATGTAACAGAGAGAATACGAAAATATGGGCAAAATAAACTGTTGCAATTTGGAATTAATTTTTTTTTAAATATGAACAGAAATATGCAAATAAATAAGAGTCTACAAGTGAGCACACGTGTAATCGAACTAAATGTATAAAGTTACATGTACTAAATGAAAATGCATATATTATTACACAATTTGGGCTCTTACCCAAAAGCCAATTCGAACTCAATGAAATTTGAATTTCTTGCCTTCAGCCATTTGGTGGCTTTTTAAAATTTCAGTGGCTTCTCTACTACTTATATAGGTACTATTTAGTCATGAAGAGCGTCCTTTTATCAGACTTTTACGGTATTCGCATATTAGGCAAAGTTTCGATTGCATTTTTCATTAAAAAATTCCTCTGGATACATTATTGGCGACAAAGTTTTTGATTTAATTCCAATCCATGGTTTCTTTAACTCGGTTTTACTTTCATTTCACTACCTATCCAATAAAATTCAACATTCCTACCTATACTTACACGGTTTGAATAAGACACACACACGCTATATGTATAAAAAGAATCTATACTCAAGGGACCAAGTAAAGTTAGGTGTTTTGATAGATTTTCTGTTTAAAGAAATACGATGTCTTAAGAAACATGAGATTTGAAACATAAACATTGTATTTCATAAATAAAACTTAATTATATAAAATATGTAAAATATAAACTAATTTAATAGGTAAAAGGTATTTTAATAGTTTAAAATTTTACCTTTTTAAATATAAGTAACCTGGAGATATGAAATGGTATACTTTATTTTATTACCAATAATCTATATATCAATATGTATATTATATTTCCAATACTAAATATTATCTAATTTCTATATGTATTATTCTCAGTCTGTAGGTTTTTCGATTCATCCAATATTTTATATTAAATTCAGCAAAATATACAATAATACAGCTTTAGTGCTCATTTTTAGACTTTATTCGTGCAATACATATTTGTATTTGTACTTATTAAAAACCTATACATATATACAGCACAATCACAAAAAAAAGTTTTTACAGAAGCAAAGACGCTTGTTTTATAACCAACAGCAACACACTTACTGTTTATGCGTTTTGGATGAAATTTGGGAAGTTCAAAATAATTGTTAATAATCTTTACAACCACAGTAATCGTAAAAGCTATATCTTGCTGCAGAAAATACATTAGTAAAAATGGATTTCAATTCCATTTTTTATCTGAACGAAACTCTTTTTATGAAAAACGTCCCCATTTAAATTCAACAAAATCTGTGTTTAAAGTAAACGATAGTTGAAAAACTTGAAATTGGATTTTGTTTCAAGTTGAACCCTTTTGTTTTCGAGAATGCAAATACCTATTTATGTTTCATGGACACAATTTCACTACAAAAAAATTGCTATTCTAACAAACAATAATAAAGTCCACTAATTTATGAATGTTTGCATTTTCGTATCAGGGTATAATTCCCAGAGGAATGTCACAAGGCTTTGTATCTTTTGCTTTACAAAAAGAATAAAATACGAAATTCCTTTATTGTACTTATATTTAAGAGGGAAACAAAAAAAAATTCTTCATTTTTTAAATTTAAAAGTATTATGTAGGCAGGTAATTTTTCATCCCGACATGATATAAACACACCTTAACAGATTTAAAATCACCTTGTAATAAAATTTAAATAGTCCCTATAGAGTTAAGGTTAACACAGCAATTTAATTTAGTATATTGCACTAAGTGGTGGTTCTATTCATAAAACAAATTAAAACAAGTGTTAAAAGCACCGAAATTGGATGTAATAGAAAAGGTGTTCTTATTGTTAGAATAAAGAAAAAAGAAGAGAACAATGCAAAGGGTTTTATTGAAATGCTACAATTGCAAGACAGACTTGTTCTTGTTAGGTGGCTGATTTTAAAGTATTACATGGTGTTGCTTTTGAAGGAGGACAATTGGATGCAATCAATTTACTTGTCTATTGTAACAGCGGTCGTTTCTAAATTGCTTCAAGCAGTCAGTCTAGTTACGAGTTCAAGAAGGCTTACCTATACCTGATGACCAAATATTCTTCAAATACTTCGGTTGAATCGTCAGTGAGATGTTCAATTTATAGTAATCATGTTGTCCCATCAATATGCTGACAGTTTTAGTGGTTATTTAAATTGCCACTTGTTTACGTCTTTATATCTGATCTTTTTTGTATCTTTCTATTTTTGAATCAAATAAGAACATTATTGGGAGAAAATCAATAAGAAAATTTATAAGTGTGCATGTTGTGTATTCTTTATTTTTTGACAAGATTAGTTCAAACTATAATAACTATTAAAGTTTATGAGTATCATTACAATAAAATCTTTGAATACTTTTTTCTCTCAAATATCTTTTAAAACAGAATATTCGTGTAGTTATCTTATATATTTATAATTTAAATGCTTTTAATGTGAACCTAATTTCTTTGACTTGCAATGGGAATCTTTTTATATAAGACCAAGTTCTTCTTGTTTCAGAGATATATTTCAGGATTTCAAAAGGTATAAAACACATAGAAATGAAGTCATTAAAGATTAAAGAATGTGATATAATCTTTAAAATGCGACGGTAATTACTTTAATTTCCTTATATATTTCTAATTAATTAATAAAATTATTCGTACATATCAAGGTATATATATATTACAGACAGAAAAATTTTAGATGAATTTTCGATTCGTCATTCGAACATTTCCTACTGTTCTTTTTGTTACCTTTTCCCCTTGAAAATAATAAAATATTGATAACCAGTAAAACTTAAATCTATTATCCTTTTTTTATGTCACCCTTTTAAAATATACTAAATTACCTACAATGTCACTCACTTATGGTGAGAACACTTAGAATATTTTATATACATATTTATGTATAGTTATATTTTAACTATGCAAACAGCCATCCTCTTAGGTATATAAATTTTGTGGAAAATTAGAGTCGACTGATGCAATGTGATGACCAAAAAAATCTCATAAAACTTCTCTGTTAAACTAATATTTAATCAGACATCTTTCTGCTAACTTTAGCGAAGGTCCAAGTGGAAATTGAAGTTATCTATACAGTGGACTCAGTAAATTTTCCTTGTTATTTGTAAAATAATGTTTATCTTTCCTGTCCAGGAATATATTTAATAAGAGATTTTATATTGTACGAATTTACCCCAGGTAGAACTATTTCAGACATGCATTCTCGCCTATTCAAATACCGATTAATGGAATCCTAATAAGACAGGTCATATAGTTAATCAAAAGTATAAAGCACGAAAAATAAATTCGATCCATTACAGAAGTTTACTTGTTAAAGGAAAAAATGTGAAAGAAAAAAAACTGTTTTAATATGGTGGTTTCTTCCGTTAAGCTGTAATTTTATTATTTAGTATCTTAACATTTTACAAAGGTGGGCATACAGCCAAAACTCATCTACACACTCTTAACGATTTATAAATATACACAACAGTATAAGAAAACAATTTCGTTCATTCGAAAATCACAACTCAAACAAAAACTAAACTATAAAGTTTCGTAGGATTAATTGTTTGAAAGTTGAAAGTTCCAACACCCAAATATATAAGAAAAGAGGAAATGGAAAAGAGAGAGAATGCGGAGTTTATAAGGAAAAGAGTTCTTTTCTAATATCATTTCAAACTGCTTTCTCAATATTCTTTTTATTGTGTTGGTTTTTTTTTGTATAAAATTAGGAAAGTTTATATTAAGGAAGAAGAAAGGCACTAACCTAAGAGAGTATTGCTCCAAAAGTGGTTCCAAATTAAAAACCAAAAATTAACTTACGGTCAAAAATTTATAGTTTCATATTCCTTCCTAGTTTCATATTCCTTTCCTATAAGCATCACCAACAGTTTGTTACTTTTCGAAATTGAAATCTTATTGGCCACATTAAATTACAAAGGAGAAGAGTGACTAGGAAGTGATACAATCAAAGTTTTTTCTGTTTTTAAATTAAGAATTAAGGAAAAGGGAAATGAAGTTTATAATGTTTTATTTTTTCGTCTTATACTCTTTTAATTAGAAAGTCGCATGATAAATTTCAAGTTTATCTCTGAAATATCTTTTAATGAAATTTGTTTGTGGGATTCTAATGAGAATCCTAACAAAACTGTTTTTTTTTGTAAATGATGAGTTTTGAGTTTTCCTTTTTTTATAGTACCTAATCAGGTTTTTACATAATTTTCCCTTTAATTATCAAAGAAAACACTGAGACCTTCACATATACATCAACAGCACTTTTAAATTAAGTATAATAACTATTAAATTTTTGACATTATCTCGACATCGTCACGAGCTTGTTGTGCACAATTAAAATTAAAAAACCATTTGATGTTTATATAGGGAAAAATTACTTAAAACATTTAAATAACTTATTTAATGACATTCAAGCGTCTGAGTTTATGTAAATTCTATCACACTAATGGCCCCTTTAACATCATTCTCTGAATTAAGTTTCGACGTTTAATCAAATCTTAGCTCTCAACAATTATTCCTAAAAAATTAAAGGAAATGTGCAAATGAACTAAACAAGCAAACAATTTTAATTCAAGTCGCTTTTATTAATTTTTTGATTGCTAATAGTAATTATATTGACATTTGGTTTTTGGTCTGTATATGAATATTTATAAAACATTGGGGAGATTTTAATTTTGAATTAATTTTTGTTACTAGCGATGGGATGATTTAGTAAACATCTGTTAAAATTAGTAAATTAATTAGTGCAACAATTCATATAAAGAGGTTTAACAATTCAATTTCATGAACACTAGTACGAGAAATGCTGTTTGGATACCAAATGAAAAAGTGTCCCGATGGGTCATTAAAAAAGAAATGTAAATTACAAATAATGGTATATTATGTTATAATCAAGTTAAGAATGTTATTGTTCTTTAAAATTGCGGTATTCATGAAACCTTACATGCATAACAATGTTTACATACATATATGGCTTGTACATGAGCTTGTACACCTAGGCATTCAACAATGTCAGGAATAAAAGTAAATTAAAAGGACTTCTTAATGAATAATCATGGTAACTTATTCATCTTAACATTCTGTCTTTGTTAATTATTGTAATTTCTAATCAAAAGAGGGACCAAAATTATTATGTTTACACAAAATCTTCTGGTTTTAGATTTTATATTAGATTTTAATTTAAAATATTCTTTCACAATTGTTAGTAGACTATAGTTAGTTACTTTCATCTGTATTCTTGATGTTCTTTTGGGTATGGGTATATTAATTAAATTGATTCAAACTTTTCTGACAATTAAATTTATTTTCAAGACGAAATTAATGTATATTGCGTTTGCTTATAGTTTTACGCTATTGGCATGAATAAGTTATTTTAAGGAATGCTAAACATGAGCATATCAATCATATTTAAGTAAATTTCACTTACATATGTAAAACTTACTCTAGAGTTAAAGAAAAATTAAATTATTGAATTTGGAACGATCCTGTACAAATCGAAACAAAAATACCTATTTTGTACTTTGGTGAGTTTTCAGTTGTGAGCTTCACATTAAACTTTCTGCAATGTTACTTAAATAGGTATGTAGTTTTTTAGGCAACTTGGAAACTTTAAACAATTTAATGTCTCGACCGAACTGCTGAGCTAGTCCAGACGTAGGTACTTGTATATGCAAAAAGTTTACCTTTGTAAACCTTGAAAATGATCTGACAATTAGTTGACTGTAGTGTTTTTCTCACACATGTGTCCAGAAATTTTGCTGTTATTCTTTTGGCGTTTCTTATTTTCCATTCATGTTAACATTCCGAATAATAAATAAACTTCCATATTACCCGAATAATATCACAATGTATTTAAAAATTGTTAAATTCTTTTATAGTTTAAGGAACTTGGTCAAAAGCAAATCTAATACTTTCAAGTCTTTCACGCTTCTAAAAGAATAATTTTCTAGTAACCATCTTGATATCCTAACAAATTTTCAAGAATTTTTTAAGGCGGAAGTATTTGTTATGCTTATTAGGTATATATGTTGGCACTCGAGTATCATCTTAAACAAACCTACTCACGATCTGAGGTATGAGGTATTGTCAGTTTATCTTATTGTATTTCGTTTTTTTTTATGAACGTACATCTGTAAAAGAGGTTTTTTATACATAATATGAGTTACATGTAGGTACAGGAAAAGGCAACTTTTATCTTGTCATGGAAGAGTCCTGTGCCACTTTTTTCTCGTTAACATCAAGTGTATTGTTACATGTTACCTTTTTATCACAAACTCAGAATACGAAACATTGTATAGGTATACACACTTCCTATAAAGTCCAATTAAAGATAGCAATTCAGATTCATTTCAAAATGTTTACAAAACATCTTTCCAAAAAAAACTAAAGAATTTTCACGATTGCTTACTTAATCAAAACCTTGTTTTATTTTGCGAATGTTATTGAAATACAGAAGACAATGGTATTATTTTGAAGAATATGAGTTGTTTAAATAAGCGCAGCTATATTCTTCAACTAATGGCTTATTATTATATAGTTTTGGGAGAATGACAAGAAAAAATTGTGCAGAAATGAAAAGAGATTCATTTTAACGATAATAAAGTAGGTCGAATCATTTTAACTGGTAGAAAGAAAATGGAAGCATAAATTGAAAAAAAAGGGAGTATGAAAAACATACCTATGACTGTTATAAAACCGAAATGAAATTTTCAATAATTGACAGTCTAGTTGATAGATGTACATATTTTTGATGAAGTTTTTTATGTACCTATACTTTCATCTTAATATCATCATTTCCCGAACATTAATATTCGTTTTTATCTATTTTGCTGAATGTTGAACGTAAATATGCTGTGCTGGATATTCAATCATTAGTTTAGTTAGTTTTTCATCAGTTTTCAAACTAATGAGATATTGTACCTACCGTTTTTCGTCAAAAATTAATTAAGTTTGAAGAGTTATATAAATTTAATGAAAATACCTCACTCTGATGAAGGCTGTTTTTACAAAATTTAGAACAGGTGCCATTTTGAACAAAAATCCACTGGTTAAGATATCGCACAAGAGAAGTTCTTTAGTTTCGTATATAATTTTCTCGAATGTATCTATAAAATGTTTAATTGTCGTTTTATGCGAACTTTAAGCCCGTTGTTTCATTAGTTAAATGTTAAAGTATGATTATTCATTTGAAGAATAAACATTACGATAACATTTAATCAAAATTGCCAATAACTTGTTATTGCCTCACTCAATTTCCGATCGGTTCAACTCTGTAGAGAAGCAGTGTCTCTCTTTATTATTTCGTTGATGTCACAGTGTAATAAATATACCTACCCTTATTCACTCGGGCACAAGAAAAACGTATTTATAGAACTTTTTATTTTCTTTTGCTCCATAATAAACATAAGCAAAGAAAATTTTTACTGTAATTTTACGACAGTTCTTAGATACATCCAATATTAGGTAGTAGCAGAAATATCAATATTTTATTATCTGCCTCGTAAATGTAATCTTTTTCTAGTATTTAAATGCAAATATTGTTAATGATTATAATTAGAGGTTGGATTCGTTTAAGTGAATGTGAAATAAATTTATGGGCCAATAGTCAGACCGTGCACTTAATAGAGTGGACACTTGGGAAACGGTTAAAATACCTTAATCCCAACAATAACTGGGGATGGGCCGGCACCTAAATCATCTACTAAAACCTATTTAATATACAACTGTTGTGCTGTCTCCTGGATGGCTTCGGGGAGATATAAGAAAAATTTATATAAAAAGAGTGCTAATATAAATTATAATGCAAAATTATATTTTTTCTCTGGTATTTAAACGGGAGAATAAATTATACGCAAAGGAAAGGCTAATAACGTGAAATAAAGCTTTTTCTAATTAACTTTGAATTTTTCTAACAAAATTTAAGCAACTTAATGGGAGCTTTAATGCAGTGAAGAAAATCAATAAAGCTTAAAGAAGAGTGTTTGAGTTATTCACAATAAATTATAATAAATAATGCGATTTGGGTGGAGGGACTGCAGTAGGTATAGGAGTTGTGTGACAAAAAAGGCACGAAATATAACATAATTTATAGCTTGCAGATATTTTCGGTTGCCATCTTCAGTAGGACATTCGACGGTTGCACAATGAAGCCAAATATGAAATAGGTTTCGATTTTTCGTTATAGGCCGTTAGTAGGTAATTCATTTAAAAATTGTGCAAAAGTCGAATATCAACAAATGGATCGATTGAAACCATTTCATGTGATAATGGAAAATTTTTATTAAAATCATAGAATCAGATGAAACGGCCAATGGTGATTGGGTACTGTATCGGAAATTTTGTGTAAATTATTCGCTTTGTCACAGTTTTGCTGAATTTAGACATTAATATTTGATTATCGACAGCAATAAAGTATGAAAATCCATTAACGAAACATGAGGACCCATTTATGTAAAATGTTAAAACAATATTAACATTTTTTTGAAGAATGAATTTTTAAGCTGCTTTAAAAAATGCAGAAATAATGATTGATAAACTAATTATACTTTGGTCTCCAGTGTTAGGTTGGGATCAGGTTTTGTAGTCTTGGTTCAAATTGGGTGATTCACTTAATATTTAAGAAATGAAAAGCTGTTTTTTCTTTAGGGAGTTTATTTAATTGAGCTTCCAAAAATGTTGACTTTAAACCAATCCTTCACCAGTAAACTTTTTTCATTACATTTACAATTATAAAGTTAAAAATAGGATTCGTAGGTAAATAAGAGAGGTAATTTATTAAAGAGCACACCACTGTTGTTGTGGCATAAAACAGGAAAACTGATACTCGTCCAAATTTATCAAGAGCAGGTTTGCAGATAGGTGTATCTGTTACAAATCTTTCCGTATATTGCAAAGAACTTTTATTCGGTTAGAGCTTCGTGACACGGAGTGAAAAATCCACTTAGCAAAAATATACTGATGAAAAAGAATAGATTAAAAAATATTGACGTCTGCAGCTTTTCAAAGACTTCTTACATTAGCACATTACCTCATCTTTTTAGCTTGACGGTAATCTTCAGTAAAAAAATCTAATTCATCTCATAGAAATGTAAAGGTAATATAGTTAATCAGAGATTATTATTAGGTGAGTTAGAAAAACTAAAAAAGCTGCTTAAACGAATCCATAGAGATTTACTATACGTCTAGAATGTTGCTCACTTAATTACATACAACTCGTAAAACTCCGTAAATTAAAATTTCAACTAAACAAACATCTGTCCTCCACATATACGGAATAAATCCCAATTTTTTTATTGTTAACAAAGTAAATTGAATTCAATGCTATTTTACATAAAAATAGAATTTTCTTTTTAGTAAATTTGCAACAGTTTACATTGGCATCTTATTGTTTGCCGACTCTGTAACAATAAGTTAGCTATGCGGCAAGAACGCTACATAAGATAGAGGAAAAGTGAACTAAAATGCCTATATATATTTACTTTATACGGCGGATATCTTCAGCTGTATGACAATCGTTGTGTGTTATGAAATTCAATTTTTGTTACTAGCAACATCATAAACATATATATAAACAGTAGACGAGTTAGATATTTCGTTTTTTTGTTTATAAATTGAAATAAGTTTTTCATCTTCCTTTTCATCACTTCTCTTCATATCCATGATCTCTGAAGAAAAACAAATGTGCGTCTAAAAACAATACATAACATACAAGGAGAGAGAGAGAGAGTTTACATTCGTAAATAAGTTTCGAAACTCCATTCTCTTCGAAAGAACTTAAAAATATCCTATTCGACGGATTTAAATGAAAAAAGCATTAAAGGAAATCGTTGGTTGGGCTTTTCAAGGTAATTGAAATTTTCGACCTATAAAAATAATACAATATCAGTCACACTTAATGGTAACGATTTCTTTTATTTTGCTTTTTTTCAAAAGGTATAAGTGTGGATGAATGGAAACGATTAAGAAAAAAACGGCTTGGCGACTATCTTGATTAAACTTCATGGAAATCAATTAATATCAATTTCATTTAATGCCAATAGCTCGATAAAAGGAAAATTCGGAATTTAATTTTTATTGCAATGTAAATCTACGAATTTTTTTAATATACTGTAGATATTTTTTAAAACTATAGTTTACAGCAAAATGTAAACCGAACTTTTCTAATTAGGCTGTCCGTTACTTCTCTTACCTACTTATGTTATATTAAAATTTAGAAAACTCTCTTGGTAAAGGTGAAAAGCACACAAGTTTTATATCATGGAACGAAACTTTATACAATTATTAACTTTCTCATAACTTGAAGTAAGTAATTGAAAGGAAATACGCTGGATATAAGAAGGAAATTGAAATGCAAAAAAAAATCGTTTAGAAATTCACAGCAGTAATTGAATCAATCAACTAAGCGATTTTTGATATACACACTCGTATCTATGCCTAATAGATTTATTTCGGCTTTTATTAAAGCAATATCATTTGCATTGCATACGCAATAAATTTGGATTTACCACGAAACAATCCTATTGCTGTTTCTGAACGATATTTTACATTTTCAATATTATAGCAGACGTAAACTAATATTTTTCCTATGCATATTAGATAATTTATTTATTTCGGATTAACAGGAAAATGCTTCAATAGATTTGAATAAAAAACGGACACACGTTACGCACAATGGGCTTAAATTTGATTAATGGATCATTTTTGTTGCCGTAATATTATTCCTATTAGATAATTGGAAACATTGGATCGGTGAAAATGATATGATTTGATATGATATGATATACACATTTTGTAATTACAAATACCTACTCTTTTTCAGCGTTAAGTGACAGGTTTATACAAATATGTTCGAGATTATTTGTTCAGAGCAAATATTAGATTGGAAACTATAATATTAATCACTGTAATATTAAACAAGATATTGCAATTAAATGATTCAGATAGGAAACATACATATACATTTGGTTGAATTTAATGTAAATGGGCAATATTGATTCATCACAAGAAATGTGTTTATATTATATACAGAAATCAATGCGTCAAATGTAATATACGAGATTAGAATTTAAAAATGTCAAAGTTCTATTTTAATTCCAAAGTGTTAATTAATCTGAAGGCGATTTTCTTTTAAGTGTCTCTTGTGGTCGCAAAAAGCCTGATTTAATCTAAAAGTCGTCATTAAAAAAAGCAATTTCTTGAAACAAAAAAAAAGAACGCAAAAAAGGATTTTCTTTACAAGAATAGAAAATTCGCAATTGACCAAAACCGATATAAAGTCTACTGAAATTGAAAGATTGTTATAACAGAGCAAAAGTCACAAACGAGACCATTTAATAAGGGGGAAGAAGCTGAATTCGCTTTGTAAGGATTTTTTAAAATGCTATAAATATAAATTATTGGAAAGTTGTCCTACAAAAATCCAGTTTGACCGAAATGATCAATCATTTATAAATTAAGTTTGTAGACTGCAAAGCTTAAAATAATACCTACATTTCCTATGATTGTTTCTATATTTACTAAAAAGCTGTTTTTTGTACGGACTAATCGATTTTTTTTTAACTGTTTCAGAAAAGATCAAAAAGTTTAAAGAAAATTTTGTTGTCATTTGTTATTCAATAATTCGATTGAATATGTATAAACATTTCATTTCGATTCACTTACTGTAGTACAAAATTATATTGTAAGTGATTTATTAGAAATTTGCAACATTGTAACAAAGATGAGTTCGAGAAACAAACATGTTTCCTTTGAAATTATTTCCACTCCATTGTTGGAATGAATAAATTCAATTCTAATTATTTTGCTGACTTGACTGAATGAGCAGTAAGAAAAGTGTTACAAAGAAATTCTTTTAGAATGTTTTCTCTTTACCATCGAATAATGTAAGAAATATATGTTGCAATTTTAATAATATTAGGTAAACCTCGAGGTAAACTTTATGTTTACTTGGTACAGACTCGATCACGGGGGAAATTTTAATCGATTTCGTGAACAAATTTTCAGTTTTTCCGTAAACACGGAGAAAATAACGACACTTTGATTTTGTTTTGTTTTTTTAAGTGTTAACATTTTATATACGCTAAAAATCAATCAACCTCAAGTTATTATCTAACGTAACCTAGAATCTCCAAACAATATTTTATTGATATTGTAATGGTACGAACCCGCTATATTAACAATAAAATATTTAAATTAAATTTAATAAACAAAGTACCGAAATATCGTACCCACCAGGCTCTAGAGTGTAGTAAGACCAGCGCTGAGATAAAATAAAATGAGTATTATGGTCTACGCGACTAAGTGAGTACATATTTATACGAAATATTCATAAAAATTAAAATGAATACTAATATTATTGTTAAACAATAGAAACTTAACATCAGGCACAGTTAATAAATAGAATTATGAAGACGAAACCTACCACGAGGATTCGATCCTGTCAATATCTCGATTATCCCAACCAACGCCTTAGAGGGTACCTACCAGGCGTCCCCAGTACATAAAATGACAATATGTCATATAAGGCAACGTGGCCAATAATATGTAAATAAATAATGTAAGAGGCGCGATACTAACACACCTCCACCTTGGACACCCCGTTCATACTGCATATATCTCCCTTGACTACCGTAGGCAATACAGCCACCTAAAGTCTTTCATAACAACCCCATTATAATGTGTGCCATAATTGTCAAGCATAAATATCCCATAACAATGACAAAATAAAATATCATATCATTCCGATCAATAAAATATCATCAATGAAATAATTAGATAATAAAAACTGTAAAAGCAGTAGGTACTTCACCAAATAATCAATAAATTGGATCGATGTTAAAAATCAAAATCAGTGAACACTATTTAACATAAGAGCACAAAGTAACAACTGAGCTTCTTTTCCTTTATCCCTATATTCTAGAAAGCTGAACTGCGCACACTTAAGACACATAGTCCATATATAGAAAATGTTAAATCTGCAAAATATTAGGTACGCACAAAATAAGTCTAGTAAGCATGTGTAAAATAAACAGAACCGGCTTGAGCCCTTACAATATTTCAAATTATATTCTTATTGTGTATTGTTCGTTTTCCTCTTCCCCTCTTGAGTATACTACCTACTAAGAATAACCTATAACTTTTGATAATTTCGTAAACTAATAAATTAATTTGCATTACAGATTTGCAAAAATGAAGAGCCAAAAAATGAAATCATCCAAATTCACCCAAGTATCCAGCACAATTCTGGGCCCGTCGAACGATAACGATTTCGCCGATTACGAGAATGTAGGTGTTACAATAATATCGGATGATGGCAATCAAAATGTGAGCCAAGTGCAATTTAAGGACTGCCCTAATGTGAACCACAGTTCGAGTGAATTGTTATTGAATTCAAGTAAGACACCGGAACTATTACAAGAGATGCATCACGAACGTAATTCGAATCGATTTCAAAGACAACCAATGCAAGATATTGAATTATTGTGTCATTGTGTAGTGAAAGAACCAATTGTGTATCCACTTAAGACACGTTTCAGCGACCATCAGTGCAATAGCGAACAGAATGTGGTGCTGAATCGTTCGTTCACTTCTTTACCGAAAATGGCCAGTACGAATTTAAGTCAAATCAGTTTGGATCGAAAAGGTGCCAAATTTAATACGATGAGACAACACAAACAGCACGCGTACATCTGCGACCAGAATCAGCGTGTGTTAAGGGAAATGGAGAAGAATGCAACTTTACGTCGAATGCAATCACCTGAAATAATCAATTTGCATCGTGGACCGAACTTTTACGATAACACTTTTAGTGCGGATCAGAACAATTGCGCTATGAAAGTGGGCACATTTGATAAGTGCGATGATTACGGTTTTCGAAGAGGACATAGTGTTCGAGCGACAAGTAGTTCTAGGTTTGTTGACTTGTTATTTTTTTGTTGTATTTTTCTCGATTTTGTTGGCACCAGTACAAGCCGCATTCAATGGCTTTATCCGATTCTTTCTGATCACATGTACAATTATAGTGTGATTTATGAATTTTTCGGCATAACTGTCATGGTAATTTTACGTTTTTTAACATTTTAAATTAAATTTCTGTGACATATATAGGTAGTTGTATGGGTCCCTCATCCCCCAGTCTTTTTTCATAAAATGACATAATATATGTATGATAACAAATTGTTTATTGAAACGAAATGTAAAATTTAATATACAAATATAATAAATTTTTAGTTTTTATTCATATTGTAACATGTTTTGTTACAGTGGAATTCAACATTTAATTTTTAAATAATATATGGTAAAATAATGAAAATATGCAAATTCGAGTACATATAGGTAATTCTCGTGATATTGTAACATTTTTTTTAAATATGCCAATATACTCACTATAATGTTAATATGTAGGTGCAAAAAGGCAGTTATACGGTTACTTTACCAACAATTATGCAATAAATGTCATATATCCACTCACCATCATTTCATTACGAAGAATACTGCATATATGATTACATGTCTTTCATACAATGTCTTTCAGTTTCGACGGGGTTAGAATGATATTATTTACACTGTATGTGTTTGCGACGTCATTGTTTTGTGACGATAAATACTAACGTCAACAAATATTTCAAAATACTTTAATGACTGACAATTTTGTAACACTGTTGTATACAATGTATGCTTATGTAAAATATTCTGGTATATACACATGAGGATGGGGTTGACAAATATTAACAAACATATACATGTTTATAAGTATGATTAGCTGTATTACAAAAAGCACTGTACAACAGTCCAATCTATGCTTTTTTGTTATTTAAACCGATTTACTTTGTTATTTTATACAACAAAATTCCAACATTATGTAAGTAAGAATTCGAGTCAATGTTTAAAACTGAAACAAGTAACTAAATTTTAAAAATTTATAAAATACTACAAAGTCGACTGGCGCGAAAATGAATTCATTAAATCCGTAAAACGCCTAACAAAACATTTAGGAATTACTTTTGATTTGATTTGAAATTACTATAATTAGAATGTAAATTGAAGTCGTTATTTAAAATTGCTGCTTGCTGACGGCAAAGAAACTCGGCAATGAAATTCTGTGAAAATATTTAAATTTTATTATATTCATTTTTCACATGGATTAAAATGTTCCATATATACAGAGTCGGTTCAATAGCGTCAAATTGCATCTAAAACTTCCCTTATTGAAACTTTTTTCTCAATTTCCGGTAACTATTAATTTTTTTACTAAAATATTTTTCAGAAACCTTTCAAGTTCATTCGAACCCATCACACATGCCAATTGATATAAAATTGTGTCTTAATTAAGGATTAAAGACTTAAAAGAGAAAAAATGATAATTTGGAAATCTGGAACAGTGTCCAGCTTTTGATATTTATAGATTTATATGTATACCTACAGGGTTTGCAAAAGCAATTTTATCCAATCTAATCTTTTTCCAGATCCAATGTCATTCCAAGCCATCCAAAAAGGCGACCAGCCGGTGACGGAATGGATGCTCCTCAAATGGACGACCCGGAGATTATGTATGAGATGACTGAACACCTGGGAGATTGTCAGTGTGCTTGTGATCATGTGGTATACAGTCCAAGTTACACCAACTGCTTGCAGGTTAATATTTATGGCAATTTTATTCGTTTGTGCTTTGAATTTCACTAGATATAGTGAAAGAAATTCGTTTTCAAATCGCTCTATATATTTGTACCCTACCTACATGCCACACTATAGAATTTTAAATTCGATTCCTTTTTTGTTGAACAACTAAATTTATATGCGATTTGAGATTTAATGCTATTTTATAGAAAACTGATAGGGAACTCATTACTAGCCATATAAAACGAATTTATAGTATACCGAATTGAAGTAAACGAGACGAAAAACGCTGTTGGGGGAGGAAAAGTGCTTGCGATTTGATCTTGGAAGTATCTACAGAAATTTTTAAAATAACATTAAAAATGATTTGTGCAGTTTGTTATCTGATTTTTAATCTTTGTCAGTGTGTTTTTAGTTTTCTCACACACGTAAAAGCTATAAATTGGAAATAAAAATATTAAATATAAAAACTAAAGAATTTTTTCAATTACAAACATGTACTCGAACGAGAATTGATCAAATAATCGGTCAATCTTAGAATTTTAAAATCACAGCAGATACCTAATATCGCATTATATAATTAAAAATTTTAATACCACTCTTTTCCACATACGTGTTCGTGAGTACCTAATCAATTTGGAGAGCAAAATTTTATGCCAGTCGACAAACTAGTAAAAATCCAATTTGACTTGGACGTTGTTTCAATGAATTAAAGCTTGGAAAAAACCGCATTGACCACTTTTCCAATCAATAAAAAAGGAAACTTAACGAAAAGGGATTAATTAAAGAAAACTACTGATTGTATAAATTAAGCTCTTATTATATAATGAAGGAAAGGAAAAAATAATACGATATCGTTTGATTAAAGTATATAAGTAATCCATTTTTCTTTATATAGTTTCATTTTATGATATATTCCGTAGCACTTGTTTCCTTTCGTACATATTTTTCAAGATATTTTTAGCCAAAAAAATATATTAAACCAACAATTTATCTTTGGATGATAAAAGAAAAAAGATCAGGCAGCTTTTTACGTTTTGGGTCAATCTGTCTCTCAACTTTATTTATGATCATATTTTGCGAAAATGTCACTCTCCCGACTCTATATTTATCTATTTTACATACTTAACACTGTAATGTATATGCATTTTTCGAAAAAAATCCTTGGCTTCTTACCTACTTACTTTAAACCTTAAAGCCTTATATTGTTAGTAGAATCAAAATGCCATTCATTTAAATTTTCTTGTAATAAAGTAACTGGATTAAATGACATTGTACATACATTTCTGTTTAACTTGAATTTGTGCCAAGCATATATGTATAATAGCTGGACTTTTTGGGAAAAGTGTACATTTGCCCCTGGGTATTAGATAATGTTTTATTAATTGATGATAATCCCGAAATAAACGGCGGGATAAAATGAGCAAGATTTAACAAGACGTGGTTGGAAACAAGTTCGTGTTCACTTTGGTTAATTTATTGACGGCTATTAACAGTCTCAAAGCGATAATTATCATTAATAGTTAAAAAATTTGATTTAATATTGATATTGTAAATTTTGAATTCAAATCAATGCAGATATTTTTTACAAAAGCGTAGGTTAATAAAAACGAATTAATCATTAATTTATCACATAATATATTATTAATTAATGTTTTGATTAGTGTTCTCTATATATTCCGCATTAACTAGGACTGAATTAATGAATAATTTTAAGTGAACTACTAAATAACTAACGAAATTAAAACGAATGATAGTAGAACAGTATTCCACAATCAAAATACACATGCATGTATAGACACAGATTCGATTTACTTTACCAGTTTACTTTCTGTAAGGTCTACAATTCAAGTAATAATGTCTTTAATATATACGCACACAGTTGTAGGTAGGTATATTTTTGCTTTTACGTGTGCAATATTGGCTTCAATTATTATGCAAATATAAATTTTAGGATAAACTAATCCATAAGTTTGTAATCTTCGTAAATTGTTGGAATTCTGAAATATGGTTTATGGCATTTTCTGAATGCCTTTCCAACACAAAACTTGGCATCACCACCAAATCCTATCTAATAATAATTTGGAATAACTGATCAATTCGATTATGAAGTCAATCTGTTTAAAGATTAACTCAGCTAACCATGTTGTGTATGGGGGGTATTTTCTTATTGAAGATGTATGCATTTGGAATTTCTATAGAACATTCCTCTCTGCACTATACCTTGTATTGATTAGACTTAGAATGAACAATATTAAAATTCTACGCTGTTGAACTCAAACTCACTTAATAAAATGTTAATCGCGTAATGGCAATTAAACGTTTCCTAAAAAGCTACTTTGATATAATTACTAAATTTTTCATGAAAAAGTCATTCATTAACAACTCAAAATAATCTTGTAATGATATAAAAAAAATATGTTTAAATTTCCACTCTAATTTCCATGTATGATTTATTTGTAAAATTTTCTACATATATTTTCCTGTTTATAATAAATAAAGTATTCGAACAATTGCCATGATGAAACAAAACTTTCTGCATGGGTAGATAGAACGCAATTTTGTAATCAATTTTATCTAGAGGGAAGTTGGAGATAATAGAAGCATTAAATGATTTTTACATTATATTCCATTCGTATTCGCAAGGACAAAACGGTGCAGGAAGCTGTACTTGAAACAATTATGCAAAATGTGTTTCTGAAGTTTTGTATAAACCAGGCAATTCAACAATGTTTTCCATTTACCTACTTACCTATATGTATTTTGTAAAATTTTGTTGTATCAGCCATAATTTGCTTTATAAATTCAGAGAGAAAGGAACTTATTTTAAGATATATCCAGATTCTGGTTATAAAAAAGAACTATACATACTTTCTCAACTCTGTGTGCATATTTTTCATAATTTATGTCAGAAAACTCGGTTCTCATTTTACAGAGACACACAAAAAAGGGCCCTTTAATATTTCTTGAAGTAATTTGAAAAGTTCATTTCTTCTGTACATAGTAACTTAATGAAAAATATCAATCCGTTACATTGAAAGCGCATTTTCATAAAAAGAACACTATTAAAATGTGATTTCGATCACAAACCATACAATTTTCTATTGGAAAGTTGCTGCTAGTTTATTAATTTACTTTATTAAAAAATATTCTAGAACGTTAAACATTTTTCAAGATTGAAGGAGTGGTTCAAAGTTGATGAAAAGTCTAATAGTTAATGCTTTGAGTAAAAGAGTCGAATCAATCTTTGAAAAAGTTCGCATTTTCCAACTGTAATCATTGAAATATTAATTTTTGGCAATTATCCTGGCGACATATGCAAAATAAATAATGACTATTATTTGGCTACATAAAGAGTAGGGTAGAAAATTTTATATCCCGTTCTTTTGCAACTGATTCATGAGTTTTATGAGCCATTTCATAATGGTCGCAGTTTAGTAACAGTGGGAAGGAATTATTTGTTTTAACTTTTTGGTCAAGTGAAAAATTTACAACAAAAATTGGAATTTATGTAAAATCTTAACGATGTTTTTATTTTTATAAATAATAATAAAATTTTATAAATAATAATAAAATATAATAATAATAAAATGAGCCGTGCAAGTGGTAAATCAAATGAAAAGAACATCACAAATTTAGTGCCAGTAAATAGGTATGACTAGATGCATGACTAGTACGAGTATAAGTCGTCAAGTCGCTAATAGAGAACTACGACTATACGAGTATCTATTATGTTCAAGTTAGATATCAGATGTGATATACTTTTGTCTGAATATAATTAAACATATTTTACAGTTAAAAAAATATGAGGTAAATCTCTTGTTTTTCGGGGTCGATTTTCTGCTCTACTAACATGAAAAATTTTCCTGTTTTCATAATTTTAACTTTTTCCAACTTTTTATGATTTTCTCGAGTATGCACATTTCAACACAATATTTCATCCAAATAATACAGAAAAAAAGTCGGATAATTGATTTTTGTGTCTTAGATTCCACTGAGAAATAAATCACAACTTTTTGATTGAACAGTAAAAAGTACACAAAAATCTTCGTATATAATTAAAGTGCATCATCTTCTGGATATAATTCTTTCTTTGATATTTTCAAACGAGGCTGAAGAGATTGCACGGTCAATTTCCTATACATGAGAAAGAGAATGCGAATAAAAGAAGGCAAATTTGAACTGACATACAGTGGAAATAATTTCCCACTGGAAAAATCACATTCTTTCCCTACATGACAAGCGCCGTTTCGATTACACACAGAAAAATACTGAATACATTTGTCTTCGTTTTTTTTATTCTCATATTACACAAGTTAAGCCTGCAATGAAACAATTTTTACATCAAATGTAAACGACAATCAGGGTTTTTGTGCAAAAAACGAAACATTGGTAATGTTTCATCAATTTGGCATAAATCCAGAAACTGCTTTTTAACATGCTCTGGGATTTGTTAAACTGTACTTATATGTTTATTATATGATAATAAATGATTTGCCACAATGTCATCTATCAATTTTTCCATTCAACAAGTTAGATTTTTAATAACAGAGAATCTCATGTTTCTCCAATATCTAGTAACATTGTTTATGTTAAAGCCAAGCTTGAAAACTTTCCCTAAAGCCTAATTAATTCTATATGAGTTGAACATTAATATTTATTTCATTATTTATACATTACAAGAGAGTTAAACAAGTCGACGTAGGTAATAGTGGATTACATACCAGGGCGGAAAGGGCATTATTCTTTTTGTCGAGAGGACAGATTCCTCGATCGTTTTTAACGGTTTTTCTTAATTTTGCTAATTTAAATATGTTTATGTTACTAGCGGTAATTTAAAAAAATAAACGCTAGTAGGGAAGGCCGATATCCAGGTGTGTAATGTGTTTTTATAGAAGGTGGAAAGCGGGTTGCTATGTAGATTTTGTTTTTGGAGAGAAATAGTCCACTTTCCATCTCCAAAACGTGTTTGAAAGTAATACATTGCATACCTTCTGATTGTGAATTAACTATTTTTTATCTATGGAAAACCTTTAGAGGATATACCTACGTTAAAACCTATATAATCCATAAGTCAATTATTTCCAACAAAACTGCATGAAATGGAAAACAGTTACCTAACCAAATAGAGATAATTTTTGAAATGCATTAGCTTTATGTAAACCAATTTTATATTTCCTCTTTAACATAATTAGTAATTGCACTGATGGTTGCAACTAAACTATCGAATAGTTAGGACACAGAACATGTGAAATCCACTAATTTACATCACTATATTTCATTTCCACATCACGTATATTGCATATGTTCATACAAAATATCACATATTCACGTTGTCTAAATTGTGTATCTGTCGCTTGATGTTATATTATATGTATACCTCATGTAGTATATTAGTGTATCGGAGGTATAGGTGTGGGTATTGGCAACGATTCTACATACACCCTACACTTCCTTCCTTTATGGTCATCGTAGCTGTATTGAAATTGTCTATTATGAAAACGAATGTGGTTCATGTCGGTCCTGGACCCGGATTATTATCAACACCTCTATACACCCCCAAAGTAGATATTCACAGTTGAGAGAAAATTAATGGAGAGCGTTTGCCCATTTTCATTTTGCTCAAGAGTGAATTCGTCTAGACAGAGACCTGAATTATCCTCGTTTATAAGTGTACATTTGAAAAAGTTTTTCTAAAGCTTCCCAAAAATCGAACAATAGGAAGTTATTTTCAAAGGCCTCAACCTTACCAAGAGCTGCACAATATCTCGACCCTGGTAAACTTAAGTTTCCGGTGCGAAATGGTACCAATAACTGAATAACTTAGGTATTGTCAACAGCCCATAAACAAACAAGCTAGATTCCCAGCGGAAAGTTAGTTTTACTTGAAAATGATTTATGCATATTCCATACTCAATTTTTTTCTCCATATTGTTACACCGATATCCTATTTTCCACAACGCCAACATCATATCACATTCGATATTTGAAATATTCTTTTAGTATACGGATAAATTTCTCTTAAGGATATACTCAGGAATTCTTCATCAAGTACAATTCTATTATTAGCACATTAAATGCATTTCAATTGGCACATTAATATTATGTACGAGTTATATAGACAGGTTTCAGCGAATTATACTAAATTGCCAGCATATTATTAGTATTCAGTCATATATACAATGAATAGAGTGCAATTTACTAGTTCACTAAATGCATATGCATTTCTGATCATTTTCAAGCTGCTTATAATAATAATGTGTTTATTTGCATACGACACATTAATAACTTGCGTGAAACCGATTTTGAAATGGCTAGCTTAGATTGAGTTTCATGCATATCACAAGAGAACAATTCATGCCATTATAATCTAGAATAATATTTATTGTGTCATCAGGACAATTACAATTGCAAACATGTTACATGATGCAAAATATATCAAACAATTAGTGCAAAATTCAAATTTATCCTCAGATGCCTTATTTGCATCGAATATAAAAGTTGTATTTCTATCTATGGAGAAAAAACATTAATTCAATGGTGAACCTACTCAAAGATTTTCAGAGGTATAATCATACTTCAATCTGGTCACTGTTTAAACATACTGTTGAATGTGGGAAAAAATGAAAAGAATGTGATGCGACAAAACATAAAGATGAAAAGTTGAAAGGTATAGGCTATTGTGTGAAATGAAAAAGGAAAGTCTCGTGAAATATGGTGTGCAAAAGAAAATTTACGCTCAAGTTGAAAGGGAAAAGGTGATGATGAAAGAGCACATACACCGAGAGTAGTGGCAGCGAAGTGAACAGTAAACTTCCTACTTGAACGATAAAATAATCCATGGTAAAAGAAGGGTCGCAAAAGGTTTTACTGCTTGCAAGACGGGTCTTGGGACAATCGACCCTACATTAACTGAAGTAGAAAACTTTTTAATAATTTTACGCGCGAAAATGGAAAGTTTCCTTCGGAATAAGCGAGTGGGTAGTAGACTTGAAGGAAATAAATATTTATCTGCATTTAACACGTTTGACTACCATCCACATATCTCCATATCTACTCAGGATGCTCAAAGTATTTTATCTCGATTTGAGATTTTAGAGGTGTTGTTGGGGGGACTGTAAAAGACGCTCAATTCACACATTAACAAGTATTTGGCTTGAGTAATATCTTACTTGCTATCTTGACAGAGTTGTGTATACGAAGCGAGTCTACTTACTTGGCAAAATTGAACAGTCAATGCGTTTTAACTGCTTTTATTCAAACCCTACCGTTTCAGCCAAAATTACAGCAAATACAATTACAGCCAATCATGCCGTTTTGTAATTTATTTAAAATTGGCTGACTTTTATTTTCCCCTATACCATAAAGTCAATAAAATCCATTATGTGATCTTTATATCGATAAAAAGCATTCAATATTACACACAGTGGGTACTTTTTTCTCTTTTTTCAAGTGGGATATAAAATTCATTGTTTGTCTCGTATAACGGGCCCCTTTTTTCAGTCAAAAGAAAACCCCGGTCTATTTATACATTTCTTATTTATGAACTTTCCTTTTAAAACATGCGTTTTTCTTTTAACGTGACATACGCAAAATAAAAAACTTGAAAATATAAATTTTCGTATGAAAAAGTTTTTAGACTTGGGCCCTCTAATACCTCTTATGTCCACACACATATGTTTTGGCAATGTTTCAAACGATTTATAGAGGTTATTATTGAAATTCTTGGGGAAACAAATTTGCCAATATTCCAGTAATATATGCATGACATGTTTCCTCTCTAGTGGAGCGGATTTCTGCTTTACGAAAAAGAAAGTAAAAACTTCAATACAAGAAAAAAATCCACCACTAATAACATATATATGTATAGTGATATATTTTGTGATTTATTCCTCTGAAACAATTATTGATGATTGAAAAAGCGATTAAGTTTGTAATACTCTCTCATATATGAAATTAAGTCTTTCCCGGCATCAAAGAATTTGCGAAAAGGGAAATGTTTTTTTATTATCGTAAAAACCAAGCTTGTTAAAGAATTTCTCAAAGTCAGATAGAGAAATCGGTCTAACAATTTGATTATTTCTTCCAGTTTTTGTGTGGTAATGATCGGAATTGTGGAAGACGTGATAAAAACACATCCCTGAAAACAATGCGAAAATCTATCTCCTATTTAGTTTGTGCTGCAGAAACATCTAAAAGTAAAAAGTAATCAAAAGAAAATTGTACGGACAAGTCCTTAATGTTGTGTGTGCGTGACAAAACAACTTAAAAGTAATGAACAGAAAAGACTTCCACCAGAAACCCTCCTAGTCTCACAATTTTGTCTTGTGTGTTCAGTGGGAGGTCAGAAATTAAATGGATAGACTTTTTTACCCACATATATTTTCACTTGTTGACTCGTCGTGGACGAACGTAAATATAATAATAAACTTTTTCTTTCACGACATGGACAAAATCAAATAATTCAAAGGAAAGAAGTTACACATGAACAAAATTCGGATTTATGTCAAACTTGTCCAAGTGGAAAATTTAATATACAGCGTTTTTATACACCTGAGCCCTTTTGCTTTAGTATTATGCGAAAAACAATTCATTTCATTGATTTGTGCTTGCAGTGTGCTAATAAAGCAAAGGGACGAAAAATTCTGTTAATTAAGATGGGAAAAAGAGGAAATAGCTTTTAACCAAACTTAACTTCTAACTTCATAAACAATTTTCCGATTTCTTGTTTGTGCTTCCCTTAAACGGTAAAAGTTTTGCGACTTTTCTAACGCCCTTAAGACACGACTCCATAGAAAAATCCAATAAACTAATTGGTATAAATTACGGCAAAGTTTTTTCCTAGAAAGAGCAGAAAATGAAATATAGAAATGTGCGCATTTTTCACAGATGTGGTGAAGGTTAATGTATTATGTTGTTTTTTGCATCTGACGTGCTTTAAAATCCATTTTACAATGGACCAGCTCTTAAAACACTCTAACACACCCTCATTTCTATATGTATAATGCAGAAGAGAGGAAGGAATTCGCATAAAAAATTGTTTAGCCGCAACAGCGATTTGGAAAATATTAAAAGCTTTTGTGGAAATTAAATGTCTGGAAGAGTGTGTACCCTTAGTATTTTTAGAAATGCTTTCAAAGCACATTTATATTTAAATTTTCTACTAAAATGCAAATATTTTTGTTGAAATTTCAAAATTTTTAATGTCGATTTAATTATTTTTAATGAACTTTGTGTGATTTTGCTTTTTAATTAAAGTTCTTACACGCGGCTCTCTGTATGATGGGGTTGCTGACTTAAACTCTAAGCTGAAACTAACTAATCACTGAAATGTTCATGCTTTTAGTTTTTTAACTATTTTTAATGACATTTTATATGTATAGAAAAGTAAGATAGATATAACTCGTACTAATATGAGGAACCTACATGATTAAAAATAACGAAAAGCACGCGTTTTGTATGCCGTAATTCGTAGGTGGGCAATTTTGAAATATAATAATTTAATAAACAGTGTGTAATACAGTTGGAAATGAAGTTATAATATGATACTGTATGTGTTTGTATCCACTTGTAATTTGGTATTTAACTTTGCCCATTAATATAAATTATAAGAATTAATAAAACTAGCTTTTGGTCCACACTTGGGGCATAAAACTTATATATTCCACAAAGTCAATAAATAACAAGTTTTAGAAGTTTCCTTAATTATTCCATAGCAATAATTTCATAAACACAAACAATATTCCTTAAATTAGGTAATTTACTAACAGTATACCTTATATAGAAAGAAGATACGTAATTCTGGAAATTGAAATGGCAGAAAAATTAACAAAAATGAACTTGGAAATAAGCAGTGAAAAGATAAAATTAATTGGGTGGATATAGCGAGTCCACAGTTTTTCTTTTTTCCCATATAATACATTTTGAAGAGAGAATACGTAATTTAGAGAAGGCGTTCAAACACGACGGCCAATTAGTTGATGGCCTTATTTCTATTCAGTTTAACTGTAATTGCTACATACAAATCCCTTTTTGTCGATTTCATATTATTTGAAATTGAGATGAATAAAAATGGTAACTATGCAATAATGGCACCATCAAAATCGTTTTCGAAAAGTGTTCTAATTTTTAGCTGTCTTTTAAATGGATTTAAATTCAATTTAAACATATTGTACGTATGTGTGTGCAGGTATATGTAGAGCTAATAATGGTTTCATTCTATTTACTCTTAATTTAGTTGCCTAATTACATTTACTGTGTGTAAAATTGTAATTTTGCAATGCAAAAACGCAATAGATATACATTATATTTAAATACATTTTAATTCAATTTAAGAGTTGTTTCCAGAGGTAATCCAAATTGCCCAAACATAGATTCTTTTATATTTAAAAGACATTACTGTATTTTCATTGTTTATTTAGTTTTATACGTAAGGTACTATAAATTGCAACAAATGAAATTAATGTAGGTACATATTTATTTTTTCAGGTGTCTAAACAAATTCCATAAAACATACAAAAAAAGATATTTTTAAAAAGATGCGCTTTCTATTTTTTCAAGAAATTGCCTGTTCTTTACTTAAAACCTTAATTAAATACCGACACCGTTGCATAATGATTTAAATGTTATTTTATGAGAGCCAAGAAGTTTGATTCTTTTTGTGCACTCTAAGCGATTTCTTGACTGTTGATAGGACCTACATTCAAGAGCTAACACTTTAAAGAATTAATCAAACATTCCGTTTCAATAACAAACAAATATATCAGAGGTTAAAAATGATGTGAATTTTATACCTCGAAAATATAAAAGGGAAGTAGGTAAATATGTTACAGCATTTTGTTCAAGGGGAGAAAATTAATTGTTTCGTTGTAGAACAACACCCACACACACATGTACAAGTATGTGTGCTCCACTTTATAGATCGCATATAATAAGTCCAATGTTTACCGAATTCATCTTTGCTTGTTAAAGTTAACTTGTCAAGAGCAAATAGATTTATGTTTTCACTGTTTGTTAAATAAACGTAGACACATAACAATATTACCTACCTACATGTATGTCATTAATTTATACTTAACGCGGTCTAATTATAAGATTTGGAATCCCAGTAAAGTGAATTTTTAACTTTTACGAAAATCTATTTACCAAAATTGTAATTGACAATAATTGATTTCGGAGTTTAGGTTTCCTCGATTCTTTGACATCCAACATGTCAATAAATCTATATGCTACACTTAAAGAAGTAGAGAAAGGGTTTTGGTAAAGTTCTTAAACCTAAACCTGACTTATGTGCTATTCGAAGTGCTATACCTACATACATATTTCAAAGAAAATCATTCCGCAAACTTAAGCAAAACTTTCAACTACTTTCAGTTCGCTGTTGACAAAAAGTTACTTAGACTGGAATGTTGATTGAAAATAAATATCTATTGTAGGTCCATTGTCACTGTCATAATACTTGTAATAGTGCGAACCCCTGTGACACTAAATTTTTGACTAGTAGTTCTTTCTAGCAGCTACAATGCTTATAAAATCCAGCCACTCTATAATTAGTAACCCATAGGCCATTATCGAGGCCATAATCTAGTTATAGGGCTCAAATTGTCATAGATATTGACATAAGTTAATAAAGTAAGAAATCAAACACTTGTTCAATTTCAGTGTTATTGAAACGCATAAAAAGAATATGTTTTTATAAATTGTATACGCGAATCATTAAAATAATCAACTTAAACTAAGTCAGATAATCGTATACTCACCAAATTTTGGAATTGTTAAATGAAGAACAAATGCAGAGACAAAACTCTGAAACTTGTCTCTGAACAAATGCACAAATCACTTATGTACCACTTATGGGTAGGCAAATACTTAAAAGAGAATGTCTAAAAACTGCACTTGGGTGACAAATGCGTTTCATGAACATAAACTAATGCGCACGTCGACCTTCAACACAAACCCTAATAAACACTAGCCCAAATATTTTGCTGACCAAAATATATCAGAACCGGGCTGTGTATCTTTACATACTAATCCTAAAACTCATTTCTGTGTATTTTTTTGAACTCAAAATTTTTTGAATTCCATAGTATCTACTATAAAATATTTGGGTCTTGGTTCATCAAAAATAATTCTTTAGTTTAATTCACCATAATTTTCAAAACGTCTATAAGTTTAATATACCTGAGGTAAAAATGCTAAAATTCAAATGTAACTGTTTTACATTCCATGTAAATGAAAATGATTTTATGTTTAATTAAATAACAAGAAATTCAAAGACTGAAAGTGAAATGAAATGCGTTTAAGAATAAGTGAAATTTCTCCTACTCCCACACTACACCTAGGTAAATTTGTTTCCAAGATGCAGGTTTCTAGAATAACCATGAATATAGAATTTTGAAAAATTAAGTTTTCCTCTTAGTTCGTATACCTTACCTACATTTACAAGTGAACTTTGTCATTAATACGATATTGATGCTCTTAAGTGAAGCTGAGAAATTCTAATGGTGTAATTAAGAGCCAGAGTTTGAGTAATCGATTAAATATTTTCTTTATTGAATTATACTGTAATTATTCGAAATGTAGGTGAGCAAGTTCGATTATTGAAATCATAATTTTGACAGGTTTAATGTCAGCAGACGATGATAAATAACTCCTCAAGACTGTGGCATTACGATGATGTTATGTTCTAGGTTTTAGTGGCGTAAATATATTAGGTAGAAACAGAATTAATTAAGAAAATATTACCCATTATTAGAATACCGAAAATTAAATTTTAACAAATTAATTAAAGCCCACAATTTTTATATAACTTATCAATTGATGGAAATAGGAAATGTAGGAATATTAGGCTTTATATTGGGGCATTCACATGCATTTTATTATTGATGAATAGTATTGAATATTAAATTCTACGTTTTTATTTAATCTTCATTGTTTAACAATGCATTCATGGTTTTTTCGGTTTTTTGGGTTTTTTAAGTAACATTGGTATAGGAATGAAAAATCAATGCAATTTTTTTTCAATATAAAACAGAATTCAAATTCTTAAAAAAAGTATGGCTGAATATGATCTGCACGTGGCACAAAACAGCAATTGTGTTTAAAAATGGTCGATAATTACTTTAATTGTTACCTACAGTTTCGAGATACTTTTAGAATATAATAGGTATAGGTACTATTATATTTATTGTTGAAGAACTGATGCTGAGGTTTACCACCTCGTGAGTTTATTTTTGTTTCTTTTCTTATTCTAAACTTGCATAAACCTAATTCTTAGAATCATGTATCAAATTGTTGCTAAATTAAGTTAAAACTTCACCGTATATTCATATTTAAGATGTAGCTAAAGTAATTATGCATGATTTTCATAATAATAGAATAGCTTGGGCATGCTATGTTGATTAACATAATACTTAAAGTAATGCATAAGTTTGTTTATATTGTATAAGAAAGTTTTATGACAGTTTCCAAAAGATGACACCTATAGCAAATAACCCGTCACAAAGTTAAACAATGAAACTTGTAATAACCCAACTAAAATAAATTTATCTCCATTTTTAAAAAGTACAAACTTTGGAACTTGCTGCCATAGTAGATGCAAGAGTCAATGGAAATAATCCAAATGTTCATAATATGTTGCTGTATATGACACAGCCATACAAAATATTGATTAAAATCAGGTGCACCTAACAAGCTTTTTGCACGAACTAATGAATATAATCTATAGGTAGGTACATAAAACATTTAAAAATGCATAAATCATATGGGTTTGTGGGTGTAAGGAAAGCAGAAAAATCCACTACACTACACATAAAGAAATTGCTATCAGAGCTATCATAAAGAATGAATTATTAAAGCAATTGTTAGAAGCGCCTTCCATTCCTTCTACTTTTTTTCTGTTATTTATTTTCAAGCTCTAATTTGCACTGATCGTACAGAAAAAATGCTGTCCAAAGAATTATAAAACATTTCTGTGGTAGGTAGTCGTTAATAATGACAGACAGAATTTAGAAGAATTTCTCGTTTATTCCATTTTAAATGACAGAAAGTGTATAAAGGATCGTTTTGTAGTTGAAGTGCGTTCTGTACATAAACGTCTTCTGTCCGTGTGAGAAGGAATGCACCCTATTCTAATATTCATGGAAACTTTTTTGATGACATAAAAAAACCTCCAACACTATTCAATTTTCATAATTTACACAATAACCTTTAGACCATTATACCTATAGTTCAAGAAGTCTAATTTACGATATGTAACTCAATTTTGGGCACTATAAAAGCATTAAAAAATGCTTTCATCATTTAGATTAGATTTGACCAGACAATTGCTTGTAAAACTGAAAATAAACAGCCTGTTGCACAAACTAATAACCATTTCACAATATAAAATATTTGGCCAAATATCATCATATCATCATCCCACAACAATAATCGTATTTTTGTGAACATTTGCAACAATTATGATTGGACGATTGAATCGATAAATTGAAAAGGTTATTTGCTAAACTGGTGCACGACCCTGAAACAATTTTAAAGTGAGCAATGCCCATGCGAAGCTTTTAATTTCAGAGATACTGGCGTCTTAAAGCCACATACGCTCTACAATGACTTTCCATTTCTTTCGTATTGATTTTCTAAAATTTGTTCAAGTTACCTTGCGAATCCTTTATAAATTTACTTAAAATAATAGCACTTTTCGTGTGGAAGAAGATCAAAATGATGAAACTTCACATGTGAGACAAAAAGATTTGTTTTAGGTCTCCTTGCAAAACGAGAAAATTTAATATTTCAACGTTCATCGCCTCATTTTGCTCCAATGCTGCTGTATAGACGTTGAAGCGTTGAATTTGAAAACAAACCGTGACCGAGTTTAAACATTTTTGCAAATGAATTAGGTCCAGATATATAGCAGTAAAATCAGGAACAGAACCATACAAATCGAAGCAAAAAGAATATGCGATGACACATACAGAACATATTCCCCACTGAACAACAGTCGAAGCAGATATCGACTATCTAAATTGAAAATAAATTTCTTTCAACAGGCAAACATACTAGCTCGCTCTGCAACCCTCACATTCGCTAATTTAAAATCGATACAGTGGAATAGAAGAGCGATTAGTGGAAACGCGGCCTTCCTTATTCGCTAGTGTTCAGGGTGTATTTGCTAACTTTCACACCCTACTTGTGTTCTACATTCTATTTGGGGGACATGAAGATGTCGTCGTTTGCCAACCATTCAATTTATTTTACTAAACAGTATCAATAGATTTGGGGTTGTAGGTACCGTGGAAAACGCCACCATGAAAGGTGCTTCCTTCCATCCAACGCTGATTCAGGCAGTTTTGACGTCTGGAGTGGTACTTAGTTATCTTCATTTCTCTATAATGTCTCGTAAGCCGGTATGGGTATTTAAACTACCATCACTTGGTGTGAAATATTCAGCTCAACTCTTGTAATAGTCGGTATGTCCCGTAGGAGCAGCAGAAGGGAAGACTTTTCCATGCTTACGCACAATTTTACAAAAGCAAACTCTTCGAACTGTTTCCATACTCTTTGTCTTTCTTTCTCTCATATTGTTCCTGAAAATTACCAGTTTCTAGACGATTTAAGTAGTCTCCGCACTTTTTCAAGGATATATTGATGAAATTTTTTTCTTTTCGTGTTCGGCAAACATTTCTCGGTAAAGGTGAAATGAAATTACGTTAAAGAAGGGGGAGAGAAGAAATTATTTACATCATTAATGGGGTTATTTAAGTATTTGATTATAATTACCTGAAACTTTGTAAAAAATGTAAACATTAACATTACTGTTCGGTGATAAGGTACGCAAGTAGGTCACTTTAGGACATAAAATGCTGAATCGAAAATATTTTTAAAGAACTTTTATGGCAAGGACTTCGTTTTATGAATCTTCCCATAATGTACAGTAAAAATGTTGTAAATAAAAAATACTCAACGATATTTCAAAAAAAAAAATCCATTGCGAAAATTATCAAATGAAATTGATCTTGTAGTCTTCG
This sequence comes from Silvanus unidentatus, assembly GCA_963930825.1. Taxonomy (NCBI): domain Eukaryota; kingdom Metazoa; phylum Arthropoda; class Insecta; order Coleoptera; family Silvanidae; genus Silvanus; species Silvanus unidentatus. The sequence continues at coordinate 8,137,364 of OZ005758.1, forward strand.
ATACGCGTAGCTGATGATTAAAAAACTTTGAAATTAAAATAATGCAGTTTTATTCAATTCACGTTGCAAACAGATTGAAAAGAACAAGGATATTAGCATTTTGTTGAAATTTTAAAAGTATTATACGAGTTAAACAATGAAATTAGTTTCATCCACCTAACGAAATTCGAACTTGATGTTTTTCTCTTAAAAGAATGTTTTTCATTACCGTCTTGAGCTAGTCATTAAATTTCAAGAAAACAATTAATGTAGTAACAGCCCTTTGAAGTTTCTGAGCTGATTAAGTATGAAGATGAGATAATAGCAATCGCCTTTTACAACAATTCCAACTCGTATATACGAGTATATATATATATATATATGTATTTATATTTTATGCTTATTGTAAATTACCTGTTGGGAAATTCTTTCAAATATCCAAGTGTGGACAAAGAAAATTTTATATACCTATATCAGTGGAGCAAAACAGAGTTCAATATAAGGGGCTACATGATTATTCATGTTGAATAAATTTTAGTACAAGTAGCTGACAAAGGATTAAAAACAACCACATTCACATGGAAATGTATGCGGACATAAAATATATCGAGGTGATATGTTTTTCTGGTAGATGCTGTTTACTCCAAATTTTATTTCCTATTAAATCTTTTACTATTCATCAGCCATTTACACTTTGAAAACTAGAATGATCTGAAATTACCATTTGCATTAGACGCTAAAATAAGCTTGTGCCCTTTAATAGATACAGTAACATCGTTTTCAGTTTCTTATTCATCAGTTGGAATTTATTGTTTCGTTTCGTTCCGCATAACAAAAGGATCCAATGCTATGCGGAATTAGTACAAACTTTCATTAAAATTTCTTATTAATTGAAACATTGTTATTAGAGGACATCCTTAAATTGAATACAAAGAAAAATTAATTCACCCATAAGTTTACGTTGATTTGATAAGTTATGATAACGAAGTAAACATTTGCTTCGCTAAATCCTTTATGATACTAAATTGGTTCATTATTCTTTTCTGTTTAAAATTAAAAGAATTACATTAATTAAATTTGTTAGGCATTTTTTTCTTTTGCATAAATAACGTAAGTTGATCCCCATAATTTCTCAAAGGTGTGCGTGGGTTGAAAATTTGTACCATGAAACAAATTTAATTTAATTGCACATTACTTTTAATTCAGCACATCATAAACCTAGATCTGTGTCTTTGTGAGTCGAATGCAATTTGGAAAACAGTGTGCTACAACACCATCAACTTCTGACTTATTTGATTTGATGCCCACAGTACAGCACATCATACATCACCATGTACATTTTAGTGTGGAGACTTCAGATTTCAGTAAGATTGCTCCAGCTTTTATCCTATTAGGAGTGCAGTACAAATTTTATCACTTGAGCTGATTTCTAGTTTCTCTCACCAACACATTTTTGGTCTTCACTGGTTATTTAAAAGAAGAATCTATCACCTTACTTCAGATGTACATCCCTTGTCATAACACAAATACCACTTTCCATCAAAAAAACCTACATGTAAATTCAAAATGTTATATTAGATTCCTGTGTGTGGGATGTGCAAGTATAAACATGAAAAAGCATTTACTGTATTTATAGTGGATGTTGGGCAACTTGAAAGCCACCATCTCAGCTTTAAAAGGATTTGAATATTTTTGTAGAGGTTTTTACAAAATACTCTTTTGTATCATCGAAATTATAATTTTTTCTTCACTATTATCATGCTGTTTTTCTCATTTGTATGTGAATGGGGCACTGTGAATATGATTAGGGGTGTTAGAGATCTAGAAGGCAAACTGCGATTGCGATAGAAAAGACCAGCTAAAGTTTTCCATCTTAATGGAAAACCAGGCCGAAATAAATTTCGTTGTTAACGCAAAAATTTAATAAATACAATAGAGAATCGTATTTTGTGGAAGGAAATTTATTGACAACACACATGTGTCTTTTCGTTAGTGCATGTATTGACTAATAACTAAAAGCTTGAAAGAAAGAAATAAAAAAAGAAAGAAGCCGAAGAGGTAACGGTTTACATTGTGCCTTAATTTTATTTGTAGCCAGTCGGTATATATCAAATTGTAGTGCAGTGGTGGTGAATTCAATAAAATCACTCACCAGCCCCCCAGGAGCACAAGAAACGTACCAAAAATATATATATCTATATAAAAGGGAATAAAATTCCCAAGTCCCAATATATGTGTATATAGATCTAACTAATTCTGAAAATTGCTCCGAACCGAACATACGGAAAGGGTGGTATGTGGTATTATTGTGTGCCATCAACGTCGACTTATAGCTTTTCTAGGTCGTTTTCCTTTTGCGGTCCAAAACCCCCCTATATGGGGGGATTAAAGTGGTGGCGCGACTGTGGTGGATCTGCTTTGGTGGAGGTCTTCTGGCCTAGATACCGTACACACATACAATACGTACACATGTAAGGTTCTTCCTTGGGTTACACGTAAGATTTTCACAAAGCCCCATCTACTTGTATTCGAAACACTTCCGGTTGCCTAAACAAACGATACGCTAAAGCCACATTTACACATAATCACGCAATTTAAGTTTACCAAAGGATATATTTTACAATTTATGGAATATTAAAGTGTATTGGACTGAAAAAGATATATATAATATATGGAATAAACATTTATGATGGGGTGAATTAGATAGTTTTCGATTTTCAATCTGGAAAGGGTTCTGGTGATGGTTGGTAGATTAATACATTATTCGAAATTATACAGAGTGTTTTCACACGATTTAGCTTGACTAGGAGTACAACAATGTAGGTATCTCTCGATGAATCGATTGAAAGTTAAAACAACTATATTTAGGTAGTAGGTACCTACCTACTTACATTTATACCAATTGTTAAAAACTGGTGTTGATGTGGATAATTTTTATAAATAAAAAACACAAAACATCAAACCGACTTAAAGTCGTACGGTTAATGGTTTATTACATAATACTCGTAGTGGAAACACCCTGTGTAATAATGGGTTATTAAGCTCTTAACTTCCTCAATTTATTTATCAACGATTAATTACCAGTGAAAAAAGTCTAATTTCACAGTAAAGTGGAAGTTGTTAGCAATTAGAGAGTTTTCAAAGTCAAATCAATAAATACGTTAGCAAGGAAGTCGCATTGATTGATTGAAACCGTAATATATCTTGCTGAGAAAAGCTTATAAGGAACAACTGTGATTTATATATTTTCGAGAAGTCGATCTCTAAACTTACACATACAGTCAGTTTTTCATATCTAATAGTACTTCGTTTTTGCAGTATTAAGATATTACGGCATAAATTAACTTATAAACAATAAAGAAACAAGAGATTTAATTTAAATGACGGTCAATTTCGCGAAAATACGTTCTTGGTAATTGGATATGCTTAAGAACGTATCAATTTTTCTGTTAAAATACGGAGAAAAGAAGAAAAACTAAAATTAATATTGAAAAATAAAGTTTACTTCCTAGTTTCACTGTATGTTTGTGAACATTAGGCTATATTGGTAAATCATCAATCATTCCTAACTTAATAGACCACATACCACACTTGTACATTTCAGATTAATAAAAAAAAAACAGAAGAAAATCAATGCTCATCTCGTTATACACAGTGAAAAAGAAAATTAATATCGCTTTTGCCATTAGAAACATGTCAGTCTTGGGCATCAAGCAGATATTAATATTTTAACAACTTGTTTATGGCTGCAATATTTACATATTCCTTCAAATTTCATTTTTGACTAGATAGGTTTGAAAATTCTATGGGGAGAGTGTATCAAAGAATTATTCTAAACATTTAAATAAACTAGCACATATGAAAAATGTGAATACAATGATCGCATCATCCATTTTTTATGAGTAAGTGTGTCATTTTTCCCCTCACTGCATAAAATTATTATATCAGACAGAAAACGTGATAAACTATATTTTATTTAAAAATAGAATCATTCTCAGTGTGTATAAACATACATATATGTATATATGATATCACTATGAATAGAATTCTATGAAACAATATTGCCTAAAGTAAAGGATACAAAATTAAACAAACAATTAGTACGTGAAACTTAAATAGAAACTGATGCCTAGTATATCTATCTATAAAGTTTATATTGACATTTTCAGCAAGCAAACATCAATAAACAATAAAGCAAGATGTATGGGAACTCTAACAATTAATGTTTACATTGTAATTACAATTTCACGAATATTCTCTAAGGAAAGCTTACAATTAGTAGTTTTCTTTATACAAATTTAGTGAAGGTAGTTCCACTAGTTTACCTATAACAAAGTATGAAATTTGGATACTCAACATGGCAAAGTTGTAAGAACAATGTAAAATTGAGCGCTGCTTATTTATTTATCTAATTTGATATTCAAAATAATTGCAACTATTATTGTTGCTATCGACACAGAAGGAGTGATGCATATGATTTTCTATCAAATTTATTTAAATGGGATTCAGTGAACCTAAAATGCTACTAAACATTATGTATGAATCATTCTGTATTACATTATCGGTATAACCCGCAACAGGACTACATTTATCAATTTTTAAAGTGATCTTGCAGATATAATATCATCTTGATAGAAGATTAAGAATATTCATTTTAAAGGTTTTTTTATTTTATTTTTGTGGCACCCATAAAATGTAAAAAAATGTATGCGCATTGCGTTATTAAGTAAATTTTAAATACAAGAACACAAAATGAGTTCACAGACTTTGTCAGAAAAATGTATATTTTTGCTGCATTTAAAGTTGAAAATATACCATGTAAACTAGGATTTAGACACCTAATATCAAATATCGAAAGAATACAAAAGTTGCAATTTCAGTTCGACAACAAAACAAATATTTCTTTCAATAAAAAGTTCCATTTGCATACCTACCTACAATTTTCAAACAACCGACTAAAATAAAATGCAGGACCAGCATAACACTTTCCAACTGTCTCCAATGCGGAGGTATATTGAATGGATTTTCCCATCTCTTTATAAATTAAGGAAGATTTTAAGTTGGCACCCGCATATCATCATCATCACATATTGATGAAAATACGTTTTGTAAATCAAGTTTGATAAATACTTGATTCAATGGCCTGTCTAATTCTGTAATTGATTACATCATATTGATTGACATTAATTTTCTACTTACACGTGTAAAGTAGACACTACACGCTCTAAATGTCACTATCGAAAAATATTACATTGCCAGTACATCTCTGCTAGGGTTTTTTTAAACAATCTAAAACTCTAGTTAAATTTAAATTAGAAAATTAATTATTACTACAAATAAGGAATTAAAAATCAACAGAGGACATTTTTGACAAGATTTAATTACGTATTTGGTTTTTCAATCAAGTGTTTTGCGTTTCTTCGTCAACCCTCTGTTCTCGCGTGTTGAAAGGTTGTTGAGTGCACAACCGCAGATTGTGTATACAACGTTGAATGCAGATTTGTACTATTCAAATATATATATGTTGGTAGAATGTAAACGAAAATTACACTGCTTATAATCATTTATTAAAAGGATCCTTGCCATGTTTATGAAATTTGAATTCATTGAACGCGAACTACAGTTTTGAATGCTACGACACCTTTATACATAACTGGTTATAATTTATAGCATAGTGTTGTTGTAATATACATATTTAGATTCTCCGGAGGGTTCTGTGGTGCCCTACCTAAGTGTAATGACGGTTGGAATTATAATCCAATTTTCCTGTGCTTTTTCTTTATAAAGTCGTTGTTGGAAAAACATTTGTTAAATGAAAATTAAATAAAAACAAAGCCATTTGTTTGGTTTGATGTCTTTTATGAATTGCACCATCTGTTTTGCAGGAATCTGATACAAGGGGTTTTTAAGGTGTTTTCGGTAAAATGCCACATTTGTTAAGTTTAAAGAGAATTCACATTATGTATCAGATTCAAGTTTTTGTATGCTCCAAAAAGATGAAATATGGCATAATACTATTATTGCTGCTTGGGAACATTTGCAATTTTTAAATTGCAACTGGTAACAGTTCTATTTTGTAGCTTCTTTGTTTAATGCAAACCCTTGTTGTTCGAGAATACTTCCCTGCTTTTTAATTCAGTGAGTATGTAGTAATAACTACTAGCTCACTTAAAAAATCTTCGGAGTATTGTTCATAAGAATGTTAATCGTGATATTGCATTGTTCAAACTGACTTACTGTGAAATTCGTATTTTTATAATTTCAGTTGATTGAAATGAAATCAGTTAAAATGTTAATTTCTTGTAGAGAAATGAAAAAGTAGGAACAACAACAACAACAACAAGAGTAATATCAACATTTTTCATTACTTCTTTTCTTAAACTTACCAATTAAAATCTCATGAATAACAAAAATCAATAAGAAAATATCGCACCTTTTGTCTTGAAAATATTGTCAAGACAATGTCAATTTTTTTTAATTCACACGAAAAAGAAAGTCGTGTTTTAAGTTTTTAGATATTTTATTATATCACAAAAAAAATAAAAAAGATCGAAGTGACTTTATATAAAAGTTTGGTTCAATGTTGTAGTTTTAACTCTTAACAGTGGAAATCCTATTCAATATGAAATTAGTTGGTGACATTTTCGTATATGTGCTACATCAAAAAATTTGCCTCCAGCTGAAAAATTGATTAATTTCAGCTTAATCTTTACAAATAACAATAATTTAGCACGATAACATGACTCTCATTCCTTTTCAATTTGAACATTTGGAACTAATGCCACCATAACACCAATAATACCCATTGATTCCGACAGGAATAATAAAAGAGTAAACATTCACTTGTAATTAATGAAAATTTATTTTAAAACCGATCGATGTTAACGTGCCTGAATATTTGTTCCCTGCCTGATATAAAGCCGAAATAAGCTGCTTTGACATTTCTGCAATATTCCCTTTGTACATTGACTGTTGTTACCATATACAATTTATCAAAATTTAATCTAGCTACAATAAAGCAAATCTAGCACATTGTACAGTTTAAAGTTGTAGTAAATTTGGTGGACAGAAAAAAATTCTACCACTTGGCAGTCGCATACAAGTAGTTGGCACTCATTTTTCTCCACTCTGTGTTTTATACTCTGTTATTGTAATTCAAGTAAGAAAATTTTTCTTAATGTGGAAAATATGACTTTTATGTAAATACCAGGGTGTATTTCTTGCAGGGTACACTGTAACAAAGAGCAAACACACAAAAAAGGAAAGAAATAATGTACATAAAATTTCACCACTCTCACGTAGAGTAATTTGGCAAGATGTCTAGTGCAGGCAACATTTGTGAGTTGCATTTTAAATACTTCACCTCGCTTGTGTACGGTAAAAAGGCATTTGAATAATTGCTCTCGGATTTTGAATTATATTTTTAATAAATTCCATACAATTGCTAGTAAGTGGAATAGCGTGTAAACACTTAAATGATATTTGATACAAATGAAGCTAAAATTTACAACAATGGAAATCCACATTAAGGACTTTGTTTCGAAAACAGGATTTACTGTCATTTAGGGAAACTATAGCGGAGAAATATTTATTTCCGCTTTAGGCCCCCTCAACTACAATTCTTGTGTATATGAGAAGTGTTTAAGTATTTAGTGTGTACCATAAGGGATAAATGGTAATATAAATGATTTAATCCTCTTCTCATGCTGGTGGTACTTTTTAATACAAAGCCATTTCAGTTGTGGGTAGGCTGTGTGTGTAGGATTTGATCTATTTTAGATTTATTATATTTAAACAATTTGCACATAGCTTATGTGAAATTAGTTCCAATTTCGTGAAATAAATTCTCACATTTTACGTCTAAATGTCAGGTAACGTTTATATACGTTTAACAATTCATTTAGGAATACAATTGAGTCAGAAGGAATTTTATGTGTGCTTTAGTTCTATTATATTATTATGTTAAATAAATATAGTTGTTGAAAAGCATACAAAATACAATCATTTCGAAATTACGTTAAATATACACAGGTATTTAGGTTTCGTTTTTTTAAAGCGTTAGTATAAAAATGTGAGTTTTTTATTCCTATTTGGCACCTATGGGCTTTGATTAATATATTTTCTATGGAAATCCGAGTCACGTGCATGTACTCTGTGATGACCGATTTATTTACTGTTTATTTATATCATTTCCATCAGAGGTCGAATAGCGTAAAAAAATTATTTAATTAAAATCATCAACCGTTGTAACAATCAACATAAACAAATACGTTAATTTAGAAATAGCTGTATTTTATTTTCTAGCAATTTCCATACACAGCTATTGACAAAATAATTTTTGAAACAGGTCGGATTAAATATTGTCCGAATTTTGTACTGCGTGTAAACAATTCAAAAGAAATATTTTTTCTCAATATCTATAACTTTCTATATTATACATACCAAGTCAATTATAATGTAAAATAGAAACAGATACCTAGATATATTACAAATATAGAACCTTATATTGAATCGCATTGGAAAGATGAGTATATTTTAGAAAAGGAGCAGTATTCAATAAAGATCACATTTCCAGTAAATAATAGTTTGCTAACATTTTCCACAACCTTTCATGTGAAATTGAAACGATTGTCACGTAAAGACTCAGTGACAACTTATCCATCTCATAATATTATTTTTCTATTGTATTCGTACGTGAATTTTCAATTTACTGTCAGAAAAACACATACTGGCTGTGGGTTACCAAAGCATATAAATGAGAAGTAAATCCACAAACCGCATATATAAAATCACTCGCACAGATTCCTAGGAAATTAGACTGTAAAATATACATATTGTAATATCGGAAAGGGGTTTAATTTCTGCAAATGCCATCCTGATTATGCAAATATCTGGCAATGAAAGTTGATGATTTTACGGGCCACACCCCATTATTTAGTGTCGCTTTCGGGGTGTGAAATATTAAAATGACTGGTCCTGAAATAAACACACGCACCTGCCTACCCATCGTCATACTATTGCGATCGTCACTCTGTCGCTTGAACAACTCCACAGAGCAAATGTGAAAGGAAACCCGACAATCTCCTGAGTGAGGAATTTAATGGTGATGCTTTTGACACATGCTTTGGGACCATTTCTTCACCAACATGATATCTTTCATATAAGTGAACATCTTAAGACCATCTAGTTAAAACTAGGAACATATTCCATTAAAATCCGCCCCTCGATATTACATAAACATTAGTCATAAAATACATAATGTTCAAATTGTTCAATGGTTGTGAATACACAGCAGATGACACTGTTGAATGAGAATATTTTTTTGTTTGACAACCGTATATTTACAGAAATTTTAATAAATATTTACTGCAATATGATTTTACGGGTATTATTGAAGGTTTTACCGCATTATTGCTCATCCCGTAATTAAAATTTAATGGTGCGTCCTGTCCGTTTTTGTTTAAATTTATTATTACATTTATGACGTGTTATTATTTAGTAGAAGTATGTGGATATGAAAATGGTGTGTTAAAAAGTTCGACTGTAATATTTTATAATAAAAACATTTGACCTGTATCATAATGTGCCTTATCGACAGGGGCTAAAATCACTAATGATAAGTAAACAGAATAAATGTTTGTTTATAAGCCATAAGTTTGACGTCCATTCCTTGTCGAATGTCTAAAAGTTTTTAAATCAATTTTAATAGCAAACTGGTACTTCATTAAGTATTCCAACAGTGTATAAAAGTCTTCTATTAAACATGTTTTAAAATTCGGAAGAGCTGCTCGATGTTACAAAAGTTTTCTAGCTTTTCACACCATACTATGAACATTTTCAAAATATGTATAGTCTCAATAAATTACTAATACCGAAGGTTTTAAAGGCTTAACATCTAATTAGATATTTTATAATGGAATTTTTGTTTGCTTTCGTTGCTGCATTGTAATAACTATTGTTAAAATGCAAAAAAAAGTAGATATTGTAGTTGAATATTTTGAAATTTCATCCAAGAGCAACAAAAGCTTTTCAGCAAGATCCAGAAATTTTAGTAGAAGTTCATAACAAATAAATTACAACAGTTTGCACATTTCTTATGAATAATAGAGAGAATTCGTTTGCAGCTTATACAAATTTTCACTATTGTTTTTTGTTATCAAATGAACCAAGCAGGATAAAAGTTTGCTCACCCTTAATTACTCCCTTTTGGTCTGCTTTTGAGAAGGATGTTTGTAGGGTATAGGTTATTTTTAACTAACAACAGTTGAAGCATTACTAAATTATCCTATGGAACACTCTGGATAAGTACATATACAAAGTAATCGTATAAAGTTATAGAATATTTGGTGGTAAATACATGTTATACCGTCTCTTGAAGGTATTATTTATTTGAATACATATATCCACATTAAGTACACTTGCATATCCAAAATATTGGTTTTACAGTATAAATTTTGAACCGAGCTACAAGTGAAATAGAATACATTTTATTTTAAACCCAATAAAGTTGTTTATATCTCATATAACATTTTTATCACATCATGTAAGTACGTAACAAAAGTGAAATGTTATAGGTACCGAATTCCTGAAATTTCTCTTTCTGTACATTAATGTCTTTAACAAAACTCAAACCTTAAAAATAGTTATTGTCTAACAGAAACAACGAAACCGAAATTATTAATCTACAATAAGTGCAGGTTTTGAAACTTTTTCTCTTATCTAACTATTATATGTACTACTTAACCTTTAAGGAAATTAAGGTTCAGTAAATAACGTGAAAAATATTTCTATTCCGACAACTTTTGTACGCGAACAATTTTGTGAGATTTATGTGACAGTATATGTAGATACAAAAAAATATATACTAATATGTAGGTAGCAAAATATCGAAGAAGATATCGAAAAAACGGGACAAAAATAACCCATAAATTTCAATTAACCCTCAGTATTCTATAACATTAGTTTTTACGCCACGTTTACCATTATACAAACGTATGGTTTGTGAGAATGGTTTAATACTTTCAAGTCATAAATATAATTCTGCACGACATTTTATTTAGAGATTTTAAAAATGTATACACCCTACTAAGCTGTAAAGGATTTTGATAATTTTGAATATTAACTTCTTTATGCTTAAATAAATGCATGCACATATTGAGTACTACTATTATCCACATATTTTGAAGAATGTTTCTGACACAGAATGCAAAAATTGCTCAATTTCAATTTAAGATTTTATGGCTGGATGCGTCCGTTGCCATGCCAAAAATTATATTAGACTCGTAGGAACGTACCTGAGATGCTCAATTTAAGAAACGAAACGATATGAATGAATAAAACAGGTTATTAAGCACAATTAAAAATGTATACGTGTACAACATTAATAATCATACACATCATAAATATTCTTTCCATTCACTCAAGAAATTTTCTCTTATAATGATGAAGTACCTAAAACAATAAAGGATTTTATTGTTTTAGTCCTAATTAAAAAGTTTATAACCCCAGTTCATCGCAATCGCATTTGTTAGTCTTCAAAATAATTTTGTTTTTCATTAGTCTTAATTGTTGTTTAGAATGTATCATAAATTTTATATAGTATGAGATAAAAGTAAATGGAATTTCTGTTAACAAATTTATCAGGGACTGAAATAAAAAACAGTAAAGGGAGTAAATAATCATATTTTTGTGAAGACTGGGAAAATGGCACATTCGTAAAACTAAATCAAAACAGATAATGTAAATTTTACCCTTGTATACGAAAACATTTTAAGTGCCAAGCTATAAACGGTCGTGTAAAACATGGTATTAACGTTATTTTCTAGCATAACTTTCACTGGATGGCTTTTGTGGAATATGTTAGAAAAGGGGAGATGAGAAAAGGTGTATTACATTTATGTTTTCGATTGCGAGGAAAAAAGCGTTTCTCACTGGTCTTTTATATCTCCGCGGGGTAGTAGATATTTCTTGGGAAAGCGAATAGCCGGAAAACTTGATTTACAAAAACTAATGTTCGATGAGCCTTTATTCGCAAACTAGCAAAAAATGAATCCCTATTTAGATAACTTTACGATTACCAAGAAAAACTAACTTTCCATAAAGAAGCGCCTTTCTCGTTTACCAACAAAGTGTTTCACAGAAACCATACCTATTTTTCAGGTCTAATTTGACAGTTAAGCACCTGCACCAATCTTAATACAAACTGATTTTCTTGAAAACTTACCATTGAACTTCTGTGTTTGGAGTTTTTATATTTCTGAAATTATTTATATGATAAACAGACAATTTTACTGTAAAACATTTTTCAATAAAAATTGTCCATTGTATATTGTATATTATCCTCTTAAGTGATCAGGACGCAGATATGGATTTTGTACAGTGAAAAAACAATCATTTGTCAGACGAACGAGAGGGTGCTATGGTGTCTGTGTTTAAAGACGATTTTCACTTAGAGATTGTGTACAAGATACAAAGTGATGTAGATAAATGAATTACTTTTTTCATTTGTTAAATTGTACAAGACTGAATTGAGTGAAGACGGAAATCTTGGTCACGGCACCAACTAAATCAGCGGATCCTCTTTAAAAATGTTATATCTTTTTGGATTTGCCAATGAGAAATAGGAAATAGAAATTTATTTTAAATCAATATATGAGTATTATTTGCTCAAAGTACACAAAACATTCCAACAATTCAATCCTACATTTGAACATTACTATTACAACAATCAATCAACTTTAGCTTTATCAGTATATGGTTGATAGTATCGAAGCCAAGTAATAGTCATGCATTATCTACGTTTGTAATAACAATGTTGCATTGCATTACTGAATATTACATATAGAATACATTACAAAGAGCCCGTTTCATTATACGAGCACATGAAATTACCTAAGTTTATAATAGTGTAATTATTTTCGTTATTGTTATTCTATATCGATATAGAGCTTAAAAGATAAATTTTTATACGCCTACGGATTATCACTTGGGGAATAGAAGCGAACGTCAAAGTTTCTATTCGTTTCCAGCTTACAAAATACAACTGAATCAAGAGGGAGTTTCAAAGAACTGCCAAGCATAGTGTGAGCGATTTACAATGTTGGCAGTGGAATGTGAATTTTGTATAATTTATACACAGGAATCACTTAATTAAATTGTTTTTGTGCAGAAAATCGAATTCATGTAATTTAGGTCCATAATAATTTTGTAGTAATAGGTAATACAAGTTCACACACGTGCTACAACATAGTTTGAAAAAGATTCACATTGCAACATTATAAAATACTTAGTTTTATGGTAGGAAATTAGGTCAGTTTGAATACAGCATTGTAATTAAAGTTAAATATTTCATTTTTGGAAATTCTGGATTATTTAAAACGAAATTGTTGCCACACGTACTAAAAACAATTCTTATTATACAGAAAATACTTGCTCAGTAATAATTGAAACCGAAAAGTTAAATAATTTATCATAAAACATATTGAAATTCAGTCCCTGTACTATGAAAAGATCTAGAACTTGTTAACGTCACTTTTAGTTCCGACCATACACTTTGGATAAACTTAAATATTTCAAATTGAAATCTTGCACGAAGATTAATAAATCAGAAATGGAATTTGGAAGTGATAAAATATTTTTTTTCTGTGTATTTCAGGATGATCGACTTTTTGCACCCGCACCGGATGTGACCAGACGAATGGGATCCACTGGTGCCCTTGGTAAACTGGAACCACCCGACTCACCCCCTTACTATCGGTCAACCTCAGCAACTAGTTCCAGTTCAAATTCAGCTTCCTCCAGTGAGCATTTATTTACTATAGAGGATTGTCCATAGTGGAAAACTTGATTGATTTATTACGGTTTTCCGATGAATTATTTACAGGATAGAAATTCTTCTGCTCATGTTTTGTTAATTTTCACTGTTAAATTTTTTTTTATTTAATTTCTTTAAATTATGTTGAAGATATTATTTAACTTGGTCAACAGAGTATACTGAAATTTTAATCGAATATTAGTATCCCAAACATTTACATAAATAATTGGGTAAGATCCTAGACTATATTAGGAATATATATTGTTTTATTATATGTTCAGGTTCGTAAGTAAATTAGGGTCCCTGCTTTTGCAATTGAGAAAAAGCGATATACGGTTATTGGTTAAATTGAATTGTAATTTTGAACAAAAACCAACTAAATTGCGATTCCTATGCGAACGTATAAATAGTTGAATAAAAAAAATTCAATAAGCATAAATGTATATAAATGGTACGGTATGAATTTCCATATATGGATTTGTTCTTATAATATGCATGAAACAAGGCAGAATGATACACATTCGCTTTATATTAAAGAAAACCTTTAGCATAGAAATCAAATTGTTCCATCAACAAGCATCCATAACTATTGCCCGTTAAAGCAGACCATTTTACGAGATAATCTTATAGAGCGTTAATTTTCATCAATAAATCCATGCACAGTAATCTCAACTTTCAATATGAAGCCACGCAAAGTCCTAATGGATTTACAAAGTAAATGTTATCACCGACATATAGAGTCGACGAGTTTATCGAAACTGGAAACTTTGCACAACAATCTCAATTGTATAAATTATGCTTTATTGTTCGACACAATGTGAAAACTCAACAAAAATACACTTGCAATCAGAGTTTTACATTTGACTTGTCGCACAAAAATTAATTTTAAGTGCAAAAGTGAATTGAAAGATCAAAAGCTTGTACATTGTAGTTAATTTCAATTAAAGTTTTACATTAGGGCGTTGTTTTAGATAAAACAACATTATAACTACAACATTTTCGAAAGAATAAAGTTACTGTTTGTTATGAAATATAAAAACTATCTACTACAAAGTTTTATTCTGTAACACAAAGGGGTCGATTAATATGTTGCGAAATTTAATAAAACCGCAGGCTTGGTTAGCTATTCTATTCACTAAAACCATAAATTTTTAAACGTGATTCTTTGCATCATAGACTAACACCGTTCAAATGACTTTTCTTTTTAACAATTTATTATATGATCAAATGTTTCGGCCTAATTTAAAATTTAAATGCTCGGCATACAAAGCCAACCTACTTTTTCTTACTCTGAAACTTGTTCATGTAAGTAGAGTGGGGAAAGAAAGTTAAAAAACAGCCCTTTGAAAATTTTCTGTTGAGATAATATGAAAGTTTTCTTCACATTATTATGCATTTGCAAGGTGGTGATACTTATTTGAATTTCTACAAAGATAACAATATGAATTGAAATGAATGAACGTTTAGTTTGCCGACTCCTAGTGTCCTGGTCACGGCGCCATCGTAAAATACCACCAGAATTGATGGCTATAGAAGAATAACTTTATACTTATTCGGATCCAATTCTATCCCTATTGACAAATAAATTCAAATGTTCAAATAAAACGTTTTCTAAAATCCTGTGACACTTGTTGAGATTAATATAGATGACAATGTTCTTATCCATTTGAAGAAATACTTCTTCTTGTTACATCGAACAAACTTTAAACTAGATTAAGGACAGAATGGAAGGATATCTTATTTTGTAGGAAAATGAATTGAAAGTTATTCTTTCTGCTTTACACGAATAAATATTTAAAAGTTTCCATTTTCGTTGGTATTTAGTGTGACACTTTCTCATTTGTTATAATGGAAAATCAAATATATTTTACTCGTAATGTACGTATTTTGTTAAATTTACAAAATATATAGTTTCACAGGTTTCATTAAATTGACACTGTGAATGTTAAATTTTTTTTATTTAAATTAAATCTCACTCGTCTCTTATTCAAACTGCATCCACTTACCTACTTGTATTTTGGTATTTTAATTAAACTACACTAATTGGAAAATACAATTTATGTCTATATATCAGAGATCACAGAGAACGACACAAAAAAATCATTGTCGCGAATTTATTCCACCAATAATTAGTTCGAGTAACGTTTAAAACAATGTTTTATGTCGCTGTCCTAATTAATAAATGCGAGCGGTATTGTAACTTGTTCGATTTAAATCCTTTGTTCTGTTTTTGATCGATGTTATATACTTATAATAAATGATAGGTATATTATAGAAATATTGATTTCTTTTGTATACATGTATGCATTTCATAATAACATGTCCTGATTTATTAAAATATCATAAAAATTTGTATCACAATTTTTCACAGCGAGATTTATTATTCAATTCGCGCATTTCCACTCTTCCTCCACAATAATGTGATGTATATGCGTATCTTTACAAGGAAAAATTACTTTTCAATAGTTTATAAGAAAATTCATCAATCAGATGTCAGTTTAACCTGTTTTCATTCAATGGAATTAAATTAAAATTCTTCAAGTTACTTTAAAAACTTGCCGCCATCGCACATGCCGAAGTTTATTATACCATCATTTTTCTATGCCTAGCAAAATTTTGCTACAAAGAAATAAAAATAAGTAGAAACTACGCTTATTCTTTCTCGATTTTTTTGGAACTGTTCGAACCAAGTTTTTCCCGTTTGATCTTGCAAAATTTCTAGCTATATTTTTTATCAAACCTTTAGGAGCCTGTAAGGAGCTTGAAGTCGCCCAATGGTCCAATTCACACATTAGATGGATTTTGGTACCAAATATTTCTTCGTTTTGTAGTCAATGTGTTCAAAAATATTTCTCACATAAAGGATTAGTTACATCTCAACCCTAATTCTCGTATATCGGCATTGTATAAAGAATAAATGTTGGCATTAATCAATCTGTTTAATGTATGAAAATGAAATATACCGACAAAACCACTAAACTATAATATTCGTCCCTATAAAATTCAAATCGTTAAGAAAAAAGACTTTGAAAACTTTTTACACCACTTAAATTCGAAATAAAATTGTTTTTAATTGAATTTTCCTTTAAACAATCGCCTTGGCTCTTTAAAAATCATTAGAACGCACAAGTTGCTTTGAGGTGTTGTTTTTTCTAAGTGAATTTGTTTAGCGCTAAAAAGGGAATGCTAATTACGTATTAAATAATTTTTTGTACTTTCTTGAATATTAAGAAGTTCTGGTAAAAAATTTAATTTTAATTTTGTTTTCACTTTAGAAGCTTTCTTATTAATTTTCTTCTGAAAAAAGATCTTAGGGGGTACTTCTTCATATTAAACGTGTTTACGAATATGGAAAAGTCAAATATTAAAAGTAATTGATTAAAAAATTGTGCGGTCTCTTTCATAGAGCTTAAAGAACCCAAGTAATAAGCTTCCTGTAGAAAATTAGTTCATAAATTTAAAAATTGCATCATATAACGAGCTTAGGAAGACGATTTCCCAGATCAACGAAATGTTTGAAATTTGAAAATCCCTGCTCTGAATGTGCATTTTTGGCTGCAATATCCTAATCCTAAAACTCCTAAAAGCTACCCACGAGAGTTTCCTCCAACATAATCTAACTTCAGACATATTATCATATAATAATGTTATTATTTTGACAAACCACATAGTAAATGGGTGAAGACATACCTACCTAGAAAGGAGTATTAGTTTATCTGTTAGCAAATGGGAGTTCCTAATTGTTCAGATTCATGCATTGTTTATGGGGAAATTATGTTGCGGTGTATTCACGTGATTTTCATAATAAGGATACGAACAATACTTACTTACTAATAATTTTAGAACATCTATATTACTGGTCATCTTTGCCCTATGTTGAGAGTCCAACGGGTCCCAGATTTTCATAAAAAATTCCTAATTTACACGCACCATCGAGAAAAATCCACACAAAGTTGTATAGCACGAAATTGATGATGCACAATAAGGCCGTTGTAATTCTATGGCTCATATAATGCTCACATTATGTGAACAACACACTTACAAAGCGGAAAAATTAGCCAATGGAAAATTTTCTCCATCTCCCACAGCACAGTACGTTTAACTGATTATCAAATAAACGAAACATTTTCCACTGTCACTTAAATAGGATTAATAGGTACCTAAAAAACTGAACGCTAATTACAAATCAATAACTGGAAAGATTGCTCCTTTCGCACAATTTGTCTTTTGGAGGTGGAAGATGGAATTTTCTCTATATGATGATACGCTCTGTTTTATTTGGAGGATCAAAACTACTTTACGGAAACATATTAACGTTGCGATAAGTATCAAAAGGAAAACAATATGGATTTTTTGTGGCAGCTGTTACGAGATCGTAATTTACCACATGATCTATTTTATGTGCCTTTTTTTTTAAGGTATATGTGTGTGGGTGTAAGTATATTTTTTCCTTTTGGACTGATAAACAATCTAATCGTGGATAAACGTGAAAAATTATGGCAGGATAATACTAGCATCAAGAAAATAGATAGATAAATATTAAAGTTGGAAAGAATAATGTATAAAGAGGGATCTTTTAAAGATATAGTTGTATTAACATTTTGTGGAGTAATGGATGGTGTATGGAGATGCAAATAGTGAAGTTATTATGTATTGTTTTTTTGAAGAGAAAAAATGTAGGTCACAGCTGGTGGTATGACATTTTTTAAACGGAATAAAATGCAGAAAATTCCTGCTGTAATGATATAGTATTTGTTTTTTAAGGCCAGTGAATGCGAGGACGTTTATAACTTAAATATTGAAAAAGTTTTTATTTGCTGATTTAACGTTGAATACCATGTCAGCCTCAGAAGTGAATATTTAGTAACTTGTATTTTCACAAGATTGGATTGTCAAATAAAAAATAGGATTCAATCTCTGAATCTCATAAATTCAACATTTATATGTACAATCATTTAGTAAAAAAAACTAAGTGAAACGATGACTTTAATTCAATAGTACACTTAATACACTTTAAGTTTGCAAACTGTATGATATTGCATATTTGTTTTTAAAATTTTTATCTTTGTCAACATATGAATCTAAATATCATTAGGTATATCGTAAACAAACTAAAAAAAGTAGGAGGGTCTTTATAAAACACTGCAGCATTACGATATTTTACATCCGATTTAAAGAAAGTAACAGAAACCGATTAAACTTAACTACTCCAAACATTCCGTAATGAACACTTTAAATAAGTATAGTAGGTCACTAAATTTTTTCGAGAAATGAATGTTGGTTTTTGTATAAAACATTCACCACTTTTATATGTTATTATGACACTGCAAATCGTTTTCTTAAATAAAATATTAAAAGAGCTTTATAGAAATGTTGACATATAAACATAAAAGTTACTTCTTCTCTTCATATTATTTTTGTAAATAAGCCCCTACTACAACATGAACGAAAAAAAGGTAGGTAACTTACCCAGCTTTTATTCGATAATATGTTTGCTGAAAAATATAATCATTTTTCAAATTGTTTTTCCAGCCATTTGTTGCATTCTAACAAACCATTTGCTGTTTTATTATCCTGCAGTATTCATTTACCTAATAAACCACACAAAATTCCCATTCTCAAAAACAATATAAAAACAATAGAAAAAAACATCCACAGATGAAAATTCGCTATATACTTGAGACATTTTACTGAATAAATTCAGCTACAATTTCCCAATTATTTTTTACTCGTTTCTTTTGCGTTTTCTTTATCGTTTAACTGTTCGGTTAGGGACTGTTGGAAGAAAGCAAGTACGTGCCTATGCATTCATTCTACAATACAAACGTGTTGAAAAGATTCTTAAGAACATAGGTGGATTAAAATGCAAGATAAGGACATTTTGGACTAAATATTCTGTTTATAAAAAACAGCTTAGTTCATTCATTAGGATCATATTTGTAAGCGAGTGATTATGTAAATGTATTGAAATATGTAGGTATAGCCGATCAGCTGCAATATTTCATATCGAGAATGTTTTAAAATGAAACATTCCAAATGAAATCAGGATATTTCATCTCCAATTTACAGCATCAGATATATGAATCGATGAATGCTGACTTGCAAACAGCAACTAACATATAAATAATTAAAATTAACTGCTTTTTGGTTGGTTGCCAAAAAACTGATGCAGATATGAGGAAAAACAGTGAAACATTGAAAATTCAATAGGATCCCCTCGATTCGTGTACAGCATATCATATCTGCATGCACATTTAAAATATTTTCCTTTTCGCTATTTCTCGGTTACGGTGGTAGTGTTTGGTTGGTCTTTTTATCGTCATTTCTTTTGGCTGCATGGCCGGAATAAAACAAGTCTGTCGCCCCATCACCATTTTCCCTATACATTTTTCTTCTGTGAAACGTTCCCTATACCTATAGACGTGTAGTCAGCATTCCGGTCTATAAAAATCTTCAACATGATTTCACCTCTTCACAGTCTGTCGTCTTTTCAATTATTTATCTAATAGCGCTTCACCAGCACTAGACTAAGAAAAAGTCAATTTATTTGTTGTCTTTCTGTGCTACAGCGATGTTATACCCGACACCTTAGTTTGTGTTTTCCACTTGCATACACACAATGTATAAGGCAAATACATTTTTTATATAGATTGTTGCTAGTGACAATATTGTTTCTGTTATTATTCAAATTACTGTGTAAATCTTCTGGCTACATTTCGAACTGGTTACAATGTTGCGAATTAATTTACTTTAGTGACAGTAAACACAAACCGATGGAGGGCGGATGTTGCTCAGTCACACTACAATCTTGCAAAATCGAATCAACGCCTTTTTTGCCTAGTCAACCACAATTCAGCAAATCAATAACTCCTGTGGATTCTTGAATATTGTTTTTGTTATAAAGTTAAATATGTTTCATCTATTTTATTCGTCATGCTGTATGAGGATATTTAACTTTTGAAAAAAAAATAGTCTCAGATTCAGTGATTGACATCAAATAATCAATCTCTTTATCATCACAAGAATAAGAATAATTGTGAAGAGTTGATCCTGTGGTCTATTTATAGTGTATGGTAAAAAATATTTGCTGTCTTAGCAATTTTGGTTGCAGTTGACTAAAACATTATAAAAACTTGTGTAACAATAGAAAAAAAATGAAAGCAGTATTTGTTTCTGTTTAAGAAAAATTGTGTGCTTAAGAGAGTTTCGAAATAGGTCAAAACAACAAACATGAAGAACAACGTTCTGATTTTGATTTATTGCATATAAGTATGTCGTTTTTATTAAATATAGAGTTCAATTTGTTATTAAAGCAAACTTTTTCATTTGAATGAATAATACTTCAAAGTGTTTCGTTCATTAATATCATAACAACAAAATTTCGGTGTCATCTTTAGATTTCAAACCAAGAAAAAAATTTGCAGTTTTCCCTATCGGAATGGAGATATTGAAGTTCTTACAGTTATTGCAGTTTCGAAGGTTTTTAAATGCAATGGCTTGTTTAAAGAACCTAATTGAACTGCGATTCATTTTTATTCTTTTTTATCTAGCAGAGAAAAAAATTAATTGAAAATGGAAAGATCTATTTACCACAAACCACAGCTCCAATGTAAAACACTAGTCCAAGTGCCATTAAAAAGTAAAAAAAGACACAACTGGGTAAAATGCCCGAATTAAAAATAAAGACAAGACTATATTATTTTTAAATTTTATTTCGTAAATGGAAACTTACAGAGCGAAGAACATCCAAATCGATCCAAATGTATGTGTGTAAAAACAAAGAAAACAAAATTATATAAAAAAGATTTAATTTACATTCTTACAAAATTCAATGAAACCTTGTTAAAATGGATCTAATCAACAAAATAAAAAAGATTCCCTATTTCATCTATACCTTACATACTTAACCCTATAATAAATATTTATGCGGTTATATTTTGATTAAGCAAATATAATTTTCGTTCGGTTGTGGAGGCTAATTACATAATATGCAATTTACTGACAACCACCAGCATAGGAAGGAAAATTAATAAGATAGCTTGGCTGCTTGATAGAGAAAATGCATAACGCCCTATTGCAATAACCAACAGACATTGAAGGAGATGTTTGTATTGGTTTATTTTGGTGATTACGGTGCGGCTGGTGTGCTCGTATATCATATCAATTTATTATTATCCCTATATAAAAAAACTAATTGAAATTTTTTAAAGGGCATCATTACGCGTTTATGTATAAATAAGTAAATAATGAAATTGAATACATAAGAGAAGAATTTGGAATTTTCCGAGTAAGCACGAATTGAAGATCATTGTTCGGGAGAAAATTTGCATAATCTATTCAGAAAATGTATATGTATACACATTTCCACTGATTATACTTTCTCTTAACCTTTGAAAACAAGTTCATAAAGAGAAGGAGAAAATAAAATAATGTAATTGTGAGGAGAGAGCTTTTGTATCTAAACACGCAAAAGGAAAAGTGAAATCCGGTATTCTCTTAATGTCATACATATTTATATCTGAAGTTGCTGAAATAGTCGCTACATTTATTGTATTGTTTTAACAACAATCACAAATTTGCTTATTAATGTTTAGAAAACAAACTAATATATAAGTAAAGTCGTTTCTCGCAATGGGGCCCAAATAAATATTAATAAACTCGGTTTACGGGAAGAAAAACGGAAACAAGAGTTCTGCAAAGTGAACAAAGAACGATAAAATTAGAGACATTAAAAATGTAGCCATGAACATTTTTGAATTTTGGTCAGAAATTTTATAACCGCCTTGTTGTTCATAATAAAAAAAACTATGAAGATTTGATTTTGACAAATTCAATTTTTCAGACTTTCGGTGAACGATTTCAAAACACTCTGTATAATATTGTTTACTGAGAGGGAAAATAGACTTTAATACACATCTGTACATTGGAACTAAATTAAAGAAAAGTAGATGGATTCAATTTTGTAACAAATAGCTTTGGGCCTAAAATCAACATCGGATGTAAAGATTATACATATATGTTATACGATCCTATATAGATCGTACATATAAATTCAAAATAATTGTGATATAATTAATAGTTCACTTTACCATCTACAGGTTGTTGAGCTTTGAGTTGAGCTTGGATCTTTTTTCAACAAATTTAAATACTGCAATAAACGTTTGTTTTTATTGTACGAAAACATAATATTATACTCATGTGTATGATATTTAGGTATCAAACCGTTTTATCTTTATTCCATCACTTACTGCTTCACATGGCCACTCCATATGGGATATTTTCTAATCCTTTTCAATAAACGCTCTAAATCCACTTCGAATAAACATTGGTGTATTATTTCTCTTCCACTCTGAGGATCACTCCATTTGGTTTAACCAAAGCAATGTATATATTTATATCCTTTCCTCTCCTAAAATAGTATCAAACATGGGTTTCTACTTAAACTTTAAACATAACTCTTTCATCCGATATTTCCATTTTATTTCTGGTCAGAGAGAATGTTTAACATCCAATATATCAACAATAAAGATTTGTCTGTAGAAGAGAAAGCTCTCCATATAATCATAACCATATATTTGGATTCACTCGTTATAAATCTGGAAGAAGCTTTTCAGTTATATAATATAAATGCAATGCGTGCATGTGTGTAACAATTTCACTCACTTAGAAAATTTATTATGACTGTTCGCTTTTCCAAACGAAATATTCCGTTTTTACTTCTTTATTTTTCAAATTAATAGGTAACTTATCCAGGTCGTGCATTAAATTTTACATTTTTGCCGCATACAGTAATAATGTTAATTTAATTTCATATCATCTACGTGTACCTATGTAATTATAAAATGTAGAAAATTACATGTATGTAGATGAAACAAATCTCTGTCTGAAACACTTTAGCTTTGCCTTTGATTTTTCGAATGAGCTTTGAGTATTTCAATAACGCATAAAACTTAATTAACTAACAGATTAATTAAGTTGAAATGGCATGTTGTTTTATTTAATTTACTGAACAAAAACAACGAACAGAAACGGGAAGAGTATTAATTAGTAAAACATAATATCATCGTACAATGGCTATATCAATAAAGGACTTCCTGTGTCGGTCTCTTTATTAGTATCAAGATTATTACTGTGTTGGTGTGACCAATAGTTTATAAACAGAATTTAGCCTATTTTAATTTATTATTATTTTAAAATAAATTTTGATCTTAATTTTGATACGGTGGATAAGACAGTAAGGATTACAATTTTCGAAATCAAGGAAAACGATAATCCTACTATGGAATGTAGCATTTAGCTGTAGTGCTGTAAAGGTATACGTTAATTACAAACAATCCAAAGCATAGGTCTTCATTTAAGTTTATATATTCATTATATACGTATATTGACATAAAGTGTAAATATTGTATTCATACTTATTCATGAACTATTCAGGAATCTGTTCATGTACCATTCCTTATGTATAGCGCTAGGCTAGTGCATAATACTAAGTATAATTAATTACTATTAGACTTGTTGGAATTCTCATAAGAATTATTTTGGACCTATACCTAGTGGTTCAAATTTACAAATGCACATGCTCAAAACAATATAAATGCACTTTTGAAATAGAGAAAATCTCCCCTCCCTCCAACACTTCAATTGTGTTTAGTTAGCGCAAAGATTAGTTAAATCGATTAAATATACCTTCAATTTCCAAGTCGATATCGAAGTAGTTTATATATCCAAAGCACCATAAAAAGTTGTAAACTTATAATTCATGGTC
This sequence comes from Silvanus unidentatus, assembly GCA_963930825.1. NCBI lineage: Eukaryota > Metazoa > Arthropoda > Insecta > Coleoptera > Silvanidae > Silvanus > Silvanus unidentatus. Next base: position 8,161,921 of record OZ005758.1, read on the forward strand.
CTGGGTTTCCAAATAAGTTTTTCTAGTTCATATTTTTTATTTTCAACTGATTTTCTATCAGCTATTGGCTTTTACCCATGAAGACCTGATAATATTAATACCTATGTGGATCTAACAGCCGTTACCAACTCACTTTGTCTAAACAAAACATATTACATCAAATCATTTATGTTTACATTATAATTCTATTAAATTTACCAACACCCGGTACTAATCTTAGTCTGATAAATCACCTGGTATACAACTCACATATTTAAGAAATGATTGATTAGAAACAATGTCATAATATTAGCTTATCTGAAATTTTCAAAATTTGCGTATGATACTTAGCTTGTACAAGTTTACCACTTCACTCGATCAACACGGTATATTTTCGAAGAGGTCCGCATTACTCAGTGTGTGTGGACGAAAATTATTGATTTTTAATTGTAATTCATGGAATTGTTAAATTTGTGCAACATGTTTCGAGATAGCCAGGCCACACTATTGTCGATTCGATTTATTTTGATCGTTACCGACTTCAGTAGGGTTGCTTTAAATTCGACCCGACATGATTCAACAATGCCGAGCTACTTGCACACACTGTTCGACATTGTTGAGCGACCATGTCGGTCAACACCATGGCATAGTGTGGACGTAGCTTTAAGATACAAGTCATGTAGGTATTATTTGTCGATCAAACAATCTTCAATAAGGTTTAATAAAAAAATAGAAACATAATGATAAACTTCCTAAAAAGTGATAGAAAAAAAACCAGTTAGTACACGCACACCAAGTCCCATTACCAAACCTTACCTACATCTATATATTTTAACAAAAAATAAAGTGATCATTTTGTACCCAATCAACAGTATGCTAAAGGCAGGAAAATAGCAAAAACAGGAAGGCAGCTTATTGTACAGTTCATTTAATATAAACTCACCTACTCCTCAAACAGGCGATTTGTTAAATCAGGTGGGATTTATAGTTGAAGCTTTTATAGAGCTTTATACACACTTTTATGGGCTCATTGTTCACAAATTATTTTTATCAACAACCAATGAACAGTGAATAACACTAATTTTCATGGCGGTGATCATCTAAAATAAATTGAAACTTCCGCACCGAATTTTTATATCTATCCACAGCTATACTCAAAATAGTCTAATAAACTTAAATTAACACAATTATAAGTTTCTATTTTATTAAGCAACTTGCGTAATGAATTCAAAAAAATTCATTATAATAACTGAAATAAACAATCTCGCTATGATTTTCCTAATAACAATTTCTTTCCTATTCAACATTAAATTAACTGTCTATTTTCCATCAGCATAATATTGTTTTATCACAATTAAACAATAAGCTGTAATTTCTGAAATAATTGCTTCATTAATAACCCACATACATATTTACTCACCATGGATAATAATTATTTTCTCTGGAATTCAAATATGCATATAGACGTAAATACCTATATTAAAACAATAAATTGGCGTAGACAAAAATTACCAACATAAATCAGAAATTTTCTAATATATCGGCCTGAAATTGAACATTTAAATCCTGAAAATGACTTGGAAACATTTTTAATAACAAAAAAAATTCACCCACAAAACGAATTCACCAAAGTTATTAAAGAAATATCACCCCCAGCGGTGGACCATAAATTCCCCTTCTCAAAATGCCGTTTTCCGATTTAAAATCGATGCATTCAATTAAGTTGATATCCAATTGTGGAAAAATGATTTAAAATGTGCGTTAATTAAATTATGAATATAATTTCATTAATGTTGTCGCCTATAATGGGTTAAGGAGAGATCATTACGTTCGCTGCCATTTTCTTAAGTTTGCTGAATATATTATATTAAGGTTGTTCGATGTAAAAATTGTTACTCTGACTCTGATTTTAGGATTTTAAAGAAAACTCTGCATCTTTAATAGAGAAATTTTTTATTGTCAAGCAGTCGACAAATTTTTCTGAGTGAATTTTGAAGAGTTTTCTAAACGGAAAAAAGATAAACACATATTATCATCAAGTTTCTGTGTTTAAAATACAACGTACCTACATCACAAATTTTTATTGACCATAACAATAAAGATCCTTTGAAAATACTGTTGGGTAACAGCGAGGACCTAATCTCATAATTGACCTACAAGTAACACGTATTTAACACTACAAATACGACTAAGGTATTATCATCTGAAAAATGAGTAAAATACCAACAAGTACCTACTAAAAGAAAGTTCTGCATTTATGACCGTAAATTTATTATATGTGTGTACCCAATCAACAAAATTTTCATTTTATTGTTCACAACATTACCTTCATCACCTTTAAAACTTGACTCTTATATACTATTTTGTATTCCCTTAGATATTATGCAAACTTGTGAATTCTAATCATGCATTTTTCATTTCTTTCTGAAATGGCTCAACTTTACTATGCACTATAAAATCTCCTTAATACTATTTAGCCATTTACAATTAACTTGGCCACATAACTTTTATTATTCATGAGTTGGAGACTTCAAGACAACTTCTTAGTTGTTTTACGATAATCGCAAAATTTAAGACTCATAAAGATTTCAAGTATGTGCACTTGTACAGTGTACAGCTCACAGATATCTTGTACTTGGCTCTATTTTTCGTTTTTTTTTCTTCTTATGTTTTTCTTCCCCTCGAGAGTATTTCGGCCAATAAACCTTTTATAGCGTCGGTAATTAATTGTCAGTTTGCAATGTCACCTAATCTTAAGTGCATTATTGAAGAATGCAAGGGAAAACTTTTACGATGCCGTCACTTGTAAAACACGTTAAAATGCAAGTGGTAACTTTGCCAAACGAATTAAAAAATCCATCATGAATTTATGAAAAACAATTCGATTTCAGAGGATTAATTCAAATCCGTTAACGAAATCCCTAAAAAAATATATTTACCTTGATTTAAATTGGAAATTTTGAAAATTAAAAAAGGGCAAAAAATATGAAAGACAGATCTTAAGATATAATTGTATAATTGGTAACTATTCTTTTCAGGGGTGGTTGATCTGTCAACTAGACATTGGTGGATTATAGCAACGGTCTTATTGCTGGTCGCAGCTGCAGGAGTCGGCGTGCCAATAGCCTTAAAGATTAGTTCAAATGCCTCGTTTGAAGAGCGCCTGGAGTTTGCTACTAGACTGCTTCAGGAAGTGCCCTTAATAGACGGTCACAACGACCTGCCGTGGAATATTAGGAAATTCCTACATAATAAATTGAAGAACTTTAAATTTAACGAGGACCTTCGAGAGGTTACGCCATGGTCGGGGAGCGCTTGGAGCCATACAGATCTCTTGCGACTCGAACAGGGCCACGTTGCAGCCCAGGTAAGTGTATATCCATGCATAATGAAACAAAGTTTTGCCGAAATAAAATACTTGGCGGTTTTCAAGAGATAAACATTGCGAAAATATTGCGTGTGCATTCAATTATTTATATTAAAACACGGGGAAATTTCTTGAAAATATATCTACATTTGTTCCGAGCTATTATTGAAAATTTGATGTAAAAATCATAATTCCCAATTTCAATTAATTGAGATCTCGATGAATGCATTCGTCTACAACAAAAATGAAAAACAAGTACCTAGAAAAAACGTAAATAAAAAATCACCCAATAAAGTTTTGAAAAATAAAATGCCCATTTCATGAGATATATCCATCTGGAGGAAAAAAATATATACCTAACAAAAATTAGCGTGTGTGTTTTTGTAGACAGGATTACATTAAGCTGAAGCGTATATATACGCAAAAAGGCAATCTAAATGAAAAACCATCCATTGAATTTTTAAAAGGGGGTAACTTTTTGCATATAACTATGGTGTAGAGTTGAAAAGAAGTGAGAGACAGAGAATATTCGAAGGAAAAAACAATGCATTAGGCTCTCACTAAAAGGAAGAGTACGCTTTGTCTTGACAATTTGAAAAAAACGTAATACTCGTGAAATATTATGAGATTTGCTAACACATCAAGTAAATTAAATCATAATTAAGATGCTGTCGCGGAATAAGAATAAAGAAAAATGAAGGAACAAGGGAAATTATTTTCGTGTAAATTTAAAGATCCCTTCTTTGCATAATTTTTTCATTAAATAATTCCACACTTCTTCGTAATAACACACATCCATCATATTATGCAATTAATTTTCCAAAACAACATTCATTTTCTATAATGTTAAACCATTGCATCGTCATCGGTCATTAGTTTTGAACAACAACATTTTACGATTATTTATCTATTTAACTACGGACATGAATTGGTGCTGTTTTTATAGTGTACCTACTACCTGCGTGGAGGTATGATAAATTTCTGATATATCTACATTTAATGTTGGTAAACAAATGGAATGTCATAAAGTACATTAAAAATTGGATTATCCATTATGCATATATATATATGTATATACATATACTTACGGAACACCTACACACATTGAAAAATTATAAATTTGCCATTAGAGAGAGTCATTATATAACTCCACTAATCCGTGTGAGCATCAACTTTAAGTTCTTAAAACACGTTAACTGCCAACACGGGTTTTCTCCTACGATAAAGCCCGCTTATGTGTGACCTGGGCGGGCGCACATCAACTCGTCACTGGTAATCCCTTGCAAAAATTTAGGGGTACCCGAGACACATCAACTCGTCACCGAGACCTTAGTGAGATGCATCAACTCGTCACCGGGACGGATTAACTGGTCACCCAATTTTTAATCCTTTTAAATATCTTTGGGTATGAAGATATAAAATTTAAAGTAAAATAAGAAAAGACAATATGTTTTTTCAAAAAATATATTTTGTAGTATACATATAATGAACATACAGTATCTATATACAAAGAAGGTAAATAATTTTACCTAATGCATCTGATGACCTCTTTGGCTCTCAACAAACTCTACTTCCACATCCATTGCACTTATAAAAATCGTTCTGAATAATACGTTCTAACACTGTCGAGAACGGTATATGAGAACAGAGACACAGACAAAACTGTTTTGCCTCTGATTTGAATGAGAATATGTCCAATAAATATCACAGTTATATAGGAGTAATGAGATACGATTCTTAGAATTAACTAATTATACCTAAGTACCCCAGTGACCAGTTAGTGTGTCTCCGAAAGGTCCTTAGAAAATTACCTGAAATCGGCCGGTGACGAGTTAGTGTATCTTACTTGAAAGGGATTAAGTCTGGTGACGAGTTAGTGTGTACCCACTTGGGCCTTAAAATCTCAAATCAAATTAAACACTTTTACGTTCTTTAATATAATTTAAGATATGTGAATATTAATGAATAACGAGACAACATTTATATTCATTAAAACTCGCAATCATTTCATTTGTATAGAAAATTTGCAACGAATTAGGAACTGTGGATTAATTCAATTTATTAATTCTTGTTTACATTCTTCTATATTTGCAAATTTCATAAAACCATTTTTGGTATGAAAATTTCTGTAAAGTTTTGCGTTCGTTTAAATAAAACGAATTCGCCGATTTTAGAATTTGGACGAACGAAACGTGATAAAGACGAATGAATAATTAGTATAATTAAGTGTAAAGTCTATGTGATGGGAATTTTGTGAAGAGGGTAGTTAAGTAAAGACATGATTTAAAGTAAAGTATATATCTATAATACATATCCTTAAAGTGTCTAGGGTCTCTTTTGGTCAACTTTCTGTGTTGTGGGTGACAGGATAAGCGTAATCTTGGTGTGAAACTTCTGGGTCAACATAGTGGCAAAAGCCTGTCCGGTTCGTTATCTTTGTAAACGAGCAATACAAATACGAAACCAGCAGGGTGACAACTCGCAACAAATCATCATGCTGTATATGTACTTCAAAGTAATGATTTATTACTCCTATCCGGCCTTATTGTCAACTTAATAATTTCACCACATTTTTTCATAAGTTACCAAGTTATTTATTTTGTCTAATTAAAAATCTTTTCTAATAATGTAGAACAAAAGAGAATATAAGTGTAAGTCGTTTTGATATTAGAAATGTTACGCAGGTAGATATTGCTTTTTAATCTAACTTCAATAAAACTTCATACAACTAACACAAAGACTTATATATTTAATCTTAAAGTTCACATTCACACATTGTGAAAATGAATTTGTAATAATTCTTAGACACAAGTGACTTCATTATATCTTCTCAATTGTATTTAAATATTGTTTACCCTTTTACAAACTCTTGGTCTAATTAATGTATGCGAGTTTTTCGCAGACGCCTCTTATGTTTATTGCAAATTATAAGATTAATTCATAGCGTTGTTAATTGCAATAATTCACGACTTGTTATATGTTTCGTAATGATTTTCTTGACAATGGAATATATATTTCAAGGAATGTTAGAAAGACGACGACAGGAGAAAAAAATAAGAAAGAACTTCACGGCGCACCGAGTTTATCTTATCTTAAACAATTGAGAAACTCTCACCAGAAACTTCCGTCTCCGTCGCTTCCATATTCTGTGTTTTTAAAACCAAACGTGTACCGTTTTCTTTTTAACAATAAACCCTCTGTACATTGCTAGAAGGGAAAAAACATGCCTTCTTTTATATCAATAGTCTGCAGAAAAAAAGGAATTTTCAGCAAACTCACAATTTTTGACTATTATTAAATTTGTTTTCATTTAAAGTTGTGGAGGTTGGTATTTAAGATATAAACACTTTCTCTTCCAAATATCAAATACGCAAAATATTTTTTATTTGTACAAGAAACCAGTTTATAACATTTTTGCGAATATTATCGCGATTTGTTCAGAAACTTGTTAAATAATATCAGAATTTTTGGTGACATCACCTAAAAGCATTTTTGTATCCATTATTTTTGTACTGAATTTACCTTTTTATAAAAAAATACTATTGTGATACCTACATACCTATGTACACATGCGTGCACAGAAATTTATTTAGCAGCCTATTTATTGTTTGACTTTGTGTTAAGACAACATTAACATTAGGCTGTTTGCGACATTAGTTGGGAATAATTAATGTCGGAGACAGTAAGTTACAATCTGATCCTGTATTCTGTTAAATCGTTTCTTACTAAATAATTCAGAGAAATATTAAACAAATCTCGAAGACGGAGACACCTGTTCACTATACAGCAATAACGTATAAGTATTCAACAGTGTTCTGTTGGAGAGACACACCTGCCTCTGTCTTAACTTCATTTACGGCTGTAAATGATACAAATTTAAATTTACTGGTGTCAAAAAGGTCCTGGTTACCTTATCGACTTTTGAATTACTCACTCGCCCACTAACTTAATTGCCGTGATGGCAATAAGAACTTTCAATTAGTAAGTTATGAGCAAAGGTTATGTCTCTCCTTTATAGTGTGAACCCATTTAGTAAGCTCTCGCTTCCCTTTCATCCCGTATACCTATGTGTGTAACTTAAGGCTAAAGACACACCGTGATTAAACAAGACTATAAATTAGTCGATGGCTTTTGGTATTACCTACCTACATATGAATTTAAAAAATCCTCTAAAGAAAATTAATTAAGAGAAACAGGGCGAGGGCACCAGTTTCTTGCAGTTATTATTTGCGCATAGCTTAAAAACGCTAATAATTCTGTTTCCTATGACAGTTTAGGTATTACCTTTTGGACAGTTTTATTAGGAAAATTGAACCCCCCAGACGGTATACACAAGGCATGGAATTCAGTTGGAGCCATAGTTGATTCAATAAATTTTTCCTTTTAATTAGGTATCTTCAGAAATTATGAATTTAGAGTTTTATGAGATTGCGTTTTTCTAAAAGTTAAATTGAAGCTATCCATTCAGCAGTAGAAAGAAACGGGAGAACATGAAACGTAGCTTAGTTGAACACGTAATCTTAATGATTATAATGAATTTAACTGTGACGTAAATTAATTGAAGAGAATTTTAGATCACTTCCAATATTGTAAATAAGCTGGTATAGCTGCACATTCATCTTAATCTACGAACGTGTGTCTGAATGTCCTAATCAATCCCCATATACGAGTATATTGGAAAATCACATCAGTGCCAAAATCTACTAATTTTAATGCAAAATCTCAACAACAATATGATATTAAATTAAGTTCCTGGTTAATGCAAATACAATCCTATAATATAAAGTGTTCTTGGAACAAGTTGTGATAAGAAAAGTTATGATGATTTTATGCTTGAAATTGTTTTATGTTAGATAATGTAATTACACTCTGTGCGATAAGTTTCCTTGTTGGTGTATTTTCTTTTTAATTTCCATGTAATGTCTAACAATGTAAAATTAACCCTATAAACTGCATTGCCCTTTTCGTAAAGTACTTTAAACTATCCAACACAGCGTAGAAGCAAATTGTTGTTGTAATTTTGGTTATACGGTTCCATTCCACATCAACAAAATGGTAATTGGGTGTTTTGTGCGTTTGTAGGTAAACTTTTATTGCCTGATCGAGTAGGTCGGTCTAGGGTAGGAGTTAGTTTTTTCTTAAATTTGCTCTTTACACTCAAACAACAATTCATTCAAAAGGTTTAATGTTAGACAGGTGATTAATATTAAAAGCGCGCGTGTGTATTTAAAATTTAGACAAAATTGCAAACAAAGTTCAACAAATATCATAGTACAACAAATCACATAGTTCTTTTTATAAAAGCCTTGAGCAAATATTTACTTAAATTTTAATAAACCAATTAATTGGTTTTCTGTTTGCAAACGTCTGCTTTATGATACATTCGGTATTCAAGGCAGACAGTCGTGAATGTGCATATGCACACAATGTCATCCCATATTTTCTACTTTATTCTTTCCTCTAGTAGATTGTTAGCTATTGATAGATATTATTTACGCCTTTTGTTCGTTGCTCAAGTTACAATAAATATGTATTACTAGCTGAAAGAATTTCCATTTCATTATGGTAGAATGTAATATTTTTCACAAAATATTAAGTTTCACTATACCTAGTTTTTTTCATCATTAATAGTTTCCATGTCAAGAACGCTTGAACGATCTAACATAAAAAAGGGTGCATGGATTTTCATTTAAAATATAGTGTATTCCATCAGTGGTATAGAAGAATAGACTAGTCAAAACAACCTTAGGTTACCATTTGAAGAATGAAAGTGCGACATTATAATCGCAACTTCATACATTCCCCTAGTTGTATATGTATACAGAATTGTGGTAGGAAAACAACTTTGAACTGTAGAAACAAAGGTTTTGCCCTTTTAATATTCATATTCTATTTGTTCAAGTGTATGGTGTTTTAGACTCGAAATTCAATGCACATAAAACGCTCGGTACAATATAGGCTTGACGTTGGAGAGATTCGAGGACAACGCTATTTCGCTTCTTCTGCCTTTCCTCTTTCAAGTTTTTATTAACAAAAAATCGTACTATTAGTACAGAGAACAGCGTCACACTTTTGGAGTTGCACGTTTTGTTTTTGTATGTATGGATACTGTGTCCGTTAGAAAATTTAATAACGTATATAATATATTTAATAATAAATTGCATAGTACAAAAACGTAACCCATATGACACTTTGTAAAGCTTGTCCAGCCCTTTCTAATGGAATTGTTAATTTAAAACATAATGACTCAAATGGGATTTCATAATGTGGTTGTAAGTTCAATGAAACTTCAATATATGTTTGATCTTTCTAAACTTTCTTGTTATTGCTATAATATCAACTTGTCATCTGATTATTCTCATTGTTTTGAGGTTGAAACTTGAAATACGATGATGCAAATTTTTACATTTTTACAACTTTACTTTAGATAGGTAAATATACCCACTGTATTCGCAATTTTTTACAATTAGGCAGGTACCTAAACTAAGCACGACCTTTTTTGTGGTTACTTAAATTCTTGTTAAGAAATGTTTAAATTAAAATTATAATTTACAATAAATTATTTGAGTAAATCATAAATCATATTGCCTCTCATGTAATAGAAAATTAATTTTCAAATAATAAATAAATAATTTATATCATATGATACACCTACCTACAACCCTTATCGAAAAATGTAAATATTAAAGTTGTTATACATGAAAGTACCTAATAATTATATAATGAAATAATTTATATTGTAATGGTACGAAACCCGGTATATTATAATAAAATATTTAAATTAAATTTACTAAATAAAGTATTGAAATATCGTACATATTTATACGAAACATTTTGGTGAGTAAAAATAATACTTACCAAATAATCAATAAATTGGATCGATTATTAAAATTTAAAATCAGTATGTAAGCACTATTAATAAGAGAGAACAAAGTAACAACTGAGCACCCTTTTCCTTTATCCCTATATTGTAGAAACTGAACTGCGCACACTTAAGACACATAGTCCATATATAGAAAATGTTAAATCTGCAAAATTTTAGGTACGCACAAAATAAGTCTAAGCGCGTGTAAAATAATCAAAACCGGCATGAACCCGTTTCAATGTAGGTACATAGACAGATTAATTTATATGATTATTGATGATATTATTTAGGGAAGGTTTATATTGTGCCGCTACATTCAACCTTTATTCACTGGGAATATGATTACCTACTCACAACAAACTCAAAGCAAATACAAAATCATTATATCTTTTTTAAATTCTTAATAACAAAAAGAAGTCAAATGGAGATATCACAAAAAAAATAATTTATAGCCGATTTTGCCGGTTTAGATCTCATTAAGACTGTCGGATAGCCATAGATTTTCTCTCTAAAGTTTGTGATTATTCGAAAATTCGTATAGCCCACATTAACACACAATTATTATTCATTACATTTACTTTTTTAAACGAATAACATTACCTTTTTCTAACTTTATAACATAAATACTCATACTCATATTTGGTTGAAGTATACATATATTACGCATTTTGATATATATGTATTTTTATACTAAAGCGCCTTTGTAATGTAAAAAAATAGAAATGTCTTTATTGTTGCTCGTTATACACCTACCTATTATTCCTGTGTGAAAATCGTTTCGACTGCTATGAAAAAATTACCATGTTTTATATGTGAAAAATATATGAAAAAGCATAACTAGGAACAACAATTTGCGGTGGACATATCCAACCGCACATGTCAAATAATATCCATTTATTTTTTTATAACATAGGTCTCATATTATAACGAAACACTTTCAGTTAAAAACCATTTTTCCATATAAAAAAATGTATAACATGGAAAGGTTTTTACATTAAAATGCCATCATGGACCTGTGCATTGCAAATCTATATACGGCATAAAGTTCGTGACTTGAAAATGTTTCCATTGAAAGAAAACAGTATCAAGAGCAAAATTACAAACGTAACAAAAATAATTACATTAACTCTTGTTGAAAAGTAATAAAAGAATCGAAGTGGGACAATGAGAGCCAAAGTTTGATTATTAAATTGTCCGAGAATTTAACATATGCGAAAGCTCTTGCGTAATCCCCTATGACTCTTAGCGAAAGGAACCATACAGTAGAAGGAAGAGTTGCCAATCGACAGGATGTCAAAGATTGCAACCGAGTTTCGTTTTAAAACAAAATTCTACACAACTATTTTATTGCAGAAAGGGCGAAAGAGGATCTCGAAGTTAATACAATAATTTCCAGTTGTTACATTCAAGCATAAATAATGTGAAGAGAAAATTTTTCATTTTACATCAGTTGGCAAGTGTACAATTAAATTTGCTCAAGTTTTCACTTTACAATGAGTGTTGCATAGAAGAAAGACACGAGAAACGTTAGTAAGGAATATCTTGCGACACATTTATTCCATAAGTTATTACATTTTCTTGGTTATATTGTCGCTTGATGATTTTATACGCTTCTGACGTTTATTCAGTTTCAAGTTTTGGATTATTTTCAGCACTTTTTTTCCAAATAGAAATTCTACCGGGGACACGTTCCAGAAATTTTGCAAAATTTAATTTACTTTGCTCGTTATTTAACCTTGAAATAAACTTAGTGTCTTTTTCTCTCTTAGTTTCTTAATTTCTCATCCCATCATTTAGGTACACCGTTAAGTTTTAACTCTAAAAAGCTCTGTTAGGTAAAAGTTTTTTTAACACAATTTGTTCAAACAAACATTTCCATCAGAAGGACAGATCATAATCTAAATAAATTCTATTGTTTCCAAAAAGAAAGTTTCCCCAAAAACAACATTAAATTTAGGCACCTATTCATACATATAACTTATCTAGTTGCTATTTCCAGAATTGTGACAAACAGGAAACAGCAATTTCAGCGGTTTTTGATAAATAGGCACATGTAAGTGGTAAAATAAACAATAAAAGATCTTACAAACATGCCTGAATGCCATAGGTCATAAAAATGTGTCTTAAATAATAGTTTGATCTAGAACTTCTGATCTCGTCACCAGGAATTTTAAAGGGCAGTTAAAACCATTTGGGAATTACTATCCAAAAATGGTTTCATGGGTGATTGTTAGATTTACAACTTAAATACAACTTATTCTGGTTGGAATATAGCTAGGTAGATGTAAGGAAGAACTAATAGCAATATGTTGGTAATAAAACTTTGCAAGCCATTTATGACGATCATAAACATTTGCATTGCATATATAGGTTTTACCTAAGATTTGTTAATCACGACACAATATTGCTACTCTGTATTACAAGTTACTGCATAATAAACAAAAGTAAACTTAACATAACAAACCTCTTGAAATTAGTTAATTTTGTTAAAGATAAATGATTTTGCTGGTGCTAGCAATTAAACATGCGGTGTTAGTATAACTGAATACTGAAAATGAATGTTGCTCAAAAAGCGCGTTATAGTAAAATTGCGGACTAAACAATTCTATTTTCCATCAGAATTTTATTTTTCACCATCACTTTCACTTATTGTGTCTGGTTCAAGAGGTTCAAACTTTTAATGTTTTTTTGCTGATCTAAGTAAAACTTTTGTTCCAACTTCTTAATACTACTTATGCCCTTACATAAAATTTTATTATTCTGTTTTGGAAACAGAATAATAACAATTTGCTAGAGAGGTTTACCATCTGTTAGTTTTTCATTATAATGTGCACTGAGAATACTGTTACATTAAATTATCGTAAATATCCATAAATGAAATGATTATAATTTGTATAGAATAAACAATCTACGTCAAGATTTTGATGATACAAATGATCCAAAAAAACTACCTTATATTTTGTTTAGTTTGAATTTTCACATATTTTTAATTAATTATTCTTATCCTCATATTATAATTTTTCTATAATATCTAAAATATTATAATAGAATTCCCTGAAACTGTCTACAGAAAAATTTTTCGATCAAAAAGGAATTTCATTTATTTTCAAACAACAAAAAACTGTTATCAAGCAATATTTTTCAAAGTCAAATGTAAGCATTTAATAAAATTGCTTACTTGGGTACATATAATAATTCTTTTTTTCTGATAACAATTTTTTTTCTATACGTAAAACGTATTATGATTATATAAGCTTGAGAAATGTTGTTAATTGAATTTATGCTTATGCAGGAATTAAGTTTTCATTTGATAAGGGCATTTATCATATTAGATAAATGTAACCAAAACCACACACTAATATAACATATTAATATCATAGAAAGTTTATTCATTTGAAGTGTCCGGTATAACTTTACATACATATATATGTACAAACACATATAAAACGTTTAATTTGGAAAACATGTTTAACATTGTAATAACTTTAGGAAATAATCAGCTTTAACATAAATTTAGTACTTTGAACTATATAAAGGTACGTTGGATTTATGATATCAAATAAAGGTTGCAGTCTGCAATATAATATAAAATTTTCAAACTGAATCATAATGGGTGTTAGTTAACCAAACCCAAACTCTTTATTTTTCAAAATTTTAATATGAGACTTTTTTAATATAAGATAATTAAAAAAATATGTTCCTATAGAAGAATAAGCATTAGGAAATTAAAAAAAGCATTTTGTCTACAATCCCATCAAGTGAATTGTTTTATTTAATTGATCGTTAAATTTCTCATTTCGTTGATAGGTGTCTTTTTTATATTTCTATTGAATCTATTGAATATAGTACAAAAATTAAATATTTTGAATTCTGGAATCAAAGGCTATGTTGAATATGTGTAAAAACAATTAAAAAATTTACAGAAGTGTCAGATTTATATTTTCTAATTACCTAGCAAGCAAAATGCCCAAAACTAAATTAAAATTAAAACTTAATTAACCAATTTAAAATATGTTTTAAACCAGAAAGCGTATACCTAATATGTATATACGGAGAAGTTTTCACAAAAAAAAACCATACATTGTTTTGGACAATGTTTTAATAGATTAAAATATGTCTATGTATATTAGGTAATACATTATTATTTTACTCTATTCTACAACCAACTATGCCGAATTCTATTCGAGAGTTTTTATCTATTATGTACCTCTAAGGTATATCTATTATATTATCATTAATTTATAATGTGGGTAATGCATGGTATTGTGGCCCTAAATTGTCCCTGTTGAATTGAAGTTTTTATGTTGTATCAAAAGAAATAAACTTAAACTTTCAGCCGTTTAACTTTCTTTTGATAATAAAACCATTTTATTATATAACCAAATAATGAAACTCCTCACAATTGTTAATTTTAAATCATAATAATTTTCTGATAAAAGTAACAACCCTCTTTTCTTTCACTTAAAATGGAAAAAACCTGAAGAATACAATCTTGTTTGCGTATTGAAATATTCCTACATACCAACTCGAAAATGTAGTAAATGTATCCTTTATGTGCGGGTTATGAAATTTTGGAATGCCTAACTCTCCAATCTCGAATTGCCTTCAGCAGTTGCTGTTTTTTTCAGTTTGTGGCACATACCTGAATCCTGAATAGTTACGAACTTTTATGACTGAACCCTTTAACAATCAATTATTGAAAACTGAGTTTGTAGTAATAGAACTGAAAATCAAACATAAGTAAATATACCTACAATTTTTAACTATAACATAATTTTGAAGACCACAAAACAACAAATTTCTCAAAGAATCTCGAACTCCATCACAGCCAGACAACAAATTAGCAGTTACAACACTTAGAAGAGCACTGCGTGCCCTCCAATTTCCTCTAACCTAATATGGGTTTTATCCTTTCAACATTGCAAGACACAAATTGCCAAGCAAATCCTTATTAGTAGCATTGCCGTATATCCGTTTCTTTTCATTAGTTGAATTGCACGTGACAATGGAAGCGATTTACTTCGGTTTCAGTTCCGTTATTGTATTTTACACGGTGGAAGAAGAGGGATGGAAACTAGGACAGAAAGAACAAAATAGAAGACAGAATGACAAAATTATTTTCTTATGTGCTTAGGAGCCTTGTTACCTTCTCGTATGACTTATGGTAGAATAGTACATATATCAAAAAAAATAAAAAAACACAACATGCAAAGTGTGCATGATTTTAAATTCACAGAGTCACTAGCCAAAACCTAGATAGGCATATCCTAAATACAACAATGCTTAAAGTCATAATATAACTTCTTTATATTTTTTTAACTTATACTTCTACGTTTAAGTATTATGAACTTTACCTTCCTTTTCAGAAAATTAAGAAACTTTATCACTATTTTGTTAAATTAAACGAATATTTATAGGTACCTAACTATCTGTTTCATTTCAGGTTTTGTTTATTTATAACCAAGTATTTATGAATATTTGTCGTTACGTACCTAATAATCAAAAGAGTTTCAGTACATGTATTCTTTTAATTTAACCGATAATTTAACAAAGATTAGAAAAAAACCTTCTCAATGTAGGATACTATCGACCAAATTTTATTAGGTACATACCTTAATTACCGACAGTAGAAGGAAATGGTCATTACTGCTGTAAATCCAACCCCTAGCGCCAATCCCTACCCCTATAAAAAAACAGCCCCTATAAAAAAGTTTCCCCTGTTGAAGATCTACCCCTGTGTAAAAAAAAATTCGCCAAAAAGGCTGTTATTTTTGAAAATAAAGTTTAAGCAATCTGTAATAGATGGCGTTATTAGTTAAATACTGAAAATAATATTTGCAAAGGTTAAATGAATATCAATTAATATGACACGTGTAGGTATAGGAAATGCACTTGCAATTATAAAAAAATACCGTTATTCAGATGTTAAATGAATATCAAATTAAATGATGCTCACTACACGTGTGCATTCGTCATCTTATTTACGTATGTATAGACAATTGTGAGAATTTACATGTATTAGATGACGACACATTACATAACTGTGGCACGGAATATTAAGTGTCGGCATCCGATCCTCACCTTGAAAGCGAAAGTTGTTCTCTAATTATTGTTTTCGCAAAAAAGGGGCCCACAAAAAAACAATAGCTAAAATAATTTATTTTATTTTATTCAAATAAATATCAATAAAAATGGTTTAATTTAACACGTAAACAAGTTATTATAATAAATTTGCATTTTTAATACAATGCTGGTTGTACAGTTTTTACAATTATTTATAAAGTGATATCCACAATTTCCTATTTCCTCGTTACTAAAATCATATCCTTCGATATTGAGAACTGTTGGGCATAAAAATACAAATTGTCGTAGATATAGTCCCTTTTCTCTGGTGGTGACAAATATTTTATCCATACTTTCTAATTCGCTTTTTAGAATTCCCACAAAATACTTGTAGTCAAAGTAGTCTTTTCTGTGTTTATCATTACAATTCCAATTAAGGCCGCATATTTCTCTAGTGCAATCACGTATCTGTGTTTTAATTTGATTATTTAAATATTCAAATTTTATATCCGGTTCAAATAAATAATGTTTTATGTATTTTTTATCGCAGGAAACACAATCACATTCACAAGACTTTAAAATAGTTAATTCCTTAAGAAAATAGGTATTATTTATATTGAAACCCAAAACATCTACAAAAGCGATCTTGGATTTATCGTTTTTTTTTACAATGTTCATCGTTTACAATTACATAGATCTGACTAATTTTGTTAGAGGCGAATATGAATATATATGGTCTGATAAAATTAAGGCATATGCGGTTGTATTTTGTGGGGCATTTTCCTTCAATGAAAATTGTATGCGCAGATCTAAAAGTGAGGAGTTTGAATTTAACAATTCTTTCTGGCGTGATATGTCAAACACGACAAAGGGACAAATTGTTTTAAATAATTTTTTATCCACCATAGGCTGGTTTTGTTTATCATAATAAGAACGTTGGAAATTCGCAAACATCTCATATATGATGGAATAATTGTTATGCTCATAATCCACATGTAAATTGTCATATGGGAAACAATCCGAATTTATAAATAATTTAATATTTGTCAATTTGCAATGATCAAATGTGCTCATATTTTTTCTTAAATTATTCTTTTTATCAATAGACAAACAGAATATTACATATCTGGGCTTTTCTAATTGGGTAGAAGATTTCACTACCCAATCAAAATCTTTTGATATTTGTAATTCCGGAATTGTGTATAGATTCCATTGACGTGAGAAAATAGATAATTCTCTGCCACTGTCTATTACTTGTAAAAGTTTTAATTTACTGTAGTCTGATAATTCAACAATGGGAACTCTCCAAACAATTTTTTTAATGTTTAATGTTACAGGCTCCGGTCCTACATCATACATTGCATTTAAATTAGTGTTGCTTCTAATTAAAACTAATTCTTGTTTCATGAAAACAATAACTTTCTTGAAATCCTCCGCAAATCCTAATAATGTTCTCAAAGGTACACACACCGAAAAATGCCCATCATTTAGATGATAATAACAAGTATCATCTACGTTCCAGCCCGCATTTGAAAGGATGGCCGACTCGGCACTTGAAAATGATAGCAAACCTTTGACCGTAGATACTATTCCGGGCGTATGACATGACTCAATAATTTTTCCATTTAATTCATACCTAATTTCTTCAAACAAAAAAGGCACAAAATTGTTTACTAATTTGGCGGTTAATGAGGGCCTTTGATCCCTATTTTGAAGAACTGTTCCCTCTAAATATATATATGAATCGCTGGGCAAAGTTAAAATTTCCGACTGGGGTACAGTTATTCTAATTTCATCGTTGACGTTAAAAGTATTCGTAGCATAAGGGTAATATGAATGTTTTTCTAATCTACTTATGGAATTATCAAAGAGGGGTGTTTCCAATACATTTAAGCTATCGTCCATTATTTTTTAAAATAGTTAATCCTAAGGATTGTAAAAATTTTTTATTTGATTTTGTTAAACCTTTGCCTTTAAAAGATTTTGCAGTACTACACGAATTTAATAAATTATTCCTATTTATATATGATTTATTGTATTTAATAACCATTGTTATAAGAATCAACTATAAATTCTGTTTATTATGAGACAATATACAAATTTGTACTGAGCAAATAAAATCGTTTATTGTCTATATATAGTGCACAATTTTAATATGAATATCGCTGATTTTTTCTACGCAAATGTAATCTTGCAGAGACCCTTTCTCCTCGTAAATTTATTAAATCCCCATTTTGGTCGACTATTTTTAATTCGATAAAATGTATTTTTTTAGTGTTTAGAGGAAAATATATAACGTTGTCCTGAACAATGGTTTCTCGAAAGCCGAATGGATTACTAAAAGTAAAATTGTAAATAGAGTGGCTCTCCTTCCCATTATGATAATTCCCATGTGCAATATTACATTCGACACTCATCACATTAATTCTAAATATGTCAATGATTTTCTGTGATATTGTTTTAACATTTGAAGGAATAACAATTTTTCCAAATCCCAACATTTTCCCGATTGAACTTTTTTCGCTTAAATCTACAATATAGTTACAAAAAATTTCCGACTTTAAAGTTGTTGTATTTGCCACTAAATCGAATTGAATTTTTCTAGTAAGATTTTTATTTAAATCTTCAATTTTTTTATCAATGAATTTTTTTAGTTCATCAAATTCGTAGGCCCCCTCGGGTATAATTATATTATTGTTACCAATTTTTATCGAATTACAAGTGTCATCTATATTCGGGACACAATTGTACGTTTCAAAGTTTACTAAGCCGATTTCATAATCGTCGCCATTCAGATCAATGGGTGGGTCGAAATAGGATGTTAAAATTGTCGTATTTCCGCTGAGTGTAAAAGTAGTCATTTTACTATATATTATTATATAAAAATCTTATGCATAAATGTCCACAATTATATTTATTTAAATTTTGAAAATTATTATAATTATATTTAATCGTTACTGGTCCTGAACTATTTAAATAATCTACTAATATATATGGTGGTGGAAGATTACCGAAGGAATCGAAATATAATACAGAGTTACCATTTTTTATATAGGAAACCCAATGAGTTCCATCCCCACTACTCTTATCTAAATTGACTATACCACACTCCACAGTTTTTCTAACAACGGGTGGTAAACTATTTAACATAAATATGCCTCTAAAGTAGGGGATTTTTAATTTTTTAACATAATTTTGTATTTCAATATTTGTTAATGCATGTCTTGGCAATATCAATGGAATTTTTTTTTAAATACAACACCATATCCCTTTTTATATGGTTTTAAATATAATCCCCTTCCAATCGCAATTGAATCTAGCTTCTTGTTAAGTTTCTTTTTCTCCTCTAAACTTTCTTTAGCTGCATTTGCTCTTTTTATTGATGAAACAATGTTTGCAACACTACCACCCAAAGATCCTAGTAAAGAAGCTGCGCTTAATATAGGCAATATTGCCCCTATAAATCCCCCCGTTTTCGGAATGGGTATAATTCTAGACGGTTTCTTTTTACCTTTTCTATTTTTATTTGCATTTAAAGCAATCGCTACAGCATCTTCAAGGCTATTCGGTTTTTGATTTTTCAAAGCTATTTTCGCTCTTTTGACAGCCTGATTGAAAGTAATACCCTTACCAATAATTTTTTTAATCCCTGACCTTAATCTTTTCTTTACACCTTTTCTTCTGATGCCTCTACCTATTGTTTTATTCATTCGAGATTTTTGATGGTGACCAAAACCCAACATAGTTTTACCTTTCATTGCACCAGCCACTAATAATGAAGCGAATTTTTCTTTTAAATTCGAATCTTTTGCTTTAAACCGATCCAATGCTTGTTTAGCCAAAATTTTATCAGCCCTATGTCTATCAGTCAAATCTTTATTTTTCCAATAGAAAATATCGTGCTCCTTGCAAAAATTGTCCAATTTATTTATTGGTTGGCTATTTCGAGCAAGTCTATCCTCAAGTTGAGTATTGGGGCCGCAATAATTATAATTAAAAATGTGCCACTCTTTTTTTTTCAATTTGTCGAGTATACCGCTCCCGAACATGTAATAAAGTTTACTAAATAAATTTAAAAGTTTTTTTATTTATATACATATATTGTTACAATGTTTAATAATCGTTATTATTTTAAATATATATAGTAATAGCATATTAAAAACACAATAGATAAAAAATATAAAACAGTTGACAGTATAAAACCAATTTTCCAATTTAATGCACAGACAGTGTCGCAATTTGAATTTTTATCATCTACTTTACATTCATTTATAATAATTTTATGCCAATCATCTGATTCAATCATGGAGCCGTTCATTTGAAAAAATTTTAGTTTATAATTCAAAACTGATATGTTTTTATTGATGTTTATAGACGTTTCGTAGATTCTTCCATTGCTTAGCAGTCTACCATTATACAACAATAAATCATTATTTCTACTAGTTTGTTCCATTCGAATCCACGATGATGGATAAAGATCGTTTTTTGTCCCATTATAATCGAGACATATTAATGCGTCAATTGTGTTCTGTGGTACGGCCGTGTAAAATGTTGAATTTAATGTTGCCGTTAAAAATAATAAACCAGCTGCATGAAAAGCCATTGCAAATGAATACTACTCTAATACTACTAAACTAAATCCTTTTTATCTATCCACCCCCTCTTATTAACTCCCAAAAATTTCACATACAGTTTTCTACCATTCTGTTTTTTTCTTAATATTTTCTCTACAAGGTAAATATCATGATATTTTGTTAGTTGTAATTCTTGTTCATAAAATCCACCTTTAATAATTTCACCGTCTTCGTCTTGAAGAATATAAGTTGTTGGGTCGGTTAATTTCACAGAATAAATTTTAAAAATTTCGTTAGACCATGATGGTCTATAACCCTTAGAAAATAATTCGCGGTATTTACTTATTCTAACATAATCTCCAACTTTAAAACGATTATTTGTTGTTGCGTATTTAATTCTATTATACACTGTTGATAACAGTTTCCCTTCTGTTTTTTTAGTTACATCAATTGGTTTCATTTTTATAGTTGAATGAATAGTATTGTTATATTTGTGAATTATCCCATCCAAAATATCATGCCATTTGTAATTTCCACGATAGCTAAACTCAACCCATAATAATTTTTTTATTGTTCGAATAACCCGCTCCACTATTGAGGCTTTCTTAGTACTATAAGTTGAGTAATGATTTATTGAATGTTTATTCATTAAATTTTTAAATTGTTGATTATAGAATTCTTTTCCAAAATCGGATTGTATATTTTTGGGAATATTATCAGGTTCAATAATTGAGGCTAATGCTGAAACAATATCTTTTGCGGATTTTGTTTTAACACCTCGCGCCCATACATATTTACTAAACGTATCAATAACCACCAATATATAATTTAGTCCTTTATTAATTTTCGAATATGGTCTCATTTCAATTAAATCAATTTGATAAAGATCTCGAATGCCCCTCATGATCACCTGTCTCCTTGTAAAATTTTTACGGGCCGGTTTGTGAATTTCCAAGACAACGTCTCTTTTAACATCTTGTATTATATTTTTTTTATTGTTCATTCTGTTTTAGCTATTATTATTATAAATAATATTATGCAATGACTTTAGCCTCACGCAATTCCTCAAATATCGATTCTATTTCGTTCTCGATTATGCCGTTGTTTCCACTTTGTTTACTTGCAATTAATAATTTTAATCTGTCAACTAATTCATTTACATCATTAAAATAGACATATTGGGGTCTATTAGTATTATATGACATAATTGCTTGAGATTTATCGTTTATTATATTATTTAGCGAAATACTTTTGCTTTTTATTCCCCCACCTTTTTTCTCACGTAAATGTGGAGGACGTAACCGATGAGCAATTCCACTCACACTAGAGATTCTAGGCATCGATGGGCGTGGGAAATTCTTATCGAATTCTGCGGTGGCGATCGAAGTCATTATTGGCTTAATAGTATTTACATATTTTTCACCTCGATTTCCACTAACTTGTTCATTCGCTTGAAAATTTCTTTTATTTGCATTAGTCAGGAGTATTAACTCTGCAAAGGCTTCCCTATCTTTGTTTGTAATCAATGCATTTTTAGGTTTTGTTTTAAATATCAATTCATATAAACCTTCCGTTCCATCAAAAATTTTATCTTTGACTATAATATCTTTACCTTTAAAAGTCATAACACTATCACCGAAAGTGAGTTTTTCTAAAACTCTGTCATGTCGAACGTAATGAGTATCATATTCGTTTTTGACATCTTTTATTCTTTCCATCAAATAATGTCTAGGTAATTCGTGATCAAATTGTTCGAAATATTCATCAAGCCCTCCTTGCGTCATTTGTTCCAGCTCGGGTGATTTAAGTACCGTGTCGGGTGATGTCTGCAGTTGTGGTTCATCGTAAATATAACTTTCATCATCGGGGATGTGCTCAAATGTTTTTTCCATTGTTTGGTCTAAGAATGATGTTTCCTTTAATATATTTTTCGAAGGCTCTGATGAATGTGTTGATGGTGACAGCACAGATATGTTAGCGATGTCGGCGAGGGGGGCTTTCCTATCTAACGACTCCGCTTGAGTTGTCCTCATCATAGATGACCTTCGTCTCGGTTTGGTCGGTGCATCGAATACCGCGTCGTCGTGCTCATCGTTTATAGTTGTAGTATCTAAATTATTTGTGCTGTCGTTTGGCTCGTCAATGTAAAGCGTTCGAAAATCGCTAGGTCTAAATTTATAGGAGCGATCTTTCTTGATATTATATTCGTCAGCATATGTGTCGCTTTCTTTCTTGACAGCATCCTCTAATTTTATTATTTTAGGATCAAATGACTCCTTTAAAATTTTCTTAAGAGGCTGATATTTTGATTCTAAAAAAGTTTCAGCATCCTGTCGTTGAGATTTAATTAAATCAAATTTTCGTTTTACACTTTTACGAGCTTTAATTAGCTTTTTTGTTAATTTTTTATCCATATTTATGAATAAAACGATACAATCACTAAAGCGGAAAATTAAATAATAACAGTACTGCAAAACAACTTATCTATTTATAACCGTCGTTTTTTTTTAATTATATTTGTATATAATTGTCAAAACCCCTTCTATACCGTCCATTATTTAAATCGTTTTCCTTTGAAATAACTAAAAAATCATATTTATCTTGCCAACAAAAATGACATATATTTAAAAATTGCTTAAAAGACATGTCTGTATTTACATGATCATTGTATATATGTTCAAGACTTCTTCGATCACAAGGAAATATTATTAAAAAGTTGGCATTCTCTCTTAATAGGTGTTTACACGTGTGTGCATAACTCTGTGTTAAATATATGCAATCAATTAATTTATGGCGTCCCATAGAAAAATATTGTTTAATGGGGCTTTGATTTTCACACACAATATCGTCAAATATAAAAACAGAGTTTTGTTTCGCTTCAAGAGGCTTAATTATTTCGTCATGTTCTGAATATTCATAATATCCCATACCTTTGATTGATTCTATTAATTTCGCCAAATATCTGTACAGTGGTTGAAAGAGGGTTTTTGAAAAAATATACACATTTTCAAATTTTAATCCATTTTCATGTTCTAATAGATTAATAACAAGGTTTGACTTTCCGCAACCGCTCTTCCCCACCACAATCATTTTAACTTGTTCTGTTGGAAATAAACTAGAATGACGAGTACTGTTATTGGTCAACTCAAGAACATTGTGTTTCTGAATGGAAAGTGTAATTGGTTGTTTTTTAACATGCATAGTGTACAAATTGATTTAAAATGAATTTTTAAATAATACAATTGTGTTATATATGGTTATTCAATATCTTTTATATTTTATTTGAAATAAGTACATTTATTAGTTCATGTATATTATGTAAAATACATATGTGTATACTTATTCACTAACAAATTTTAATTTCAAATACCCGTCTTCCTCATCGGGATTTTCAACAATAAATGAAATATGCTGCTCCAGAATGTTTTTATTCAATGTGTTTGTTTGATTTCCAAGTTTTTGGGCATATCTCTTGGGAAACAAAACGTCGGTGTTGTCATCTAATGTAACCACCAAGGTGTTACCAAATTTCATTTTTTGCGATCGAAATGCTAAAATTCAAATTTTTTTTAGCTCTAAATGTATGTGTAGTTACGAAAACATTATAGATGTCTTACCGGTAATTGTGTATTTCTTCCCAATTTCCAGATCACTTAGTTTTATCCATGATTTTTCAACACCGTTTAACAAATCGACAAGATTGTTGTTGCTTGCCATGATGATTAAGACCAAATGGTATATGTGTATTATATGTTGTTGTTGTTAATGTAAGAAACACCAAAACCTACTGTAATTCAAAGAAGAAAATGCTAGAATATATATACCCCACTAATTATTCTAATAGTTATTACTCACCGAGTTATCCACGTGGTACCCCCAAGGTAAAGTGTCAATTTTATTGTCCAATAAATATCGTTTATCGTCTTGTGCACATAGTGCAATTTTAGATCTTGTTATTGTATAAATTTTATGTTTTTTCGATCTAATATGTTTTTCATTAACATTAATACTTTGATCATTAAATAGAGCCTTTAAATAATCATCGAAAGTAATTGTCTTTACACTTTGGGCTTTAATACCCTTGATTTTTTTATGTTCTCCATATTCTCCATCAATTTTATAACTATACATTTTGCTTCTTAGGGATACGAAATGAGTCATAATCTTCCCATTTAATTCGTCCTTCAGTTTTCCAGGAATTTTTTTTGTTATTGGAATATTGAACAGGTTATTTTTGTCATACGATGATGTATCAAATAAATGAATATTTTTCTTCATTTCTTCATAAATATCAATATGTTTTATCTCATAAATAAGGCTATCAGTATCGGTGTATAATAATTTTGCCAAATCCCCGTAATTTTCTCGAACGAAGTTATAATGAAAATTATATAGTGTTTCCTTTGCAATATCTAATATTGCAAAACCAACATAAATAGGCTTATCTAATTTAACTTCAAGTTTGTTCAATTCTATTGCAACAAAATTTTCAGAAAATATTGTAGAGCGTTTAAAATGCGGCATTGCAATATACCTATGACACCCGAAATGTCCCTCCCAAGACGTTGCCAATTTTATGTCCCTATACTTTCTAACAGACTGTATTGATTTGCCGTATAAACAGTTGGTACAGTTTTTATAATAATTCTTTTCAAAAGTGCTATTCGCATTCCGTCTTAACTCGCTATTTAATTCAATAAATTCTTTCATCCATCTTGATTGATTGAATTTTATAACTCTATGAATATTAGTAACTCTTAGATTGTTTTCTAAACATTGTCTTAAATATGCATGATGAATTACATACTTTTTCTTTGGATAAAGACTTGTTATTAACTTTTTCTCTTTTCCGTTTGGGGGAATTGCGTGTTCGGGACAAAAAGGTAAATCTTTGTGTTTATCAAACATTTGTTGTGGCGTCTCTATGTCCACTTCGAAAATATATCCAAATGGTGAATCCTCATCTGGTAACTCTTTTAGATTTATTAACGTTGGGTCCACCCATTGAAATCCTCCGTATGGTAGCGGTTTTGTCATTACATATCCGTATAAATTAACAAAATCACCGTAAAATAAATATGTAGATTCAATTTCGGGATTATAATTTTGCATATATTTGTTGTTTGCCTCTGAATATTTACAATTACTTTGAACTAATCCCCCTCGTAAACTTTTCTCAATCATGTTATACATATCGGTATCAACAATGAGTTCTAATTGAATTTTCGTATATTTGAGCATTGCGTCAAAGGAAAATGAGGCGTTTGTCAAATAGTGTACGGGGTCTAATCCATATGTTTTTAAGCTTGTTTTTCTATAATTTTCAAACACATCGGCTAACAATAAGGTATCGGTTTTTAGATATAAATCCATATATTCCCCCAAATTTTTTATTTTCATTTTATTCCACACATTTAATGCGTGATTATATTCATCGTCGCTAATATTCTTATCATATAATTGAGAATAGAATAATTCAATTCTGGGCAATACGGTGTCATCAAGTTTGTCAATATTGTCTATGTAGTCATAACAAAATACTCCCTTTTTACAAACTAATTTAAATTCGTCCTCGTTCTGTACAAAAGACTTTGTAATAATTTTTCTCTCATTTTCCAAATTTTTTGATAGGTTGTCCAAGCTTTCAGGCAAAAATTTGAAGGAATCTAAAAATCTTAGGGAAATGCTACTATTCATTACATATTTTTGAAATGATATGTATTTCTCAGTTGAACTTGGAATTAGTGTGACGCCGCCTTTATCATATTCCGCTAATTCTTGAATAAAAAAGTGTGTATCATAATTGGAACTATTGTGAATAATGATTGGTAAATATTTTTGTTTTTTATATTTTAGGTTACACAATTGATGTGAGGGACCATTGTATTCTCCATTGAAATGGTTATGATCTTTTACTTTAACCTCATTTTCTTTAATAGCTTCCTTACAAATGTGACATATATTACAATGCTTAAATTCGTATTCTTGATGTGTTGTTAAAAATAAAGCTTTGGGCGTTTTAACTATTTTATCGATTTCATAGGACAATGCCGCCATTTCTTTAACAAACCAGCGGGGACAATCAAATCCTCTATATAATTTAAATCTGGATAGGTTCTCGTCATATGAACATTTAAAATAAAAGGCCACACTATAGGGGCGGTGATTTTGTAAAATGTCTTCCTCTACAATATTTTTCTCCAATATACTCTCAAAGTCTGCATAAACTACAAAAGGTTGTAATTGTTGAAATTGGAAATTTTTAAATTTGAGTGTAGAATTATTTTCATCGGGTAAAGTGGTTTTACAATCATTATATTGAGAACATATTTCTATGTGTTGTTGATATTTAGAATTATTTAAAAAACAATTTAAACAAATGTCGCAAACATGTATTTTAGATCGTTTACTACTGAATCTTTGATTAGATATTAAACGAGAAAGGTCTTTTATTAAACAAAAATGATATACTTTCTTTGATTTATTGGGAAAATTGTAATCATAATCGACTTTTTTTGTTAAGGCTAAGAGGTGTATTGTTTTGTTTAAGACCGAATTATTTCTTGATATAATAATCGGGTATACCTTCTTTTTTTTATACATGTATACATTTATTCGAAGGTTATTTTTTTTTTCAAATTTTGGTATTTGATCAAATGTAAAGGGGAAGGTAAAATCTTTATAGTTTAAATATTTTAATTTATGTTTATAGGAGGAAACTCTATTGGCATTATTCGTGTTGGGAAATTTTGCTGCTAAAATACTATATAAAAAACATAGAGAGTCGTTATTATGAACATTTATGATGGCTTTTTTTCTTTTTAAAAAGTTACTTAATTCAATATAAGTAGATTGTCCTAAACAAATGGGTTCATATTTATTAATATTTACCTTTAAACCAATTATACTTTCTATCGCCCATCCGCTCTCTTTTTGTTGAAAATCGTCGAGATTATTTAAAATTTTTGTTGCAATAGTTTGATATATAGTTTTGAAATCCGAATTTTTATCAATTAGATGATTTTCTACCATAAATGATTTTACCTCTTGTTTTCCGGTACTAGGCAGTACAAATTTGCCCAAAAAGACAAAGTTCACTTTCACCGGAGTTTTTTTTAATATTTTCTTAATTTTAATTTGAACACTGCGATACGCCTTATTTAGAAATAATTTTGGGTCTTTATATGATATATTTATTACCATTCCGGTTAACATTCTACTTTTAAAAATAGATTTAAGGTCTTTCCATATTAGTCTTCCATTACTTTTTGATACATCGCCTCCACCCTTTTTTTCAATGAAAATATTCTTCAATGTCTCAAGTTGTTCCTTTAATATCCCTAGGTTTGTTTCAATTTTACTTGCATTTTCGGTGCTTTTGATGTATTCACTTGAATTCACTTTTAAAAATCGGTTTATTAAATTTATCACACATTGAACTTTTTTTATGTATTTCTCACATTCTTCTTTAATTCTTATAAGAGGAATAATTTGAAATATCAACTTTATAGTTTGTGAACTTAACTCGCTTATCGTATTCATTTTTATTTCTGTAAAGATTTAGATCTTAACATCACATTATATAGGTGTATATTGGATATATATATACGTACGAGCATATTTGTCAGCAATAAGGGGGGTTTTCGAATTAAACAAAGACAGTTGTTTATATCATATTTTATTTTATATTTGTTTTCAATATGTAGGTATAATATAATATGAATTTAATAAGTTCATAATAGTTGATATAACATATTCCCATTATTTTATTATTTTCCACTTGAGCCATAATTTAAAGCTTTTCTCAAAATATTTGGTAGCACTTCTGTAGGTGTTATAGATGTCTTCAATTGAGCGGTTGGTAAAATGACAATTTGAGCGAATCTTTGTCCTTCTGTCAATGTACAATCTGAATCTGCAATGAACACACTGCTGAGTTCTCCATTGTATGTTGGGTCTACCAATCCGCTTCTCAAAACACCTAACAAATTAGTTGAAGATCTGGCAATTATTATTCCGCAGTAATTTAAAGGAATTACAACTCTTTCTTTATAAAAAATCAAAATTTTTTCATTTTTTTTACATATATATTCTTCTTTTACTTTTAAGTCATATCCGCTATCGCACACATAATTTTTAAATAATTTGACATTCGAAAATATTTGAGGAAGGTATAAGAATTTTGCGGTATTGTAAATTTGATTAATGGACGACTCGATATTCCTATGATCGACAGTCACAGTAGGAAGTTTAAAATATTTTGCAAAACACTCAAACATAATGTGTTGTTTTTCAATATATTCAATGGTTAATATGTCAAGACCATTATTACGTTTGATCATCATGTTCAAAATAAGCTCGTAATTTTCTTTCATAGGTAGAATTATTAAAATTTTTGATTTTTTATCGTCTAACAGACCCAATTCCGCCATTTGAGAAAAAATTGTGTCAATTTGTAATTCGTGTTGGTTAAAACCGGCAAATAAATTATGAATCATATAGTATATAATGACAGCAAAGGAGGATCGATCGAATATACCAGCTTGAGTTCTATTTTTTTGCGAATACATTAGATATGCCAGTGTAGTTATTGGATTTAATGGATGAAGGAAGTCGTGCCTTTTTGTGTCTTCATCATAGTCCACTAAAGAATATGTTTAGATGATAATAAAATCAATCAAATAAAAATCTGTTTAACTTACCAAAATTTACCGGATATTCTCTTGCTAGTTGTTTTAAAACAGTAGTTTTAAAACAGCAACAAACACCATCAACAAATAATTGGGCGCTCATATTTCGGATTTATTGGCTTAGAAACAGCAATTTCAAACTGCAGAATACGTGTGCAGTTGTTACCTATATATATATATATTCCCCTAAAATTATGTTTTTTATTCAAAACAATACATACTTTGTAACTTGTTTCTATTATGTCATTATTGAAGACACGTGCATTAAAAATTAGTCGATTGAATGCTAATATTTATTATACATATTTATATTTTCATGAATATTTAATTTCTTTGTGAGATCATTTAATTTACGGTGCAATTTACAAATACTAAGCGTAAACAGTTTACGTTGTTTTAAATTATGACATATATATATATATATATATGTATATATAATTGGGTGGCCTTTCTTTAGTACTCAGTTTTGAATATTTTTTTTGTGATCAAGATGTATTTTGTGGATATTCAAGGTTTTGAATATAAAAAGACACATCCGTTTTATATAAAAGAAATCTCAATTATAACAGACAATGACGAACTTATTCATCAATTTGTCAAAATGCCAATAAAAAACTATGATTTGTCCGACAAAGAACGAGCCCATAATTTTTTTTTGACAAAAACATTACATGGAATAGAGTGGAACACCAAAAATCCCGAAATTAATTTTGAAGATATTGGATCATTTCTGGCGACGCACATCCCAAGTGATAAAATTATTTATGTGAAAGGATTAGTCAAAAAGACCATATTGAGTGATTACGTAAAAAATATTATAATTAATTTAGAAGATATTAACTGTCCATCTTTAAATAGTCTTAAAAATGGTAATATAAATTTATTCCACTGTGGAAAACATTTATTTAATAATTTAAATTGTTCAATGCAAAATGTTAAACTATGTAAAAATTGGTTCTCAAATATAAACAAATAAAATCAGATTATTTACTTAAATATAGATTTTTATTTATCTCAATTCATTTTTAACATGACGCTCGACAAGTTCGGACGGCATATAGTAAGGAAATATCTTAATGATCATAGAAAATCACTCCCCAATAAACAAAATGTGTCAACAACTTCTAATATAGCTCAACAAATTGACAGCCTAATAACGAAAAAACTTGATTTACTAAGATATGAATTCGAACAGAAATTGCAATCATTAAGTCCTGCCGGCAATCTTTTGAGCCAAATTCAAAAATTAGAATCTGATTTTAATAATAAATTAGCTTCGGAATTCACTAAAAACTCCACGAAAACTTCTTTAATATCAAATGAAATAAATAGTTTAAAACAAGATTTTGAAAAAAAATTACGCTCTCTTGAGGGGCATTTTATTATAAACTTAAATATTGGTCCAAATAAGGAGCCTGTAACAAATTTTCTTAGATTAAGCACGGGCGGTTACAAATATATAATACATATTGCTGAGTGTGAATTATTATTGGTGAAAATTAGTGAAGATATTAATAAATTTCATATTTATGTTAATGGAGTACATGTACCTTCTATTATTGGAAAAAAATTGAAAAAAAATGATATAATTAATATAAAAGACGCAACAAATACTGTGAAGAATACGGTTCGTGTAATTTTTTTTGTAAAGTACCCAGTTTATGTGTAGTGAAATTAATTCATAAATAAAAACAATCTGCTTTATTATTTACAAATAAATTATCTTCTTGAAAAACATTTGCATTTTTTTCAAATTAACATATTGCAATTACCTATACCAACACGTGTACAAATATTATTGATAATCTGTGTAACTTTCCGTGAGATTTAGAATTAATTAAATATTACATATTCTTGATACAACAAAAGGATTTGTTTTTCAATTTGAAAATTGTATTTCCCTACTCGTGTACATGAATTATTGATATAATAGAAGATTTATTTGATGCACTTTGTGATCAATTAAATATGCACACTCTCATAAAACAACAAAAGCAATTGTTTTCAATTATTAAATTGCTATTACTTACACGTATGGAAATATTTGTGTACATATTGCAATTACCTATACCTACACGTGAACAAATATTATTGATAATCTGTGTAACTTTCCGCGAGATTCAGAATTAATTAAATATTACATATTCTTGAAACAACAAAAGGATTTGTTTTTCAATTTGAAAATTGTATTTCCCTACACGTGTACATGCATTATTAATATAATAGAAAATTTATTGGATGCACTTTGTGATCAATTAAACATGCACACTCTCATAAAACAACAAAGGTAATTGTTTTCAATTATTAAATTGCTATTACTTACACGTCTGGAAATATTTGTGTAGAGATGGAAATTAAATATTCAGAAATCAATCTTATATATAGCGAGAGTTGGCGTTTTAAAAATAGTACAATTTGCTAATCCTACTATAAAAAAAAACATGTCGGTTTTCCCTTCAACCGTTAAAGTCGTGTATGCCGGTCCGGATGTGTCCGTGTTCGAAGTTGATTTCACGGAAGAGTTAAATGAGCACGAAGAATTAAATGCCCGCGAAAAAATTAAAGACGCGATAAACAATTATCGGCGTGAATGTTTTCGTTGTGGCGAATCTTTCTTCGTGTGCGGTTGGAATAGCGGTTTCCAACTGACCTCTTCTGTCGTGGTGAGGGAAGAGCCTGCGAACAGGACCTTCACCAAAATTGAAGTCAGCTTCCGGTGGAAATTAAGTCTCTTTGAGGAGGGGTGCGTGCAAGACCGCATAAAAGAACGTTTGAATAGCAGAGAAAAAGACTGCCCCTGCGGCAAAAGATTACGAATCTTTTATTGGGATTCGGGATTCGGCATGCACTCCCTGGTGTGTCCGGCCGCCAGAGAAGTCGAGGAACAGCAGCGACGGGAAGAAGAAGAGCGGCGGTTGGAGGAGGAACGGGAACGAGAGAGACAGGAGTGGGAAGGGGCAGATGATGATGTAAGTACATTTATATTGATAATTAAAACATCTTCTTATGTTAATTTTTTTATTTCTATTTCAGATCGAAGGGGCAGCAGCAGATCGTCGCAATTTAGAGGAGGCGTGACGGGAAACAGCTGATGTAAGTACATTTATATTGATAATTTAAACATTTTCTAATCTTAATTTTTTATTTCTGTTTCAGATCGAAGGGGCAGCAGACTGAATCAAAAATTATGGATATAGGAATATTATTTGTATAATAGATAGGTATTAAATATATTTAAATTGTATATAAATATGTATAAATGTATAAATATAAAATTGTATGTAAATAAATGTAAAAAAAATTATATGTAATTAATAAATTATTATATTATAACTTTTTTGTTTTGTTTTTGTTTTTTTTCTACACTTGGAAGGAAATAGATAATTCGACTGAGACCAAGTTGCACCCGAATTAAAAGGGTCAATCGACAATCATTGGGAAGACTCGTATTAGTTCGCTAATTTGCTTTGAAAAATATGCTGTGATTGGTTGTTACATTCGGTTTTGAAATATTCACATATAATCAGCTGTAGCAAAGGTCGGCCTTATTTGTTCTAAAACGATAGTCTTCTCTCTAACAGAATATTGTCTCTCTCTCACACTCTTTGGTTTTATTGTTCATAATAAAGTGTTGCCAATTTTGTTGAACCCCAATTTAATTCGCTAGGTCAATGGATGGCTGCTTCCCACTTGAAAGGTGCCGAGACAGAATGTCGACGATATCGAGCAGACCACCCGGTCAGAACGATTAGTCTGTGTTTGTCATTAGTTACCCAAATTGTAATTTGTTTATTTTAAATATATATTTATTGTTAATCGATTTGTGTATACTTTCTGTTACACCCCGAGGTACCACAACCCCCCTTGTTCTTGCAGGACACAGGTATATAAGAGGGCTAGAGATGAAAGAAGAGCAGTCTTTAAAAATCAGTAGATTAGTCTTTTTAATTGTAAAAAGAACGGGTGAAAAATGGCAGAAAGCGTTGATGCTTGGTTAAGTGAATTTAGTCAGTTCGATTTTGATCAAATTCGCAATTACATAGTGACGTCTGAGAATTACATTTATTCGAATCTAAACGATCCTGATACGCCAGTTTCGGATTTGTTAAACGAAATTTTTGTTCCATGGCGAATCTTTCGTGTCGGTATATTCACCTCTTTAAATAGTGAAACTATAAAAACATGTTTTAATAACAAATTATTGTGTGATAAGCTAGTGGCCAATTTAACGTATTATTTTGAAAATAAAGAAAATATTGAATTCAAAGATTTGGTGAAATTTGTCTCAAATCCAAATGAATTTCAAATGGATGAGGAGAGTGTTTCACGTCTTGAACAAATGAACCCACAGCATTTATTATATTACTGCTTAATCATTTGTTCCGATTCATTGGATGAGACAAATTTTAAAAGAATATGTGAAAATTTGAATATTAACAACATATTCGCCAATTATTACACTATGAAGCACTTCTTAGAAAAATTGTATTGTGATGCAATTTTCTATACAAATATTCCACTATTAAAAAAATTAATGGCATACGATAATTCATTCATTTTCAATGTATGTGAGAATGATTATCACAAAGGAATATTTATGTTTTTGATAAACACAATCGATGGAAAAATGAAAGAGGGAAGAGATGAACCGAATTCGAATTTGGAACAAGTTTCGCTACATATTGAAGATTACAAAGACACTTTAAATTTTGTTAAAACAAATCTTATGTATGTTATTTATTAGATAATATTTATTTATAGTATATGTGTATTTTTATTATATATTTAATTACAAACATAATGTGATTCATTAACATCAAAAGTAAAATTTATTAATTCCATATGTTTGTTTTGATTAAAGTTCATTGAAGCAATAGAAAAGTGTTTCTTTAGACGAAAACAATAATTAGAGAACAACTTTCGCTTTCAAGGTGAGGATCGGATGCCGACACTTAATATTCCGTGCCACAGTTATGTAATGTGTCGTCATCTAATACATGTAAATTCTCACAATTGTCTATACATACGTAAATAAGATGACGAATGCACACGTGTAGTGAGCATCATTTAATTTGATATTCATTTAACATCTGAATAACGGTATTTTTTTATAATTGCAAGTGCATTTCCTATACCTACACGTGTCATATTAATTGATATTCATTTAACCTTTGCAAATATTATTTTCAGTATTTAACTAATAACGCCATCTATTACAGATTGCTTAAACTTTATTTTCAAAAATAACAGCCTTTTTGGCGAATTTTTTTTTACACAGGGGTAGATCTTCAACAGGGGAAACTTTTTTATAGGGGCTGTTTTTTTATAGGGGTAGGGATTGGCGCTAGGGGTTGGATTTACAGCAGTAATGACCATTTCCTTCTACTACCGACAACCCCGTTACCGCGTTAAACAGTTTTCCCAACATCCAAAGTACTCCAAAACTTGTGCACCTTGTAAATACTTTTCCAAAAGTAGGAATTCCTACAATTTCTGAACTTATTTTTTTTGAAATTGTAATGTTTGCAATTATTAGTGTCGCACTTTGTTTATTATTTACCAAACTCCAAATACTCAGAAAACAAAAATATTTTTCACTCTGTACCTATTTAAGTTCTCCTTAGCGGGGGTCGGTGACTCTCTACTTCAGGATTACCTGATTAAGGGGCTATTCGAACAGGGGTATACACTAACTCGTCACCAGATTTAATCCCTTTGAAGTAAGATACACCAATACTCGTAAGATACACCATACTCGTCACCGGCCGATTTCAGGTAATTTCCTAAGAACCTTTCGGAGATACACTAACTGGTCACTGAGGTAATTAGGTATAATTAGTTAATTCTAAGAATCGTATCTCATTTCTCCTATACATTTATTTCTGTATAACTGTGAATTTATTGGACATATTCCCATTCTAATATACCTAATACCATTTTCGACAGTGTTAGAACGTATTATCAAAACGATTTTTATAAATGCAATGAATGTAAAAGTAGAGTTTGTTAAGAGCCAAAGATAGCTCATCAAATGAAAAGAACAGAATTAAAAAATGACAATATTTTGTGGACCTGTGCTAATAGAAAATGAAACTCATTGTTTTTTCTTAGTTTACTTTAAATTTTATATCTTCATATCCAAAGACATTTAAAAAGATTAAAAATTGGGTGACCAGTTAATCCATGCCCCGGTGACGAGTTGATACATCTCATTAAGGTCTCGGTGACGAGTTGACGTATCTCAGGTACCTCTAAATTTTTTTTAATCCTTTTAAATATCTTTGGGTATGAAGATATAAAATTTAAAGTAAAATAAGAAAAGACAATATGTTTTTTCAAAAAATATACATATATTTAGTACATATATATATAGTATCTATACAAAGAAGGTAAATAATTTTACCTAATTCATCTGATGACCTCTTTGGCTCTCAACAAACTATACTTCCACATCCATTGCACTTATAAAAATCGTTCTGAATACGTTCTAAGACTGTCGAGAACGGTATATTAGAACAGAGACAAAACTGTTTTGTCCCTGATTAGAATGAGAATATGTCCAATAAATATCACAGTTATAGGAGTAATGAGATATGATTCTTAGAATTAACTAATTATACCTAAGTACCCCAGTGACCAGTTAGTGTGTCTCCGAAAGGTCCTTAGAAAATTACCTGAAATCGGCCGGTGACGAGTTAGTGTATCTTTCTTGAAAGGGATTAAGTCTGGTGACGAGTTAGTGTGTACCCTTGATGTGCGCCCTCGAACAGTCACAAAGTTTCTCCTGCGGGGCGACGGTGAAAGACGCAAACTTCTCGTCCCTTACGTCTTCACTTCACCCGCGGAGCTCCATGTATTAAAAAACAAACATAGTCCGAATAGGCTACCTTTGTCTTACGCACATTCTTAAAGAGAGAACCATATATGAACGTATCGCCGCAACAACCCATACTATATTCGCTATGCTTGTCTCTTTTTACTTCGCAAATGGGTTGCAAGGGTTTCGTAGAAATGGTGCCATGAAGCCATTTGGGCATATTTTTTGGTGAAACAGGTCTTAAAATAAAGAGCAAAGGTGATACATTACAAAAATCGAGATTTTTCGTTGAAAAATGAACCCACAAGACCATTTCTCCACTCGCTCATTTTAGACCCACTTCACGCCGCTGTGATAGCCCCTTTTAAAGGTAAAAAAACCTTCAGTGGTGGTATTATCAAGTGCGGGTACTATTTAATACCGGTCTTAACTCGCTATTTAATACCACAAATTGGTCTCACTGACGATTTTAGCTATGTTTTGCTGTGTTTTAAAATGAAAAAAAAACAATAAACGTATAGAAAATGGAATACTTTATTTTGTTAAATTATGTACAAAATTAGTACCTAATAAAATAATTTAACAATCTTCTTAATGACAAAATTGATCACAGTTTTAAATGAATTTTCTTATTATATGAGTACATCAGTCTGTTTTTGTCATTAAACATTTTCTTAGACCAAAATTATACAATCGACAATATTGTAGTAATTCATAGAACATCATCTAATTAACATTTCATAAGGTAAAATAATTTGTATATTCTGATAAATACTTGTACTTAAAACACACAAGTAAACAACTTAAATTATTAGTATATTCAATCATAACATTTACATTTTGAATGGAATAATTAACTTAACATATACATTTCATTCATTAAAGTTTAATACTATATGTATATGACATGACAACTATCTAACTTGCTAATAAGCATACAGTAATTACAGATTCATTTTTAATCGTTTTACATGCACTTTTAATTCTTTTTTCCTAGAAAGAATTTCATTTTTTATTTTCAACATAGATGCAATATTAGTATTCTTATTTTTTGGATTAGTTAAGCTCATTCTGGAAAGTTTTATAGACATCGGAGAACAGAGATCTAAGGGAGTCTCTTTTTTCACATCAATTGGAGATTTATCAATAATCACATGTTTTTTCGGCTTATACGTTACAGTGTATTGTACATCTGGAAGCTTCCTTACTGGCTGACTAAGATACCATTCAACACGATTAATTCTACGTAGTTTCGTCTCTTCGTTCAAACAAATCTTTTCCTTATTAATTAATTTTCGACCCAAGTCGGAAGATATTGGAATTTTTGGACAATTATATAATTTGATATTGTGCGTTTCGGTCGGTAAAGGCTTGATGGGATCGATATTCGTCGGGGAGTCATTTCTCTTCAGATAAAAGTATTTCATAAAGCATTCTTTTTGGTAGACTTCGCCATATTTTGTGACATCACATAATTTGATAACAAGTTCACGTTTTTTCTTTTTGCTTACAGTATCAGCTTTGAGTTTAGCATGTTTTGTAGTTAATGATTTCTTGTTTTTTCTCGTTTTACGATTTTTAGATAGTACAGTTTGCTTTTTATTATTGCAAATAAACTGGTTTAGATTAATTGTTCTTTGTATTAGTGGATTTTGTCGAAAAAAGTTAACAATATTTAGTATAACTTGAAAATTAAGTATGCGATTTGTGGCCCTCACTTTTTTCCCATTTGTTGTCACATTTTCGTATTTATTTGATAACCATAGAATGAAGTTTTGCTTCTTTTCGGCGGGGTCATTGGCGCCAACAACATCTGCTGTGTGTAGCAATAAACTGGACACAAATTTTTTTAAAGCGAAATTGTTCATCTTGGAGATTACACTTTCCGGGTAGACACCATTTAATATTGAGTAAAAAATTCGTTGTTGAACAACGGAGAACGTATCACTCACAAACATTTTCAGATTTGTGTTTACAAATAAATAAAACTTATGTCAATTGTCACTTTGATTATACTGACACTGACGCCATCATGGTAATGGGCAACGGTTCAGGAACTCGATATTAGAGGGATTGTGGTGTGCACATGCGCATCGTGGCTAGCATTAACAATTTTGTTAATTTCTTGCACATTTTCCATTGCAAATATTGAGCACTACGACATAATATTTTATATTTGTTTACTACATATGTAACATTGAAATATTAGGACAAATATTAATGCTTTTTAATTTATAAATACTATAGTACCATCTATTGATTAGTAGAGTTGTTAAAAGCAAGCGCACAAAACTATCGAAAAACTTGAAGGAAGAGCAGGTAATGAAGTTTAAATTGCTCGCTTTTATGTAGTCTTTTAATTTAAAAAATGAGTAAAAAGTTTTTTCAAATTAAGATATAGGGGATATGAACCTCATATAAAGTGAAACATAGAAAAACGGGCGTCCATAAAAATTCTCTCAAAAGTTTTGATTAATAATACGCATGTGCTTTAGGCATCATAGAAGGGGGGACAAAAAACTTGCGCATAATTCATGAAAAGGACAGAAAATTACCGTTCTTTTTGCTGTCCTTGTTTTGGTTGTAATAATAACGAAAAAAGAGACACAAAACTGCCTGTACCTAATACGTTTGCCTATTTAGCCTATTTGTAGTGAGTAATGCCTATTTCTTCTCTTTTCTATTTCTTCTATGTATCTATATTGAGCTTACATCATTTAATGACTCGTCATTATTTTTAAATGACTAACAAAAACATGGTTTATAAGTTTCATTAAGAAAGGTTCTCAAAGTAGGTAATGGTTTAAAACCTAAATTACCTGAATCCGGTAATCCAGAAATTTCTATGGTTTGGTTGGTAGGTACTTAAGTACCTACCTGTATTTCTAATGAACGGTTTCAAAATAACGGACTTTTACCAAAAAAAAATACATTAACCGTCTTATGCATCAACAAATAGGAGTTTATATATGTTATTACCGGAAAAACCCGAAATCCAAAAAATTCTAGTTTAGCCTAGGCAAAATGCGAATTTTCTTTCCTGTTTATGGTTTTTTTTTGGTTAAAAAACAGTTCAACAGTTTTTCCGGTAACATATACATAAACACTTCATTTAATTTAAACTCGCTCTAGTTTTGTAAACCTATTTTGGAATATTTTGTCTATATTACTATTTTTTTAATGTAATTAGGAAATTACATACATACGAATATATAAATGAAATACATACAATGATTTAAAAAAATTTAAAACCATTTTGGTGACAGAATAATGACCCAATCTAAACGATTCAACTAGATGTTCTTTTATATTTTATATTGAAGCCACAAACCATCAAAGTCTAATTAAGAGTAGGATGAAGCAGGGGTTTCTCTTAATTGTACAAAATTATATTCAAAGGAAGAGGAGAAGTTCGCAGACCATATTCGGTTATTAATTACTCCTGGGGGGATTCTGTCGTCGTTGTAATCCAAATTTCTCGCGTTTAGTTGTCTAATTAAATTGATTAGAAAATATGTATGTTTGCCATAGTTTCATGTTTTAATTACACTTGAATTGTTAAAACATTGTTCTATAATATAAGAACATTTGTTTGCTTGCTATTTTTTTTTAAATGAACGTACAAGGTAGAAAAACAGCTCAGCAATTAAATCAAATGGAAATAGAAAATTCCATTCGGTCATCCTTAATAAAAAAAATGATTAAATCAACTGAACTCAAAGATGACAAAATCTCAAAAAATTGGTAAAGATGGTATGTCAGCCCTTTGAGAGAAAGAAATTTTTGACTATTAATAAGTTGGATTTTTGCAGTGGTCCTGAATTACATGTCACATTTTCCAAAAATTTTTTAGGAAACTTTGATTCCAAATACATATATCTGCTTAAGCAGGAAGCTTTTCCTGACTAATTTTCTGAGTTGGTATTCTGAACCTAGGTTAGGTACCTAGCTGTACCTACAGCTTGTGAGAAGAGAAACGATAGTTGTAGCTTCGTATTATGACTTAACAAAATCGTGGCCACCAATAGAGTGGCTTGAAAAAATCAACTGTTTTTGAAAAAAAAGGTGGATGGGCTTTTTTAATGGGTTGATGGTTAATTTTACTCTAGTACGATAACTACTGGAGGTCCTAACTGGCGAGGTTGTACATATTTGTTTTGTTAAAAAATTAACGAAGCTTTTCGAAGTTTATGTCGGTACGTGGCAATGCATTCTATTGTTAAATTTAATTTAAATTGTCACATAGTTCATTTACATATTGATTAAAAAAATTTAATTAAAAGTTCGATGATAATCAATTAAAAACGAGTTCATTTCCCTAAATTAAATTACAAACAATCATGTCACTAACATAGGTACATTAAAATTAACAAAGCCAAAGTCTTTTAATGTTTCCAATTCTATATTCTATATTGTATTACTTACTATATTCTTAATTATACTTACCTAAGTGTAAGTTTTTTGACTCTCTCACCAGTCACCATGCTTTTGAACCTAGATTCTACTTTACAGGTTTATAGGTAGATTTTAAATTAAACGTAGGTATATCATCAACCTCTAGTATACCTTTTGTATGTAAATATTCCAATATAAAACGGAGTTAACACCAGTTATAAATTAATATTCAAAATGAACATTTCAAGCGTCAGTATTCAGCCACTTGAATAAAGAAAATTTAATGCATGAGGAAAGTTGAACCATTTTATTTATACTTGATAAATATTCAGTAGTGCGCGGTTTCATCAAGTTAGATGGTAAATAGAAGCGTGATCCAAGAAACTTGCCACTTTTTCTTTTATATTATTGTTTCACTTTACTTTTATGACTAGTTTAATAATTTCGGATACCATCAAATTAGAAAGTTATTTGTTGCTAAAAAATATCTTTTGGAAAATCGTTAAGTATGAAGAGTACCTAATAGTAAAACGGATATTACATATTTATGTCAAAATGTTTTATTTCCATATAAAAATGTTGAATATTTTTATTAAACAATGAATTATTTTTAGTTTTGGGCTGCCTACGTGTCCTGCGACTCCCAATATAGAGACTCTGTTCAACTAACACTGGAACAAATCGACGTTATCAGAAGACTCACTGAAATGTACTATCCACAATTAACTTTGTGCACATCCTCGGATGGTAGGTGTATACAATAAAAAATCTCCCTATCGACACAATTTAATTATTAAACAAGTCAAGCGCGCCTTTTATTCCATTTTTTCGGTAAATGTTCAACGTTTTGGAAAAGGGTGCTTTTTTTGTATTAGGCAAATATTCACACCTAACTTCCTCTGCAATAACGAGGGTCTGAATAAGATCTAAATCAAAGACACAAATACATTTGACAACGAGAATGAACGTTATTTTAATGTGTTCATTATTGTAGATATCAAAGAGGCACACAAGAAACATCAACTGTGTTCATTAATTGGAGTCGAGGGTGGCCACTCGTTGGCGGGCAGCTTGGGCGTATTAAGGACACTTTATCATGTTGGCGTCAGATATCTAACCCTTACATCTACATGTAACACCCCTTGGTGAGTTATTTCGGCCGCAACTTTTGACATATGAATTTATTGTATATGCGGTACGATTACGTCCATCTAATATTTTGACAAATTATCTTTCATATTTATTTATTCGAATTTTGAATTATTTCAATAAGGTCATAGATTATAACATGATATTGAACAATGATGATTTTTAAATTTTAAAAAACGTTTTAGAATTACGGGTTATTAATTTTTTCTGGAGACCGTAGGTAACTTTTATTTAAACAAACAGTTTATGAAATCTTCTTTCAGGGCTGACTGTTCTAATGCTGACAAGCCAGGCAATAAACCTGAACATGGTGGCCTTACAAACTTTGGCAAGGTGAGATTAATATCGAAGGTATTTTAAAACAAGAACACATTTTTCCTTTAATATCCGCATTTCAAACTGTGTAAATTTTAATAAAAACACCAAAATTAAATTAAAACTAGACACAATTTGGATTGAAATATTAAGGAATTATTTCATTAAGTACTTTTTCTTTTTAATGCTGTCAAAATAAATTTTAATTTCTTACATAGGATATTAAACGGTTAATGTTGGACGAAGTTTGTTAATTAATGTTTGCTTTTTTTAATTTTATGAAACTTATCTATCACATGCTGGTAATAGAAATTTATTGATTAGAAAAAAAAATGGAACTGTGATCAATTGGCAAGGATTCAGGTGAATCCATTGTTTTAATACAATTTTGAATATTTTCAATTTAACTTTTATATAACTTTAAAGTTGTAATAACAGATGAAAAAGGACGATTCCATATCAAAATGAGAAAAATTTTACTCATGTTTACAATGTGACTAAGTTAAATTGATTTTTTTATTTTTGTGAAATTGAGTTTTGAAAGAAGCAAAACGTTTGAAATTGAAAAGTTATTCTAAACTATTGAAATCTATATTATTTTTAACTATAATCCAGTATATGTTGTCCATCTAGTTGACAAAAGAGCAAAGTTTAAATTAATATCAGGACTAGGGCACTATTATTCCATTTCACATATTCAATGTAAAACTTTGAACTGATTTGAAATTTCCATTCGATTTGGCTAGAGTGTCATCAAGGAAATGAACAGACTTGGTATGATAGTGGACTTATCTCATGTGTCTCTTCAAACAATGGGAGATGCTTTAGAAGTTTCTAAAGCTCCAGTAATATTCAGTCATTCGTCTGCACACGCACTCTGCAATGAAACTAGAAACGTTCCGGATGCAACATTACGTAAATTAGCATTAAATAAAGGTGTTGTTATGGTAAATTTCTATTCGATGTTTTTAACGTGCAGCGAAGTTGCAACCATTTCGGATGTTGTTGGTAAGTTAATATTCCACAACAAAAGTTACACTCTGGAATTTTGTTTACACTTCCTTTAGTTCCTTTTATACATATAATTTAACAAATGTTATACCTAGCTAACAAATCAACTGGACTAGGGATAACTTAATTTCGGACTAAAATATATGGGGTTGTGTTTATAGTGTTTCGAGGTTCGAGGTTTACCTGCTCCACTTGAACTTGGTTAGCAGTTAAACATTTCATTAATATAACACTTTAGCCTAGAATTTTGATTTGTTCAAAGTTAGTATATTTATGGGAATATTTTCTCATTTAGCGCACATCAACCACATAAGAGAGGTTGCTGGCGTAGACAATGTTGGCCTGGGAGCTGGTTATGATGGAATCAATTTGTAAGTACATATTCTAATTAAAAGTTACAACAAACACTAATGAATTTTCTTGCAATTAGTGTGCCACAAGGACTTGAAGATGTTTCCTCGTATCCAACGTTATTTGCCGAATTAATTGGAACTGGGAAATGGAGTGTGGACGATTTAAAGAAATTGGCAGGTTTGAATTTTTTACGGGTATTTCAAGATGTGGAAAAAGTACGTGACGAATTTAAAAAAGCAAATATTCATCCGTATGAAGATAGTATTAAAATACGACCGAAAGACAATGTTTATAATTGTACATCAATTACATAAGGATTAAAATAATTTGAAAAAACATTCCGAAAAGTGCAACAATTACATTGTGTGTAGCAATCCTGTGTCAAATGATTTTTAATAAATTGGAATAATAAAATTAATGGTGCTAAATAAAAATAAAATCACAATTGTAGTTAATAAGAAATTGAAAATTATATATTGGTATTATTGTTAGAGATAGATTGGACGTTTCCTTTATATTACAAATTTTAGTGACAAGTTTTATACCCTGAAAATAATCAAGTGTAGAAATGTAATGTTAACAATTTTTTTATCATTTTGATTTTGAAGCTCTTGAGCTGTTTGTAGATAATTCTAAAACATATTAGAAGGATGGAGTTGTCATTAAATTTAATTAGTTATTATTAGTTTAATTTTAGTTATCGATAATAATACTCAATTAAAAATAATTGACACTCCTCTAATAGCTAGT
Organism: Silvanus unidentatus; assembly: GCA_963930825.1. Classification (NCBI taxonomy): domain Eukaryota; kingdom Metazoa; phylum Arthropoda; class Insecta; order Coleoptera; family Silvanidae; genus Silvanus; species Silvanus unidentatus. Next base: position 8,206,250 of record OZ005758.1, read on the forward strand.
TCAAACTGTACATACATATGTAATAGAGGAAAAGTTTCGCTTAAAACTACGAGTATATACATACATATTTATATTAGAACAAAGAAAAAGATATATTTGTGATAATTACCTAAATAACTGTTAGAATCACTTAATAAAATTTGAAACGAGAAATTTACAAAAAAAAATGGTCAATTGTAAATTTGTCGTTTTATATTAAAAACCCTAAGTGTTCAAATAAAAATTTTTCTACAATGAAAAATGACTGAACAAAATAATTATCTCATTAAAATGTATTTGTAATAAAAATAACTGCTATGCATATATGAAAACGGAATTTACATGTTTATATGAATTGATTTATGCGTGCGAACTAATAGGAAGTCACTGTTAGCTCTAATAAATGTAGAAAAATGATCTATATAGTATTCGAATTTTCTATTAACGAATGTCAATTATGGTTTCACTGTTTTTACCGAATGATTTTCGGTTCTATATATTTTAAATATCAGCATCATGATAAAAACGACCTCAAGGTACATTTTCGTAGAGTTAAAGTAACATCAAATTAGTTTGAATGCCTCTTAAAATCATACTATTGAATAAATTAATGTAACCTACAATAGATATTTTTGTCAGGGGGTATGAGGACATAAACATTTTGAAAATAAAAATGTTAAAATTTTAGAAAACTGTTATCATATTCAAAACTAATTAAAAGTGCGAATAAAAGTTTGTTTTAAAAACTTTTTAAACATTTCTTTGCTTTATTGCAGTATTGGAAGATATTTTTAATTCCAATGTGATATTGTTTTAATACTCACTGAACAAAAATAATACACCTATTATATGCTTCTTTTAGAGTTAAGACGTTTCTAACCACTTAGACTATAATTCAAGCTTTTGACAACATCGATATCTAATGAATTCATCTACTTATTATAGAAATAATATAAAATAAAAAAAATACACGTACACTGGACCAATTTCTTACTCTTTATATTCCACTTTAACTTAAATTTGTAAATATTTGTAAAATAAGTCGTCCCCAACATATCATAGACATTAGTATTAATAAAAAATATTATTCTTGTGCCAATTATTTGTCACTTTCTGATTTATATACCTTTTTATGGAATTTGTTTGTTGTTTTGAAATAAAATTATTTAAAAAAAATTGTTATTTTGTATTGTTGACCAGTTTATTTTAAAATATCGTTGAACAATAATGAATGGCTGGGATGAGATACAGAAGTACTAAGTACGCATCAAATCCTTGCGAGTGAGACAATTCGCTTAACAAGCACGGTTTGGAAATAAACTTGACCAAAAAATATCAACATGTTCGTTACACATGTACCTAGTACCTATCTAATTTTTGTTAGGTGATATCTTCAAGAATTTAAAGAATATAAAGAACAAAACAGCTTAGTCTTTATTTACTTTAAGTACAACTGTTGACTATTAACTAAGATCATATAATATTATTCAATTTTTATATAGTGGATACAATATTTTATAATTATAACTAAAAATCCTTAATCTATAGAGTATTATAGACAATGAGCAATAAAAGAAAAACTACCATTACTCATTGATTTTCAAAAAAAGTGGCTAAAGAACTTAATGAAAAATTGATAAACCATGAAGGGAAATATATACATTTTTTCCAATTTTATTTTCAAAACACCCCTCTCAACAAAATTCTGTATACGCCTTTGCGTGGTAATACATTTAAACTTTTTTATTTGTTCTTTCTCTAATGTCCGAACATTAAATTAAGTCCTTGAGTGGCAATTAAAATAAGAAATACTCATTTTTAATGTATGAATATTGTAGTTTTAGTACAATTACATCAGGAATGATACACAAAATGGTTTAATGTAAATTCGAATAAAATCTACCTATATTAATTTTTTGTAGGATAATTATACTTTTTTAAACTGAATTTTCTTTTAAATAGATGTAACTGTCACCCACCATATCATTTACGAGTAGATTTAAGTATGGTTACATGTTAAGTGCATTACATGATTACGAGTATGTTAAACTATCATTAAAAATTTTACATAATGAATTATCAAACAAAAGGTAAGCTCCTTTATCTTTTTCAGTTTTGTAATGGCGATCAGTGTCGAAATGAAAGTCACATAAAAACTATGGTTTTTAATGTTATTCATTTATTTATTTTATCCTATAATGTTATTGTAGTGATTACTGCATAGCAACGAATAACGTTAAGATACTCTTAACAGCACTAGTGTTGTTATAAATTCTTAACAGCACTAGTGCTGTTAAGATTTTCTTAACGTTATTGTTTAAATAAATAACTCCTAGGATACCAATTTTTAAAAAGTGTTTTGACAGTAAATAAAAAATATATTCATAATTGAACTATAATTTTGCTTTTTTCTACAATACCATTATAGGATAAAATAAAACGTGTTACGATACACGTAATGTTATGCGCTTTTAGCATTACTCGAGAATTTTAGAAGAACTCGCTGCGCTCGTTCTTCCAAACATTCTCTCGTAATGTAAAATGCGTCATAACATTACTTGTATCGTAAATTACTATTATTTAATAGTATACATATTGAATTTGCGGCTCACGTTATAAATTCACAAATGTGATATAATTTACCTTACCTACGCCACTCGTTCTGCTATATACTAAATATCTGCATTGGTACAAACTTGCCTTTTTATAATTAAAAAATTTTATAGTTTTTCTTGAGAATTTGTGTTTGTTGGATATTTTTGTAACACGCGAATATGTGACAACACCAAAATAGATAAAATTAATAATAGGTACATCACCAAAATACATATATAAAATAGCATGCTAATGTTTTACTTTGACTCATACAATAAATATAGGTACTCCTTACGATACTCACGCTCATAGGCTCATACACTAGAAAGCAAAGCTCAACCACATTGCTCATACAAATTTTGAGAGTTTTAGTCTCAACTGCCATAACATCTTATGGTTTTTCGATACTTTAAGTTTTAGAACTCATTAAATTTTAGTAGAACGGTATTGGAATAACAAAAGAAAAATAGTATATTAAAAAATGAGTATCGTAAGGGATATTTTAACGGATGAGTAAATTAAACCGTTAGCCGCGTTAGCGGCTAACGTTTGATTTACGAATACGTTAAAATCCCTTACGATACGAATTTTTTACAGTATTTTACCTATTTGCGTCTAAAATATTTAATTATAAATAGATAAATTAGTCATTTCATAATTGTAGAGATTTTTATTTTCTAAAGTTGGTTCAATTTTCTTTTCAAACATTTCGAGTGTGACAGTTTTAAATGTTGTCATGCTGTCAATGTCATTAACTCTCGCTGTATCGCAGCGTAAATCTGTTGACAGCGATTCAATTGACAAGGTTTCGTCAACCCCAAATAGTAAAAATCACTATTTTCTTACAGTAAAACTACTTTTATTACAAAACCCGAATCTGACAGTTCTGTTTTGTAATAGAAGGTTTTACAAAACGCAAATAGGTAAACATAATTTCGCAACTGTCCTAATCAACTTCTATAATTATGCAAGAAAAAAGACCCAGCGCACACAAGATCTCTTAAAAATTGCATATCACATTTACATAGTTCCTTAAATTAGATCAAAAAGTTAAACAACAAAGAAGACCGATCCAATTTTTAAATAATAACCTAATTATGGCCCTAGTTACATTTTTTAAATTAGTATGAATGTTGTTAGTATTGTGTTTATAGTATAGATAATTTAATTACATCTGAAATTACAAGAGCCATTAATTTTTCATTAGATAATTATATTCTTTTTATACTTAATCCTCCTTTAAATACAACTAACTTTCACCCATTATGTCATTTACTAGTAAGCAGTAGGTATAGGTGAGTTTAACTAAAACGAACCATCATCAAAAATTTTACATAATGAATTATCAAACAAAAGGTAGGTAAGATCTTTTATTTTACCTATGATATCGATATCATTAGATAATGCATTAGATATCGATGCTAAAAAATGCTAAAAGGATAAAAAAGCTAAAAAAATGCATATAATTAGTAGTAATATTATATGTAGGTATAATTCACCAAAGCTTAATATTTATTTGTAATATATCCGATAATTAAACATAAAAATTCATCTTTTGTAAAAAGTGCTCTCTGTCAATTAAAAGTTTATGAAACTATTTAGTCTACCCTGTGATTAGAATTGACAATCCATTTGATAAGACTCTAAACATATATTGTTGTGTTAAAAAACATATTGGTTACTAAAAAAGTATAGTGTTTAACATGTGAAGAAACTGTATGAATGAAAAACTCAGACTTCAGCCTCATGTCGCACACTCAAACACTAGTTCATAAAGTACTGTTTTCGACACTTGTTAAACAATATATTATTATACATATGTAAGTCCAATTTGGAAAAAATGCCTATTCAAAATTTCCAGATTCAAATGTTTTTGAATTTCTTCTTGATATAACATTGAATTGGTGGAAACTAAAATTTGGCCGATGGATAATTAATTTAACAATGGCATACACTATCACTTCAATGATTTCACAGATTTGTTTGTTTCTATTAAATCCAAATCTTGATTACATTTTACATAATGGTTTTGCGTTTAGTGCTCTTTTATATGTAAGTATATATACATTTCCACATTTTACTAAATGATCTCTGAAAAAACTTTCTGCTTTAGGTAAGTTTAGACATTCTTGATATCTTAATTTGTCCTCTTAATAAATAAGTACCTAGTAGGTTTATTAAATATTCTTTAAGATAATAATTTAATCAACAGAATGCGTGTAATAATAAAACTCTAGGTAATAAGAGTACGTTGATATACAAAAATAATCCAAATTCCCTTAATACCTCGAAAACTTTAGAAATTAGAAAAATATTTTACTTGAAAATAATAATCAGAAATTATTCAATTTCAGGGTTTTATGGTATTATGTGTCATTTATCACATAAACGATGACCCACAATTTCGATATCTATGCGACTATATGCGTAAACTACATGTAAATCTTTACTATTCACAACAAACTGAAGAACAATTGATATCATATGGCAAAATTTGGGTGAAAGCTGTTAAATTTCACGTAGTATTTGCAACAATAATGATTATGTTCATATTTTATGTACTAGTTAACAACCCAAGTATTGCTTTTACTATGTTTTCTCCTTTACGATTTATTAATGAAAACTTTAACCAAAATATTGTGACATTGGCAAGGGCATATTACTTTCTAGGAACTATCTTAGTGTCATATTTTATTATGAGCTTAATATATTGTATATTATATAAAGTTTTATACATAAGATTGCTATTAACAATTTATGCAAGTAATATTTCCGAAACACTTTGTGAAGAATTCTCAAATGGACATATACAAAATGCAAACTTTCAATTAGTCACAAAACAAAGGATGATTTTTCTAATCGAGTCGCATAAAGACCTTCGAAGACTTGTGCGTTTTACACAAGATTATCTTCAGAAATGGTTTCCATTGTTAGTTTTATCTGCAACTCTGTTATCAATATTTTTTGTGTACAGTTTTGTTTTTGTTAGTCATTAAAAATCATAATTTTTTAATATTCTAAAAGTTATATATTGTAGTCCCAAGTACTTTTAAATTATAGAATTGGAATGCCTAGAACTATAATTGGTATTGCTGGATTGGAATTTTCTATGATGCTTGTTATGTTTATTGGGGAAATCTTGCAGCGAGAAGTACATACATGTCTTACTTTTAAACAATAAAACTAATTATGTTTTTTACTTTTTACAGTTTGAACATTTGTATGCAAGCATGTGTAAATGTAGATGGTACAACTGGAATTTTGAAAATAGAATGATTTATTTAATATTCTTAGCAAATTTACTGAAGCCTGTTACGCTTTCATTTTCTCAAAATTTTATTTTAAATATCGAACTTGGTTTAAAAATGATTAGAATTACAGTGTCAACTGCTATCACATTTTATGGTTTTTCACAACTTTAAGATTTTGGACACATTAAATTTTAGTTAGTAGATTGATAGATCAACTAACGGTAGATGGTACTGGAACAATAAAAAAATAATCATATATACCTATATGTCTTACATACCATCTGTTTTAATAATCTTCTATCAAAATGCAAGAAAGAAGATAAGAAGACACAAGACTCGGTCACAGACCCTTACTATAATTGCACACCAAATTGCATCAAAAAGTTAATCAACAAAGAAGATCCATACAATTTTTTTAATAATGGCTCTATAGTTAGATGTTTTTCTTTTATTTTAATAAAGAGAACTACTTACAATAACAAAATTTAGGTATGTTTTATTCAGTGAAAAAACTAAGAACTTAACGAGGTTTTAAATGATTTATGGCATAAGTCACTTACATAGTGGAGTAGTCACTTATGTTATTAGTAAAAGATTAAGTAAATTACTTTTTCTATTTGAGTGCGTGAATCAAACAACAAAGTATCAAACAAACCTACAAAAAAAGGAAAACTACATAATTACACTCAAATAGAAAAAACAATAGTATAAATAACTCGTATCAGATAGGTAGCCATATTATCGCTACTCGTCTCACTCTTTAAATTCTTGCGACAATATTTGCCTTATGAAGACACTCGTTGTTTAATATACTATTTTTGATGAAATTCTTCTCTGTTAGTCAATCTATACTCATAAGGATTTTCACCGTTTTCAATAACCCAAACAGTTCCACTTTGCGCAGTTTCCAAAACTTCCATAATACCCAAAGCGCATTTTGAAGGTCTGAAAGTCATATTACTCAGAACAAAAAAAAACTTCATAGATAAAAATTGTCATACGATTGCGGGTGGTGTTTTTCACATTCATTCCAAAAAAAATCATTGTACCGTTCGCCAAGACTCACTTTTGGAAATTCAGAGTAACACTGAATTAAAGGTGTTTCTGTAACACCTGGACAGACGGTTAATACTTTAACTTTGGTTGCATCATAATGTTTCTTGTGGCCCCAAGCAACGGACATTCCTATAATGGCAGCTTTTGTCCCCGAATAAATTGGAAATGCTGGCGTTGGATTTAATCCAGCAACTGATGAAATATTTATAATTACACCTTCTTTTTCTGATTTATATTGGGGAATGTATTTATCTAATGCCAAAATGGTACCATTTATGACACCTTTCTGAAAAATTTATTTGCTATAATATGTTTTATTTAACACACGATTAATTAAATCTGCATTTGCGTACAATGTTAACTGAAATAGCTTTTTCCCAATCTTTATCATTTGCAATACCAGCTGAATTTATGACAATATCCAAATTATGAAAATGTTCAATACATTTTTCAATTGCCCCTAAAAATAGTAGAGTTATTGTTGAATTTCTAAAATTGAGAATATTATTAATAATACTTTCTAAGTCATCTTTAATTGTAATATCTGTTTTCATAAAAATTATTTTATTTTCCCCAAAACTTGTTTTGATTTCCTTCAATAATCGATGGCCAAGATCGTCGTTTGTATCCACTACTGTCACTCCCTTATTTGATTTAATAAAAGTTTAATTAACTAATTTAATTTGTATACAAGTACAGTTACAATACCTTGGCTCCTCTTTTCAACAATTCGATTGCTATTTCTCGGCCAATTCCAGATGCACCTCCAGTGACCAAAGCGACTTTGTTCTGAATTTCAAACAACATGATTTGCTGTATGTCTTTTAATAATCAATAATAAAATTTCTAACTAACAAGTGAAAAAATTATACCATAAGCTCTAGGCATGATATCCTTTTATAATAAGATAGGTATGTGCTATTATTCTAATTATCACAAAAATTTGTTAACAGTCTAAGATATATTTTAATTGGCAATACGTCAACTGTAAACACTTTTTCTTTTTGTTAAATTGTTATCTACAATATTTTTTATAAAGTACGTATATGAAGTCATAATTTGCACATATACCTAATTATACTGCTTAATCAATTTTTTGCATATAGGTAGGTAATCTACCTAAATGTCTGAATATATATATATAATAGAGAATGAAACCCATCATTACCATATCTTCGAAGCTTTTACAGATTTTAATAAACTCATCATAAACTAAAGCTGATCGATATTATTTTTTACGCGTCTCTCAAGTTCCAGTTTTACTTTGTCATGGAACACAGCACAACACATTATGATAATTAGTTACGCATCATTGCTTATTTACTCAATTTTAGAAATGGAAAATAGAATTTCAACAATTTAACTATTTCATAACTCTGAACAGTGCCATTGTATATCTTCATCCTAAAGATGTCCTTTAAATCTAATACACTTGTTTTCAAACCGTTAGCATTTTTAGCTAAATGTTTTGGATTGCATTTTGAGAAGAACAGTTGGTTAAGCTTAGTGCATTTTTCAGTTCTGGTATTACTGTTACTTTGCTTAAGTTGCGAAATCGTTAAATGGCGTATAACAGTCTTTAATTACACTACAATAGATATATCTAATTTTTTAATAAACATTATGGTCTGTTGCACTAATATTCTATCCATTTCAAGTGCAAATTTTGACCATAAAAATAATATTCTTGTTATTCGACATAAATTGGTGTTGATAAATAACAATCTGAAATGTAAATTAATTGACCAAATCGGTACCAGGTTTTTTCTGATGCATTTATTTGTAATGGGAGTGATTGCTTCAGAGACTGCACTAAATCTGATGACACTTCCACCAAGCTACGTTTTTCATCATTCATTAACGTTTGTTAATACTTATATTCTGCTTATCACCATTCTTCAGTTTTATAACATTATTCTAAATGTAGATCAATGTTGTAAAGTACTGAATAAGAAGTTAAGAGAAACAGAATATGCCATTGAAATTAAAATGAACGCATCAATTTACGAAGATGTTAAAATGATTGCAAAAAATACTGATCATATTTTTGATATAATTTTGACGATAAATAATTTATATGGTATACAATTATTGTTTATTTACATTACGTGTGTCATTTATATAGTGAAAGCTCTTAATGTCGCAATAGAATTTGGTGTAATACATGAAAGAACCGAATTAAAGTACAGAATTACAATGCTTTTAGTTAACATTGGAAGTAGCGTATTATTTTTGGTAGTTGCAAGCAAATTTATTTATTATATCAACTGTACTGATTGCTTTTTAGACGTTCGCTTTAATGACAGTATCGATTTGTGTTAAAACTATGGAAAGGCTAAATAAATCACGTTCATTGGGTTTTAGATTACTGCAAAAGTTGCCAATAAAATCAATTGATGTTTTAGAATTGGAGGAGAATATCGTTTTTTTATCAAAATTATTGAATCGATCTTTTACTTTTCGCGCTAGCAATTGTTTCTCCATTGATTATTCTGTTATCTACAGTATGATGGGATTGATTACAACATATTTGATCATTGCAATACAATTTGACAATAACAGAAGAAACTATCAAAAAATAGTAAAAATACAATAAAATATTTTAGTACGTTTGTATAGTTTGAAATAGATGGAAGTTCTTGTTTTAAATCTTAACACCCTGTGTATCATCTCTGAAAAAAAGAGGTTTTACACATACTTATGTGTTTATATATGAACAGTTTTTTTTTCTTAAAATTCCCTCAGGAACAACATCTTTTCCATTCTGGGTATATGTATAAACTTATTTTTCATAAAGCATAAAGTTCCCATGTTCATTTTACCTAATTTTATAAATAAGTTTTGGGTTTCATAAAGACCTGAACGATGCGTGCTAATTTTTTAAAAGTTATGTACATAAATGCTGAATACAAATAAGTCTGTATTCAAAATAAAACATAATGGTAAAATTTAAAAGGGGCTAAATAGTTAGAGTATATAGTTTTATCGTAATTAATTACATATTAAAAATTCGATTTATTATCGGAATCGCACGAAAACTAGTTTACTTGCTACTTGGAACACCACGTCAGACCTCATCAGGTTAATCCATTAACATATATTTTAATCTTTGGTAATTAATAAATAAAGCCTAACCACCACCCTTGACATTGTCGGGTGGTGCAATAAAAGAAAGGGAGAAAGAGGAACGGTTTTATTTTTCCATCAAGCAAGTCGAAGAGAGAAATGTATTGTTTTTTTATTGCACTTCCTACTTGACAGAGTCAGACCAGAAAGTCTATAATTAAATATATCGATATTCGATATCTGATTAGAGTTTAACGACAAATTCATTCCTTTTAATATATAGGCTTGAAATTTTGAACTTAGTTTTCCTCTATGACTCCTATGTATAAAGCATTACAAGGGTAGGTAAACTCGAAACTTGATGTACCTGGAGGTGGTAGATGGGTAGGTAATAACTTTTAAACTTTTTTTATAATTGTCATTAACTGATACCTAATTAAAACAAGAAATATTAATTTTTAATATATGCGTATTGTAGTTTTAGTACCTATAATTACATCAGGGAAGATAGACACAAAATACTTTAATTTAACCAAATTCGAATAAGGACTAATTTGATTATAATGATCATTGATGAATATAATTATTAAACTTACCTTAAATAGAACTAACCTTGACCTATAGGTTCCCCAAAACGTTTTACATAATGAATTATCAATCAAAAGGTAAGATTTTCTTAATTCCCTTAAAAAAAATTCTATCCAAAGTTCCAGATTCAAATGTTTTTCAATTCATTCTTGATATCACATTGAATTGGTGGAAACTAAAATTTGGCCGATTGATAATTAATTTAACAATGGCATACATTATCACTACAATGATTTCACAGATTTGTTTGTTTCTATTAAATCCAAATCTTGATTACATTTTACATAATGGTTTTGCGTTTACTGGTCTTTTATATGTAAGTATATATACATGTATATGTATATATTATTTATATATGTACAATTAAGGAAATGTTCTCTGAGAAAATCGATGCACCAAATGATTAGACATTCTTAATATCCTAAATTATCTTCTCAATAAGTAGTATATTAAACATACCTACATACAGAGCTTTCCTCAATTGGGTCATAATATTTCAGGAGGTATTCCTGAGGATATTTTAAGAAAAAAAATACTAAATGGATCATATGACTAATGGAAAAACTTCTTTTAAAATTTTCACACCCTGTATCTGTAATATAATCTTGATGAGGTTTTGGGCATACTTGTGTATATATATGTATACAGACTTTTTTCTTAATATCCTCAGGAATAACAGTGGTATAAGTAATAAGAGCAAGGGCAGGTAACAAGTAATAAAGAGCAAAAGCAAAAATCAAAGTTGAAATATAATCCAGTCATCCACACAGTTCAGGAAAAATAGCTACAAAATTACCAAAGATCGGAAAAAATTGCAACTGCAAGGTAAGTTGCGCGGGTCAAAGGTCGCAAAAATATACCTAACAGTTACCAAATGTACCTATATAACTAGCAGGTTTCGATACAAGGTTGAAGAATCAAAATTTGTAGATTAGATAATTTTATACAAAAATGATCTCCAGATTTTTGAAACTGCGAAAAATGTAGTATTTCATGAACTCTAATGATATGTAGTATGCCCTTATGTATCATGATAACATATTTTAGAAAAATATCTTACTTAAATCTAATAAATAGAAATTATATCAAATTTCAGGGATTTATGATACTATGTGTCACTTATCACCTAAATGATGACCCACAATTTCGAAATCTGTGCGAATATATGCGTAAACTACACCTGAGTCTTTACTATTCACAACAAACCGAAGAACAATTGATAACATTCGGCAAAATATGGGTGAAGGCTGTTAAATTTCACATAGTATTTGCAGCAATGATGATGATGTGTATATTTTATGTACTAGTTAACAACCCAAATATTGCTTTTAGCATGTTTTATCCTTTACGATTTATTAATGAAAACTTTAACCAAAATATTGTGACATTGGCAAGGGCATACTACTTTCTAGGAACTATTTTGGTGGGATATTTCATGATGAGTATGATCTATTGTATATTATATAAAATTTTATACATTCGATTGCTTTTAACAATTTATACAAGCAATATTTCCGAAACCCTATGTGAAGGATTCTCGAATGAATGTATTGAAAATGCAAACTTTCAATTAGTCACAAAACAAAGGATGATTTTTCTAATCGAGTCGCATAAAGACCTTCGAAGAATTGTGCGTTTTACACAAGACTATCTTCAGAAATGGTTGCCATTGTTAGTTTTATCTGGAACTCTGTTATCAATATTTTTTGTGTACAGTTTGGTTTTTGTTAGTCATTAAAAAGATAATTTTTTGATATCCTAAAAGTTATATATTGTAGTCCCAAGTACTTTTAAATTATCGAATTGGAATATCTAGAATTATAATTGGTATTGCTGGATTGGAATTGTCTTTGATGCTTATTATGTTTATTGGGGAAATGTTGCAGCAAGAAGTAACTACATAAATGTCTCACTTCTAAACAATAAAATTAATCACGTTTATTACTTTTTTGCAGTTTGAACATTTGTATGCAAGCATGTGTAAATGTAGATGGTACAACTGGAGTTTTGAAAACAGAATTATTTATATAATATTCCTAGAAAATTTATTGAAGCCTGTTACGTTTGCATTTTCTCGAAATTTTATTTTAAATATCGAACTTGGTTTAAAAATCTTAAGGATTACAGTCTCAACTGCTATCACATTTTATGGTTTTTCTAAACTTTAAGTTTTAGAATGGTATTGGAGTAATAAAGGAATAATCATAATCTCACATATCTACTGTCTTAATCAGCTTCTATCACAAATTCACAATGCAAGAAAGTAGATTAGACACAAGATTCAGTCTGGGTCTCTTTACCAAATTTAATTCCTACACCAAATGGGATCAAAAAGTTAATCAACAAAAAAGATCCATTCAATTTTTTATATAATGGCACAGGTTACATGTTCTTTTTTATTTAAATAAAGTACCTAAACAAGTAGTAGTTTTTTTGTTTATGTTTTATTCCGATAAAAACTCACAAGTAATGAGGATTTGTTGATCAGATCCATTTTAACAAGGGGTCATTGATTTGTGTAGGAATGAGGACTTTAATGATTCATGACTGAAGTTAGAAAAAGATTAAGTAAATAGGTAGCTTTTTAAATGAAATTCTTTTCTGATAATCCATTTATGCTAAAGAAATGATCACAAAGTAGTAAAATTACAATAAAATATTTCACTACATTTGTAGTTTGTATTAGATTAAATTATTAATCGAGAAAATTATGTAATAAAAAATGTATATATTTATATATAAATAAAAAAATAAGTATAGGTACCTATAAATATTATCATGAATCGTTAACTATTATTTTTCTTCGATAATATCTTTCAGTAAAGCTTTAAGTTCATGAATTTCTTGCCTTAAAATATCTAATTCCGTAGCAGCCGCCGATGCTGAGTCTTTTTCTCTGAAGTAACGCTGCACCAAAGTGGACATCAATGCAGGATATTCAATTTCGTTCTTATCTATAAAGCAACACAAAAATCAGCTGATTATAATTAAAAAAATCAACGATCTTTTACCTTCTTGATTACGGTCTTGCATTAAATCCATAAACGCTTTTACGCCGGACGGAGTCGGGATCAAATTCAATGGAGAAGGCAAAGGAGATTCTAGCATATACTCCAAATAAAAATCCGTTTTCCCAAAAGTCCATTCAATATCAAGATTATCAATAACACGTTGAAACGTAGACGACATTGTCGCTATCAACATATTCAGAATCATAACAACAGTAAGAACTTCAAACAAAGCAAAACTAATATAACCAACTGCCTCGGTGAAGTCATGTTTGTTAATTATGGTCGTATTTGCTGTTTCTCCTGGTAAATTTTCAATGACAACATCAGCAGACTCCAAATCGGACATACACAGTACTGCCCAGAAGAACGTTTTCAATGTTGTCGAGAAATCAATGAACGAAGACACCTGTTGAGTTTTCATCCCATTTGAATCAGTTTGTACCATACCATCATAATATTGATAAAAACGACACATGCCCACCGAAAACGATATTATAATAATAACAAATATTGTTATATATTTTGCCATATCGGCGCACATTTTCCCTAAAGAAATTTGCAATGGTCCCAAATAATAATTCAACCGACAAAAAAACATCAGCTTAAAAAACGCCATAATTGTACCGATGGCAAATGTGCCTTCTGCAATTAAAACCGGATCCAAAGAATGCCAATATTTCCGTTCCAGATCCACTTGATCGTTATGGACATAATCGAAATACGATGCCAACCAAAATGTGAATGTTAAGATAAACATCGAATTGCATATCACTGCATGCCAATTCCATAAACACTTGAAATATTTTTTGGCTCCTTCCAATAAACACATCCTTAAACATCCCCAAACATTGCCGACAACGAATAAAATAATTACCGGCTCCAGACCGGAATTGGGTGGTTTGCGTTTTTGATTTGTCTTATCTAGATTCGACTCGAAGAAGATGATAATGAGGAATATGATATATCCAGCTAGATGGCTGATCATTTTATTTAATGGAATATGCCAGTGTTTGATTAATGAATGTTTCGGTGTAACTATACTCATAATTGTGATTATCGGTAATAGAAGAATACGCAAGATGGGCAGAAGAAATAAGCGTACCAGCGTTGGCTTAAGTCGGTACTCATGCCAGTCGCCTTGCCAGGCGGATTCAACGATTTGTTGTGTATTCGGATGAGCAACAAACGCTTTTTGTTTATAGTCCATCGCTAGCACTAATCGAGGAAAGACTTGTATTGTTTTTGAATGCAAGCCACTGGTTTGTGATAAAATTAATTCTACTTCTGTTGTACTACGACAACAGCCAATTAAATCAACAGCGAAATTGCTTACTTCTTGTGACAATTCCATATAAGCAACACGAAATTCTGGTACTAATTTTGCACATTCTTGTAATTCGCTGGATAAGAGAAATGCTGCTAAAATTGGATCGTGTGTAGAATGGCAAAGATATGCGGGATTTGAGACAGCTCGGTATAAATTCATTCTTAATGATTCAGCATGTAAAAGATCATCACGTTCTAAATGGATTCGACAATCCGGACATCGACAACTGGGTGGATGTGGTTTACTAATAGTGTGACCACGTTCTAAGAGTTTTTCGATAATTTCGAAATTACCACATTGGGCAGCGAGTATTAATGGGGTGACATGGTCAGGGAAATCGTTACTGTGTGTTACTCCTACAAATTCTAAACTTGGCGCAATTGCGCTTAATTTATCCAGTAGCATTGTCATTATTTTGGCTTGATTATCTCGTACAGCATGAAGAACAGCATCGCCAATATCAATGCCGGGTTGTTTTAGTAATAATTCTACCATTTGTTCAGAATGCGATTGGACGGCAATTAAAAGGGCAGAAACTCCTTGAAAATTCACACAATTGATATTGAAATCGGGATGTTGGTTTATGTATTCTTGTACTGACAAAACATCCGCTAAATTAATTTAGAGAGAAATTAAATTTACTTGGACGCTTTTTTTGAAACGAGATCGGTTACCTGAACCAACTAGTTCAAAAAATTCCTTCTCTGAATCTCGTAAATGTGGTAAAAGAATACTTGGACGGGGCATTAATACTTCAGCTTCACGGGATGGACGTCGAGGTAATTTTGCAATACCGCCATAAAGTTGTTGGTTTTGGGGCAAGGGTGGAGGTGGTGGCGGAAGCGGTGGAGCTTCTGGATTAGGTTTTTCTGGGGGAGGAGGACCAGCTCGCTGTGACATTTTTTAATGTTTTGAAATTTGGTTTTGAAATGTGTCAATTAATGATTAACTCAAAAAACAGGGTGTAAACGACTATTTGAAGAAATCTTAACAGAATAGTTTCTCATCAACATACTGAGAAATTATTGACAAATACTCCATCATTCCATCTCCGATTGTTTTAATATTCCCCAACTGGGAAATGCTCAGGTTGAGACAACGAAATTTGGTACATGCATGCTAAGTGCACAATATTTGAAACTGATAATCCGAGAACTGCGCGATCCAACAACCACCCAACGGTGGGAAGACAAATTAGATAAAAAACAAATTATTATGAATTATATGAATATATGTATATTTTAGTTCATGAATGTTTGTGGTTCTGCAACAATCAAAAATCAGGATTTCAATAAAATTTTAATTGTTGCCCAAGCCACAAACATTTGTGAACGAAACCCTACCTACATAGTAGGTATCTTAATGAACGAAATAAGCTTATTCTATGTATTTTTGCCGTACAATCGAATGGTAAAAGTTGCAAAGTGCGACACCTTTAAGTTTTGGAGAAAAACGCGATTTTCCATGTTTCTAGAGGGTTTTCAGGTTTTCACCCAGCAAGTACACCTTCGACGGCGATTTGAAAAATTAGAATACGCTAATTGTATGTATTTTAGCCGTAGAATCAAATGGTAAAAGTTGCAAAGTGCGACATCTAACAGTTTTCGAGAAAACACCGATTTTCCATGTTTTTAAAGGGTTTTCACCCTGCAACCACCCCTTCGACGGCGATTTGAAAAATGAAAATAAGCTAAATGTCGTTCAATCGAATGGCCAAAGTTGCAAAGTGCAACACCTAACAGTTTTCGGGAAAAACCCGATTTTCCATGTTTTTAAAGGGTTTTCACCCTGCAACTACCCCTTCAACGGCGATTTGAAAAATAAGAATAAACTTATTGTATGTATTTTTGTCGTAGAATCGAATGGTGAAAGTTGCAAAGTGTGACACCTAGCAGTTTTCGAGAAAAACCCGATTTTCCATGTTTTTAAAGGGTTTTCACCCTGCAACTACCCCTTCAACGGCGATGTGAAAAATAAGAATAAGCTTATTGTATGTATTTTTGTCGTAGAATCGAATGGTGAAAGTTGCAAAGTGCGACACCAAACAGTTTTCGAGAAAAACGCGATTTTCCATGTTTTTAAAGGGTTTTCACCCTGCAACTACCCCTTCAACGGCGATTTGAAAAATAAGAATAAACTTATTGTATGTATTTTTGTCGTAGAATCGAATGGTGAAAGTTGCAAAGTGTGACACCTAACAGTTTTCGAGAAAAACCCGATTTTCCATGTTTTTAAAGGGTTTTCACCCTGCAACCTCCCCCTTCAACGGCGATGTGAAAAATAAGAATAAGCTTATTGTATGTATTTTTGTCGTAGAATCGAATGGTGAAAGTTGCAAAGTGCGACACCAAACAGTTTTCGAGAAAAACGCGATTTTCCATGTTTTTAAAGGGTTTTCACCCTGCAACCACCCCTTTGACGGCGATTTGAAGAATGAAAATAAGCTTAATGTATGTATTATTGCCGTTCAATCGAATGGTCAAAGTTGCAAAGTGCAAAACCTAACAGTTTTCGAGAAAAACGCGATTTTCCATGTTTTAAGAGGGTTTTCACCCTGCAACCACCCGTTCGACGGCGATTTGAAAAATGAAACTATGCTTGTTATATGTATTTTTGCTGTAGAATCGAATAGTGAAAGTTGCGAAGTGAAACACCTAACAGTGTTCGAGAAAAACGCGATTTTCCATGTTTTAAGAGGGTTTTCACCCTGTAACCACCACTTCGACGGCGATTTGAATAATAAAAACAGATTTTTTATATGTATTTTGTGCCGTACAATCGGATAGACACAGTTGCTCCGAAGACGTTTATTGTTAAAAAAATCACTTCAAACATCGATAATTTATTTATGAAATGATGATACACATATTTTCCGTGAGTATATTCCGAACCTAACAACAAATTTCTTAGGGAAAAAGGATTACTTTATGACATTCTAAAAATAAATTAAAATATATCATAGGTTTTTTTGTACATCCACTTAAATTATCATTGATAGCCATCCCAGAATCAATAAGGTACCTCCAACAGGAGCGAATCGACGAAATTTATCATCTCCTGTAAATGCATGATAATAACATGCTCCCGAAAATAGAAATGTGCCAGTTATTAACAATGTGCCAGCCTAAAAACCATAAAATACATTTGTATACCAAAGAGTTATTGACGATGTGTTAAAAACGTACAGTTTTTGGGCATCGACACAAAGGAACTCCAAGCAATGCAAGTGAATGGAAAAAATGAAATCTATTAGCTGTTTCGAAAATTGGTTTAAGATCAGTATCTTTATCTTTGGGATAAGATTTGTGTGAACCGTATGCCCCTAAAGCTACTGCCGAGGCTCCCATAACACCAGCAAGTCGTACAAATTGACCATTCTCACAGGCTAATTTCCATAAAGGTGTTCGTTCATTAATTATTGTGACCGAAGGTGTTGATGGACCGGTAAAACCAGAATTCTAAAAATTTATCATTACAAAAAAATCATCGAATGGAATTTGTATATTATTCGTACCTTAACCATAGTGGTTACTGATTTACACACTGGATTATCATAAACAACGTAATTTATCAAATCATAGAATCCCATATTTACAATCTATATAAATAAATTACCAGTATTTATTTAAGATTGTATATACAAATGATCTTTGTTGACAATTATATGAAGAGTTGTTCAGTCATTCCCCACGTCCACTAATCAACTAATCTCAACGTTCGTAGCACATTCTCTGTTTTTCTAACACAATTTGTTAGAAAGAGAAACAATCACTTCAAGGCTTTTAAATCAGTGATTCTGCTCAGTTGACAAATCGATAACTCGTTATCAGATACTGCTTTGTTGGTTGTCTATAGAACTAAAGAAATACTTTGGAAATGAAACCGATTGGTTTACAAATTGAAAATTAATTTTATTTATATACTAATACATATACTAATAATATCTTTTATCGCCATAATCCTGATAACCTCTGCTATGGTAGTCAACATTATTATAATTTCGATTTTCGCTACGATCTCGAAAATTTTGATATCTACTTGCTCCAGGACGATTTCTGTTGAACCGACTTCGAGTATTTGTATACCATGGGCACATTATTGGCGGCGGTGGAATTCCCAAATCATATATTTTCTTAAATTCTACATCTGCATCAGTAAAACGATCACAAAACTCTAGTTTACACTCTTCTAAAAAGGCTTTTTGTTCGCTTGTTAAATTTTCAGATGACATGTTCTTCGTTTTGGCTGTGGTTTTGGTTTCTTCGTGAAAAAAAAGCCTTTTGTTGGTTTTGCTCCTTTCTATCCCGAGTTAACACTGAACAGATTCAAGGTCCCTTTTTCATCAAACATTACTCAATGAAGACATACAGAATAAAGTTCACCTTTTCCAACTCAAGCAAAATAATTATCCAAAAAAAGGATGAAACTAGGAAAGTATGTAGTCAACCTGTTGATTTCCGATTATTAAAAAGATAAATAAAAACCTAACCTAGAATTTAGAAATAGCAAAACAACATTTGACCTACGTGTGAAAACGTCAGCAATAGGTAAAATTTTAATAATGTTTTATTAATTACTGAATAAATAGTTTTTTAGTTATTTAAAATGAGACAATTAAAGGGTAAAGTTAAAGAGACAGCAAGAGAGAAAAAGCAACGAAAGAAAGAATTCGCAGAAACTCAAAAACAAGTAACAACAATTGCCATACCTACATTAATTGTTGTATTCGTGTTTATTGCGGTGTACGTATATTTCAAAACAAGACCAAAAAATAATTTCATGGATTAAAGAATTTGAAAAAAAGGTGCAGGACTTCATATCCTAAATGTAATAAATATTTTTTATGGTGTGTAATTTTATTGGGTTGAAAATATACAATTTTAGTATAAATTACATACAGAGTATTACTAAATTATGTAAATGCGATTAAATGCACAAAAACAGTTTCAATTCTCCTTTTTGTAGTGTTACAACCAATGTACACATAAAAAATGATTTTTTTTACATTTTAACTAAAAAAAAATGTAAGGATTTGTTCGGTCCCTTATTTATTATTTACAATAAAATATTTACATTAAAAAAATATAAAACATAAACACGCACACATTTATACACTCACATATACACAGTTAAAATCCCGTTAATGCAAAGGACGTACGGTAAAACTTCTCTTGCAAAGCTTAACATTTTTATCTTTTATCCTTTACAAAACAACTCCCAATATTTCCTGTTCAATCACAACAAAACCCAATGAAAACTTCCTCTCACAAATTACAAGGAATTGAGTTGTAAATTTAGACTGAACATGAAATATCGCTGACAGAAATCGCTCAAAAGCACATTTTGGAATCGTTCTAAAATAAAAAAATTATCACAGCAAGTCAGATATGGCACCACCGAACCAGGCAAGTACAATAGGCACAACGAAATGCACTAATGCCCTTGTTAATGACATTGAACTCTTTTGTGTGGAACCAGCACTAGTTGTCGTCCGTACCACATTCGGTGGCAACGGTGTCTCTGTACTTATACTCGACAATTTTGTACTTGGCAAATCATTTGTCTCCACAATATTCACTTTTTCATTATTATTACTTAATACTATATCATTATCTTCATTCTCATTTCGACTATTATCACCACCATTCGACTCGTTCACATCGCAATCCTCATCATCCACACCACAACCAGACGCCGAACCACTGCCAGCAAGCAACTCTTCAGAATCATCCAAAAACTCCACTTCTTGTCCCTGATAAGCCTTTCGTAATTTCTCTGTTAATCCTTGCAACAAATAGATTTGTTCACTTATTAAAGGAGAATCTCGAGTATTTGGTTTCCATTCCTGTCCATCAGCTCTTTGGATACCATTCCAACAATTTCCGGTGCTTGGTGGAGCGGATATATTTGGATTGTTGCAATATTGATAGGGTAGCTGCATCCAGAACTGTTTTGTGTCCTTAACTTTCTGCAAAATGTCAACATGAAATTCTTTAGAATTTAGAAAGGCAAAAAGGAAACACTTCATTTCAATTAAAACTCGGGAAACATTAAAATAAAATTACACAATTACCAAACTAATGAAATTCCGTTAAAACTCAGTTAACAGACAATAACCAGATTGAATTATTTACATAAAATGTAAACATGTACACACATATTACACAATGTTTATTTTATTTAGACCTTATGTGCATCTATTTTCAACGTACCAATTTAATGTCGGTAATAAGTTTTTCTAATGTTGGTGTATTATCAGCCGTCGGTTTTTCCACTTTTTTATGTTTCTTCTTTCCACCATTACGTAATTTCATTGTTTCATATTTTAATTCGACATTTTTCGTGCCATTTGCGTCATCGTCATATTCAGCTTTACGTTTAGCACGTGCTAATGCTGGCTTACCACATAAACCATAAATTTTATTCGATACTTCCGTACGTGCCTCTTGAAAATTCATAATCGCCTCGCTTATTTTGATATTTAACGGTTCCACAACAACTTCTATATTATATGGTCCTAGTAAACGTTCTGCAACCTTTTCTATTGCATCTAAAAAAAATACAAGAAAACTCACTTATTTTTATTTTATTATGTTTGTGTGGGTGCAGTATTTGCGGTCATCAACCGCATTTTTATCGTTTCATTACGAATTAAAGCGGACCAATTTAATGAACGGTAGTGGGTTGACCATTAAAAATGTCCAAATTGGATGGCAATGAATGTTTCTTAACTCGTTTACAGCATAATGAACTGAATTTTCCAAGATCTTAAATTTACTTTTATTGAGCAAAAAAAAAGACACGAACTCAACTTGCTCTTTGACAACGGATTTCAACAAAAAGAAACTTTAGAGTCATTTAAGAGACTTTTATAAAACGTTTAATAAAAATTAAACACAAATCAACTTTTAATAGTTGTCTATATTTTGTCTTAAAAGATTTACTATTCTAAGATAAAAATGTAAAAATATGCTTACCAACAAAATTGTCCCAAATCGAACTAAACTCCACATGATTCCTTAAACAAATTTGCAATGTTGCTGTACAATAACTGGAGCAAGCATACATCGTACCAGAAATCGCATGATTACTATTACACATGCCGCAATATTGCATTCTAGTCAATTGTTGATAGCAATCGGGATCCAATTTAAAATTGATCAGATTTGTCGCAATTGTTGCCGCTTTTATTAACGATTTATAAAATGTTCGTGTTGCAACAAATGAACGACGCAATTGCATACTTAATTTATTTGGTACATCACCAAATGGATTCATTTGGATCATATGCTCCGATACACATTCCAAATATTTATCATCGAATGTATATTGTGCATTTATGACAGTGAACATTCTCTGATACAAAATAGCGAAAAATGAGTCTAATGTGTCCGATAAACGGATGGTGCCCTTTTTATAGTACGTCTCCAATTCATCAAAGAAATCACTAAACAAATGGGAATTTTGTAAATACAATTTGCCATAAGTACGTTCGAACATTTCATGAAATTCACGCTTTGATGTGTTCATCATATCCCGGAAAAACTCTGCAAAAAAAGCAATTAATACAAATCCGTCCGAAAAAAAAAACAAATAATCATCACTTACCATCAAATTTCCTCGCTCTTGAATCGATTATCGAGGATACTTTTACAATGGAGTCTTTTAAAAATTTCTCTAATTGTATTTGGCTGGCACTTTGCATTTCTTCTTGTAAACGTGAATTACAACAAGACTCTGCATTACAAATGGGACCTGAAACAATAGAAATTTGATGAGAACATTGAACGAACGGAACAAATCGATTGAAATATTTTGGAAAAAAAACAACACTATACGGTATATTTGCAAACGTGATTACATAGTGAATGGTCCATTTATTCTTGACTTGAGAATGGAAATTATACGTAAATCTTTTCTCAACATACTTTATTACCTACATACCTAAATGAAAGTCTATTTAATATGAATATTTTATATTATTGCAGAGTTAATCTTCGATAAGTACCACCTGGCTTAATAAATCTTCAAGATAACTTGCAATTTGTATGTGTTTTTTTATAACTCTGAAAGTGTTATGGGTGAGATTTAAGTCAATTTTTATTGAAAAGAATGTGGGAACCGTTAATTAAGTTATGTTTTCCTAGCTTCTCATTATTTCTTTTTTACCGTAAAGTATTTATGTCGCTTTTGCATTTACTAAATGCCAACATTTCACTAAAACGTAAAATTTAACAATAATTTCAGTGTATTTTAAAGCATTCAAATATTGATCAAATTTATTTCCACGACTTCCATATATTAAATAATTGAACGTCTTTATCGATTTTCTGCAGCAGCTGCATTTTTCAGTTCCCATATTGAGACCCCAAACCGAAATAAATCCACACTTCTGTCCAACACACACTTAAAATGAAAAAATTAATCCAACAAATCCTCCCCCAATTGTTGACTCTCTCTAAGTGGGTATGTCGCCAAAAATCCTCAATAAAATGTTAAATTGTCTGAAGGCGTTTTATTCTCAACAACGAAAAACTAACATTTTTATTTATTTACCTGACGCCCAGGTAAATAATACTGTTATTATTTTTCTCTTTTAAATCCTGTGTGCCATTTTTCGGAATGTTCACAAGGAACTGCGGTCTAAAATACCTGAAATGCCAAATTTATGATGCATAATCTGCCACCAAAGTGACCAGATAACTATCCATATAAATCTTAACAAGTTTATACTTGTTTACAGGTGAATACCGGCATAAACTCTGTCTGGAATCCGCTTCCCTTTCATCGGAAAAAAATTTTAATGGGTCAACTGCCTATTTAAGAAATTGTGTGACTCATATCTAATAAAAATCAAAACCACAAAAAAACCAAAAACACTTCATTCACGTTGAAAAATTAAAAACACATGCAGCCAAATATTGATTAAATATGCAAATCATATTTATACACAAAAACATGTCGTGTAATAAATTCGCAGTATGGTCAAGGACTATTTTTTTTTCTCTTGACTATTTCGCCACAGGATGTAGTTTTTTCTTTATTAATTTAATAAATAAACCCACATCTTGCTACTTGCATCATTAAATCACTAGTGAAATTAAGATTCGTTTAGTAATTAAAAAAATCAACATTAGACAAAGTTCTCTCTAGTCTCATTCCTCCAAATTCAAGCAAGATAAAATATTATTTTCGCCTTGAAACAAATTTATTACAATTGAATGCAAACTAATTTTTTATTTTGTCTGAATTCACTTTCAATGTATTAAAAACCACACGGTTGCTTGTTTGTTATCATTTAAATTCTGTGTCATTTGTTCGGTTTCTTAATAAAAACAGAAACACAATTCGCAGCAGCAAAAATAAAACAATTTCATCATATTCTTTTTGTTTTGAAAATTTTCACAAATTGAAAATTGCCCATGAATGATTCAGAAATTCGGATGGTACCCACAAAAATTCGTCTGATAATTATTGCAATTATAATAATCTCTTCAACAGACCACACACACCAAATATGCAGTCACTCTAAATGAAATCATCAAATCCTTATTCACCCAAGACATCATCCAAATACACACAAAAAACTTGCCGCTTTTGTTCGTCAAGAATTCGATAAACAAACGGCAATCAACAATAAACCATAACCATACCGATTAATTAATTTCACCGTATCGAATGGTTAATACACGGGCCCCAATTACAATTTATTGCCCATGTTGCACAAACATATATCTGTCGTTTTATACATTTCATTAAAACCACAGCATATGCTGTGGCGGCGGTCATCAACAACAATTTTATATAGCGATCTGAGAAAAAATCTATAGCGAGGTGAGTTGAAAAGAGTCTGACCGACCGTGGCCCACCTACGCTTATACATTTTACAGCCACTTCCAGTTTAATATGGTGAGAAAACTGTGGCAAGCCCACAATACCATTAAAAAAACGAACAAAACCAAAAATAGCAATGAATGTCCAATGGAAAAATTAATAATCCTTATCAATCTATTTTAATGCCACAATTAATACATCAATAATTATCTAATTAATTAACAAATTAATCAGCCTAATTCGCCGATAACCATTTTCGAAAAAATGTCTCTTTTAATAACAAAAAAAAAACAACTGTGACCATTAAACCAGTTCTTGGGGAATGTAATTTTAAAAGACAACCCGTTTATATTTACGATCACTTGCAACAACAATTATAAGACATTTTTATAAATATATTTATGGAAATTATTTCACTTGAATGGTAAGTATGCAAAAAAAAGTAGAAGACAGGTGACATTTATATAAACGTATAGGTCTATAGATTGTGGAATTTGCCCATCTACCAGATGTGTGTTTAGTCTGGCTGAAAAATCCGACAGAAAAATGTGTGTGACTATACGGTCACATTGGCTCTTTAGAAATGCAGTAATCCATTCACAAATGCTAAACTCTGCCGGAAAATTCCAAATTATCCCAACAACCGTCCATTTCGCAAGTATGGAATTTCCAAATCACGATAGCGAATCTCCATTCCAAAACAAGAACCGCGTTTTCCATCCACCCTGTATATATTATTCCACAATATACGTATCTTCCTGTCCACTTGAGGAATGTGAAAAAAAAAACAAAACCGAAATGGTTATATGAATCCAACCCTGAATTCGTATAGCGCCATTCACTCACATCATCATTGTAAAGATATAAGCACTCTCTTCTCTCTCTTTTTCTTCTCCACTGCCAGTTTGTGCAGGTATTTAAGACCCCACGCATAAGGAGAACATTGCCGTGTGCATTTCTACCTCCTTGATCTATTGTCCTTGTCTGGTTGTTTTATATTGGGTGGAGTGGATGACCTGCTGCTGCTGTTGCTGGACTGCACTGAAAGAACATCGTGGGAGAGAAATGCGTCCCAAAGCATCTAAAGAATGCGAATGTTTTAACGCTACCTAATTAGTTATTATCAATCGATATTTAAACCATATACAAAATCGAAAAACAATCTCTATATGGCGATGGACAAGTGCACATATGTAAGTTAATGCTTGCAATATATGCAGTTTGCCGTTAATATAATGATGAGCACAACGAATATTCGCCGCTTTTCATTCTCTTCTCTCCTCTTCGTGTGCAAAAAAGGCACATCTAAATGATGCATATACATGTGATCAATGCAATATTTAAGCACACGCTAATCGAGACCATTTGGGCGTGAATAAATACACGTTGCTGATTTTTTTTTTGGTTCTGTTCTTTGTTCGAAGGGCACAAAAAATCTGCACACTTGTAGATTTATTTTCGCTGTGGGAATATAGGCATTAATAATTTTAATTAAAATTGTTCTCATGCTACAATAATTAATCCTATATGTGTGTGTATTTGTACTCTTTGATAAGTGATTCGTTTTCCATTTCAGTGAATAATCTTCTTAGAACTCTGTAATGTATCCGTTTTTCTGTTCTGGCAAAGGATTCACATCACACGTCCACAAATCGATTAGAGAATTGAGGATGAGCAAAACCCTTGATGGTCAAGTGTTATAAGACGAATACGGGAAAATGAGACAACTGTTATGTATTAAAGTGCATCTATGTATGGGATAACAGTAAAACAAGTGAAATAATTAACAGGAAGACGAATTACTGGAAAGGGAAAATTTTGCTAAATTTATATCTGAATTAGATTATTGCTTCAAATATCTCAAATTACGATTTCCACGCTTCCTTATGCCAATTTTCCATTAATTTTATCAAACTTGAGATTGACTTGTTTTCTCCTAAAATTACATTTTATTTCCTATTAATCTAATCGGCACTTCATAATTAATCTAAGAATTATAACAGAAATTTTTGAATTTTGACACCTCAATGAAGACATCAATTTATTACTATTTGAGATTAAATCCTTGGATTAACGTATTTATGAAAATTTCGAATCCGATAAAGGATTTGTAAGAAAAATATTTAATCATAAAACGTACACGCCTTTATAATAATTGATAAATAATCTTTGGCAGCTGCTTTAGATATTAAATAAATAAATATCCATTACATACTACCAAAATGTGAGTACCTTCACACATTTGCTCTCAGTTATTATCGTCTTAGCACAATATTTAGTTTATAAAATCGATAGTTCCATTGACTGATGAATCGTCATAACTTTTCAAGTGTTTAATAAATATTTGGAATAGAAAAATTGTATGACATTGCCAAATGTATAACATTCAATAAAAATCTTATATTAAAACCGAACGAATTTCATAAAAAAAACTATTATAATTGCACAAGTACGAAACAGTTGCACAAAAATTCCCCAACAAAAAAAAATAGACAAAGAACCGACCGACTAAAGATGCAATCATTGACTTGGTCATATGTATGAGCTTGTTTTGGTGTGTGTGTGTGTGTTGGATGGAATTCTATTTCTTTTTCGAATACCTGAGAATAAGTTAAGTGTCTGCCTACTTTAAACTTAATGTGTGTGTATTTTCTATTGAACACATTCTATATACAGGGTGGTATTCAATGGAACATTCCAAAAACAATCAAGTAGAAAATCGATTTTATTAATACATCAAAATTGTATACACAGTCACAATTTTTCCATATCCAAGTACATAATATGCACTCACAAATAACTAGCTATCGTAAATCCAGTTATCATACGGTTACTCTGTATTATTACGACTGTATAATGTGTGTGGTTTAATTAAAATGGAAATTATGTACATATTAGCACTAGTAGCACAGATATCATTTGCGTTTCTTTGCAAATATTACAAAAAGACATTAAATATACATGTCAACAATTTTATCTCAGACACGTGTTTAATATGAAAAAGTCACTTTTATTTAATCAACACAAAGACGACTAAAAAATCCAAGAAATTATTCTACATATTTTCACAGTTCTATACATCAAATGTACCATTTTTTTCTCTTTAAACCATAAGGAAACGAAACAATAGTGCATTAAAAGTCACTATTGTAAAATTGCACTTTAAACTGTACATTTTTCCAGTTCCTTATTTACATTAACTTTAAGCCTATGCACAAGGATTTATTAATGGAGATCAATAGTTCATTGAATGTAAACGACCAATTAGCCGAGTTAATTGAAGAAAAATGCAACAAATCAACAAACTAATGAGATTGTAACACATTCAACTCACACTCTCACCTACAAACTCAAGTCACAGATTACTCAAGTCTGGATTTTTTCTATGCAATCCAAAATTGGTCATTAACTGGACCGATGCAATCACCCTGTATACACATACCGGGAAGGTAATACATCCACAACCAGATCGAACAAATGACAAAACAACGATCTCTCGTATATGTGTACTTTCTGTTTATTTACCTACTGTTGACATGCATACCGTTCGTTGTTAGTTCAGTTTATTTGGTCTGTCTCCATAAAATTCTTCAATTTTTTCCACATTTTATTTTATTTAACATACATCACACTACATATGTTTTATCTCTACACTTTACAAACTAAAACAAATCGTTTATAATTTTTTTTTCCCGATAGCAAATATTTAAATTTTAGAATCAGAGAGAACAGCATCTCTCTAATCACACTTTATTTCAGTTAAAATCTTCATCAAGTCGCTATAAAACATGTAATTAGAAAACACTTTAGCGGCATCACAACGAAAATAATAATCATATTATGCCTCATAAAAGGCGAAAAAAAATTACCTTATGTTGACATAAGCTAAAAGCGGTTCAACGGTGTACACAAAGCTTTATATAACCCATATACACCGTCTTTTATTCTGAGATTGTGATAAATAATCAGCCTTTTTTTTATAATGCACACTCATAATACAACATCTTCATTTAGACGCTTATTTCTTAGATATAGGTAAGTAAATAAAATAAATATGATATTATAAATCCTCAGGTCGGTGTCTTTTCATTGAAAAAGTGGGAGATTATAACCGACGTCCCTGTATATATAATAATAAATTAATTATAATACCAACTTTATGTACACGTTGTTTGACAATTTCTATGGAATTACAAAATTTAAGCAAATAACACCATAAAAATGGATGCAAGCGGCGGCAGGTGTGCCCCTTTTCGAATCCTATACTTTATGTAATGGTTTAATAATTAATAACACAGGATGGTAGAATGAAGGGTTAATTTAAGGGTTTTGTTCGATTATTTGAAACTGTGTAATTAAAACTTTTCCAGCAAGTCAGCAATAATTTATTTTCCATGTTGTAAGGAAATTGTACCGGTCTAAAAACAGCCAAATACATAAATACAGCCTTAATGAAGTATTCTTTACAAAAATATAAAACAAAAGCGGAACGGATGTATGGAAGTCGTTAGTTTTAAGTATTAATTTGAGAACAATAAACTGCATATACTTTATTATCACACTAGGTGTCACCCCTCGACAAATCACCCCTAAATGGGCACGATCCAATTCAAGCTATTTCCTCTTTCAACCCCTCTCCTAATTAAACAATTGATTATGAACTCGATTATGAA
The DNA here is from genome assembly GCA_963930825.1 of Silvanus unidentatus. NCBI lineage: Eukaryota > Metazoa > Arthropoda > Insecta > Coleoptera > Silvanidae > Silvanus > Silvanus unidentatus. The sequence goes on from OZ005758.1 coordinate 8,235,630, forward strand.
TTATTGTATTTCGCTCTCTAATTGATAAATAACATGTGTGTGTTTATTTTATTTCAATTCGGAACAATCACGAAAAATGCCATTAATTTTACACTGATCGATAATAAAAACTTCAAACGAATCGATTTGTAAATCAATTTAAGAATTTATTGGAAATTAAAGTGTTTTCAAAATGTAATAGTTTACAATATTGAACAATTAACATATATGAAAATAAAGATAACAAACCATAAATAATACATTGGAATTATTGATAATAAATTACTTTTTTTTTGAGTTAATTTGTATACAATAAAGTATAGCATATATTTGAAAATAAACCGACAACAGACGCCAAATGGCAGTTAGCCTCAATATAATATAAACAATGTTTGTTTAAAATTGTCTAATAAAAAAATATGTCGGGTTTTCCGTTCCATTAAAAATCCGTATCCCCGATGTTTGGCTTATTTCGGAAATAAAATTCGATTATTGTTTAATATATTACGGAAACACGTGTTAAATGTCCTAATTTTAAACACCGGAAACGCACGTGTTCCAATACACCCTCAAAATATTTCAACACACTTTCAATTTTTCACCATAATGCAAATTTCTCATTTAATTTTAGGTGCTTAGTAAACAAATTGAAAAATTATTGTCTCCCTTCCAAAGAGAAAGGAAGAAACAGTTTTACAAAAAAATATTAAACACTTTTTAGGGGCCCCCTTTCTGTCAATTGTTTGAACAACCCTCGTCGGCCGCTTTAAAAATACCTTTTGAATTTACACCCTTAAAGATACAGTCAAATGCACCTATAAAACTATATGTGTTTGTCATTTCACACCCCTCATTCATCATTCGGCTGGGGGGTTCCCATTTTATAATTGATTATTAGATTTTTCTTCTCTTTTGTCGACGGGCTGCTACGCTTATACACAGGGTGGAAATGGGCGGATATTGTAACAATATTCCATATTTTTTACAAAATATGTACAAATGCCTCTCCCCTTCCATCCATTTCCTTTTGGTGCTTTCTAAACATTTCCTGATTACAAGAATCTTTCTTACCAACACAAATAATTAATGCACCTTTTATAGTGACCCAATATAAAAATTAAGCAATAATAATCGTACAAAGCAATAAAGATGAGACCGCATCAAATGCCGAATGATGTAAAGTGACATTAATGGCTTGTTTCATGGGTTATAGTATAACTTTACAAGTGGTTAACGATTATTATTATACTGCTGGGTAAATGTGGGATTAACCCCAACATTATAGCGAGTATGAATACAATTAGAATTAATCAAAATATACAGGGTGTAAACGAGCAATTGAACAAAATTTTAACAGTTTTTCTCCCAAATGGAAAATGTTCAGGCAACCAAATTTGGTGCACGCGTTGACCTACTAGGGGATGCAAAGTTTATGTAAAGTTACAGAAAAATGGGCCTCCCCAACATGGCTTTTCAGCAAAAGGGCCCCTTTAACAGTTGTGAATTGGAGGCGGTTCAATTTTTAATATAATACTTTCATTTCATAGGTTATTGTATTTAGAAACTTTTTATTCTCTTGTATTTTTTTCATACAACTAACCGTTTTTGAGAAATTTTTCAGATTTTCAAAAGTATTATATTAAAATCGATGGTCCATTACTTTTTTATGTACATACATAATTCATTTTGAACAAATAAAAAATACATAATTTGTATAGCGGATTTTTAATTAAGGAATTCTTTTCAAAAACAAAACGAACACATTAATTGTGTTTCGATCACCATGGCAACAAATGGAAGGTACTGAACTTTGAAATTACGACATTGAATTTTTCAATTCATATTCCCATTATCATGAATAAATTCGCGTAAAACAACATTAACAAACGTTCAATAAAAAAATAACATTTTTAAACAAGAAATGGCAACTTACCGATTTCTGGTCTATCTAATATTAAATCGACATTGAATCCTTTCGTAATCACATCATTCCGAATTGAATTGCAACCCTGTGGATTTGCGAAGACAATTTCTCCACCATCACCAATAATTAGCACCATTATTAGGAGATATTTTACAGTACCCTGCATTAAGCACTCAGTCCTCTGAATCACAGCCATCGCTTGAAAATTTTTTTGTTATTTACGAAAAACAATTGAGGTAAAGTGTAATTGTGCGCCTTTTTGGATTTCCTATAGTCGTTTTTTTGTAAATATATAAATTTCCTCAATCCATTACTATGAAGTTAGTGAGAAGTGTTTTATAAGGCACCAACCACCCTCATTTAATCTATACGTACTGAAAGCACACACAATAACCACATTCCGAAGTGATAGACGATGTTCTTAGTGAATATAATAAATAGAACTAAAATGCAATGTGATGAACTGTATTGTATACCAAGGAGTTTTCTTTACTGATGATAAAAGTACCGGTCCGGTGGTAAAAGAGATGGTATAATATAAAAAAATATACATACATATAAACACTCCCACCCATTCATGAACATGCGTAAACCCACTTTATTTATACGTATTTTTGGTGATGGGATGGTGAGGTGGTAATGTATGAAAGGAAAGGTGGGCGATGGCAGAGCGCATGTGTGTAATTTTAGAACTGTTGAAGTTTTCTGTTTTCTACTATTTTTTTGTTCGATAGATGGATGCAAGTATGTTCAACTTTTTGAAAATGAAAATAAAATAATATTTCAAAATTCTTTTGAAATGAATAAATCAAATTTACTAAGATTTCTGTCAAAGGTCCATCTAAAATTAACTTGCGAGTTTTTCATAAAAAATTTAATTTTCTCTGTTGAGAAAGGTCAAGAATTTTTGGTATCATAACCTATAAAATTAAGAAAAACAACTTTCAGAGATTATATCAAAAATCGGCAAAGTGCAAGTATTTCTGTATTCCTAAGTAATTTTGTAAAGAAATTAATAATAAAGAATGAATCGAGCCAGTGCAAAGTTTAAAAAAGTTTCTCATGTCATTTTTGACATGGATGGGGTACTTTTAGGTAAATATTCAAGTTTTTCTAATAATACGTCCATAAAAATTCCGAAAGTTAGATAAGATCTCTTCTTATATAATCATTTCAACAAAGAAATATTCCAATAACTCAACTCAACCAATGTCTTAAAAAATTTCTGGTTTCTATTTGTTCTGAAGACTAACAAACTCCATAATTATTTGAATTACCAAACAATTCTTTCCGAAATTCCAGATACAGAATATCTGTATACAAAAGCAACCCTAAATGTGATTGAGAAATATGGCAAAACGTACGATTGGTCTGTCAAGGCCCAAATCATGGGCCTGACCGGTAACGAAGTAGCGGAAAAAATCGTCGAATTATTACAATTACCAATAACACCAGCGGAATATTACAAATTGGCCCATGAACAATACGACATAATCTTACCCGAGGCTGAATTAATGAAAGGTAATCATCTGTTTCTCTTCTAGATACTGAAATAATATATCGTAATGCAATTGCAAATATTGCAAAACGTTTTGGGAAAATTTACACTGCCGATATTCAGGGTAAAGTGGTTGGCACTGATGAAAGAGAATCGGCACGTATTGCAGTAACGGAAATGAATCTACCCATATCTGTAGACAATTTCCAAAAAGAGTTCCGTGATTCAGCACACAAACGTATGACAAACGTGCCTTTAATTCCAGGTGCACAAATCAACAACTATTACGATACTAGAAATCGATGTGATTCTTTTAACAATTCTCTAATTCAAGTTCAATTTTAGGTGCTGAAAAATTGGTACGTCATTTGCATGCGAATAAAGTGCCCATAGCAGTGGCCACTTCATCAAGTGACAAAAGTTTCGAATTGAAAACTGGAAAACATAAGGAATTCTTCCGTTTATTTGATCACATCGTATGTGGTGGTTCGGATCCAGAAGTGAAACAAAGTAAACCAAAACCGGACATCTTTCTAATTTGTGCATCAAGATTTCCTGATCGACCGAAACCGGAACAATGTTTAGTATTTGAAGATGCACCGAATGGTGTGACGGCTGCTAATGCAGCTGGAATGCAAGTTGTTATGGTACCTGATGAAAATGTTCCAATAAAGTTAAGAAAAGGGGCGGATTTAGAGATATCTTCACTGGATGAAGTTAATTTGGATCTTTTTGGACTCCCGCCGTTTCCTAAATAATTTTCATAGTAAAAAAATCTGTAGAATCAAATTGAATAAGGATTATTAACTTATAATTCAAAATTTGTCTCAATTCTGTCTAATTTTTTGAAGTTTATGCAATGACTTCGTTAATTACCAAATTCAAGAAAGTTTCCCATGTAATTTTCGACTTGGATGGAGTTCTTTTAGGTGCGTTATTACCAAATAAAACTTTATATCACAATTTTGCCGCATTTTAGACACAGAAATTGTGTATGCGAAAGCACGCGATTTAGTTTGTCAGAAATTCGGTAAATCATACACCACTGACATTCTTTCACAAGTTAAAGGACTGCCCAGTTTGCAAGCGTCCGAGAAAATCGTGGACTTATTAAAACTTCCTTTATCTCCATCCGAATACAATCGTTTAGCAAAGGAACAATACCTTCACATCCTCTCGGATAACAATCTAATGCCAGGCGCAGAAAAACTCGTTACCCATTTACATAAACACAAGATTCCGATGGCGATTGCCACCGCTTCATCTGAACGTAGTTATTTATTAAAAATTCAAAAACATTCAAACATGTTTAAACTATTCCATCATCATATTTGTGGCGGCAGTGATGATGAAGTGAGATATAACAAACCAAATGCGGATATTTACTTAGTATGTGCTTCAAAGTTCGATGGGAATCCGAAACCTGAGATGTGTTTAGTGTTTGAAGACAGTTTGGTGGGTGTAGAAGCAGCGAGGAATGCTGGAATGCAAGTTGTATTCGTATCCGATTCCGAAGAGGAAACTACTTGCCGAACAACGCCAAGTGTAAAAATAAAAAATTTGCTGGAAGCTCCTTTGCAGCTTTTCGGTTTACCCAAAATGACATGAAACAGTTTAAACATTTTTATTTGTCAAAATTCATTGTGGCAACATGTCAAGACTATCATCGTGCGCTTGTAAACGGAATTTCAAAAAAGTGACTCATATTATTTGGGATTTGGATGGAACTTTGCTTGGTAAACAATACAGATAGTTAATTAAATTAAACTATTGACCTATTCTTAGACACTGAAGTGATTTACACTCAAATCTTTGGGGAGCTTGCTGCGAAATACGGAAAAGTGTTCACATCAGAGATACACAACATGACATCAGGAAGAACGCAGTCAGAATCGTTGAAGACTGTGATTAAAGCTCTTGAACTGCCCGTAACTTTAGAAGAATTAACGGGAATATTTGTAGAGATGCAAAACAAAGGAATGGAGACACTCAAAACGATGCCAGGCGAGCTTTAACATTTTTTAATTAGCGATTGGCTTCATTATTCCGATTTAGGGGCTGAGAAGTTGCTTCGTCATTTTAATGCTCATAAAGTTCCAATGGCCGTAGCCACATCATCTACAAGATTAAGTTACGATTTAAAAGTGCGAAATTATACAGAGATATTCTCGTTTATGAGTCACGTTGTGTGCGGAGATGATCCGGAATTAAAAAATGGTAAACCAAGTCCGGATATATTTCTATTAGCAGCAAGTAGATTTCCAGTGAGACCAGAAAATTGTTTGGTGTTTGAAGACTCGCCATCAGGTTTAAGAGCTGGTTTAGCTGCTGGAATGCAAGTGGTTATGGTGCCTGATCAGATAGTCCCGAAAGACATTTGGAAATCGGCAACTCTTAAATTGAATTCACTTGAAGAATTCAAACCGGAACAGTTTGGGTTACCAAAACTTTAACTGAACTTACTAATTTATTTAACATCTAATATACATTACTTCCACATATGAATTAGTCCATTATTTCGCCAAAGATTGTAACTTTGTTAGGACCTCATCGGCAGGCAGGTCTTTTAGGGAAACGCATTTCTCTTTTCCAAATTCTATAAAGACAATTGTTGGTTGCATACTTGTAATATTTTGAGATTCTTACCAAATCGTGCCCATAATTTTGGCTGTACCCCAGAACATTCTCTTATTAAAATAGGAAACTTTGGATTATTAGATTTTAATTCAACATAATGTTTCTCAATAAAATCTCTAGAAAAGAAATGTTTAATTACATAACCAAACTTAAGAGATCAACAAACTTACCGAACGCCTTTACTTGCTGCCCCAGACTGACATAAATGGATTCTGAGTTCTTTTACTTTGGAGGCAATTTTAAATGATGCTGACATTTTTACAAAAGAAATTTTAATTGTTTAATAAATTATTTCACTTTTGGCCGTTTGCATTCATTCACGAATAACCTCTACTACAAGTAGTACAGTACAGTACCGCCCTACTCGTGGCGGAAATTTGAACCACTTTAAAAGGGCGATTATTTTTGATTTAGTTTGTTTATATCATTAAATTGGTTGAATAATATCTTCTACTTGCTTTTACGAGTCCATATGTGAGTATATTAAATACAAATTTGAATCAGTTTTGCTATTTTTATATGAAGTTTAACCGTTTTCGGTTAGATAAAGTTACTGCCACCAACAGAACGACGCAACATGTACTTGCAAATCGTGATTGGTGACCATATCGCAACCAGCAATACACCCAAAGTGACAGTTTCCATATCATGTGATTCGATTTCCACGATCATATTTGCATTTTATAAACTTGAGAAGAATGGGTGAAAATTCTGTTCCACCTGGACCACCAAATGAAAATGGGCACTCCAACAACCATGAAGAAGAAATGGAAGAGGAGATAAACGAAGAAAGCGGAGACGAATTCGATGACATGTCCCCTGAAGGTAAACTTTTACAAATATACCCAATACCTGTTCATTCTGTGATTAACACTTTTATTTTGCAGAATTCCAGAAGCTCGATACACAAATGGACGCGATTAATTCGGCATTAGACCAGATTGAGCAACAAAATGACACAATCCATGCACAGTTATTAGAATTGCTTCAAGATAATCGACAGATTCGGGAGCAACTTCAACAAAATAACTCAAATAAACCACAAAGTAATGTAAATAGTGAAGATGGAAAAGAGTAAGGCCATTCCAAAAGAAATAATAGTAATAGAACTCAAAATTTTACTTATAAAGTTGAAGAGTAATATATTTATTTAATATTATTTCAATAAATGTAAATAGTCTTTAGACGTTTTTTAACTTCAGACAAGCCGATTGGAACAATTCCACATTGATTTTTTGAATAACAATTACATTTGGACTTTTATCATCATCGCATTCCTGAAGTAAACCTTTATTTGGACCATCCAATACCACTTGTAAACGAGCTTCTTTTGTTTCAAGAATATTTTCGTCCGGATTTAAAAATGCAAACACCGCATAAGCATCACAAGGCATCCAATAAGTTCTTCCAGCATAAACTTTTTCTTCCATTCTTGCTAGTAATTCAAGGGCTTTTGTTTCGTTTCCCAATGCTTCCCATCGCCAGTCCTGCAAAAAAATCTTTAATGAACATTTCAATTAACATTTGGGATAAAATAAATACGAGACTCATTTGCGATCTTATGCTGGTTTGCCAGGTAAGCATATGGACAGGCTTTTTAACGGACTGCAAAAGAATGTTCGCTGCCTCCACATCTGCTTGAATGTTAAACTCGATTTTATCTGCTCCATAGTTTCCTCCCATCAACCAAATACTCTTAATTTTGTCTAAAAAATCATTATCAGAGATCTGTATGAAATATCCGAGATTTGTTAAAGGGCCAACACAAATCACATTAATCTCATTTGGATATTTGGAAACGAACTCTTTAAGAGCGACTGACGAAGGAGTGGAGTGAATTTGACTTAAATCGGGTTCTTCAGTGTATTCCAAGTCCCCAAAACCGTCGTTGCCGTAGAAATATTTAAGATCTTCCTTATGGGCACTGACATCCTCTTTTACACCTTTGTAAACTGGAATCTGAATGTAAATCGAAATTATTTTTTAAGCATTTGTGTTAAATTTAAAACGTACATCGAGTCTGTTGACAATTGTTAACAGTCTCATTAAATTTCTACATGTATTATTTAAATTAGCGTTGCCTGATGAACAGAAGATTGCTTCAATTTTTATATCGCCACTTTTTTCAGCATTTAACAGTAATAAAACCGCGATGTAATCGTCTCCACCAACATCGACATCGATTATTACTTTTTCTGGTACTTTCATCTCGAATAACACTACCACGTGAATTACGCTCAATATGATAAGATAATGAAAACGCATTTTTGTGAATTTATTAATTTAACGAACAAGTTAGTACTGAGAGTTTTTTTTATATTATACGAATACATGCATATAATACAATTTAAATTTACCTATTATGTGCAGTCACTGATAATGAAAAACAGGTAGCTTATATACACGTTTTTCTTGAAAAACAATTTACTTATCATTATTAAAATAAGAATATTTTTTTATTTGTTGAACGCAGATTTGGATTGAATTATTTCATAATCTTTTTAAACATTGTATACTGAAAATTGCGTTAAAAATCCAATAGAAATCAAAAGCTCAAATTCGTAAATAAATAAATTTAAGTGTAATCAAAAAAATTGAAATTGGAGATTTCCGCTACTTTTAGTGAATTACGAAACCTCAAACCTACAATACAGTAGAAGAATTAAGAGTCTAAAAAGAAGGAAATCGATCATCCCATACACGAAAACGATGAGTTGGTTTTGAGGGAAATATTCTAGTCAAACCGATTAGAAAGATTCCCGAATGTGTCGTTTCTACAAGCAAAGAAGGTAACCATTTCTATTCAGATGACTTAATTCTTCAGGTGAGTTGGAGACTATTCCGCAATCATTGATGCTAAAAATCGCAGTTCAGATGTTTTTAAAGACCCCCTCGAAGGTCCAGTTGCAAGAATATGGTCGTCTCTGAGTCCATTTGCCAAGTGAAACGGCACAACATCGACTTTATTTTGGGAATATTGCCAAATGTACCTAATGGTTGTGGAGTCCCTGAATGATTTTTTGAAACTTCTCTTATTGCAGCTCTAATTGAGCCGCAAAATAGGAACGCGGATTCGAACAGTGAGAAGAGTAAACTCAACAATTAGTACCACTACAAATGAATGGTGAGTTTAATATCGTTGATTTTTAAAATTTATTCAAATTATATGGTAGAGTAATTGATGTCTCGCCAAGGAAAGAAATTCAATGAGTTTAACAGAAGGTCAATAAATATAATTTGGTGCAATCGTTTTAATTAAAGACAAATTATTCTGCAATCACTTTATGTGTTTATTCAAATCGGGTAGAATTTGGAGACGCAAACTGTAACTTAATTGAGTTGAGCATTTAGTTTGAATTCAAGCTTTTTACATATACCTAGGTTTACGTTTTAATGAATAAATGAATAGTGCATTGAATGAAAGTAAGTACGTTTGATTTCTTTATCGAATGTGTCAATAGAACAGACTATTTATTTTAGCTTTTAGCGATTTTTAGTGCACCTATAGTGGTAGTTGAATTACGAAATAACTTTGTTTATTTTAATCGGATCAAATAATATTATCTGCGACACTTTGGCGGTGTTTCCTTACAAATTCTTGGGAACTCAACCATTCCCCGAAAGAAGTGCATTAAACCCAGTTTAATTTGATAGTAAAAGTATTAAAACTATGCGGCTTCAACCTGTTTTTCTAGTAATTTTTGGTGTTGTACTAACAAGGGCACTAGTGTTAGGGCGGATGTGGAATATAACGAGACCAATAATTAAAATCATTCATGAACGTAAGTGATTTACAAACTACAAATTCAACTGAAAATAGAAATTTTTTATATGCAATTTAGACCCAAAAATTTCTGGAGACAAAATTTCTTTTCGAGCATTGTCCACACGAAAATCAATGATCCGCAAGAAAATTGTAACCAGTCACAATCTTTATCGGTCCATGGTCAAGCCTCATGCTGCTAACATGTTGAAGATGGTTTGTAAAACTAATGGCGATCTACGTATGTTTTGATTGCGAAATTTTTGTTTAGTCCTGGTCCAAAGCGGCTGCATTTTCCGCTCAAAAATGGGCAAATAGTTGTCATTTCCTGCAACCTGGTGGCCAAGAGACAAAAGGCTTTGGCACTTGCGGACAGAATATATTCGTTAGTTCAAACCCAACGCCCTGGTGAGAATTGATAAATTATTCAACTTTTGAATAATTGCATTTCGATGTAGGGCATTTGTAGTGCGGTCTTGGTACAATGAAGTGGAGGACTTTGTCTATGGAAATTTAAGCCAAAACGGTGTGGTTGGACCTTATACCCAACTAGTTTGGGCGACGAGTCATAAAGTTGGATGTGCAGTACAAAAATGCACTCGACCAATGAATAACAACGGATATAAAGTTACTTTTTACAATTACATATGCAACTATTGCCCAGCGTAAGTTTTCAAATTTCAATATGAAGAAAATTTACATTTCGTGCGTGTTTCAGTGGAAATATCAGAGGACTGTTGCATTTGCCTTATCAGAAAGGAAAATCGTGTTCTGAATGCAAACATTCCTGTTATAGGCGTAAATTGTGTACGAATGAGTGTCGCTTCACTAATAAATACAGTAATTGCGATCAATTGAACAAATACAACCCGTATGGTCACTGCAATGGATGCGAGGCAACCTGTAAATGCAAAAGAAAAATTTATCAACGTTATGATGAATTAGTAAATGTGTAATGTTTAATAAAAAATTCTTTGTGTACTTATTAAAAGTTATGTTCAAAAAAGTCGTTCCTATTTCTTTACGTTAGTTAAAAAAAACTATCATCAAGGAAAATATTTTGAACACTGTTCAAGTTTTCATTTATTTTGTATTTTAAAAATTTATTAGTGAAATTGTAATACAACATAGCTTAATCTCGATTAAAATTTATTTCAAATTTTTAACTTCCAGGCATGCATCCTTAAACAGTTCCACATCGATTGCTTCAATAACTATAACATTAGGATCCTTATCTTCATCTGATACCACAAGCGTTCCTCTGTCTGTACCACTTAATTCAACTTTCAAGCGAACTGTCTCCGTTTCAAGTATATTCTTCTGTGGATTCAAAAAGGCGAACACTGCATTGGCATCACATGGTAACCAAACGGTACTTCCAGCATAAGATTTTGATTCGGCTCTTGTGAGCAATTCAAGAGCGTCTGTTGAGTTCCCCAATACGTCAAACCGCCAATCCTACAAGAAAATTTTCAGTAATCATCAAATTGCACAACAATTTAGCCCAATACCAAACTAATTCCTGCTTTTACGCTGGCTTGCCATGTGAGCATATGGACAGGCTTTGTAACGGCCTCTAAGAGGATGTTGGATGCGTCCGCATCGGCCATCACGTTAAATTCTGGCACATTTTCTCCATAATTGCCTCCCATTATCCAAATGTCCTTTAGTTCATCAACTAAACCGTCATAGAGTTGAATGGCTTGTGCGATATTTGTTAATGGACAAACATAGATCAAATTTATCTCATTTGGATATTTGGAAACGAACTCTTTAAGAGCGTCTGACGAAGGAGTGGAGTGAATTTGACTTAAATCGGGTTCTTCAGTGTATTCCAAGTCTCCAAAACCGTCGTTGCCGTAGAAATATTTAAGATCTTCCTTATGGGCACTGACATCCTCTTTTACACCTTTGTAAACTGGAATCTGAAAGTAAATCGAAATTATTTTTTAAGCATTTGTGTTAAATTTAAAACGTACATCGAGTCTGTTGACAATTGTTAACAGTCTCATTAAATTTCTACATGTATTATTTAAATTTGCGTTGCCTGATGAACAGAAGATTGCCTCAATTTTTATATCACCACTTTTTTCAGCATTTAACAGTAATAAAACCGCGATGTAATCGTCTCCACCAACATCGACATCGATTATTACTTTTTCTGGTACTTTCATCTCGAATAACACTACCACGTGAATTACGCTCAATATGATAAGATAATGAAAACGCATTTTTGTGAATTTATTAATTTAACGAACAAGTTAGTACTGAGAGTTTTTTTTATATTATACGAATTCATGCATATAATACAATTTAAATTTACCTATTATGTGCAGTCACTGATAATGAAAAACAGGTAGCTTATATACACGTTTTTCTTGAAAAACAATTTACTTATCACTATTAAAATAAGAATATTTTTTTATTTGTTGAACGTAGATTTGGATTGAATTATTTCATAATCTTTTTAAACATTGTATACTGAAAATTGCGTTAAAAATCCAAAAGAAATCAAAAGCTCAAATTCGTAAATAAATAAATTTAAGTGTAATCAAAAAAATTGAAATTGGAGATTTCCGCTACTTTTAGTGAATTACGAAACCTCAAACCGACAATACAGTAGAAAAAGAGTCTAAAAAGAAGGAAATCAATCATCCCATACATGAAAACGATGAGTTGGTTTTGAGGGAAAGATTCTAGTCAAACCGATTAGAAAGATTCCCGAATGGGTCGTTTCCTACAAGCAAAGAAGGTAACCCTTTCGATTCCGAGATGACTTATTTCTTCAGGTGAGTTTGAGACTATTGCGCAATCATTGTTGCTAAAAATCGCAGTTCAGATGTTTCTAAAGACCCCCTCGACGGTCTAGTTGCAAGAATATGGTCGTCTCTGAGTCCATTTGCCAAGTGAAACGGCACAACATCGACTTTATTATGGGAATATTGCCAAATGTACCTAATGGTTGTGGAGTCACCGAATGATTTTTTGAAACTTCTCTTATTGCAGCTCAAATTGAGCCGCAAAATAGGAACGCGGATTGGAACAGTGAGAAGAGTAAACTCAACAATTAGTACCACTACAAATGAATAGTGAGTTTAATATCGTTGATTTTTAAAATTTATTCAAATTATATGGTAGAGTAATTGATGTCTCGCCAAGTAAAGAAATTCAATGAGTTTAACAGAAGGTCAATAAATATAATTTGGTGCAATCGTTTTAATTAAAGACAAATTATTCTGCAATCATTTTATGTGTTTATTCAAATCGGGTAGAATTTGGAGACGCAACTGTAACTTAATTTAGTTGAGCATTTAGTTTGAATTCAAGCTTTTTTTTAATATTCAGCGCTTTTTACATATACCTAGGTTTACGTTTTAATGAATAAATGAATAGTGCATTGAATGAAAGTAAGTACGTTTGATTTCTTTATCGAATGTGTCAATAGAACAGACTATTTATTTTAGCTTTTAGCGATTTTTAGTGCACCTATAGTGGTAGTTGAATTACGAAATAACTTTGTTTATTTTAATCGGATCAAATAATATTATCTGCGACACTTTGGCGGTGTTTCCTTACAAATTCTTGGGAACTCAACCATTCCCCGAAAGAAGTGCATTAAACACAGTTTAATTTGATAGTAAAAGTATTAAAACTATGCGGCTTCAACCTGTTTTTCTAGTAATTTTTGGTGTTGTACTAACAAGGGCACTAGTGTTAGGGCGGATGTGGAATATAACGAGACCAGGAATTAAAATCATTCATGAACGTAAGTGATTTACAAACTACAAATTCAACTAAAAATAGAAATTTTTTATATGCAATTTAGACCCAAAAATTTCTGGAGACAAAATTTCTTTTCGAGCATTGTCCACACGTAAATCAATGATCCGCAAAAAAATTGTAACCAGTCACAATCTTTATCGGTCCATGGTCAAGCCTCATGCTGCTAACATGTTGAAGATGGTTTGTAAAACTGATGGCGATCTACGTATGTTTTGATTGCGAAATTTTTGTTTAGTCCTGGTCCAAAGCGGCTGCATTTTCCGCTCAAAAATGGGCAAATAGTTGTCATTTCCTGCAACATGGTGGCCAAGAGACAAAAGGCTTTGGCACTTGCGGACAGAATATATTCGTTAGTTCAAACCCAACGCCCTGGTGAGAATTGATAAATTATTCAACTTTCGAATAATTGCATTTCGATGTAGGGCATTTGTAGTGCGGTCTTGGTACAATGAAGTGGAGGACTTTGTCTATGGAAATTTAAGCCAAAACGGTGTGGTTGGACATTATACCCAACTAGTTTGGGCGACGAGTCATAAAGTTGGATGTGCAGTACAAAAATGCACTCGTCCAATGAATAACAACGGACATAAAGTAACTTTTTACAATTACATATGCAACTATTGTCCAGCGTAAGTTTTCAAATTTCGATTTGAAAAAAATTTACATTTCGTGCGTGTTTCAGTGGAAATATCAGAGGACTGTTGCATTTGCCTTATCAGAAAGGAAAATCGTGTTCGGAATGCAAAAATTCCTGTTATAGGCGTAAATTGTGTACGAATGAGTGTCGCTTCACTAATAAATACAGTAATTGCGATCAATTGAACAAATACAACCCGTTTGGTCACTGCAATGGATGCGAGGCAACCTGTAAATGCAAAAGGAAAATTTATCAACGTTATGATGAACTAGTAAATGTGTAATGTTTAATAAAAAGTTCTTTGTGTACTTAAAAGTTATGTTCAAAAAATTGAGTTTTACCAGTACAAAAGACCTTCCTATTCCTTTGGGTTTAGTTAAAAAAAACTGTCATCAAGGAAAATATTGTGAACACTGTTCAAGTTTTCATTTATTTAATATTTTAAAAATTTATTGATGAAATTGTAATACAACATAGCTTTGATCTTAATCTCGATTAAAATTTATTTCAAATTTTTAACTTTTAGGCATGCATCCTTAAACAGTTCCACATCGATTGCTTCAATAACTATAACATTAGGATCCTTATCTTCATCCGATACCACAAGCGTTCCTCTGCCTGTACCATTTAATTCAACTTTCAAGCGAACTGTCTCCGATTCAAGTATATTCTTCTGTGGATTCAAAAAGGCGAACACTGCATTGGCATCACATGGTAACCAAACGGTACTTCCAGCATAGGATTTTGATTCGGCTCTTGTGAGCAATTCAAGAGCGTCTGTTGAGTTCCCCAATACGTCAAATCGCCAATCCTATAAGAAAATTTTCAGTAATCATCAAATTGCACAATAGTTTAGCCCAATACCAAACTAATTCCTGCTTTTACGCTGGCTTGCCATGTGAGCATATGGACAGGCTTTGTAACGGCCTCTAAGAGGATGTTGGATGCGTCCGCATCGGCCATCACGTTGAATTCTGGCACATTTTCTCCATAATTGCCTCCCATTATCCAAATGTCCTTTAGTTCATCAACTAAACCGTCATAGAGTTGAATGGCTTGTGCGATATTTGTTAATGGACAAACATAGATCAAATTTATCTCATTTGGATATTTGGAAACGAAGTCTATAAGAGCCTGCGGTGAAGGAATGGGGCTAATCAGGCTTAAATCGGGCTCATCGGTGTATTCCAAGTCAGCGAAGCCGTCCTCTCCGTAGAAATAATCGAGAGTTACATTGGGGGAAACAATGCTTTCCTTAACACCTTTGTAAACTGGAATCTGAAATTGTAAATGTGCAAATGGTTAATGTGTAATTTTGAGTGTATTTAAGACGTACATCGAGTCTATCAACGACTGTTAACAATCGCATTAAATTTGTGCATGTGTCGGTTAAATTAGCGTTGCCTGCTGAGCAGAAAATTGCCTCGATTTTAACATCTTCTGATTTTTCTGCTTCTAATAGTAGTAAAATTGCCAAATAATCGTCAGGTCCGACATCTACATCAATTATCACTTTCTCCGGAACTTTTACTAGTAATGAGAAGTTTAACACATTCAAAATGATAAGAAAAAGTAATAGACGCATTTTTATTTGTTATAAGTGTATTAAACGAACAGCGAACTATAATAAACCATTGAAGTTTGTTTCTTTTTATATTGTAGGTACGTACATTTGCCTGTGGTGTCCTTCAACTGATTATTTATTTATATTCATAGGAATATCAGAATCCACGTATATGATAGCAGACACTTTATAACAATTAATTTTTTTAATGAATCATTTTACTTAAAGATAATGTGATAATGATTGATAAAGGAGCATCTTTAAATTCCCGATACTATTCCTAGTATACTCCTGGAAAGATAATAAAGTTTGCCAAATCATAATAAGTTAATAAGTTCGCATTTATTCTATTTTTGTATACGAAAATCACTTTGATGATCACATTTTGAAATTTGAATATTTATTCGCGCGCTTATTCATGCTAGCCAGTACAAGTGGTGTCCTACTGGTGGTAAAAATCTAAACTAGAGGAAAAGGACCTTTTCTTTTTGTTTGTTTCAGTTATTATTTTTTTCCTTAAATGTA
This sequence comes from Silvanus unidentatus, assembly GCA_963930825.1. NCBI lineage: Eukaryota > Metazoa > Arthropoda > Insecta > Coleoptera > Silvanidae > Silvanus > Silvanus unidentatus. The sequence continues at coordinate 8,251,940 of OZ005758.1, forward strand.
TATTATTATCATTAAAAAGTTCATTTGTGGTTATTTTAACGGTAGTTTTCATGTTCGTTCCTTTTTTAATTTAAAGATTTGTCTGTGTTTGCTAGTTCAAAAATCTGTCACCAATAGAACGTTATGTCAGCTAATAGCGAACAGAAACCTTCATTACCGATTTCTGACAGATATTACTTTATTTATTATGACAGCTGTCAATTTCGTAAATAAAAAAATTAACAATGCACAATTTTCACTTATTTAATGATTATATTATTATTTAATGTATTTATAATAATATTGATTATAATAACAATAATTTTTGGTAATATTATATTGGACATTTGTCAAATTTATTTTAGTATGGAACCTGATGCGGCAAAATATATGCGAACGTAAGTAATTTTATAAAAATTACCAATAAAAAGTAATAATCTTTGATTATAACATAATTTCCATAGTGAACGTAAACCAGGCTCGTTGGACGTTCATCCTACAATCGATGGAATCGTCCTAAACTATGAAATTGATGTCCAAATATTGGGAAACAAGGACCAAGTCTTGTTTGGTGACAAGAAAAACATCAAAAAACTCATTGAATTGCCCATGTTAAATAGTAGAACAGATTGTCATGCATTGGCCAAGGAAATTGTGAATCAATGCGATCTCATACATCATTCACGTTTAGCTGAAGTCGAACAAATCACATACTATTTAAAGAAACGTAAACTGCATGGCGGCAACAAGGATTCTGATAAGAACATTGACAAACAATTAAACAACACTGACGAGGCAAATTACAATAATCTATCGGATTATATCGATTTGCTGTATGAAGATATGGAGGCTAAAGTAAAAGGGGCCCGATTGATACAATTTCTCGCCAGAGATCCAGAAAATTTGGATGCTTTAGTCAAGAACGGTATTAATTCTTATTAGACTGCTTGTCCAATGCTTTAACAATTTATTCTTTATAGAAACGCTCGTAAGCGCATTAGGCCGTGTCCTACGCGAAGATTGGAAACGAAGCATTTCCCTTAGCACACATTTAGTATTCACATTCTTCTGTTTTTCCATGTATTCACAATTCCACGAAATAATCCTTAAATGTAAGGTAGGCTCGATTTGTATGGACATCATTGACTACGAATTGAGACGCTACGATAAATGGAAAGCGGATTTGGAAGGACAAGAAGCGCCCGATGACATTCCAATTGTACGTAAACCGTGTCCAAGCAGTGCAAGTATGTCGGAAATACCAAGAAGTCGTATACCGGAACCAGTACGTCCCAAATCGGGCAATTTCAATGACACCAACATCAAAGCGATCATGGAAGGCAGCATTTACGATGATTTAACAAATTCAACAGAAAGTATCATCGATGACAGGAAATTAACGGATGAACAAAGACAGAAACGATTTCGTACATTGGTTAAGAAACAGGAGCACTTATTACGTGTTGCTTATTATTTATTATTGAATATAGCGGAAGATGAGAGTGTGGAAGAGAAGATGACAAAACGGAATATTGTTGGTTTATTGGTGAAAGCATTGGAACGGGATAATAACGATTTGTTGGTGTTGGTGGTGACATTTCTAAAGAAATTATCAATAATGCAATGTAATAAAGATGCAATGGCGAATTTAAATGTTATTGAAAAATTGCCAAAAATGTTTGAGTCGAATAGTGCTGATTTGGTGCATTTGGTATTGAAATTGATATTTAATTTGTCGTTTGATGTGAAATTGAGACACAAAGTGATCAAATGTGGACTCTTACCAAAAATTATGAGTTTATTAAGTAAGTTGATTGGAATGAAATAATTTCGTTTGTTAAAGTTAATTTTTAAGGCGATGATCGTCATCAGGAGATTGTTCTGAAGATTTTATACAATTTAAGTTACGATGACGACATCAAAATGCATTTTGTCGATTACATCGGTCTTGTAAGTGGTTTAAAACGATGGTAAATTCTGATTTTTAATGTTCATTTAATCTTAGATAACCGACATGTTATTGTTGAATGTGGGAAATGAGGGTGACAAAATAATGGTGGCATTATGTATAAATTTAGCTATAAATCCGTCATGTGCACAACAATTGTTGAAAAAGAATCGTTTGCCTTCCTTAATGACGCGAGCATTTACCTATCAGGATCCGATGTTGATGAAAATGTTGCACAATTTATCTGAACATCCAATGGCAGCTTCTTCTTTTATTGTGAATATTTTTTAATGTAAATTTTGCATTTGTTTACTAGTAAATCGTCATTTTTTAGGAGTTTGTTGGCGATATTGCGAAAGCAGTTGTTGAATCGAAAGACGAAGACTTTGTTCGTGAATGTGTTTCGATTTTAAGTAATCTCCATTTACCAGATTTAGACTGGGCGGAAATATTTCGTCATTTCGATGTCATTAAATGGGTGAAAAATGTTATAAGAAGCAATAATACCGATCCAGAATTAGTTTTACAAGTAAACCAATGCCATTTTAATTGGAAATGAATTTTTGTTCAATTTCAACTTGATTTTAGGTTGTTGTTTTGTTGGGAACAGCGGCAACCGATGAAGGATGTGCAAATTTACTCTGCGAATCCAATATAATGGCATTATTAATCGATTTACTAAAAACCCATCAAGAGGATGATGAGATTGTGTTGCAAATCGTTTACGTTTTCTATGTTAGTTTAATACATGACAGTAATTTGGATTATTTAGCGGAGAAAACCGATGCGCCAGCATATTTAATCGATTTATTACAAGATAATAATAAATTTATACGTAAAATCAGCAATACATGTTTGAATATAATCGGTGAACGTAGCAAGAATTGGTGTGATCGTATACGTATCGAGAAATTCCGCAATCATAATGCACAATGGCTTCAAATGGTCGATTCGCAACAATTGCAACCGGAAGAGGAGGACGATGAGGATGAGTTACCGCCTTATTTGAATACAGAGTATCTGAGTACCGCTGTGGTGCCTACATTGTCTGCTGATGTGAATGAAATGCAAGAATCGGAGATCATTGATGAGAAGGACATCGAATTTGATTATTTCGATAATCATCTATCAGAGTAATAGAATTCCGTTTGGATTCAATGGGAATTTTCAAAATGTTTGTTTCATTTCAGGAATATACCAGAATGCGAAATCGAAGCAGTATAAAATAATTCTGTATTTGAAATAAATAATTAGCACAATATTGCTTTATAAAATATTTAAATTATGTAGCTAAATCTCTTCCAAAAAAAAACTGTCTAGTCAAATAATAGTATTATTACAAATTGATAAGCTTATTAAGAAATAAATGCTCTAAACAATTCGTACTGTGTTTTTACTGAGTAAATAAACTTAATAAGCAAAGGCGGTATGTGAAATGAACGTTTTTGGCCAGGCGGCTGGAAAGTCGCTTATTCCGGACTAAAAGTCACTCAAAATCGTCCGGAAAACAACCTTTTGCCGGACGACTTTTTACTGCATTTCTGATTCTAATGTTGGCAGTTAAAATTACTAAATTTTTGTATTAAATGACACCTGTCAGGCTGGCACTGTCAGTGATAGATTGTTGCACCCACAGTTTCCTATATATACACGACAATTTTTAAATCATTTCAATTGTTTTGTAATTGCCAACCCAAAAAATTCCCCTGTGTCGTAAAATGTCTATTTAAATTTAAGTGTGAAAATGAATAAATTTTAAACGCCTGGCCAAAAAATCCTGTGGATAACACAGCCGAAAAGTATTATTACAAGCTCTGCTACGCGTCGGCCTGCAAAATAGCTCGGCCCTTGTAATAACATACTTTCCGGCCTAGTTATCCAAATAACTATTATGCATGAGTTTTCATATGAGTACTTAATGGACCTGTTTGTGAGAAGGACTTTTCGCATATGTGACACGAATACGGTTTCTCTCCGGTATGTATCCTCATATGCACTTTCAATGTGGACGCTTGATAGAAACCTTTCTTGCAAATCGGACAAATATGATTGCGATCACCTAAAACACAACGATTCTTTACCATAAAACAACTTTGTAACCACAACAAAAATTAAACCTGTATGAGTTTTGACGTGGATTCTTAAATCTTCGCTTCTTGGAAACGCTTTCGGACACATTTTACACTGATACGGCTTCTCACCGGTGTGAATTCGCATATGTTTCTTCAATTGTGACGAACTAACACAACCACGACCACAAACATTGCACACGTACGGCTTGAAGCCGCTGTGCGAACGTTTATGTACGGTTAATCTGGACGGATCAGGGAATCCTTTACCGCATTCCGTACACACGTACGGCCTTTCGCCCGTATGCGTTCGTTTATGTATGATTAAATTACTGGAAGTGGTGAAACCTTTGCCACAATACGGACAAATGTTATCACGGACGCCTGTATGTGTTTTCATGTGCATTGCCAGAGATCCGGAGCCACAAAGTCTGTAAAAATCGCATTAGATTGGAAATTGACTGGAATTTTATTACACACCTCTTGCCGCACACGTCACAAGCGTGCGTTTTAATTCCGCTGTGCGTTTTATTGTGTGCAGATAAACTTGTGTAACGGGAGAACGCTTTGCCACACATTGTACACACGAATCGTTTCTCATTCGCATGTGCCCTCATGTGTTCCAATAAACGGAATGATTGGGCGAACGCTTTGCCACACAATTTACAAGCGAATGGTTTCTCACCGGTGTGGGTACGTAAATGGCGGGTTAGATCGTCGGAACGGGAGAATCCTTTACCGCATTCACTGCACAAGTGTCTCTTGGCCCCATCATGTACCTAAAATTGGGATTATTTAATTATTGAGAAGAGTTTTTTAAGTGGTTTTACCTTCATATGTCTGCAAAGTGTACTGGCACTAGCGAATATTTGATTGCAAGTTTTACAAATGTGTCTAGCTGATTTTGGATGCGTTTTTGAGTGTGCCTAAAAGGAATTAGTTTTGTAAACAAATTTATAGAGTTCGTGTGGGGTTTTTTTTACTTTTAGATCTGCTTGTGTTACGAAACATTGTGTGCATTCCTCGCACGGATAGATGGGTTGGTCGGTGTCGTCTTCATTCGATTTTTTCATTTTTACTTTCTTCTTTGATTCACTTTCTAAGGTTTGGCTCTTACGATCATTTGATTCTTCCGATTCGTTCACAAAATCACAATTATTTCCACCTGTTTGAATATTGAATTTGATCAGTGAACAATTTGAATTGAAATGTTTTTTTTTGCAAATACCTAACATAAACTCTTCTTCCGAACATTCCAATTTCATATTTGGATTTATGATACTAATGAGCAATGATTCGGTTTCATTTTGTTCCGTGACGGTTTGATTTGAATTTACACATGAATTTACGACACTATCAATAACTTGTGCAACTGAATGTAATGGATTATTAACAGTTAATTCATTAACTGTTTGATGTGCTGTAATACTAACATTATCACTATTTTGTATTGATTTTAATTCTAAAAATTTTGTTGGCAAAAAGGGTTTATTGAAACATTCACGAAGTCTTGTTTCACTTTCTTCACAACGTTGCTTGAACATAAACGATTTTGTGATGCTGTCCATACATTGTAGACATACTTGGTTTGGTAGTCCATCGTTCTCGATAATCTAAAATTGTTTAATTCGATTTTATATTAATGATTGAATGGAATATTGAATGTATTGGGTACCTGGACTGAAGCACATTGCATAAGCATCTCAAATAGACGAATCTGTCCATTATTTGTACTGAATATAGATTGCAAATTATTTTCTACACTTAAACATGTTCTACAAATTTTATCTACTTCTATAGGGATTGTTTCGTAGGACATTTTTTAATATTGTTTACTTTTTAATAATAATTTTTAGGTTAGCACATGCGCCATGTTTTTTCTTGACTTTTCATGATGTCGTTCGTACATTTGTTAAAGACTTGATGGCAGCACTATACATCATTTGCCGAGTCTCTACATTCTACCGAGTCTCAAAATGATTTTCAAAAGTTTGCTAAAACCAATTATAAAAAACACGAGTAAAAGGTTGAAATTTACACCTGCATGTACCTCCACAATATACATAACGTAAAGTACAATATTTATTAATTGGTACTACATTCAGTTGCACTTGTATAACAATACGTATACATAATAATAATATGAATGATCGTCAAGAAAAGCATGATAAGATAATTGCAAAACTGAATGAAATTCAGAATTACGTTCGCCAATATGATACAAAAACAAATTAAAGAAGATTTTAAAGAAAATTCGATTCAAACAAAAATCTTCCTCTCTTATATATTAATAACTTACCTATTTAAGTACTGTGATTAGATATATAGTTACCAAATATTTCAAATCAAAGTCCTTCTTACCGAAGTACTAGGAATTCTGCTCTTATAAGTACGAGTACGATTACGTATTGAATAAAGTATACTTATTCAATATATCTTATCTATCCAGATAATTTACCTACCTTGAACACAGTTAACACTGCACCTAATAGTTATTCCCTTTTTAATTTATATTAAATATATACCTACATATTCTGTTTCTAATAATTTTCTATACATTTTTTTGCTAATGCTGTAGGTACTCATTTTGCCGCAATTTGTTAAATTTTGATAAGCTTCTACTACTATATGGCATCCGACAAATTTAAAGGTAATTCAATTTAATATCCAATCATTCTATTCTATTTCTATTGAAATATTCATAATTCATAAACAGAGGAAACATTCGACAAGCTCCAATGTTTCGCCTACAATTTGGTCCACTTCTTCGAAGTAACATTCAATAGCTGCTTAGATTTTATGGGCAATGGCATGAGTACTAACACAAATCTTTTAACTTTAAAAAAAGAAAACAAATTTAAGGGCATTATATTGGGTGGAATAGACACGATCGGTATACTGACAAACACTGATAACATTTGTAGTATTCTGAAACATGGAATAAGTGAATACGAGAACCATGTGTTAAACAATAAAAAGAATCAATTATCATGGTTTATTCATGAATATGCTGATAAACTGGATTTTTTAAAAGGAGAGATTATTAAAGCAGCAATTGAAATATTTTCCCATCATGAGCCACAATTTAATCGAGTTTCAGTGGATGGAAGTGCCAAAAAGGCGATGCAAATATTGGCATTGGATGTATCCTCTAGACTGTTCTCCCAATTGAGGAAATTGAAAGACAATGAACGGAAGAATGTCGATAAAAACTTATTTGTACAATGTATAATAAATGCTGACGGGAAAAAATTTAATTATAGCATTGACTACGAAAATAACTCGGAAAAGAACAAAGAAAAAAAGAAAATTAAATGTTATTATTTGTTCGAAAATGTTGGAGTTTTTTATGATGAGCCACGTGAATTTTACTACAAGAGCCATCCTTGTAAATCCGTGGATCTTGGTTATAGAAAGAAATTTGATTGGGAAAAAATAGACAAGAGTACATTTAAATTGGTACAATTAAATGAGGACGAAGACCAAGAACACACTAGGCCATTTACCATAGTTTGTTATCCGGAATTAATTGTAAAAATAGAAGAATATGTCATATGCAAAAACCCATTAGAAAAAATTAGTAGAAATGTAGAAGAATATCATAAAAAACAAATGAAGGATTATAAAACTAAACATATTGAGGTAATGAATAAACTTCAACACATGCATGAAGAAATTAAGAAATATTAGGTCTTTAAATAACAACCTATGATTTTCTTATTGAACTTGGTATTGTCATAAAAAAAATTTGCGATAAATAAAAACGCTTTTTTAAATTTTCAGATATTTTATTCCCTCTTAGATAAAACATTACCACCTTATACATACTAAAAACAGTACGTAATTTACTTACATTATTAAACTGATCTAGCAATATGCCGATTACAAAATTCCACCATACGATCGCACGCTTCCCCTAATAAATGTTCCGGCAATGTTAACACCACCCTCACAAATCCGGGCATTTCGAAGCACTAAAAACATTAAAAAAATTACTTACTTGCATACGTTAATAAAAATCACCATCATATTTCGCCTGATGGTAGACAAAAGACCGACTCTTCTTCCATCAATTTCCGCGCAAATTCCAATCCATCTCGAAATTCCGGAAATTTATTGCAACATGTACATTGCACCCTCGGGCATTGTAGGCGCCAATCCATCCACATCCTTCAACCGATCTTACACAATGTCAGCATGTTTGTTAAATTCCTCATTAATTTATTATGAAAAGATTAATAAAAAGTATAAAGATAGCGAATATCAATTTTACGTTGATACCAGATAATAGGTACATGTGCACATTTTTATCTACTCGTATTACATAATTCTCTTTGAATTGAATCCATTTTCATTTCCATCTAACTTTTTAACAATGGTTAATAATGAAACAACAAGTAAGCAAATTTCGATGTATAAAACATTTATTTAAAGTAACTCTTTTACTTTTAAATAGATTCATATTCTAACCACTTTACGAATTGTTCAGAAGATACAATCTACAAACTTCAATATTTCGCATATAACATGGTGATCTTTTTTGAAGAAACGTTTAAAAGTTGTTCTTCCGTTCTCGAATCAACTCAAATGCCTTTTGGACAACATCAAAAAAGTTTATTAAGAAAAATTGAATTCGTAATTAAAAAATTAAATGTTGGCATTCCACAAGTTGACAATTTAAAGACAATGCTAGAATTTGGAATGGAATCTTATTTTAAAAATATTTCAAATAAGCAGAAAAAAAACTTGTCGTGGTTTCTTTACAAATATGGTGATCAACTTGACAGTTTCAAATCGGAAGTTATTAAAGCTGCTATTGATATATTTTCCCATTACGAGCCGCAATTTAGTCAAGTTACAAAGGACGGTAGTCCGAAGAAGGCGATGGTAATACTGGCATTTGAGGCTTCATTTAGACTCTTTTCATATTTTGAAAAGTTAGACCGCGATGCTGAAGAAAGAAAAGGGGATGTAAACAGCAATGTACTTGTGAAATCCATTATCAAAGCAAAAGGTGAAAGTCTTAACTATTCAATTTTATATCAGAATAAAAACATCAAATGTGTCGATTTGTTCGACAATGTTGGTATTTTTGAACCAAATGAAAATGAAAAAATATTTTACAAACATGAAAAGAAAGTATCAAAATTTAATAAAATAAGTTTAGGATATCGAAAAAAATTTTACCTATTTGCGTTTTGTAAAACCTTCTATTACAAAACAGAACTGTCAGATTCGGGTTTTGTAATGAAAATAATTTTTCTGTAAAAAAATAGTAATTTTTTACTATTTGGGGTTGGCGGAACCTTGTCAATTGAATCGCTGTCAACAGATTTACGCTGAGATACAGCGAGAGTTATTGACATTGACAGCATGACAACATTTAAAACTGTCACACTCGAAATGTTTGAAAACAAAATTGAACCAACTTTAGAAAATAAAAATCTCTACAATTATGAAATGACTAATTTATTTATTTATAATTAAATATTTTAGACGCAAATAGGTAAAATACTGTAAAAAATTCGTATCGTAAGGGATTTTAACGTATTCGTAAATCAAACGTTAGCCGCTAACGCGGCTAACGGTTTAATTTACTCATCCGTTAAAATATCCCTTACGATACTCATTTTTTAATATACTATGATTGGGAAGAAGTGGATGTAAAACAATATAGCCGTACGGCATTACCTAATGACAATGTAAGTGCATCAGATAATAATAATATTGGACTCTTTACTTTATGCTGCGATGAAAAGTTAATAGGCGATGTAAGAAAATATATATTGTCAAATAATCCTTTACATGTCATACAAGATAAAATTGAAAATTTTCATAATGATAATATGAATGATCGTAAAGAAAAGCATGATAAGATAATTGCAAAACTGAATGAAATTCATAATGACGTTCGCCAATATGATACAAAAACAAATTAAAGAAGATTTTAAAGAAAATTTGATTTAAACAAAAATCTTCCTCTCTTGTATTAATAACTTACATATTCATAAAGTAATGTGATAGTTATAGTTATAGTAGAATAGTTATACCAAATATTTCAAATCAGTCCTTCTTACCGAAGTACTAGGAATTCCCTGCTCTTACAAATACGATTACGTATTTATCCAAGTACTTATTCAATATCTTATCTTTCCAGATAATTTACCTACCTTGAGCACAGTTAACACTATACCTAATATAGTTATTCCCTTTTTAATTTATATTAAATTATATACCTACATATTCTGTTTCTAATAATTTTCCATATTTTTTTTGTCTAATGCTGTACTCGTTTTGTTGCAATTTGTTAAATTTTGATAAGCTTCTACTACCATATGTCATCATACCAATTAAAAGGTAATTCAATTTAATATCCAATCAATCATATTCTTTTTTATTTCTATTGAAAAATTAATAAACAGAGGAAACATTCGACAAGCTCCAATGTTTCGCTTACAATCTGGTCAACTTCTTTGAAGTAACATTCAATAGCTGCTTGGATCTTATGGGCATAAGCAACTCAAATCCTGTAGCTTTAAAAAAAGAAAACAAATTTAAAAGCATTATATTGGGTGGAATAAAAATGATCGGAATACTTTCCGACAGTGATAACATTTGTGGTATTCTAGTCAATGGAATAAGTGAATACGAGAACCATGTGTTAAACAATAAAAAGAATCAATTATCATGGTTTATTCATGAATATGCTGATAAACTGGATTTTTTAAAAGGAGAGATTATTAAAGCTGCAATTGAAATATTTTCCCATCATGAGCTACAATTTAATCGAGTTTCAGTGGATGGAAGTGCCAAAAAGGCGATGCAAATATTGGCATTGGATGTATCCTCTAGATTGTTCTCCCAATTGAAGAAGTTGAAAGAGAACGAACGGAAGAATGTCGATAAAACCTTATTTGTACAATGTATAATAAATGCTGAAAGGAAAACATTTGATTATAGCATTGACTACGAAAATAAAACGGAAAAGAACAGAGTCATTAGGAAAATTAAATGTGATTATTTGTTCGAAAATGTTGGAGTTGGTGATTTTAAAAAAGTGCCACATGAATATTACAAGATCCAACCGACTTATAAATACTTTCAAAAATCTAAGAGTGTGGATCTTGGTTATAGAATGAAATTTGATTGGGAAACAATGGACAAGGAAAAATTTAAATTGGTACGATTAAATAACGACGAAGACGATGAACATAGTAGACCATTCACCTTAGGTTGTAATCCGGATTTAGTTGGAAAAATAGAAAAATATATCATATCAAAAAACCCATTCGAAAGTATTAGTAGAAATGCAGAAAAATATCATAATATCCAAATGGATGATTATGAAACTAAACATAATAAGATAATGGAGAAACTTGAAGACATGCATAAGGAAATTAAGAAATAGGTCTTTAAATAAACAATTTATGATTTACTTATTGAACTTGGTATTGTCATAAAAAAAATTACGATAAATAAAAACGCTTTTTTAAATCTTCAGATATTTTATTCCCTCTTAGATAAAAGACTACCACCTTATACATACTAAAAACAGTACGTAATTTACTTACATTATTAAACTGATCTAGCAATATGCCGATTACAAAATTCCACCATACGATCGCACGCTTCCCCTAATAAATGTTCCGGCAATGTTAACACCACCCTCACAAATCCGGGCATTTCGAAGCACTAAAAACAATAAAAAAATTACTTACTTGCATACATTAATAAAAAACACCATCATACTTCGCCTGGTAGACAAAAGACCGACTCTTCTTCCATCAATTTCCGCGCAAATTCCAATCCATCTCGAAATTCCGGAAATTTATTCAATTTCACTTCAACCAACATGTACATTGCACCCTCGGGCATTGTAGGCGCCAATCCATCCACATCCTTCAACCGATCGTACATAATGTCAGCATGTTTCGCTAAAGTGCTCATTAATTCATTATGAAAACTTTGAGGGGTGTCTTGTAAAATGCGCGGCAAAGCGCCTTGAATCAACGTACTTGTACTCATTGTCCGTTGACTCAAAGCGACAAGTCCTTTTCGCACATTTTTAAACACGTCATTCTCATCATGGACCACAATCCATCCAAATCTCCATCCGGGAACGAGAAACCGTTTCGACAGTCCGCCACAAATCAAAATCGGCACCTGTGACCCCAACGCTGCCACTGAGACAAACTTCTTACCAGGAAACACCAATCGCTCGTAAATCTCGTCAGCTATTACGGGAACACGTCGACGAAATGCGATCTCCAGAATGTTCCTCAAGTGTTCCACACTGAAAACGGATCCGCATGGGTTCGATGGATTAATAATAACAATTGCTGCGGTGTTTTTATCGATTTGCGATTCTAAATGGTCCAAATCGGCCTCCCATTTCTGTTCGGGCAACAAATTGTAATACTTAACATTGACGCCAATCGATTCAGCGATTGTACGACAAATCGGAAATCCAGGACGTGGCAAAAGAATATTCTGGCCACGCTCTGCGAGGACAGTAACACATGTTTCCAGTGCACTGGAACATCCACTGCACAAGATCACATCACTCGGTTTCACTTCAACCCCATCGAAGGAGAGATATTTGGAGACTGCAATTCGGGACTCCTCCAATCCGACCGCCATTGAATAGCCGTTGAAATTGCCATCTTTTAGCACCTGTATCACAGCATTGACTGCCTCTTGAGGTGGTTTTAGGTTGCCGTAAACGGTAGGATCGCCTGTAATTACCAAAAAAAATGAATTGTTTAGAAAATAAGGGAGGAAAATAATTTCGTACACACCTAAACTGAGTGCGATGACAGGCTTCTCTGGATTCGGTTCTAAATTTAAATTGTCAACAATATTTCGGATGTAATTCTTGCAGTTTTCAGCTGCAGTTGTTACATCAACATCCCAATTCACTTGTGATTTATGATCGTTCAACACATTCAAATCTGTATACTTTTTCTTGAGTTTGTGCTCCAACATGCTCACATAAAGCGCGATTCGTTCTTCTTAGATTCTGAATGAAGTTGATCTGTTTTCGTGTCTTGAATTCTTTACGATTATCTGCAAACTGAACGTCCTCGAAGTATGGGGCAAGTATTTAAATAAACTTTTTTTCTACACTAGAAAACTGTAAACATCATTATTGTTCAGAACTAGTATATGAATGTAACATTTTCTGATTTTTTAGGGGGATTGTTGTGCGTTTTATAATTTGTTGTTGCTGATTTGAAATTCCTGCATGAGAACCCGTGTTTATCTCGCCTTCAAACAAACTTTATTTGAATAATTAATTAATATTAATGATTAGTTGGAATTATTTGCCAATGATCGTTTTAGAAATGCATCGATTTGCAGTGCAAACTCAAATGTGGTCCTTCAATTTAACATTATTTTTCAAATAAATTCACAGTGATCAGGAAATGTATGGAAAATCACCAATTTTGATAGCATGTTTTCCTACAAATCGAAACTCGAAAAAACAATTTCAACATCAATCAGGTCCAGTTTGACAAGAAATTCGGATTGCCCTGAATGGAAACGTGTTACAAGATTACGACGCACACAGCATTTTTCAAAGGAGAAAAATATTTATTTCTAAATATGCTAATGTAGGTGTGGTATTTTAATAAATTCACTATAACTAGAAAATCGGGTAATTATAAAACACACATGTATAATGAAATGAAAAACAAATCAAACTGATTTACATAAAAAATATAAATTTAATTATTATTTTATCTCCTTTATTACAATTAGACATCCTAAAATGTTTTATAAAAGGCACAGTTTATAAAGAAGAAACTTTTTTGTCTTTAAATAAAAATACATTTTCTCTTTGGTAGAAAAAGTGAAAAGGAAAAAAAATAATTATTTCTATTTATGTAGTTTTAAATTACATAAAGGAGAATATTACTAATCGAATAGGAATTATTGTCTACATTCAACATGAACTTGTCATTCGAGTTTTAGAACTACTTAATAATAAATAGATTCAACTTGAGAAAAAAACACTTTGGAATGAAAGTTTTATATAAATATTGAGTATTTTAAAAACAACTCAAACCCAGTCACAAAACTATCTAAATGTTTATCTCCCAATGTAGGTAACTTTGGAATAAACCAAACAAAAATAATTCAATCCTATAAATTAATAAATAAGTCCTTAATTCTCACTCTATACAATTGTAAATCATTCTCAATTTCTTTTAAAAGTTCTTATCGTCGGCCGGCACACACATAAACAATTTGGCACAATTGTTATTAAAGTTGTTAAACATTGCTTGTAGCCAATGGGGTTTGGTTTTCCAACCGATTGTTACATAGTAAACTGGGATACCACATAATATAAATACAGAACCGACACCAACTTCTAATGGTGTTACATAACAGGGAAATGTTACCAAAAAGGCACAAATTATGAAGAATATTATGGGAAGTGAAATATTCACTTTTATTGGTCGCACCAAATCCGGCCTCGACCATCGCATATACAACAAACCAGTAACGCTCATTGTAATGAAAAGTGCTTCCACAAAAGACACGAAATTTATCAGAACGTACACATCCTCAATTACTAGTAGAATAAGAGTGATGAGGCACTGAAAAAAAAGAATAATCTTCTTTAAATGTTTGAAAAGCAAAATTTTATTCGAATCGGACTTAGTAGCGTCCTCTACCCGATATCCAGTCAACTAATTTCAAAGTTTGTAAACAAAATTCAATTTGAATTATAAATTTAAACATTCTTCACTCACCATAAAGACGAGTGAAGGCACTGGGGTAAGTCGTCGAACATCAATAAGAGCAATAGCCTTTGGTAAGTGTCCAGCTCGGGCCCCAACAAAAAACAAACGTGATGATGCAAATATCGCTCCATTTAACGAACCAAACGTTGCACAAGCCACAAAAAATGGCATCAAAAACGAAAATGTGCCCAACATTTTATCACCAAATGTAACAGCAACAGCATTTGATGCTAACACATCATCCCTACTTAATACAACAAAATACGCAATATTTGTTATTACATAAATTATTGTAACAAGTGGCATGGAAATGCAAATTGCTTTTGGTAAATTTCTACAAGAAAAAACCGATATTAGAAAAACTGTTCAATACTCCAAGTTTGTTTGTTACTTGTATGGATCCTTCAACTCTTCCGTCACATAATTCAAATAATTCCATCCGGAGTATGAAAAGAGTCCAGAATAAAAGGCCAAAGCAACATGACCCGGATCCCATTGTGTGCCTTCCATCGGATCCTTAAAATGCTCCACATGTCCAATACATAAATAATAAACACCAGCAGCAACAATAAGAAGCAAAGCGAATATTTTCGTTGCGGTAAAGATGTCTTGCACCCTAGTGACCCATTTAACATTGTAACAATTGATAACAGTTAGGATGCAGGTTGTGGCGGCAGCCAACAATCGAACAGCCTCATAAGGGGCCTCACAGGCACCCCATATCGGCTGTAGGATGTATTGGCCGAATGTTATTGCTGTGATTGCGTTCCCTGTTGGCACCAGAATAAACAGTGCCACCCAAAGATAGAGGAAAGCAGGTAATGGACCGAATGCTTCCATAATATAGGCATAATCTCCTCCTGATTTCGGTATCATTGTCCCTACAACGAAATCAAAGATTCAAAGATAATCTTGAAACATTTTTTGTGATGACAAATTTATTTATTGTAACCGCAAGTATACGGTTTCATACTGGACTTGCATATGTAGATTAGAAATGAAAGTGGGTGGCAATTTTCACTAATCTAAACACAAACAAACAACGTAGTAAATTCGATAAGCGCAAAACCTTCCCTACTAATGCAATAAAAAGAGTTAATTCATCATTTTGACTGTGCTGAATTTAAATCTATTATATTTAAATTTGTATACAATAGGAATAGGATCTGGATGTCTAGGTACCAAAAATATTCGGTAATGCGAGTGTGGATTGCGTCATTCTCAACTGCTGTAACCAGACAGCATCATAAGTTCATAAAACCACCTGTTGTGTCGGTATACTTTTACTATTAAACTACAACGGGGCAATGACTCAATTTTATAATGTAAAATTCAAAATCATCAATTTTTATTAGCTCTTTTTTCTTAGTTTGTACTTTTTTTTTCAATGAAGCATGAAGCAATTTTAATGTTATCTACATATCTCCATATGCATTTTTATCGGCTTATTTACGCAAAACACTCCAAAATATGTAAATATTTATTTTTTCAGTATAATGTGGGTCAAATCCACGTAAAATCCAATATAAAAACTATTGTATATATCCGAAATTGTATACAGTCTCCCACTGGAAAATAAATGCGGATGATGCAATTTTCAACTCACCTAATTCAGCATAACATAAGGCCCCAATCATCGACAGTAAACCGGAACTGATCCATACATTGATCGCCTGTCCAACGGATCCACTGTGCTTCAAAACACCCTTTGGAGACACGAAAATTCCTGATCCAATTATAACACCAACAATAATCGCAACTCCATCCAATAACGATAATTCTTTCTTCATTTTCACACCGGATGAATTACTTGATGTCGAAACATCAGTTTCACTGTTACTTTTCTTTGAATTGTTCCCCATTTTCGATATATTTTTTTTTTGAGGTGATTTATAAGAAAATTGTAAATGTAATGTTACCAATGTAGAGAGTACTAGTAAAACACCGACTCGCACGTGTTGCTAACCTTGTTTCCATACTTTTTCGTCCCCGCCTCACTCTGTTATTTGAATTTGACGATTTCGCGCACCTTCCAACAACTTCTTTCCACAATAAAAACTTGTTTTTCAATTCATAACATTCAAATAATACGAACAATATAAGAACGTTTTTTGTTGTCCCCTATTTTTTAAGTGTTTGCATTTTGTTTAAATTACATCCTGCTAGTATGAAATTGAGATAATAATACCGTCAATGAAGCGCGTTAAGTAGCGGATGATAAATATATATTTAAACTCTTTTATTTTTTGCCGCTTATATGTTGACTTATTTGTTTTCGACAATTACAACGTCTCCCAAAATCAATTCAACATTTTAACAATGGAATTTCAATCCCTTTTCCTCATACTCATTCATTATGTTCATTTTACGCTGTTTAAACAAATGTTGGAAAGGAAATGGGTTCAAATGCACGCAATTCTCTTTAGGCAATCAACAAAACACAATATAAAAATGTGCCATATATGTACAACATTAAAAAAGTTTGCAATAAATACTAATAAAGCACAGAGAAAAAAAATAATATAAATCCTATTATTGAAAACTAAGTCCATATTTCTGTGTAACTTGTGGCGTATGTGTGGAAGCGACAGCCATCAATAACGGCACATCATTCACCTCCAAATCCAATGTCGATGTTAAAATTTCCATACTACAAAATTCACTTGTTAACAATAATTGCGCTAAAGCTTTGGAACGTATACAAAGTTCTTGTAATTTCTGTTCAATGTGCATTAAACACTAAAAATATCATTTTAAGTAATTTAAGTCATCTTAAAATCATATTTCTACATACATATTGAGGCGGTACATGCAACTTCCACATTTTTACAACAGTTTCAAGCATATTTGCTACCAATTGCGACATGCCCACCCGAACCCCACTATTTCCAACTTTGTCTATTACATATGTATGACTCGAAACGATTTGAACTTCCCTGTAAACCAAAAAAAATTAAATCTACTGAAAAAAGTCTTAAAATTAATCCCTTACCAATTATCCACATTTGCTACAATCGCCACTGCCTCCTCAATTTGAGGATCCAACAAGGAATGTTGACTATTCAATGATAAATCACTTTTCAATTTGTAATCCCATTCACTTTTCGACGATGTTGTACCCTGCAGTACCATATCCGGCATATAATTCGTCCCTAAACCTTTAATCACTGTCGACGTGTATGGTATAAACTGTGCCGATTCTTTTTCCAACGCCGTTTGCGGCATTGGAAAATTAATAATCTTCATTTTTTGCACAGCTATTGTCGATTTATTACAATCAGTCTCTTTTGTTTGTTTAATTATTGTATTGGGCAGTGTTTTCTTTAAAAATGTATTCTTTATCGACGCCGATTCCACACTACTCTCTTTGGCGGTTTGCGCTTTTGGTAAATCAATCAACAAATCACTTGTAAACTCCAACAATTCAGAAGCGTTCGATGGTGTTTGCAGTGGCTCCAAAACATCCTCCGACACACCCTCACAATCACCAAAATCCAAACGTAAACTATTCAATTCACTAAAATCGAGCTTATCTTCACCACCAATCGACAAATTGGCCAATTCCAAATTTTTACTCTTCATATAATTCTTAAGAATTTGTGGATATTGTTGTAATTTGAATTTCATCTGACCGGAATATTTATTCTTCACTTTTCGATAATCCTCAGGCGGTTCACTGTGGCATCGTTTGTATGTTTTCTCATCTTCAATTTCTAATGTATCTAAAGAGGTCCACGATGTGCTCGCCTTTAATTCCGGTTCACATTTCAATTCGATCGATGATTTATTTAAATTTAGAAATGATGGACGTGTTGCAGTCTTTTCTTTATTCAAACCAACCAATTCATCATTATCACCCAATACAAAAATCACTTTACTCTCTTCCATTTCTTTATTGCATTGATTTCTATCTAAATTCGATGAACACACTTCCGCAATCGAATCAAATTTCTTTGTTCTAGTTAACAAATTCTTTTTACTTCTTTTAAACGGTTGTACCTCTAATTTCTTCTCTTCTCTCATTAACTCTTTAACAAAATCCTCATAATTATTCTCATCCACTGTCGATACACATTTATTTTTCACACAAATCCTCTCGCATTCTTTATCATCTTCATTTATATTTAAACGTTTGATATTGTATCGAACAATATCGGTGCACCGTATGAAATACGCTAAACAATTTAATATTTTCGTTATTAAATCGTTCTGACTACTATTGCCGGTGATGATTGTTTGTGCCATCTTTGTTGGATGTCCCACTGAACCGTACAAATTCGTTAATTGTCCCCAAAGAAAGTTGTATGTCCCATTAACGTTTGACTCGTCGGAATTGGGGAGACACGTAGAAACCCAGCCCAAATGATGCGTTAATACAGCAGTTAAAAGTGTACTCATGAAACTGCAATCAAAAAAGTCAATTTCTCTATTACTCCTGCAATGAAATTACTTACAAATTCGTATTTTTCACATCCACAGCTTCCATCGTCTCACAAAACTCTTTCAAAAACCTCTCAATCACTAAAGTTTTATCTTCAACAATACCAACATTCCTTCCATTCCTCAATATTTTACTAAAGTCACAAAACAGTCCGCTATTATTAATAAAATTATCTTTTAATTCAAATAAACTGGTTATTTTTAAGAGAGTATTATTTGTCGTATTTGTTTGTACGTTATTTAAAACACTATAATATTTATTAATACTGTCACTATCACAGTCACTATTAGAGGGATATAATAATCGCCATAAAGTGTTCACTAAATATGGACCAGAGAGCAAATTGACTAGCCATAAAGACGATAAACTCGTCACCTCATAAACCAACGAAACAAAAACCGATGGACGATTATACGCCTTTCTAATCACATGAATTGTTCTCATAAGCATTGAATGCAACAATACAATATGTTCCATTAAAAACTGTCTCATTATTCTAAAATTAAACAAAATTAATCGAAATTCTCACATCAAATCTTCAATCTCTTACTCTTCTTGATTTTGAGGTAATTCAATGATTAAAGCAAGTCCCAATTTTCCATTACGATGATGAGGTGGTTTTGTAAAACTTTCCTCTGTCGATTCCGAACCGGTAAATGATGATCCAGAACGATCTATACTCATACTATTACTTCGTAACAAACGTTTGTACAAAGTACTGGAAGACAATGGACTGTTGCATGGTAAAATTGGTATACTTGTATGTGAATATCCAGAATCAGTTCCCATATTCGGATTCGAGATTGAACTAATTGGAACATCCAATGGCGAACTGTATGGCCTTCGAATGACTAAAAATCACATTAGATAGAATGTAAATAAATATTTTTTTGGGCAGGCGGCTGGAAAGTCGCTTATTCCGGACTAAAAGTCACTCAAAATCGTCCGGAAAACCACCTTTTGCCGGACGATTTTTACTGCATTTCTGATTCTAATGTTGGCAGTTAAAATTACTAAATTATTGTATTAAATGACAGCTGTCAGGCTGACACTGTCAGTGATAGATTGTTGCACCTACAGTTTCCTATATATACACGACAATTTTTAAATCATTTCAATTGTTTTGTAATTGCCAACCCAAAAAATTCCCCTGTGTCGTAAAATGTCAATTTAAATTTAAGTATGAAAACGAATAAATTTTAAAATCCTGTTGATAACACGACCGAAAAGTACAAGGGCCAAGTTATCCAAATAACTATTAAAAAATATATACCTAAAACTGTATCGGAGGCTGTACTGTGTTCAGAGAGCTGTTCACTTGTTGAATTATTACTACTAGCACCAGAATCGTCCAATTTTATCGAATATTCAAAACTTCGCATCGATTGACGACTACAAGTGGATGATTTCTTTCGATTCTGGTTATGTGGACTAGGAAAAACCTTAAAAAAATATATAAACAGTTAAATTGTAAAGAAAACAGCAATTTCATTGTTACCTGAGTAAACATAAGTCGCTGTGGATTTGTTAAGTTGTGTATTTTAAAATACGTGCCCCGATAACTCATTGCCACTGAACCAAATATCATTTCAGCCAATTGGCCACAGTCTGACTGGCCTTTTGTAAACTGTTTTCAAAGAAAATACAATTCTCTTATTCGGTAAGGACACATTGATTGGACAAACTTACTAAATAGCCAAATCCTTGTGAAATCTCCACAAACCGTCCATCTTTTTCCGTTTCATTATTATTTAATGGTACTTTTTTAACAGTTTGTGAATCGAATAGTAATTTTCTGCCACGAAAATCGCATTCTCGAAACAGTACTAAACGCACTTGTTCAGCATTAAATGCAATCAATTTATCACTGCAACAAATCAGAAAATAATTGTTTAAATTTAAATTGATTACCAAATAATACCTCATACTAGAAATATGCAAATATCGTGTTTTAAATGTTAAGGATGTGAGTATGAAAATAGTTGGGAGAACTTGTGATAAAATTACCATAAATAGGTAAAACGCTCTGTCTATTTATAGATATTGATATGTAAAAGCAAGTTATATTTTGAATGAATCCCACCATTAATATCGCACATACAGAGAGAACGGTGTGTGTGTGACGTTGACCTGTTTTATTATTATTGTACAGTATTTTTTATACAAATAGTATCATTTATCCGAGAGTCACATGTTTTTGTTAAGCAACAAGCAAGTCACAAGTCACATGCCTCTTTATTGCAGCGAGGCGAGAGATACGCATTCATAAACATATTAATGATTTAATAAACAAAAACCGAAAATGACTAGCAATAATCAGAATGGAAATAAGTAGTAGGATTTATGTTAGCATTCTGATAGGATCCGGTAAACTATGAAGGATTTTCATATTATTTGACTATTACACACCTGCTAACTGGAGTTTGTTTGTTGAATTGTGTACTTTTACGTGTGGACGATGATGAAGCAAATATTTTGTTTATAAGTGCCATTTGTTTGTTAATAAATTTGTCCCCAAAGCCTTTTTGAGTAAATTTTTGGTTTTTTAAATTTAAACTAATAAAGCACTCATTTATGTACAAGTAGCACGAGTTCAGTTTTAAACGTTGCCAGGAATCATTTAAAATTATAACATCACGTGCACGAAACCACTCATATGATGAGTATTTATTCCATTCGAACTAGTCACTAGTTTTGTAATTAGTTTTAGTACTTGTTTAGAAAATAATGCAGGAAGTCCTTTAGTGCTTTTAGGTGTTTTCTTATTTTCGTTCCATTTTCCAATTGGACTGCATCGAGCTGAAATTGTTGTTAATTTATTAGAAATAATAGATGTTAATATGGTTTTTGCAATGCCATACCCAATGTCTTCCTTTGGAATTTGTTTTTGTGCCATTTTACGAATTCCTCCAGTTTTCACATACAAATTCTAACCTAAATAATTTTTTTAGTTCACTTCACCGAAAAGTAAATAAACAATGCGTATAAAAACTTATGACACGAATTACATTTATTTTATTCAGAGGCTATTTAAAAATACAATAAAAATGCAATAAATGCAAAAAAAACTTTTGCAAACATCGTGCTTAGTGTGTTGCATACTTTTCATGTAAGAAATGTCAAAGTATATTCTGAAGTTTGGCACAGTACAAATTAAAATAAATTATAATTGCAATATTAATAAAAAACCACTTACGGTTTATTAAGGCACCCATTTAGAGAGTGTTTCGTGTTTATTTTAATTTAAATCTAATAAAATAACATTTTTTTTGTAAAGTGTTGAACTGGTGTGTAGTTAGGCATTGTCAGGATACCTGGGGATATTTGATTTAATTACGATATATCCCCAAATTGGTAAGAAAAAGAATACCGTAATGGCTTCTTGTGTAGGCAGTGGGTGGTCGAATAATATCAATTTTTAATCAGTGTTAATTGTTGCTGTTCAATTCGAGTATAATAATAACTAGAAAAGTGCTTTAAAACATCTAGTGATGAATCTGATTGCACATCTGTACAATTACTAAACAATGAAGAATCTCGAAACCACAAGAGAATGATTTTTATGGGTTTGGAAAACGTTAATTTTCTTGTTAATACTATCGTTTATGGAAGTTGATGTTGTTAAATTAAAACTTATGGCCATTATGTTTATATCATACTCATCGTAATAAAATTAGGTAAATAGATTGTTTCTTGTTCTTGTATATGTTCACACAAACTTTCATTCTATATCAATTAATTGTCGTTTTTTTTTCTCTAATTCAAATCTCACGTAGAACAAACACAATGGCTCGAAAGGGGGACACACTTCGCACCATAAACGTATCGGTTGTTGGTTTATCTGGCGTTGAAAAGGACAAGGGGCATGCTGGCATTGGTAAATCCTGTTTTTGTAACCGTTTCATGCGACCACATGCAGAAGATTATAACGTCGATCACATATCCGTATTAAGTCAAACAGATTTTAGTGGACGTGTTGTAAATAATGATCATTTCTTATATTGGGGTGAAGTGATTAAAACTAGTGAAGAAGGAATCGATTATCAATTTAGTGTAATTGAACAAACTGAATTTATAGACGATGCCAGTTTTCAGCCATTTAAAGGTGGCAAAATGGAACCATATGTAAAACGATGTGCTGCCACAAAGATAACATCAGCTGAAAAACTAATGTACATTTGTAAGAATCAATTGGGCATCGAAAAGGAATACGAACAACGTGTACTACCCGAAGGCAAGTTAAATATTGACGGTTTCATTTGTATATTCGATGTAAGTATTGTGCCAAGTAGAAGTATAGAGAAACAAGTGGAATTTGTAGCAGCAATATTAAACAATTTAATAAAAACAAAGAAACCAATCGTATTTGTGACCACAAAACATGATGATGCTAATGAACAGTTTGTTAAAGAGGCGAATAAATTAATTACAAGGAACGAATATAAAGGCAGTATACCATTGGTGGAAACATCGTCCCACGATAATGTCAATATTGACTTGGCTTTTATGGTATTAGCACAAATAATTGACAAGAGTAAGGTACGTTCCAAGATACCAAATTACACTGAAGCGGCTTTAGTGCGAAAGGAGATCTTAGATGCTGCTAGTGAAGCGTTTATGAGATTAATTCGTGTTCATGTTACCGATTGCCATGCAATGTGGTCACAAACAGTAAAGAAACTCAACTCCCATAAAGAATGGATCCATTTTGTACAGTTATTCGGTTTAGATGGGACACAGCGTTTATTTCGACGTCATATAAAGAAATTGAAAGATGAACAATTAGCGAAACAAATTGCACATTATATGGACATGTTGCCGGATGTTTTACATGAACTTATACCCGGTTTTAATACACTTACTGACACCGATTGGAGTTCAATACAACAATATTTAAAAGCACATCCGAATTTCTCACAATACTTCTTCGAACGGCCCGAAGATATGCCATGGAGTGAATGTATTGGATCGGATAATGAGGAAAGTCGAATACCATTCGATGTATTGGATACAAGTGAAGCAGAGACTGTATTTAAAAACCACATAAATGTACTGCAACAAGAACAGAAACGATTAGAGTTGAAGAAACAGTTTAAACAATTGTTAGAGGATACGGGCTATGTGACGCCAGGCAAACATTTCTCCGAGGTGCGCGTTTTGTTTATGGGCAGAGAATGTTTTGAATCGTTAACTGAACATGATGTGCAACAAATTTACGATGGCCATCAACGTGAACTCATTGAAAATGCCAAACACAACTTCCAAGAGCTTTTGCTTGAACATGCCGATTTATTTTATCATTTTAAGAGCATTGCACCAACTGGCACGATAACACAAGATGATATTAAGGAAATAACCGATGTGTTACAAGAGGACTTCCGTTATAAGATTTTAGATCGTTTAGATCAGGATCGTAAGTTGACATTGTTTCAACATTTAGGCTTTATACATTATCCAATACGTGAACATTGTCCAGCATTTCCAAATTGTATGGATGCATTAATTGAACGTATTTTATCAACAAAAACACACCGTCCTCCAGCAACATATAACAACACAAATCAATGGCTAATGAGTTCATCAGACAATAATCAATTAAATTTATTAATATTGGGTTTGAATAATTTATCGGAGAATTTAGCAAGTAAAATACGTGCACAATGTGACGACGATGAATATGAGATTGATTGTCAATTTTATAATTTAGATTATCGTATTATAAGTGGTGATGTTAGTTTGCCGCATAATTCATTTCGCACATCCGATTTTATACCGCATGGAAGTTTTTGTGTATATTCCAATGCTGAATCATTTGAATATATACGGGAGAGTTTGGAAAAGAAATTGTTATCGAATTTAGAGCAAGATGATAAATTACCGTTTCAAGGATTACCGATTGTGTTAATGTTTTTACAAGAATCCTATTTGGATGAGAAAGAGATTATGAAATTGAAGGAGGATGGACAGAATTTGGCGGATAGTTTGCAATGTCCATTTATGGAAGTGTATTTGGATCAAGTGAGTGAAGAGCAATTGGTGCACGATGCATTACATCAACTTGTACAAATAATCCAACATCGTACAGGTTTTTTGAATCATCAATCGGTGATTGAATGCATTGAACCGGATATAAGAGTGATCATGTGTATGTTTTGTGGTGATCCATATTCAGTTGAGAATGTTTTGTCGCCATTATTATCAAATCCAACATGTTTTCTATCGTCTGCACATAGTGTGATATTGGAAACGTTTTTAGGCGATTCAAAGAGACGTGTTGAAGTGATTGTGTCATCGTTTCATGGTGCGAATGCGTTCCGTGATGAATTAATACACGGTTTTATACTTGTTTATTCAACAAAACGTAAAGCATCCTTAGCCACATTAAATGCATTCTCAATGAACATTCCAAATTTACCAATACAAATATTGGCTGTTGCCGATTCGGGTGGTGCGACTGCATTCTTTAATGATGATTTAAGTCAGTTGCTGATAACGGAAGGGAATGCAACGGCGGACCGTTTACATGCACATTTCATGACGTCCACTGCATCCATGGCAAATAAGACAGCATTTTTTACGCCATTCTTTAAGGAGGTGTGGGAGAAAAAGCCGGAAATTGAACAAGCTTTCCATATGGAAGAGCCAAGCGGGTTGGATAGCGGTGAGGGTACATTGGAACGTTCCCGTTCACAGATCCATAAACATCCAATGCCGCCGCCACGCAACGAGAGCTACTATTTAAAATTGAATGATGGCAGTGAGAGTGAGAACTTTGATTTAAGTGGTCCTGATGAGCGTTTAAGTAGCAGTGATCATAGTGATAAATTTTCCAATATTTATATGTACGATGGGAGTGATATGAAGAAAAGACATCAAGGATTTCAAGTGTATCCACCGCCAGCAACGCCACCCGAACCGGCACCGCCCGACAATTTACCAAATACAAGACATTCGAAGAAATCATTGCTCAGTGCTTCACAAACGAGTTTAGAAGAGATTAATTATGCGGATCCAAGTTGGAATAATTATCAGCATGCATTCACAACTGGCCGAAGGCATATACCGATAAGTAAGTCACGTTCTAAAGGTATTTCGCAGACTTTGAAGCAACCGGGCAAATTGAATATGAAAAATTATACAGCGGTTACAGAAGCGATAGCTAGAATGAATGTGGGTGAGAGTAATTTCGGGAATGCACCGTTAGCGACACCGGAACAAGTGGATTTGGGCTGCGAATATGCACAAGTTAAAGATATGGTACATAATATGTATCCAGGTGATCCGGAATATATGTATACAATGGTACATGATGCATTGAATACTGGCAAATCGAAATTGAGACAAAGACGTGAAAAGGGCCAGCCATCGTATTCGGATACGGATAGTGAATGGAGTAGTTTGGAGCGTAGACAACGGGCTAGTGAGATTTATACGAAAGTGAGTCGAAAAGGTGGTGGCGGCACACATAAGCGCCAAAGGAAAAAGCGTACAGCAATACCGGTCCAACCGCCAAGAGTGCCACAATTGGGCGGTGCATTCACACTGCCATCTACCGTACACCAGAACATTGAACAAGATGCAGAGAAAGTGAATCTGGTGACGGAATCGAATACGGAATCATCGGATGTGAGTGAAGGTGAACAATTTCAACAGCAAGCGAATATTGATTTAAGACGTTTCAATCAGAAACGTACATTAAGTTTAAAGAAACGTATGGCAGAGCATGGATTTAATATAAATTCATTGGATTTGTTTACAAGTAATTCGTATGGTATGATGCATGATGATGAGTCGAGTTTGGATGTATCGTCGCCGCGTGATACGAATTCACCGATGTTGTTTGGTGTATTGCCGAAATTGAAGGATTCCGCTGATGTGGAAAAGATGTTACGTAAACGTGAGAAACAGAAAGCGAAAGATGAGACGAAATTGGAGAAGAGACGATTGAAGGAGGAGAAAATGAGGAAAGTGGCGGAAGAGCGTGATAAGAAGAAACAGCAGAAGATTAAACAGAAATCCGTACAAGTTGTACAGGCGGTGAATCAGCCATCGAAATTGGCTGATTATATACAGTCGGATAAGAATTACATTCCAATATTTATGGAGAAGTGTGTACGGTTTATTGAAAGTGAAGGATTGGATTCGGAGGGTATTTATCGTGTGCCAGGTAATAGAGCGCATGTGGATTTGTTGTTTCATAAATTTGAAGAGGATTGTAATGTGGATATAAGTGAATTGGATATACCGGTGAATGCGGTGGCAACGGCATTGAAAGATTTCGTATCGAAACGTTTGCCGCCGTTATTCGATGCGGAGGTGATGAATGAAATGGAAGAGATTGCTGGTACACGTTTAAAGCCAATGGTAACAACAAGTGGTAATATGGAAGTGAAAACGGATCGCAGTTGTCGTTTGTTGGCATTGCGTGGTATGCTGGATAAATTGCCAGCAATTAATTTTCAAATATTGAAATTTATCTTTCAACATTTTGTGAAAGTCACTGAAAATTCCAAATTGAATAGTATGGATAGTAAAAATTTGGCGATATGTTGGTGGCCTACATTGTTACCAATTGAATTTAGCGATATGGGTAGATTTGAACAAATGCGACCATATTTAGAGGATATTGTGCAGACAATGATTGATCAATATCCGTTTTTGTTTTGTGGCAAAGAGGCTTTTGTGATGGTTTAAAATTGGAGTTGGCGGTGTATGGATGTGGAGGAGGTGTTTTAATATAGATGGCGCGCTTTCAAATATGAATAATTTTTCGAAAAATCCAAACGCACAACATGCTACAGCAGCCTCTTTTGTAATATGTATTTTAAAGTGGATGTGAACTGTTAAAAAAAATACACAATTTCTTAATTGTTAAATTTATGGAGAGGCCTTCATTTTTGTAAGTTTTCAGACAAAAAATTGTATTAAAAAAAAACAAAAAAGACAACGTAGCAAAAAAAAAGATTAATAAGCCATTTAAGGGATAATTTAGAATGTTTTCACTTAATAATAATTGTGTGATTCAATGTAATTTGTATTTTTACAATTTAATATTTAAGGACGTGCTAATTTGGAATAATGTCTTATAATTTTAGTATTTCTGACAGTATTTTATTTTTCTTTTAAACTATTTAGAATAATTATAATATGGTGGTTTTGGTTATTTTTTTTTTTTAACTTGAATTTCACATTGAACTGTTGTCCATTATTCCAAATAATGCATATAAAATATAGTATTTTGAAATTGGTGAACGAGTACGTATGGCGCAACAAATTGTTCTAAATGTAACCTTCTATTGGGGTTGTTGTTTGTATCTCACATAGTAGAATAGTGTATCAATGTTACTCTTAAAACTATTTACTATTGTATCCCGTTTATAATGAAAAAAAACAGTCACACACAAAACTATCAACGAGAAATGTTTCAATGTAGTTTTTACTGCAGAATGTCCATTAACTAATTTTTAAATGTTTCATGTAAATTCTCTTTCTATAAATGAAAAATAATGAAAAGAACAGAGTTGTGGGTACCTAAACAAATTAATATAGAGTTTCATTATGAAGCTTGATTTTTCAAATTTTCGTGTATAAATGACAAATTCGTAACTGTATGATAGACGAAAAATGGGGAGATCTAGACCAATATTTAATACTCGTAATAAAAAAAAATGAAACAGTCAATAAGACAATAATTAAATGCGTAAAGTGTGTAGCTTTAATCTTCCACTATTGGTTTGTAGTATTTTCTGAAAAAAAAAGAACCTTCTCATCTCATGACAACGAATCTCCTGTGGGTTTTACTTTGAACAAATCAAAAATCAATGGCCTCTCTACAACAAATTTCAATGAATAACATTCTATCAAACAGTTACATAAAATTTCGAATATTCATTCCATTTTTTGAGATTTTTTGGTTTTTCAAAATATATAAGAAATGTGTCCAGCCTGCAAGACTGAGTTGAATAGTTTATGACTTGGAGTGCCAAGCTAATTTTCTAGTCTGCAAATTATTGATATATTATTGACAAATGCATTTATAAATGCATGTTTTATTTGTTTATTTTGAATTTATATAATTATTAAGTGATATATATTTTTATTAGAATTTTTTTCGTCTTATTTTATGAGTGTATTTTAAGGAATTTGCAATTATTATGCCGCTGTGAACTGCTTTTTTGCAATAGTTTTTTAATATCTCATGTCGCTTCTCACATATTTGTGTATTTGGATACTGTTTATTTTTTTATGTAAAATTAGGCACATTGTTTAGATATCCTAAAGTTGTATTGAACAAATTTTTTAAAACAAAGCTAGAATTTAAGATGAAAATGTGCAATTTTATACTTGTCTGGATTTGTTATTTGTTTTCAATACTCAACCATGCGTGCAAAAAAATTAAACAATAAATTTTGTTGAAACTGAGTTTACGTTATTAAGTACAGCTTTAGGAGAAGTGAATTTAAAAAACTAAATGAAAAATAGGGCTCTAAAAACAGTATAATTTCAGTGTACCATATGTGGATATTATTAAGTAGATCTCTAATTAATTGATGAAAAATATTAGATTTTAAGACTAATCTTATTGTTAGACTATGTATATATGTAATAAACATGATAAATAATACAACAAAATTATTTAGTATGTTTATTTGTAATGCTTTATATATATATTATATTTATTCATTATTATTACAATAATGTAATATTCGAAAAGAACCCAGCTTGCTGTACTACTTTTAAATGTTGTTGGATTTATTTTGTAATGGATTCTCATTTATAAAATTTGTATTTTTGTTTTAATAAATAAATATTTATAAAAACCCCTTTTTTTCGTAACACCCTGTATAATTAAATTTGAAATTCGCGCTTTTTTTTGCTCCTACTGGTGGAAGATATTTAAACTAGTGGAAAGGAGCTTTTTTCTTTGGTTTACTTGTTTGTATTTTATGTTATTAAATTTATGCGGTAAATGTATCTGTTTCCCTATAAAAATGCAATGGTACTTATTTTAACAACAAATTTTGAGTATTTATGCCCTTTTTATCGAGCTTCTTATACACACCAAAGCCCTTTCTGCTGGTTCAAAAAGCTTGCACCAGTAGGCAGTAGGGCGCTACTGTTACCAGTTTGTCGTGAAAATTTGTAGGTTAGGTTTTAAAATTTTGAGAAAATATTAATTTCCTGAATTTAAACATGTCAGAGGCAGGTACGTGTAAAATTAAACCCGAGTAAGTGTTTTATCTTTGAATATTACGTACCCATTCACTGTAAATTGTTTTTATACGATTTTAGATTCATTTTACCAGTCCAAGAGCGTGAAGTGATTTTAGAATGTGTCTCTGAAAAGGATCAGAAATCTTTAGAGAGCAATTCTGAACAGCAACCCCCAGCTAAAAAGCAACGTTTATCAAAATCAGAAAAGAAGAAACTTCGAGGTCAAAATAAAGCTAGAGGACCAACCTTTAAACGTGATGTTAGTTTGGAATTATGTAAAACTTTAATTAATCTTGGCATAGACGATCCAACACCCACTTGCGATAGAAAAGATTGTCCATTCTTACATGACGTTGATGAATATTTACAAAAGAAACCAAAAGACATTGGAGACAATTGTTATAATTATCAAACATTTGGTCGTTGTACTCGAGGGTTAACTTGTCGTTTTGGCCGTGAACATATATCAGAAAACGGTCGAAATCTCGTTAATAAAAATGTCGATGCAAAAGTTTCCACCACTGAAAATCATCTAAACTACGATCTGCAAGTTTCGTTAAGAAAACGAAAGTACAACTTTGATTTATCTGCAGCAATAATCGATTACAACGATAGAAAACGCAAAGAAGACCATGAAAGCGCTTCTACCAAACCAGTCGGTTGCATTACTGACGAAGACATCATCAAAATACTGTCTAGAGAGAAGAAGACAATCGACTGGTCCAATAAACTATGTTTAAGTCCTTTAACAACTGTTGGAAATTTGCCATTCCGCAGGATATGTAAAGAATTCGGTGCAGATGTAACTTGTGGTGAAATGGCCATGTGTTCTTCACTGCTACAAGGTCTTCCTCAGGAATGGGCCCTAGTCAAACGACATCAAAGCGAAGACATATTCGGTGTCCAATTGTGTGCGAACAATCCTCATTTATTGACTAGATGCGGTCAATTGTTGGAACAGGAAATGAACATTGATTTCATCGACTTGAATTTGGGTTGTCCCATTGAATTAGTGTACAAAGTTGGTGGTGGATGTGGTTTATTACGACGTTCCAGAGTACTGGAGGCGTGTGTCAAGGATTTAAGTCAAGTGCTAACAATTCCTCTTACTATAAAGACACGCACGGGCGTGTATAGTAACGAAAATATCGCACATACTTTGGTAGGTTTTTAATTTTGGTGGGAATTTTTCATTTATTAATCGTCGTTTGTGTTTAGGCACCGAAGTTTCGTGATTGGGGTGCCAGTTTATTAACAATCCATGGCCGATCAAGGGAACAACGGTACACCAAACAAGCCGATTGGGATTACATTAAAACGGTGTCAGAGGCTGCCGCTCCGATGCCCGTTTTGGGAAACGGTGACGTTTTGAGTTATGAGGATTATAAGAATGGTTTAGAGAAAGCGCCTGCTTTAAGTGGAGTGATGATTGGACGTGGTGCATTAATAAAACCATGGCTATTTACGGAAATCAAAGAGAAACGTTTGTGGGATATATCGAGTAGTGAACGTTTTGATATATTGAAAAAATATACGAATTACGGGTTAGAGCATTGGGGATCGGATAATAAAGGGGTTGAGAATACGAGAAGGTTTTTGTTGGAATGGTTGTCGTTTTTGTATCGATATATTCCTGTTGGATTGTTGGAGCATCCGCCACAGAAGATTAATGAGCGTCCGCCGTTGTTTAAAGGCAGAGATGATTTGGAAACGTTGATGGCATCGCCTTCATGTGCTGATTGGATTAAAATCAGTGAAATGCTTTTAGGACCGGTACCTGAAAACTTTCAATTTTTACCTAAACATAAAGCGAATTCTTATAAATAAGTACGAAAGTTGAAGTTAAAACTAATTTTTATTTACAAAATGTTAATAAACATTTGTTATGACTATTTGTCTTTGGCTCCTTTCTGATGTTGTAGATAGTCTAGTAAGTCAGTTAGGCCTTCAAATTCTGTTCTTCCTTGTGGGGGATTGTTTTTTGGGATTATCGGTAGACAAGAGCCGACTTTATATCGAAATTCTTCAAACTGAAATTAACGTTTTGATAATTGAGGGAAATCTCTGTATGGGAGTCAGAGAAACTTACGTTTTTCGCCCCTGATAGTTTCCATATTCCGTAAAATAATAAACCACAGCCAGTAAATGCATACAAAGTGCCCCAACCTAAAGCTCTTAAAGCTAACTGTGCTCCAATCTCTGGGACTTCGGCACTGCTAACCAGCCCTTTACCGAAGTAAGCAGGGTCTTTTTTACGAGCTGCTGCTATTGTGGTACTAAAGCCAATTAGCGCTGAAACGCCCGAGACACCTGCTAAGAAGACACCAGCTAAAAGGATATAAAAATTAGTTCAATACAATAATTCTAAATTGCAGATAGAACCTTTTACTTTGAAATCTTTAGAGTATTTGCTTTGTTTAGAAACATCGTCATTTTGTTGAGTTTCAGACATTCTTTTAAAGAACTAGGTTGTTTGAAAACAGAGATTGAGGTTATAAGACTCCAAATGAGAAAAAGTCTTAAACAATTTTTATTATGATCATGTACATATACAAAGATTATTATAAACATTGAGTCCTGAAATTCTAATTTAATAACATATTTAAATTGGATAAAATTATCAAAATTTGATTTGTTGAAGAATTATTAACGTTTGAATTTACCGCAATATTTTGAATATTATTCATACAAAAATTATAGAAGATAAACTCTAATCGTGTATGAAAAATGTTCAATCAAAAATCAAAATCCCCAAAACGTACTAATGTCATTGATGTCGTCTGTTGAACAAATTTCAATGAATTTTAATTATAATTACTGTCGAAGTCTAAATAGTTGACTACATTGTTTATCAAGTTTAAGTGTACCGTGAGAGAGATTTGTAAAAAAATGTTAAAATGTTTATAGTGTACAGTTTAACAATGGGTCTCCAAAAATATTTTAATTACAAAAGAGACTATACATAAAAAATAATGAACTATATAAAAATATTTCATGAAATATAGAAATAAAAACAACTATCTTATATTTTAGTTTGTAGAAATATTGTTTTGTAGTGTATAAAATATTTTTTATTACGAAATATCACCTAGATAATTCAATTATCGTTTTGACAAAAAATTCATTTACAAGTCGAGGAACTCCTAATCAAAAGGTATTAAAAAATTTTAGATAGTACCTGCCGTATTTAGCATGATCTCATCAATTAAATAACAATCCGAATTCCTTTATAGATAACTATTACGAAAGAAGAAAAAATGGCACGTGAAAAAATTACTAGAAAATGGGAAGTATTTCAAGGAAGGAACAGATTTTATTGTGATGGTAGACTAATGACAGCCCCATATTCAGGGGTGTTTCTATTAACAGTTTTTTTAATTACTGGAACAAGTACACTATTTTTTATATTCGAGTAAGTGCTTTGAACAAGTTGTTTATTTACTAAAAACCTAACCTCAAAGCTGAGTCATTTATTTTTGCATTGATTCATTTTCAGTTGTAAATATTTGGCGGAAAATGTAACAATCGCCATACCAATTGTTGGTGGTTTATTATTCACATTTACAATGTCTTCCTTGCTCCGTACCAGCCTTACAGACCCAGGAATCATTCCACGTGCCACAATTGAAGAGGCAGCCTATGTCGAACAACAAATCGAAGTTACTAACTCAGCGAACAGTCCCACATACAGACCGCCTCCCCGTACGAAAGAAGTCCTAGTTAAAGGACAAACGATCAAATTAAAATATTGTTTTACATGCAAAATATTTCGACCTCCCCGTGCATCACATTGCAGTCTTTGTGATAATTGTGTAGATCGATTCGATCATCATTGTCCCTGGGTAAATTCTCAACTCACTAATCATAACTAATCGATGCAAGTGGCGCCGTACTGGTGTTAGATCTCGAAACTAGCAGTCAGGGGCTTCACTGTGAATAAAATTGGCACAAACATTGAAAAATTGTTGCTAAAATAGTCACAAATGCACTTATAAAGGTAAAAATATTAATTTACCACATAAATTTAATCACACAAACGATATAAATAAGAAATTAAGCCTCTCTCCGCTAGTTTATATTTCTACCACTGCTAGAGCGCTACTTGTATCGGCTAGACGTAAAATCTAACATTGTTTTAGGTCGGAAATTGCGTTGGACGAAGAAATTACCGATTTTTCTACATGTTCATTGTATCATTAGCATTTCTGGCTGTGTTTATTTTTGCTTGTGCAGTAGCACATTTAATATTGAGTAAGTAAATCAAGCAAATCAAATTTCTAGTGGCTTATTTCGTGATTTTCAGTAACGAAAGACGATCGACAATTTCTGGATGCTATGAAAGAGTCTCCGGCAAGCGTAATCGTTGCAATTATTTGTTTTTTCAGTGTTTGGAGTATACTAGGTTTAGCTGGCTTCCATACATACTTAACCACAAGCAATCAAACGACCAACGAAGATGTAATTCACCGAATTTATCCAGTTTAATGCGATTTACTTGATGAATTGTTGCAGATTAAGGGCTCATTTACAGGGAAACGTGGCCAAGAGAGCTTCAATCCATATTCTCAGGGTAATGTCTGTCTGAACTGTTTTTATATACTTTGTGGACCGATCACCCCGTCACTTATCGACAGGTTTACAATGTAAATTTCCTAAAATTCTACAAACTTTAATAATGTCTCTTTTATAGACGTGGCTTGATAACAGACAATTATCGTACCGAAATGAACAACAAACCAATTCTAAATGAACCAATGAAAAATTATGGCCAATTAGGTCCAACACAAATCACAATGAATTCCAATGATGTGCCAGGCATTTATCGTCAAACAATTGAAACAACCGGTATGTACAGTCCAATAAAAAAGCACCTGTATCGTGCCCAACAAATGATGCCGTCCAAAAATTGTGCCAACAATCAAAAGATACTACCGTCAAATTTCGATTTGTATAAAAATCAATCGATGCCACAATTGAAAATGAGAGAATTTAATCGTACAATGACATTAGATAGTATAAATGATTATAATAATGGTGGTATGCAATTTAATTCATTACAAAGGCAACATTTATTGGCAAGATATGCGCGTCCGCCGCCCACACCGCCACCATTCGTCTCCGATTATTCATTTAGACAATTTACACCGCCTGAAAAACGGTACAGTGCGTCATTTGGTCAACAATTAATGCCGAATACAAGATATGAGTATGAAAAGAGACCGAGACCACGTAGTAGTTGTATATATGAGAATTTTCATATACATGATGGTGGTGTTGCGTGCACAACAGCGGTGTTGAATCAAAATGCAGTGAAAAGTGAGAGGAGTTTGAATTATTTGGGAAATGTGAATGTGAGAAATTTCCCTGTACCTGAATATAGTCAAATGTATATACAGGATCATTTTGAATGATTTCTTTTTGGGATTCGTTCGGTATTTATGATATTGATGATTGGTGCTTTTATTGTTATTAATTATAACAAATTTGTCTTTCTCAATTGAAGCTGTGAATTTATTAAAAGAGTGATTTTGCTTCTGTGCATGCAAATATATACGTTTTTCTATATTTACTACAAATATAATGCATAAATAGTACTTTGTATGTTCATGTTAAAAGAATTTTAACATGTTTTGAATTTTTTTTTTTGAAAAATGAGCTAAAGTTGAATGGCTTATTATTTTTGTCTTCTATACAGGGTGTAACTGCTCGATTGAGCAAAAATGAAATGACAGATTCGGGGGGTCACCCTGAGTCGAAAACTCATTGGATTTTTCATGGAAATACCTCGTTGAGGAAATAGAGGCCATCAACTTCTTCGGCATGTTCAAAAAAAATTTTTAACAAAAATTTATTAAGAATTATATTATATAGCCTATAGTGATATTAAAATAATTTTTTTAGATTTTTCGGTTCATTAACTAAAAAGCTATGGACCGCTAAAATTAAGAAATTTTCGAAAAATTTTGACAAGTTCAAATAAAATTGCATTTTTCTCGAAAACGGTGCGTAGTACGAAAAAAATGCAAGAGACAAAAAAGTTTCCTTATTAAATTTGCCATCCAATGTGTTCAACAAAATTGAAATTCCACCATCCCCCAAAAAAATAAGAAAAGTGTTAAACCACCCCCTTGCCAAAAAGTCATATTGGCGGTGACCGATTTTCCTTATATTTTACACGAACATTGTCCCCGATGACCTAAGTAAGTGCACCAAATTTGGTTGTTCCAATTTATTTCACTTAGCAGATATTTGAAAAATTCGAGATTTTTTTAAGAACTTTGAAAGTCTGTAAGGAAACGTTTCCCAAAAAAACGGAAAAACCATTCGACTCAGAATGACTTCCTCAATCTGCCATTTCTTTTTGCTCAATCGAGCAGTTACACCCTGTAGATTCAAAAATTGTTATCCCAATTGATTGGACATATTACTTGGGCGTACTTTTCGTTTCTCTTCTAGTTTTCAAATTTGAAAATCCTTTGAATTTGTTTATTTTCTGTATTCTTTATTTTCCATTGCTTTACAAAAAATTCGATGGAGGGTAAAATTGAGTCGCTATTTGGTGGTAAGTTTTTATTCTCCTTTTAACTAGCATGTGTGAATTTTTTTATCGCCTTTATTAGTATAGGAATTTTTTGTATTGACATTCTAAATCACTTTCTTATGCTTTCGAATTTCTTTTTAATTTCAGAGAGTAATGCTGGCAGTGTAACACAACTAGTTACAAGTGAACAGCCATTAGCGATTGCTCCAGCAGTACATAAACCGTTGGATGACACCCAAATCCAATACAAATCGCATCCGGACTTGAATCCACAATCGGACTTCCTCTACAAACCGTTGAGGAACAAATCAACGGATACGTTGAGTAAAGCGCACAGTTTCAGCGACAATTTGCATATACAACAGCAGAACAATGTATTGGAGACAAAAGTGAATTTGGATGATTTACATTTGGATTCGGTTGTATTACCGGATAATTACAAAGTGGTTTTTGTAAATAATGACAAACATAATAATGCGAAACCGTCAACGGTGGGGGGCGTAAAATATGATAATGATTTAACACTGCAAGAAAAAGAGAACAATTTATTAAGTGCTACAAGATTACGTTTATTACAAGACACTACGATGATTGAGAGTGCATTAGATTTAGATTCATTGGACGATTCTAGTTTAGGGACAAGCAGTCAAGCGGGTTTAATGAAAGTTGGTGTATAGAAAGTAAATATTTGATACATAAGAAAATTTTTTTTTGTAAAGAAGTTATATTATTTTTTTATAATATTGTATTAACAAGTTGAAGAAGCTATTTATTTTTTTATTTTATATTTATTAGGTGTTTAAGGAGCAGCTGTGTTGCCTATTAGAATTGCTGTAAAGTATTTTATTGGGAAGAATTGTTTTAATGTTGAAAATTTTTTAAGACTTGTATTATTGAAGGGAATAAGCAATAAATAATAAACCTCAAAGTGTATAATGTTCGCATGTTTGAAGTAATTTCTGTTTACGTTTTTTTGTATATGAAGTATTTTGTTCCAGCCATACAATATGACAATATTTTTGGATTTTGTAAAAATCTTTTTAAAAAAGTATAAAACTGTATTATTAATTCATAATTATATAATCATTACAAAGTTTATTTATTTGCAATGCTTTTTCTTACCAAAATAAATACAAATACTACAATATGAGATTAAACAATAAAAAAGAAACTATGAAAAATATTGTTTAACACGAAGTTACTTTAAAGTGCTCATTATCGATTGTTGAATAAGCGTGGCCTTCGTTTGTGAGGAATTCCAATATTTGTCTGAAAATCGAAACACGGTTTTAGTGGCTGTTAAATAATGGAATGACGGACTATTTACTTGACTTCATTGTGCTGTTTTGGCGGAAATTTTGCTAAAACATCCTTAATGCTCATTCCTTGTGCTTCGTCTTGACAAGATTCCAAAATTCTAAAGACTTTTTGCTGCATTGGAGTGAAAGAACTTGGGGTATTGTCAGTTGTATCGTTACAACTAATGAAACTCATTGAATTAGCCAAAACTGATCCGGGATTGTTGGGTTTAATAACCTGGAATTTATGTCATTTAAATGCATGTTAAAATGGGTATTCATTTTGATTTCTTACAGGATGCTTTGAATAATGTTCTGCTTGGAGTCTAGCAAAAATTACTCGCAATAAGTGGCAAGTGATTATGTTGCAATCATCTATTGGAATTGCCTTTAGTATCATTAACACTTTTTCATGCTCTTGGGAGCGAAGAGTGCCATACATTCTGACAAAACTTCCGTCTTTTACATCAGGGAGAACAGGAGCGATTTCGGCGTCGTTTTCTAGCCATAAAATTGCTTTCATTTCGCCTGTATGATCTTCGATGTTGTACGTGGCTTTTGTTGACTGTACTTCATAATCTTTAACAATACCAATGATCTCTATCTAAAGAATAAACATATTTAGAAATGAAGGTTTGTTGGAATATTTTAATCTTGTTACTATTTGAGTTGAGTGGCCAAATAGTTTGAATTCATCTTCTGCACAATCGCGTATCTGTCGTATTACAACCGGTGTAATACTTTGGAGTCGTCGTGGTGGCTTTTTTTGACCCTCTTCTGAGGCTGTGGTATCCATAAATCCCCCCTCGGAAATTGTTGTATTCGCTGAAAGAGTTTAGACGGTTTTATAATTATACGAAACACAACTTTATTTTTCATTACCATTCCACATTTTATGGATGTTTTAAACTCAACAAATAAAGGACAAACAAAAAACAGAAGCAACAAGATATAACCTATCCAAGTTACAACGTAAACAATTCCCGCCACTTGGAAATTCGGGATAACTTCAGTTCGCAGATAAGTTCATTCTATTCTTTTTTGAAAAAAGTTTAAGTTAAAAAGTCGATATCTATAATTTAAAATACACCCTTTAAAGGTAAATCGAAGCCTTTTACTTATTTAATCATGTTTAACTTCTTAATTCGCTTTGATATTTTCAATTTTCAAGAATATAGATAAAATGCAACCACCTATACACATCTAATTGAATCGCAACCAGCCAATCACAGTGGCCTAATTTGACATTTCTCAAGCATTTCTCATTTATGTGTCTAGTTGTCAACATCTTTTTTTATCACAAAAGAAAAATATTCATGATTTAATCACATTATAATCAGTTCATTTTAAGTAAAATTAAATTTACCAAGATAACCTAATTAGTGAATGTATTAGCTTTATAATTGAAAACATCAAAACATATAAAATGGTTAAACTATATTGTATTAGTATTTTATACAAAGACTCCACCACAGCTACATGGTTAAAGTCCGCTTACGAATTACAAAGTTTTAGTTATTTTCAGCGTTCTTCAGTACAGGAATTTATGCAATTCTTTTGTAAAACAATTGTGGAACGTACAATTCCAGCGTCAAGGCAGTCAGTTAAGGAAGGAGGTTAAAAATCTACATTTTTTCATTGAAAATTCGTAAAATTTTTATGTACATGATTTATTTTAGAATATATGTGTCATGTATATGTCCGATCGGACAATTTGGCTGGAGTTGTAATATCAGATCACGAATATCCATCCAGAGTTGCCCATACGTTTGTAACGAAAATTTTAGACGAATTTGCACAGAAAATAGCCCCACAAAGTTGGCCTCAATTAACGGAAAAAGACGTAGCATTTCCACAATTAAATACGTATCTAGTGAAATATCAAAATCCCAGTGAAGCGGACGCTTTGACGAAAATCCAGGAAGAATTAGATGAAACAAAGATTATTTTGGTAACAAATACATAAAAAACATAACCAACAAATTGTAATTGGTATCTTTTATATTTTTAGCATAATACCATTCAAGCTGTTTTAGTAAGAGGGGAAAAATTGGATGATTTAGTTGCTAAATCAGAGGGTTTGAGTATACAATCAAAAGCATTCTATAAAACAGCAAAGAAAACAAACAGTTGCTGTTCGTTTACTTAAATATTGATAACGAAAGACGAATTTACATTCCGATTAAGTTATTTTTTATTTGTGTATGCAGTGCTTTAAATGTTTTAAGGGCCATTTATTCATGTTGGTTTGGTCTTTACTTAAAATATGGCATGGTTAATTTTTCGAAACGAGACTTACTTAAACATGAATAAACAGGTTCTAAGGAAATTTATTAAATATTTATATAAAAATATACAAATTACCTAAATGTGGTGTAATCGATTATATTAAAAGTGCATGTAATATTATAATCTGTTGTCGACAATAAATGTATTATTTTTATTTTGTTGAAATATGAGATTATGTTAAAAACTTCTTAAAATATACGGTTACATATATGTAAACATTTCAATTTTCTGTTTTTCTTAATATCAAATGAATAAATAAATTTTATTTTCAAATGTGTACTCGGTGCAAGAAAAGGGCGTGCCAACGAACAGTTCTATCACGGGAGAAAATCGGCCCCCACTCCCCACTAAACGTCAAAATTTGGTAAAAATGGCGACAATTCTGCGGAGTGTTTCTTTGGCTGAAAATTTAGTCCTGAAAAATGGTTCAAAAGTAAGTAAATACAAAATATATCACATAAACTTTCCTTGCAATTTGCACAATATTCAAAATTCATCAGAACAACTTCAATCAGTTCAATGACCTTGGACTTTTGAGCTGCCAAAAACTGGCTGGGTTTACATTATATAATTGAAAATGCCCTTTTCTTGTAGATTTTGGGCAGTACACAGACAAATTTATGGCCAACACAGCACCAACAGAAACGAAATTTAAATGTACACGAGCACATAAGTTATTCGTTGTTGAAAGGAGCTGGAATCCAAGTTCCAAATTTCGGTGTTGCAACAACAAAGGAAGAGGCTCGTAAAATTGCTGAGAAACTGAACACAAAAGATCTCGTTCTGAAGGCTCAAGTGTTGGCAGGTGGACGTGGAAAGGGCAGTTTCAAGAATGGTCTTAAAGGCGGCGTGCGAATGGTTTACTCGTAAATAACCAATTACAATGTTTTTCTGTCTTAATCTCCAAGAAATCACTTTATAGGCCCGAGGAAGCTGAAGATATATGCGGACAAATGTTGGGACAATACTTGGTCACGAAACAAACCGGAGAGAAAGGACGTATTTGCAATGCTGTTATGGTAGCCGAACGGAAATTCCCCCGAAAAGAATTTTATTTCGCTGTTATGATGGAACGTGCATTTGCTGTAATTAAAGAAACACCGCAAATGAGTTACGGTTATTTTCAGTCTCTTATTTTAGGGTCCAGTTATTATTGCATCATCCCAAGGCGGTGTTAATATCGAAGAAGTGGCTGCTGAGAATCCAAAAGCCATTCTATACGAACCTATCGACATCATAAAAGGCTTAACTAAAGAACAAGCTGAAAGTGTCGCTGTACGCGTCGGTTTGGAGTCGCAAAAAGAGAAAACCGCTGACATGTTATTGAGAATGTACAAATTGTTCCTTGAAAAGGACGCCCTTTTAATTGAAATCAATCCATACGCCGAAGATGCCGGAGAAGTTTGTAAGCCTTTTTTCATTTTCCACACTTCTTTCACTATAATTCGATTGTTTTTAGACTTCTCTTTGGACGCAAAGTTCCGTTTCGATGACAACGCAATGTACCGTCAAAAGGAGCTGTTCGCATTACGCGATTGGACTCAGGAGGATGAGAAAGAAGTGGCCGCTGCCAAGTTCGATTTGAATTACATCGCATTGGACGGCAATATCGGCTGTTTGGTGAACGGTGCCGGCTTGGCGATGGCCACAATGGACATTATCTCATTACATGGCGGCTCACCGGCCAATTTCCTCGATGTTGGTGGCGGGGCCACAGCACAAGCGGTCAAAGAGGCATTCAAAATCATTACAGCCGATCCGAAGGTGCATGCCATCCTTGTGAACATCTTCGGCGGTATAATGCGCTGTGATGTAATTGCCGAAGGGATTATAGCAGCGGCGAAGGAATTGAATCTAAAAATGCCGATTGTGTGCCGTTTACAAGGCACCAATGTGGATGATGCCAAAGTATTAATTGCCAGTTCAGGACTGAAAATATTGCCAGTTGATAATTTGGATGAGGCGGCACGTTTAGCTGTGAAATTATCAAATATTGTCAGTTTGGCAAGAGATGCTAAATTGGATATTAACTTTGAAATGCCACTGTAAATTAATTTAAAAAAATTTTTAATCTGTAAATGAAAATGTACGGTATTATACATTCATAAAGGCACTTCCATTGGGGCTTTTACCACAAATTTAGATTTTATTGATATTTATTATTCTAACTGAATTGTTAATTATATTTATTTATACAAATCATGATAACCAATTAAAAGAAATCGTCTGTGTTACAAAACGGGCTGTTTTATTTTCTACATTTATTTAGTTTCCTCGTTATAAACAATTGAGGGCTCTGAGAATGGATGCACGCTTTCATCGAAGATGTCATCCGGTTGATTTTCGTCCGGTTTTCCGAAGAATGTTGGGAACGGTACGGGATTTTGGGGTTTGCGGAGCGGTAACACGGTGTCGAACACTGTAACTATTGCATTCGTGTTGCCAGGAATCGCCTGGCCAGTTACCCATAGAACGTTGTACTTGGTGTTAATTCGGAGGATTTTCAAGCCTTTAGCAACTCGAGATCTGTTACCCATATGGCCTGGCATTTTGGTGCCGGGCCAAACGCGGGCCTTTTCACCGCCCCCGCCGATATTGCCGCCTCTTCTATGTGTTTTGGTGACACCGTGTGAGGCAGGCATTCCCTTGAAACCGTGACGTTTCATGACACCTTGAAAACCACGATCGATTCTGGAAAAACATGAATTAGCAGTGATTTTTTAAGATGTAAGAAGAGATTGGTACGTTTTGCCTCGGACATCGACTGCATTGCCTACTTGAAAATGCATTGCACTTATTAAAGTGCCTAGCGGAAGAGCAGCATCGGGACTGATGAAAAAT
Organism: Silvanus unidentatus; assembly: GCA_963930825.1. Taxonomy (NCBI): domain Eukaryota; kingdom Metazoa; phylum Arthropoda; class Insecta; order Coleoptera; family Silvanidae; genus Silvanus; species Silvanus unidentatus. The sequence continues at coordinate 8,295,311 of OZ005758.1, forward strand.
CGTTTTAAAACCCGTTTAGGAATCACTCCAGATTCCTTGAATATTCCACAATATTCTCGAGTTAATGTTTGAGGATCGGCTGCATCGGCACCGATTAATATACATCCTTTCTTATTAATAATGGGAATAGGGCGTTTTCGAGGTGAGTCATATTCTTCTGGTTTGTAGTATTTGATTACATGGTTGTCTAACACTTGCAATAAAGTTGTGCTGATTTTTTGGCCATTTTTTAACCATAGAGGATAAACGCCGATTTTACGTGCTATTACTCCGGTGCGTTGTAATTTTGGTGTCCATTCGGCAGTGCTTAATTCTTCTTCATTTGCAGCATTCTCATCGAGTTTTGGATATTTGTCTTGGATTATTTCTTGAATGAATTCTTTGTTTTCTGAGGTTATGAAATCGTTTGGTTTCTAAAAAACATAGAAATTGATATTCTTTGTAATTATGTGTGTTGAATAATTACTTCTATTGTTGTTCTTGTAAACCACGTCGGATTTCGTAACCGGGGTCGAGGAATATAGTTTGTACTCGGTCTAGACTGTTGTGAACCAACGACAACACTACAAAACAATTATTAATCATAGGATAAACGCTTCTTTTAGAGAATTTTCACCTTAATCCTATAAATTTCTCTTCCAGGCACCTGATTGAACATTTTTTAATAATACTTAAAGCCATTTGGTATTTGTGAGACTAAATTGTGAGGTTAGGATTCCTTCAAGTTTTCCAAAAAATCCCCTAGAAGTTAGTTACAAAACAGAAATCCCTAAATAAATCACTCCCTCCTGCCTCCCTGTGAGTGTTTACTGTGTATTGTGGTTATTTCTTTAGTTTTAGCTTAAAATTACAAATTATGATGATATCCTTTTAAAAAAGACTGGTACAACACTTCTCATTACTTTATCAACGAATCTAACTAATATCCTTTTCATTGTTTGTCATTAATTACAGTAAAATGCCACCGAAAAAGAGACGTTCAAAACCCAATGTAGTTGTCGGTACAGTTTCTACACGTTCCACCCGTCGACAAAGCATTGTAAATGCTGCAGCCGCTAAACAGAATGAAGAGAAAACGAAAAAAAGTTCCGATCAAATTTCCGTACTGAAAATATTAGAAGATTGGTCCGATAAGGAGGGCAGTGACTCAAGTGATCCCAAAAAGTCTCCACCACCTGAGAATCTTGAAACAAAACAACAGGACTGTTCCACAATTGAAATGAAACCTGTAGAAGATGTAGTACAAAAAATTAAAACAATCCAAGTGCAAGAAAATGTTGAAACTCATTTACAAAGTTTTGTTAATGAACCAGTCCAAGAAACTGTACAAGAAATCTCAGAAGAATGCTTTGTAATGGACAATAATGACGATGTAATACAAGAACAAGTTATTGGTTTTGAGAGTAGTGAGGAAGAGGTGACTTTGGAATGTGCAACGGAAGCAGTTGTTAATCCAGTTGTAGAAAATGTTGAAATAAAAACTGCACCAGTTCCTCAGGCAATTCAAAGCGAAATAGCATCGACGGAAAGTCTTTTAAAAGAGTTGGAAAGTGATGATCCACCAATGGAAACCGAGAGCCAACCAGAGGAAATTGTCGAAAAAATGGACGATTCCACGGTGGAAACGAAATTAGAGGAAAGTGTTCCATCTAAAGAAGAAATAACAGAAAAAATCGTCACTGTCTCACCCCAACATACAGTCCCAGATGATAAAATGGAAGAAGTAAGTAACGAGTTTGTGAAAGATGAAAAATCAGTAAGTAAAATTGATTTCGAAGAACTAAAAGCAGTGCTACAAAAATGTGGTGATTCACTTGCGGAAAGTAAAGTAGAAGAACCGCCTGCTACGAAAACTGAACCAAAAACGGAAATTAAAGAAGAATTAGAAGAGAAACAGGAACCAATGGAAAGAATTGAACCAAAAACCGAGTCACAAACCAAAGCAGATGAAGGTGACATAATTAAAGCTATATTAGAACAGAAAATAAACGAATTAAAACTGTCCGATGTTGAAATAAGGAGTAAAAAATCAGATAAAGAGCAAATTAAGACAGTGGACGATTTAAATATTTCCGAAGCCCAAAAGGCACTAAAAGAGAAACTGGATTTAATTGAGCAATTAAATCGAGAGAAAGCAGCGAAAAAACAGCGTGAATTAAAGCAAAAAATGAAGGCAAAAGAGAAGAAAGCAAAACAACAAAAAGAGGCAAAGAAACGGGAGAGAACGAAGAAAGGCACCGACTTAAAACTGGAAGATTCTAAGATTGATGACGAGAATTCAGTACGCCGTTCCAGTCGCATAAAATCTATCAATCAATCAATGAAAAAACGCTCAACCGGACATGGAATTGTGCGTTCTAAATCAGAAACTGGCGATTCCGATTCAATGGAAGCTAGTCAGAAAATCAGTGAAAGTGTGGAAAAATTGCAAACAAAATCCCGCTCGAAATCCGTTGAGAACGTCGTTCCACCGCCAGAAAGCCAAGAACCGAATGAACCACAAACCGAAATCGACCGGGAAGCGGAAGAGCAAGCCAAAGCGGCCGAAGTGGCTGAACGTTTGCGACAATTCATCCATTTAAAAGAGAATCTCTATCTAACCGATCGATTGACATGCAAAGAAGCGAAACACATGACCTGTGACTGTTTTCTCACCGAAGAGGACATTGTTAGTGGTGAATTCGGGTGCGGGGAGGACTGTTTAAATCGCCTATTGATGATCGAGTGCGGCAATCAGTGTCCAATCACCGAACGGTGCACAAACAAACGCTTCCAAAAGAGCCAATTCGCGCCAGTGGAAGTGTTTAAAACGGACAAAAAGGGCCTGGGTCTACGGGCGGCCGCCAACATACCATACGGTGAATTCATCTTGGAATACGTTGGTGAAGTGGTGGATCCGGACGAGTTTGAGAACCGTGCGGAAAACTACTCGAACGGCAAGAATATCCATTACTATTTCATGTCGTTGCGTGCCGATGCGATCATCGATGCCACAATGAAAGGCAACATATCGCGATTCATTAACCATTCCTGCGATCCGAATGCGGAGACGCAAAAGTGGACAGTGAACGGGGAGTTGAGGATCGGTTTTTTCAGTACACGCACAATTCTAGCCGGCGAGGAGATCACATTCGATTACCGATTTCAACGGTATGGGAAAGAGGCGCAGAAATGCTATTGTGAATCGAATATCTGTCGGGGATGGTTGGGTGAAGAGCCGGACGACGAGACGGATGAGGAGGACGATGAGGAAGAGGAACTGGATAAGAAGGATGCGAATGATCAAAGTCGAATGAAGAAGGAGAAATGCAGGGATCCGAGAACGGGCAGAGAGGATGCCAAGTCGGAGAAGACGGTGAGAAAACGGCGTTCACCGAAGAAAAAGCAACGGAAAGAAATGTTTGAGGATCTGGATTTGGATGAGGAGATTGAAATGCTGATGACGACCGGATTAAAGAATCAAGCGCATACATTGAAACTGAGCAGATTGATTGTGCGTGCTAAAGAGCCGTCACAGCGTACGAAATTGTTGCGTATTTTGCGACGTGGTGAATTGGCATGTAGAAGATTGTTCTTGGATTATCATGGATTGCGATTAATGCATGGTTATATGTTCGATGTGCAGCATTTGGTGCGCGTTGATAAGCGATACGAGTCGCTGCGATTGGAATTGTTGCAAACATTAGCAATACTTCCGATACAGAATAAGACAATGTTGCAAGATAGTAAAGTGTTGTCGACAGTGGAGGAATGGTCGGTGAATAAGGAGGTGGCATCGCCACAGGATTCGGACAGTAATTCACCGAAAGTGGAGAATCAGAGTGTGACGCAACGGGAAACGGTGGTGGAAGTGAAGGAGGAACCGTCGTCGACGAGTGAACCGAAACCAGCACCGCCACCGGAAGAGAATCAAATCAACTATCAAGAGGAGATTGTGGCATTGGCATTGAAATTGTTGGAGGAATGGTCGAATTTGAAGGAGGTGTTTCGTATACCGAAGAAAGAGCGCATTGAACAGATGAAAGAGCATGAACGTGAAGCGAATCGAAAGTTTATGGCCATGCAACAGGATGCCAATGAACAAGAGAAGAGGAATAGTGATCGGTATAGGAGTGTGCGTCAGAAATTGGAGCGGGATTTGAATCAGTCGATGAGTAGGAAGAATTATCCGGAACGGAGTAATCCGTATGCGAGATTGAGTAAAGATGAGCGTCGGAAAATATTCGCATTGCAAGTGGAATTGAAGGAGGAGGAGAGACGATTGAAGCAGCGAGAGTTTTGGCGACAACATGAACAGAATTGTTTGATTATGGGAACGGATCCACGATTGACGGCACCGTTTGATCCGAGTCGACCGTATCAGTGTATATGGAATCCGCAAATTGGTCAATGGCAAACGATAGCACCGTCTAATGTGAATACAGCGCCAATTAAGGGCACGTATCCGTATAATTTACCGTTACCGAATTGGCCAACGACCACAACAATACCGTCGATTAATTATCAGGAGGTGAAAGAGGAGGATCCGGCATTGGTGAAGTTTATGGGACCGATTCCGCCGCCAGTTAAATTGCCAGCCAAATGGAAATGTGCTAAAGATAAATATGGACGGCCGTATTATTATCATGTGAAAATTCGGATAGGGCAATGGGAACCGCCGACGTTTGCGGCACATGCGGATGAACCGGAGTTTTGTGAGTATATAGGTTTGTTCCATTTTTGCGTTTTGAACCAGTTCCGAACTAATTCTGGATTGAAAATTCATTACTGGGCTGGAATCATGAACTTCGACGTACGATTGAAATATAAATTGCAGTTTTTATACAAATTTGTGTTAAATACTGAGTTAATTTGATCCATTTTATTGGCAGAAGTGGCAGAAATTCAAAAAATACTAGTTTTAATTTTGAATTAACTTTGAATGGTGGAAAAAAGAAAACACGCTTACGCAAATAGTCTCAAATCGACTATCTCGAACCATTCGATCAGAAATATCAAGTGCGTTCTTTTTAATATAATTCAAAGTAAATTCTGAATTGAAAATAGTATTTTTTGGATTTCTGCCACTTGTGCCAATAAAATGGATTAGATTAACTCAGCATTTAACAGAAATTTGTAAAAAGAAAGCAGTTTATATTTCAATTGTACATCGTAGTTTGTGATTCCAGCCCTGATTTATCAGAGTTCACTTTTGAACTGGTTTAAGACTAATTTACATTTTAAAGGAACCCTTGACATTTAAAACAGATTTATTATTTCGATAATAAAATTATTAAATTGAAAACAATTTACCTTTTAACAGAAGTTTACAAGTTGAAGTTAAGTTGTAACAAAAATTTTTATTTGCGCGAGTGTAGGATTAAAATTACTTGCTATCGGGCAAGTACTGTTTGAACGGTTCTAGAACAGTTCTAATTCTCAATAAATGGAACATCGGATTTTTAGTTCGTAACTAATCAGAATGAAATGGAACACAGAATTTCGAATTAGTCCCAAATTCAGTTCTGAACTGCAATAATGGAACAAACCTTATATATTTGAGAAAAAATACGTGATTTTCTTGATTTTTATTTCGGTTTTTAGCTAGTGAAACGGAGTCCAGTTCGGATACCAGTAGTTTAAGTTCCGATTCGAGTTCAGACAATTCGGACAGCGATGAGGAGATCGACGATACACAGTTGTTGTTGCAAGTAAGAAGACAGATGGAGAGATCGTCAAAGACGGCGTTGGTGAAGGTGTCGTCATCGCCGCCTCCAGCTGTGGTTGTGCCCGTGAAAATGGAGGAGATTGAAGAGCAATTCAGTCCGGAAGAGAAGGAGACGGAAGTTGAGGTGAAGGAGGAGGACGATGTGGAAGAGGAGAAAGAAACGTCAATCGATGTGAGATTGAAGAGACAATTTGATGTGTTGAATAATGAAGAGGAGACGGCTGCAAAGAAGAAACGTGCTAGTTTAGTGGAGGAGATAATTATAAGCGTAAGTGGAGTTTGTTTCTCAAATATTTGGTGTTATTTTTTGGTTTTTACAGCCGAGAACTGAAGAGGATCGTTTACAATTCCGAGAGGATCTGAAACGATACAAACAGAATAAAGAGAAATTGAAGCGACAGAAAGAGTTGATTTTGCAACAGAAGAAAAAACAGTTACGTGAATTGGAGGGAAAGAAGCACAAGGAGAAGACGGTGGTGGTGTCGAAGCAGACAATTAAAACGCGAATCAAAGAGATGGTGGACTTTAATAGTGATGCTGCAAGGAAAATTAAAGAGAATTTCCGTTCGAATATGGCCACAGTGGTGGTAAGTGTGTTGAATTCCTATAGGAAACCGGATTGTAAAGAGGGACGGATTACGAATACGGAGGATTTTAAACATTTAGCACGGAAAGTAAGTGGAGAGCGTTTTATTTTTGTCAATCGATTGTCTGATTGTTTCTCATTTTCAGTTGACACATTTCGTAATGTTGAAAGAGATGAAACACATTTCGAAAATTGAAGAACTTACCTGTACAGACAATGTAAAAACGAAAGCCAGAGAGTATATAAAAAAGTACATGAGCAAATTTGGTGAAGTGTATCAGAAACGTAACGATGAACCGGACTTTAGAGACTAAATGTTTTTTGTGGTTTTTCTGTGATAGGAAAAATTCAAGTGATTATACTTTATTTATTTGTTTTCTTTGTACATTTCTTCGATTATGGACGTTATTTTAAATAGAAATCAGATTGTTTACACACAATAAAAATGATTTTTGCAGAGATTTGCAACTTTATTCACATACACAACAATTTACATTTTTATTTCGTAAATTAACACACTAGAAATAAATAATCTGAAAAGGAAACCATTTAATCTATATTGAATGTGACCATTTTTTGGCCACCACTTTTGCAATTGTTTAAAAGCGCCGTCTCAAAACTTTGCAACGACTTATTCACTTTAGCAAACAACAAACACAAATGATTCTCATTATCATTTGGTTGTAAACTGTTTAATGTCGTATAAATATCGTTCATTTTACTTAAGATTTCCGTACGGTTCAATTTTTTCGGGGTTTTATTGCTAGGAAATGTCCACGTCAAACTGTTGATGAAATCGCCGATATTCTCATACTGCTTTAAACGATCCAAATGCATTAATGTCATTGTACAGCTTCTTTTGTTGATATCATCTCGAATCACCACATTGTCACCATTTAATTGACATGTTAAATTATTCTTCCTACACCATTTACTTATCTCTTCAATTTGAATACTGTTTGAATGATGAATTCGATCATTGGTCAAAACGCCTTCCAATTCTTCTAAGAAATTCGTTTGAAATGGTGACACATTCAAATTATTATCGATACTATTCATAATTCGCACTTTCGACTCTAATTCTGCACGTAGTTTTTCCGCTTTTCGTTGCTCTTCTTGCGATTCCATGAATCTTTGCTCCCAACTACGTTCCGCTTCGCGTAATTTCAGTTCGGTTTCGGTTAATTTCGATTTTAATTCAACCAATTCCATACTATTCTGTTCCTCCATCGGTGTAGTAATTATCAGAGAATTCGACAGAGAGTTTCGTTCATAATCCTGCCTTAAAGCCCGCAATCTGCTCACTTCCGATCGCAACTCTCTTATTAGACGATCGTGTGGATTCTCATTGATTCTGGCACGGTTCACAATCGATCGCGCTTGACAAGCGTATCTTAATGTCGATAAAGTCTCGTCAAGGTGACTGTTTGCCGGTGTGATTGTGGCAAGCATGGACGTAAGCGAATTTCCACCAAGACTTTCCTAAAACAATTACTTAGTTTAAAAAATCTACTTGTATTTTTTACTTACTCTCAAAAGCCAAGTTAAAACGGAGTCTCGATATGGGATGAATTGGTTCTTCTTTTGATCGGCAAGCGACGAAATCACCTTCCCCAACGTCAGTAAAGATTTATTGATGTAAACACCTTGTTTGATCTTCTCTTCACTCTCATCCTTTCGTCCGAGTCGTTCACTGCCCGCTAAATCGACCAAACTCACTCGACTTCTTCGACAATTTGCATTCATCGAATCATCCACATTCGCATTATCAGAAAGTGATAATTCAATCGAGAAAATACTGTGAGATCGTGACGACTTTTCATTCATATTTGTTGCTGCTGTACTCCTGCTTTTGTTCCCTGTTGCCAGCCAATTTCTTAACTCTTTGTACGTTTTTACAGTGTGAACACTCAAATCGACCACATACGGGCCCCAAGCTGGATGTTCACGTACTTTTAATGCAACTCGTTGCGAATTGCCTCCCGGATCGGCTAATAAGTCGTGTATTTTCTCGTTGTAAATTTCGAAATAGCTCACATCAACTGTTGCCACGGAATTCGTATCCAGTTTCTCAATTCTTGCAAACAATTCACGACAGAAGCGCGGAGTTATGCCGGAATACTCCTCGGAATCGATGTCTATATAATCGCCTATATTTCTTCCCATCATACTGAAACTTTTTCCAGATCCAGTTTGACCATAAGCGAACAAACAAGCGTTGTAACCGCGAAAAGCGTTGTTCAGTAAAGGTTTTCCGATTGTTAAGAAAACATCCTCTTGGGTTGAATAGATTGGATTGGATTCGTCACAGCTCCAAAACACATGGTCGTAATGGAAGACATGGTCCATGCAAGAAGGGGTTAATTGGCGTATTATAAGGTCCTGATTACGGACATTGGCGATATTTGCGGCTCCAACACAGGCAAGTTCACGTTTGTTCATGGGTCGAATGCGGACTGCAACTGTTAGATTGGAAACTTCGTCATTTGGATGCTTGTCTTTGCTGCTACGTCGCTGTTTTGGAGTCTCTAGAGTGACGGGATTGAAGTAGTCGGGTGTATCAGTGGATTGGGGTCCCAAACGACGTGGTGTAGACAAGTTTGGAGTATCATTCACAGTGCGAGGACCGGAAATTGTACGACGTGGTGTTATAAATGGAGTCTTTGGTGTGGTCGGTGCTGATAGAGCCATTTGTGCGGTGGACACGATAAAAGTCACACTTTAAACATTACAAATTCACATAAACACACGAAATGCATTATGATAAAAAACCGTTAGCCTGTTTTGAAGTTTCAAATGAAATGACAGATGGTTTGAGGGTTTGACAGCTTTACAGAAAACTGTTGATATTGGAGAGTGAGTTTCGATCATGTACAAAGAGAGGGCACCAATAAGATTGATTTGTATATTTTTTAAAATTTAAAATTAATTTTTCATTGCCTTTATATTTCCATCCACTAATGTAAACTATTAAGCTAAAAATTGCGCACTTTATTGTATTCAACCAAAATATTTAGACTAATCTTTCAAATCCATGGATTATTAGGAATTTGATTGCACGTATTCTAGTACGAATTTAGGGCAATTTTCAAGTTATTAACACATTTGATAAACATTTTCACGAATTTACAATTCAAAGTAAAACACAGGAAATAAATTATGAATATTTGCAATCACTTGAAAAATTTATTTATTCAAACACTTACACAATCAAATACATTGAAACTAGTTCTTAAATATTTGGATTTAAGTGTATTAACGATTTTCATAGAAAATTAACATACATTATACTTTCTTGGTATTTAATTAAAAAATTTTAGTATATCACAGACTGGTCTTGTTTCATATTTTAGCACACTTTTTTCCATTTTGGTTCTCATAAAAAACCATTAAATCACAAACCATCAAACTATGCAGTAAAAGTGTGATATAAATATATACAAAATTGTTTTTATTGCACTAATGTAAAAAATTATTCTTTTCCTAGTTAGTAGCAGAGAAAAAAATCTATATACAAAGCAATAAAATCCAATGGATTCGTCTATATTTCTTCTAAACCATATTTTTTAACACAATCTTGAATCCGATTGTTCCCGCCAAAAAATTCTCTCATAAAACTGAGAAAAGCCAACAAACAAAATCGAATCCCTCAACCTTTCCGGTCGATAAGAAGAAAATTCTTGAACAGATTTTTCCATCAACGTGCCTCCAATTCATCGGCGGGGGCCGTTAGTCAAAGTGACGCTGTAGCCGTAAAATTCTGCCTTCTTCTTAACACTCTGGACTTGTACAAGTCCGATTTGTGACACACCACCACCGTTCCACCTTGGCTCGCATTCGACACCCCTTTATTATTATTATTCGCATTTCCAATCAATGTGCCAATCATCTTGGACACGGAAAACTTGCGCGTTTTTTGCTGTTGCGATTGCAATTGATTTCTGCACTCATTTAAAATGTGCTCAAATGCTGTATAAATCGATGTGGAATTCTCCGCCACGGACACCTCGTAAAATTGACAATTATTCTTAATGGCCACCGTTCTGCCCTCCACCTCTTCCACCTGAAACAAGAGAAAACAAATGAAACAATTTATAAAGCGCAAACCGCCCCCACTCACTAATTAAACAATTAATAAATCCCCACCTCCCTCTCGTTTTTCTTGTTGCGATTATTTTTGCTGCATTTCACAGCAGCACAGCGGATGTTTATAAATTTTTTCAAGGGTATAAAAAGTATTTTAATCAAGGCAGAACATTGACATGACATTTAAAAGATTTCTCTATAAATTCGTGCACAAAAATTCTTGAAAAAAGCGTTTGATTTATGCAATTCTTGTTGAAATTGCCATTGAAATGCCATCAATAAACGATTGCATCACGCAACATATATTTCAATAAATTCATCAAATTGACTAGGATTTCAGCCGAGGCTGCCCCATTTCTCTATTTCGTAAGTGAACAAATTCCCAACATTGATCAAATGAAAATAAACAATAGAAAAGTGATACTGACCTGTCTGAGATGCTCTAAATCGGCCTTGTTGCCCAACAGCACGGTTAACATGCTCTTCAATTGCGGTATTTGTTGGAGCATGTTGATTGCCTCCTTGAAGGATTCTTTACAGGTGATTTCATAGCAAACAACACACGCATCCGCCCAATAAATCGCCTCCTCGGGGAACGATTCTTGGCCACCACAGCAAACGTCCACAATTTCCACATCGTACATTGAATTGTTTACATTTAATGTTTGTCTGTAGAGTAAATCTGGAAGAGGGCAGAAAGTTTTCTTAGATAAAATGTAAATTTATTGCTGTGAACAATGCTGGGGTCAGTGAACCGGCGCTTTTTCACACGAAAAGCGGCATTTTCATTTTCTACTGTGATTTAATTGGATGCTGGGCGGAAGATAAGGGGAGAAATCGCATTTTGTCCATTAAAAACAGACAAATATTTGCTGTTCTTTACAGCCAGTTACGAAGTTATCATAATTTCCCCTTGGATTTCAATTAATCTTATAGCGAAGATGGAATACAACTGTTCCACCCTGTATAATACTCATAAATAATCCAGAATTTACGACTGTGATTATTTTTTACGGAATTTTATTGCCACCACCATGACCCAAATTATCTAATCCGTTTTTGAGTGGAATCATCAATAATCATTCAACAATAACAAACCTCAGGAAGGCACTTTAATGTGTCTGAAGGTTTGTTTAAGATACAAAGTGTTGGTGTGTCCTTTGGCACCGTTCCTAAGAGGAACACTCCAGCATTTTCCTCAACTCTGCGCTATTCAGGTATACAGGAGTGTGGAATGTGAGCCAAAATTCGGCTACTTGGCTACCAATTCACATACAACAATTTATTAATAGTCGAAACAATTCAAATTTTCTCTAAATAACAACAGTATAAAAAAGTTCGAAACCTGAATCATAAAACTGCAAACATTTCAAATATTTATAAACACAGTGCAGAGTTTTTTCGCATTTTCCAATGATTATGAATTGAAGACCGCTTGCTCATTAGGCACATTCGAAAATAATTACACACCAACGTCATTTCAAGGCGTGTATGCCAAAAATTCGACCGTTTTTTACCATATTTTCTGTTTATTTTCGCAGACAAAAAAAATCTTTAAGCATTGACGAAAGAGAGTCTTTTAAGAGACACTTAATTGACTCTCTTTTATCAATCAAACGTTTTAGAAACAAATTGAAAGACTGAATCAATATTACATAATCGAGACACAATAAACCACAGTAGAACATGAACATTTTGTCTAACAACTGAATATCTGGCCAATTTTAAAATTAGATTGAAATGTTTTTCAACCGGGATACAAAACTCACCTGTATTACTCCGATATTCGCCTATAAAACGCCTGGTCAGGTATCGAACGGTCAATGCTGGAACAGAAGATGGGAAATGAGCGTAAAGTCCATCAGTTCGTTGACTGTGCAACAATTACCCTAATTTGTCCATTGAATATTCTGGTCCATTCACAGCATTTTAATATACAGGGTGTAATCAATTTGAGAGAGTAAAATTTTGAAGGTCAAGCAAAAATCATACATCAAACAAGTTTTTTTTCAAAATTTTTCAAATATCGTTCTGTTAAATATCAGAACAAGATTTTTTGAAAGTATCTCGAAATCAAAAGATTTCCTTTTTCGAATTAGAGTTCACCACCATTTAATTTTGGCTCAATCGAACTATTCCACTCTGTACATCTCATTAGTCATTCATAAATATAAAATGTATACGCATATTCGCTCCTCCATTCAACAATTCGCCCCCACAAAAGCAATTAAACTTTATACGAGTTCGGACAACAACTCTTACCCGATTTGCCGACATTCGACTTCCCGATGACGGCGATTCGCACCTTTGGCACGCTGTTCTTCTCTTCAGTTTTCATTATCTGCAAAAATCAATATACATCATGTCAATAATCCTACACAATCTAGATACCGCTTTTGATTACGTTATTTGGCATCCGGGGGGGCCGTGTACATTCGACGAAAACAATCGCAAAGAGAAAAAGGTTCAACGACATCATGTCCGTTAATTAAAAAAGTGCGCGCCCCCAGCGGGGTTGAAATAAGTTTATGAATTTCATTAGAAAAAGAAATTCGTAAACACAGCACAGGGTGATAAATTTTCACGGATAATCTTATATACACGGCGCCAATTGAAAGTATGTTTGAAATTTTGTCGTCTTGCCGGCGACGGCATTTACCAAAATAGAAACTGTTTGGAATTTCTCTAGCGTTCGTCTTTTCAAACTTGCGTTCCTTAATAGCTGAACGACTCTTTTCTATTTACAAAATAGTGCAACGCGTTTTTCTCATAGAAAAAGAAACAAAAACGGTGTGGCATTAAGGAAATCGCCAGCAAGTGTTGGAAAAATGCGGAAGCGCGGAGGGCCTAGAAATTCGTATATAAAATTAAAACGGCCTGTTTATAACACTCTTTTTTTCATGTCAAGTCAATATTCGAAATTAACCTAAATTTCTCACTAATTAAATGGAGATAACAAATTTTTTTTATTAGACACAGGAAGTGGCGCCCACACGACCACATTTCCATAGCCAAATTTCGAAAATTCCCTAACAACAACATTGAGTGGGCTAAAATGTCAAGTATATTCAACAATATTTTTATTGTAAAACTGTTTAACGCCTTTATTTACCTAACACATGACCTTTCCGAAATCCCCAACAAAAACACTCACTTTAGGCCATATTGAAAATCCGCAACATTTTTAAAAGTCAACTTACCTCTTTGGAAAATGGAAATCTAGTCTCCTTGGCTAACAAGATTTTTAATTAAAACTTTTTTATTGAAATCGCGAAGATTGCTTTGATAAATCTACACAATAAATCGCGCTATCTGGGCACGGTTTGCACGCTAACTGAATGAAAGTTGCGTCGCGGCGCGCTTATATATAACAAATCGGCATCTCCATGGTGATACGAGTTGGCGTCTGTGTGCATGTGTGTGTGTGTTCACAGAACGGGCTTCGCAACGTGTGTCAAGGCAAATTTTATGTACATAACAGAAAAAATCCACACAATCGCCACTTGTAGCACCCTTCGATGCACTCGTGTCCAGTAATGCACTATGCAATATCAAAGGTAGCCGCGCTGTCCCACCATTGACGGCTAATTAACATCACCACATGCGGATCTGTCAAACTTTTCCATAAATTCCATTATGGAGATATAGGGTGGCTGTGTATTTGTTCTTTAATGCACGGAAAACTACCAATATCGCAATTATCGATTACTAATAATTAATATATAGCGCATTAAGTGCGTTGCTCTCCACACGCGCTTCTCTGGATATCAATTTGACTTTCGCCCATTTGGGAAAATTCTACCAACATTTTTATTTTTCGGTGTATTACACAATACTTAATCTGGTACTTTCTTTATTAGATAGTGAATCCAAGACTAGGGTTTACGTATCATTCACTCCCACACAGAATTATATTTCTTATATAAAAAGGAGTTTGGTAGTTGTTTTCTTTTCGTCTATTTCTAATACGGTACACACTGCAAATGACAATGAAATGTTGATAAACATTTATTCGAAAGTGCATCATACAAATTACGAAGAAAACCCTTATATGACGTCACACAATTTATATCCTACGAGTGATTATGTAAACTAGATTATTTTCATGGCGATTAGGTATGGATTCTTGCTTATTAGCCATCTAGATATAGGATTCTACCTACGTACATACAGGGTGGATTGAAACTTGATTGACTCAAATTGGAATCGGGAATTCCTGGGATCATCCTTGCATGATTCAGAGTTAGTTATTGAATTTTCTTGGAAAAGCACCATCAGGAATTATTAATCATGTTAATTAAGTAAAGTGTTATCGACAATCGATTTTCTTTAAAGAAAAACAAAGTTGGTGAACTACATTTTAGGGATTAAAAAAATTATAAGATATTTAAAAATGAGGAAGTGACCTAGGTTAGAAATTCACAGAAATTTTTAGGTATTCTTATTATTATTGCGGCAAACTGCAATAAATTGTCATTTTAAATAGTTTATGAGTTTATTTTGAAATCAAAAATATCATAGACTAACTAATTATATTTTTATTACTCTTTTATATTTGTTTTTCATTCTTGAAAGCCTCCTAATTAACTATTTTATTAAGAAAAATACTAATAGCCATCTAGTAATACTTTCTTGAACTAAAAAATTGCACAGTAGACATGGCGGCTAGGACTGCAGTAAAAACGCGGGTAAATTTTAGATTTAAACTTTGCAATTTTTTTCCGAAACGGGACAAAAAAAGGTCACATGTGTTTATATCACATTAAAGCATTTTTAATGTAGATTACAAAAAATTAATAAATAAAAAAAACCGGTCACTTCCTCATTAAATATTTTCTTTAAAAGAAATTAATTAAGTAAAAACACCCTGTATACCTAGTGATATCACTATTTTGCGCTTTGCAGTAGCAGGCGATAATCGAGTGATTTCCCTTTTTGAAAAATCCAGAATCAGCCAGGTAAACAATGCAAATTGTATATCGATAATAATAATCTAGATAAAAATGAGTTAAAAAAATGGAAACATATACTAATTTTAGAACAAATATAAACAAAGATTGATTGTTTTCATGCTCAACTTGACTGTGACTTTGAAACTAAAAACCCACAATTCTTCCCTGCTGATTTGGTATAAAATTTCAATTACGCAAGGAGACAATTCCAACAAATAGTATACGTTACTTATATAAAGCAGCAATATGTGGAAATCGTTGAAAAAGGTCACTGAAAAAAAAAAACATTTCATTATATAAGTTTTTCCAACAAAATTTTATATAATATTTTTCGTGTAAATCAACAATAAAAAGACGCGCAACTTTTCGCAGCGTTCGCGACATGCTGCTGAAAAATGTGAGAGAAAATTAATTAGACACATGGAATGTAACGTTTTTCCATGCACATTGCATGTTCCACTTGAAAAGGAAACTTTATATTAAGTAAACATTCGATATAATTATAATTTTTTACAACTTTTACAACCTAAATTTCCACTTTGACAAGCACTAAATTTGAACTAATAAAAATGACCGCATACACAAACTTACGATAAATCTCAATTAAATTTAATATGTGAGACAAAAAAAACTAGAATAAAAAAGCTATAAAATTTTTTAAATCGGGGGTGGCTATGACCCCACCTGTCAAAAATTTTCAAGTAAATAAATCAAGTATCTAATATCGAAATAAATCACAAGGGCGGCTTTGGTTTCTATTAGCGCCAAATTATTTAAAACCGCCGAAATTGCGTTTGGTGTGAAAAGTTCAATAACACACAATTCAGGTATATAATAAATATTGGATTAGAAAAGTTTTCACATGAAAACCTTCTTCTGGGGCTATTGACTTTTCCTCTTTTAATATCCGAAAACATGCTATAAAACGGTTGTTGTTTTCGACAAATACAACAAAATAGAAAAGATTATGTACACCCTCCCCATTTTGGTACACGTGTCACCGCCACCATTTATTATACAATCCCCAAAGAGGAGGAAAATTATTATTTCTTGTTATTTTCATAACGATGAAATAACTACGTAAAACTATTTCATCATTCTGCCCATCAAAATGTACCGTTCTTTATCTAAAAAGTCGTCCACATTTTCATAAACAGACTTAACAATTTATTTATGGATTATGGATTGGATTCACTTTTTTCTTCAACTCGATTTTCCTAATTCAAATCAATCGAACACAAACATTTCAAACGCAATTATATGTATTTTATTATATTATTAGCGACCCAATTTCTATAAATGTCGTTGCCACATTTTTTTACCCCATTCGCTTTTTTATAATAAAAATCACATTTTTCTCTGTATGTTTTTTAATTAAATTTTCCAATGACAGGTGTCCTTAATAAAGACAGTTTTTCTTAGCCTACTTATTTCTACCACCGAAAACGCCTTGTAAGACTTCACGAAGTATTAATTTTTTCAATTGTTTGCCAACGAGAATGTGATATTGTTGACTTTTTATGGTATATTTGTTTACAAAACAAATGTAGTAACCAATACGTGCGACGCAATTTCTTGTATAAATGTGAAAAAATCGACTTCTCCCCATTTTCAATTTCAATTAAACATTAATAAACCGATATTAATTCCCTGAACACAATTTCCAACAAACAATTCATAGAACTTGACACAAAAATTAAATATCCAATAATATACGTCTGATTATTGTTTCAATAATCGAGTAATAAGTGGACTTTAAGGTTGTCATTGAATTTTCTATAGCTTCACACAGAGAACAGCACGTGAATTTACATTATTAATAATACAAAGCCTCCCTCTTTATTTCCCCCTTTTAATTGGACTCTTGTACACGTGATCCGCCATCTAGATATATTTAATTATGTCTGTCTTCAATTTTCACACATAAATCCAAAACCATATTAAAGATTGACATTCTTAATTAAATCCATCGTCAAGTAATGTGTATATATATTTTTCTCCGACCTACTTTCGCAGTTCCTCCAAACAAGAAACTCGAAAAACACTTGGAAAAATTTACAAAAAATTATTTAAATGCTCCAAATCCAATAAGATTCACCTTGACATAAAAGCAACCCTCATAAATTAGGACATTTGTTCATTAAATATGAAAGACAATTAAAAATTGTTCAACACTTGAAAATGAGTGGAAATTTGGGTCAACACACATTTTCCTTCCAAGGTATGTGAGGGAGAATCAAGGGCGGCGGAAAGTTTTCACAGCATCCAACGATCCGGGTAGGCATTGACCTTTGGGACAAGCATACCGAGTCAAAGCACCCTCGGATGTCTAATAATCGAAGACGTCTGTTGATTTATCGGGCCACTAAGATGCATCTTAGTATGATTTCGTCTCTGTTTCCTTGTGTTGGAGGACACGTGGCTATATACCTTGCCACTAGATGCAATTAGAATTATTATTTAAAGAACATTGCATCACACACGCAGCAACTTTTACTAGACAGGGCAAAAATGCTTAATTCGTCCTCTCAATAGACGGACTAATTGTAATTGTTCGTGTGGTTGAAAAAGCAGCAATCATTCGGATGGCACGTGCAAACCGCACACTTTTTTGCCCAAAAAACACAACATGAACGAATATTTCGGCTTTTATTTTCTCAGGTGAATCGGAAAATTCTTCACAACCGCATAAATAAAGGCTATTTTTAATAGGGAAATTATAATTGCACAAATATTATGATTAAGCGTTTAGTGAAATTTTATAATAAAAACATGAGATGCCACTTTTTTGGGGAAACCTTCAAGATTTTTGCACGGAAGAGGGACTATTTTTAACCGTCATTTAATAACAAACAAATCCTTTCGGAAAAAATCCATCGATTTTCGTTGAATATACAGGATGTTAGCTTGATTGAGTCAAAATTGAAATGGAATCAGAAATAAAAAATGTGACAAATATTTTCTACATATCGTACAAAAAAAAATAAAAATCCTGGAACTTTTGAATTTATGTTTCCATGCATTTTAAATATTTCTTTTCAACAGCCATCTACATCGACTGAACTGAGCTTCCAATCTAATCCAACAAGTGCTCCGTCAAGTGTTGCTAAAACTTGAGCTGCTACGAACCAGATGGCTTCAGTGTATAATTTGAATAATTTGAATATTTCATCAATTAAAATTGGAGTCGAGTACAATTTTTAATTGCACTTTTATTATCATCAGTATGAGTAATTACCAATTAATTCCGGTATCGAATAATAGCAGTCAATCGAAAAACGAAACGACTTAATGTTACATAAAAAATATCATTAATACATTCTTTTCCATTACAATCATGAATGTAATTGTTGATGATGTCAACTAGTTAGGTACACGTTGTTCTAAATACACTGAACAGCAATAAAACCTATGGTTTATTACCATGTTGACTTAAGTTTCAAAGTTTCATAGATGAGAAAATAGGAAACATGCTTATTAGCCACACATTGACAAGGCTACACTTTATAGCTTATTGTTATGTTTTTACACATTACTAAAAAACGTGCTCCGTTATTCTTAATAAATCACGATTTGTTTATTTCCTTGAATTTCTATTTAATTCAATTTTATTTCGCATTCGCAATTGACCAATGTCCGATAAGACGAAATTCTCTCAGAAATGCGGTAAGTCTGCGCAAATTTTGGTAAACCAAATTCACCGGAGTTTATCGCACACAATTTATATCAAACAGTAAAAAACTGGCTTCGATTTCCGTTTACAGTATAATTCGTAGCAAAAATAAACGAATCATGTTGCAACAAAATGCCCTGCGATTACTCATTGATAGTTTCTAAAATTGTAAAATGAAATAGGTCAATTAACCGGGTGATATGCTTTAATTCAATCATTCCTAGGGAATTACCATGCAAGTTAGTTTACTTTTCAATAGTAAACTTCCTTTAGCAAAACGATTACAAACATCAATGACATAATTCACATGAATAATTGTGCCTATTAAAGGATGCATAATAAACTCGTTATTAATGTTAATTTGATGTTTTTCGCCCATTCCAAATTTGTTCAACAGTCTAATAAAATTTATAGTGTGAACTTTGTGGCCGATTCTGTTAAATACAAAAGTTCAACACCAATAATTACTGCTTATGACTACAAATAAGCTCAATTACATTGTGTTATTTGATTTTGTTATCGAAAGGATACGCTCTTTTGCTTTGCTTCAATTTAATTTTACGAGATTACTGGGAAATGTATATGCGAGTATCTGTCATATCTCCGAGTAATATTTTTAGTTTTAGTGCATATTGTGACTTTCCATCCACGTCTAAACACAATGGCAAATGATTCATAAGCAAACAGAATTTATCGAGTTGAAAAACGAAAATCCACGTTTCCATCTGACAAGACGGGCAATAAAATAACAGAAAGCCCACGTAATACTTCATTATCACACCTACATGTCCAGATTTTTTCTATTTCTGTAAATAAACAAACACACCGTCCACTCTCTCTCAACGTCCTGACGGATTAGCCTTTATACAACAAAATACTAATCGCAAACTACAACTTTAATAACAAACAATAAATCCTGCAATACCAGAAATAAGAGAACGCGTTTCCAAATCGTAGGATTATTCCTGAAATCGGGATTAGACCAAGTTTGCGGTTACATCGTAATTTAAAATAGCGCAAAAATCGGTGGACGCGCGCCTTGGCCGTAACTTGCGCATTGCGCGCCAAAATAATTCGAAATGTGTGGAGAGCGCGCCAAAGCATGCATTCAAGACCCACACAAATGCAACCAACACACAGACATCGCCTAACACATGTGACTAGTAAACTTTTGAAAAGTTACATCGGCATTCGGTGTTGTGCGGCAAGTGCGTTCGGATCTTGGTCCAGATCACCGTTTGGATGCTGTCTGGCTAGGTTCTCTTCAGTGCGATGACACTTATAATTTTCAGTTCGTGAGTGTGTATTGAAAAAAAAATTACAACGGAAAACCATTGCGACATTGTCCGTTCGAGAGTGGCGAGGAACGGTCCGAAAATGGGCACAATCCAGAGACTACTTTATTGGTGTGCCATCTGCATAGTTTTGTTGCTCTTCTGCCACAATGCCGGATTTCAAGTAAATGCCGAGTCCGAGGTATGTCCAAATGGTCCTTTTTCCAAACGGACCCGAAACACTCAATCGCTCTCTAGCCGGCTAGAGAAGCACCACGTGTTCATGCATTTATTAGAAAATCAGCCATCGAGCCATGCCAATTTCCAGATTGGAAGCTTAATTAAAATTAATTAATTAACCAGTATTAATGGATTTTTCTTGTTTATTATTAAATGAAATACATGTGCACGTCCAGGCAAGATGTAATTAGTGTACCAGAAGAAGTTATAGCCGATAATTAGCATCTTCGGGTCTCTGACTCCGGTGTATTTGTCATTTTCTTGTCAACTGTCTTATCTCCCGGCGCTCGTTTTAATTAATATCATCAAATTTACGTAGATTTTTTTATTACCCTCCGTGTTTGCTAAGAATACAAACTCGACACTATATGCCGTGTACACACTTTTCTCTGATGGTATTATTAATCGCGGTTTATGACGATTTGGAAAATTTTCGCTAGTATTCCAACAGGTGGTTGTAAGGTGATGCCCATTTTCCCTCGTGCTCCATTCGCCCTCGTAAATATCCAACACACCGTTCACTATTTTTAATCTGAATGCCACATGAATGTGGAGAAAAATGCAGTCATCGCCGCATTACTTTGTTATTCTTATCGGTGGAAATGGGGGTGTAATAGAGCGGTACATAAACGTGCGGAAATTCGGGTGGTTCGCGTGTCGCGAATTCACAATGCGACACGGACGCACTTTGGTGCATTTAAGAGTCCCATGCATAATGAAGTGTAGAGAGATGTTGGACGATTTCTATTATGTAAACAGCCACGACAATGGGCGGTTAAAAATGGATTCGAGGCTAAATCAACCGCAACTCTTCCATTATTTAAATGTGGTGATGGCAAATGAATTTGTCGACGCGATGGTACAATAATTTCGCATGGTTGTAATTAGACGCTGTAAGCATAATGGAAACCGTCTAGGTTGCACTTCAAGTAACGCAACACTAGGACGAATTGTAATTTCAATGAACTGTTGGATTTTTATATATGCGGGACTCATTTGCATTTTGTAAGGAGATTAAAAGCCGGATCTCGACATTAACATGATCTGGTGGTGGTTTTGCTGTTTTATTAATTCATTTCGGCCAAGTTTGTCTTCAGGTATAGTTTATTGTGATTAGAGTTTAATTGAAACTGGCATTCATTCGGATTTTATGTATGATGAAGCTCTCCTCTTATTTACATAGACATTACTTGACATGCAATGAGACTGCAATGAATTGACGGGGAAAATCTGTCTTCGATAATTGACTGCCGTCTAATGGGCATTTGATTAAGTCTTTAGTCATTGCGTGATCCCATAATAATACGGTATTCATTTTAATTATGTACTAATGATAAACTAGTATAGACAATAATAAACGCAACATAACTTTCAGCCAACACGGGTATTATTATGTACCTACTTACAACTTAATACTGTATAGTGAGTACAATATCGTATTACGCTATACACAAGTAGAGATACAAGTTGATTTAATTAAATCAAAACTTCACAAGGCAATCTAATATTATGTGTATAATACAGCAAGTTTTTCGGTGCGCGAAAAGTTTTTCAGCTTTTTGCACATTTATTGATGTATCGACAATTTGCATTAAAATAATTGCGATTGCCATTTAGCGTAATGACACTTTCGATTAATCAGCATATTGGGTGGCGGTTTTTTTTAGAAATCTAGTCCAAGTGTGTATTGCTCTCCTATGTCGCCTATTTAATAATTACAGTTCAGAAAGAGCAATAGAGATTTATCGCGAATCAGCGGATGAATTGTTTAATAATTTATTAATCAATTTACGAGTGCGTTACACTTTAGGAGTTGGTTAAAGTTTTCGTGACAAATTGAAATTGTAATGAAATTTATGTGTGTTGGGTAAACGATGCCAAGGTCCTAGTTTAGATATGTACGAATTAATGCTAAAATCAACAATTAATACTATTTAAACAAATAGAGTGTACGTTAATTTACACTTATTACGTAAAGTGTTTTCTCTATGAATGAAGTGTTATCTATTTTTACAAAATGACGAATTACATAAATTGTTGAATTGTGGTCGAAAAGGCCTCTGTTGAGGTGAACAACCTGGAGGCCGTTTGTCAGTTAAAATAATTATTTTGCATGAGATACGATTTGAGATATAATGGCACTTCTCGTGTACGGTCCGACTCTTATTCGTTTTTTTCTGCACATAAATTCGGATGCAAAGAAAACATTTCGATTTAATTAAAAAAAAATCTTCACCAAAGTCTCGGTTTTATATTTTCTCTGTGTTGAAAGTTGGAAAAGGTCGAGTGGCCATGTCAGTGACAATTAGAGGCATCGGATTTCCTCAAAATATTGTTACCAAAAAACTTCTATACATCCATCAAATACAATTAATTGATAGCGGAAATTAAGAGAAAATCTACTTTGCTAAGTGGCATGGACAATGGATACCTTCATGTATGACTGCTAATGGCTTTCCACACACACTTTTATAGCGCCAATTTTTGCTACAATGTTCTATTTCTGGGGCAAAAGAGCGCAACTCTTTTTTCTTCAACTATTATTCAATTTGTCCAACACGCTTTCTCTTCCTCTATGCAAGAAAATATTTGTTTTACTCATTTGAATAGGAGGGAATTGAGGTTTTATTGCTCATTTCCAAATAAATATTGTCATTTTAACGCATTGTGTGTGTTTTGAGCTCTGGAAGACCTTTCCCTTTGGCTTTCATATGAAAAATGCATTCAATCATTCATAAAACACCACCAAGTGCGATTTACATAAATATGTGCGATAATTAATCGAAAAGAACTTGTCCCGTTATGAATTACGTAACAGATCATTAAAATGCACAATTTATAATAAATACAGGCTTGTACATTGTATGTTATTTTTGTAGGTAATTAGTGATGTGCGCGAGATTTATTACTTTGGTTTTCTATATATGTGCGGGTATACGGAGTGCTTGGAGCAGCCTTGACTTTTGATCAATTCTTGTATATTCCACATATTGGAGACGCTATCAAAGTCTGTAATTAAATAAAAATCCGCCCAAGAGCGGATCGCTGGCGCACTTTGTGGTAAAGTGTGGCAAAGTGCTCCCCCTAAAAACTATTTGCGCTCTCAGACGATATTTATCATACGATAATGTATAATAATATTGTTTGGTCCTAAACAAACACCATCTATTACCTGAGAAACAAACAATGTCTGTAAACTGTTGCGCTATTATTGTTAATAAATTTATTTCAATCCCAAGTTGGAACAGTGCTTGCGAAATTTTCTATACATATAAGGCGCGAATTGGTGAGAGGAAATTAACATAGCCACATTGACAGAATGTCAGATAAATCATTTTATGCTTCACATCCAACACAGATTATCTATTACTCGCGTATCGCGGTCTCGCAGCTTCTTTGTGTGAAAAATGAAACATGTAGAATCTTAACCCACCTTGTTCGATGGAAGAAACCGCATCTTTGTTTCAAAACACGGTGTCGACTTTTCGGGGCGATTTATTGATCGTCAAATTGTATTTGTAATATTAATCTATTATTGATAGATGTTTGAGTAATTTACTCTTAAGTAAATGTTTGATTATTCATTGAATCGCCATTATCAGTCGATGAATAATTCGACTATTTTTGTTGATGGTACCATAATACAGTTCAATAAATTTAAAAGTTTTATAGACTGACCATTAAAAATTCATAATACCATTGTACAACGTTACTAAAAACCCCTTCGCCACGTGATTTTCGGGGTTGCACATCAAGTCAATTTTTATCGTAGACATAGTAAATATTTTATTAAAGCATTTGTAATGTAAATTCGTAATGGCACTTTATGCAAGTGGTTTTCTGATTACAAATACATCGGTCATAAATATCGCATATAAAATTTGCTCTCGTGTTTTTTTGTTTCTGTCCGTGTACGGAAATTTAAATTAATTAAAAATAAACAGAGAATATAAATTGAATCCTATATGCTTTGATTGGAATTATCGTGCACGCAACATCATTGGCTATTGTGCGCCCTTTAGACTGTAAGACATGTTGGAGTGAGAGAAATCGCTGATAAGTGCACTTATGTTAAGTACATAAAGTGGGAGAGGACGGATTCGTGCACCAGGAAGTGTACGATTTCCACAAACTGATAACGTGATTCGGGAAAAAGTGGCCAAGAGAATAGGGATTTTTCAAAAAAAAATCTTAAACATTATAATTTAGCAACGCAACATCAATTTCAGCCGAGACCACACACTGAAGCGAAACCAGTTCCCTCCGAAAATCATTTAATTATTAAACTATCGACAGTGCTTCGGTCTCCACACACAAATCGAATTTATTCAAATCCGTAATATCGATATTTATATGCACGTTTTTATTACGAAATGAAACCGAATGTAATAATATACACAAAAGAACGAAGAAAATACGCTGTCTTTGGCAAATGTATCAAAAAGTGCTTTATACTTTCTCGAATACATTCTAAAGTTTTTCAGTGGCCCTAAAGCTGTTTTCAGTGTGAAAATAACTATAAGCTGGCCAAAAACCTAATATGGACCGAAATTTATTTAAATATTTTCAATAGCACATTACCAACCACTTTTTAATATATATTTATTTTGCTATTCGGAGGGCCACATTTCGCCCCCCAAACTGGTTCCATTCACTCTCCGCTCTGACGTAACACACAGCACCGCGGATTATTTGCAATTGAAATTTCGCCATCAGAGTCGCGTCCAGCCTCGACATTAATTAAGGTCAGACTTTTTTCCAGCCTCAAACACAACTTGTTATATAAATCAAGTTCGACGGTGAGTCACTTTTGCGGGGCGCACACAGACGGGTGGCTTTTTTGCCAAAATGCGAGCCACTTTATAATTAAATTGTTGCCCGGTGAATAAGTTAATTGGGTGGAATGCCTTCCGGTAACGAATCATTTTCTTAAATCGTCAAATTTACTGTCATCGATATTAAATGTGGAGTTGCGCCAGATTTCTATATATGTAAATGTGCGCTTTTTCCATTCACAGGATGAAGGGTTGATTAAAGCCTTAGTGTTGGGTCATTATTGCATATTGTGTCACGTCACTTGTGTGATCTTCGTAAATATGCGAGTATATGGGTCCCCATTGTGGCCATATTTGCACATTTGCCACAATCATTGTCGAGAATAACAATAAGTGAAAGAAAATCGGATTTCAGTTGTGTCATCATGCACCGGTCGAAACGCGCCGAACAATATGTAAGACTACAAATGCCTATTTTTACAAATAGGTCATAAAATGTGCGGTATTAAAAATAAACTATACAACATTTTTATTACTGTCTAATTGGACGTAATTTGTTCGATATGCCACCAATCTTGTGTTTGTAAAGAGCAATTAATCAAACGGTAATTAGGTAGCGAAAAGTCTATCTGTTAAGTGTAAGTTGGTGTTATTTTTTCCGGAGATGTTTGTTTATCCTTTCAAAAGGAGTGAAACAAGAAGCGCGCGCTTTGGTTACACAAGCAAAAGTGTTATAAGTCCATTCTCTCTTTCCCATTCGCTTTCTTATATCGTCCCTTGTACGAGCCTGTGGGGCTTATTTTTATAGTCGTGAACATTAAGCAAATGGCTCTAAACTAAAAAACAAAAAGCCCATTTCTCGTACCCAAAAACCATGTACTTTTCACCGCACCTCACTGGCTTTGTTGTAACACGGCTTATTAACTTTAAAATTGATCATTTTTTAAACACTCTTCCAATACAGACGGGATTCTGGTGTGAGATTCGCGGTGACATCCACTATTGTCCCTAGCTATTTTATTAATATGAAATGTTTATGCCCATTTTGACGCTCTAGTCCTGTGTTGGAAATTATTCATGGAGGGACAAAGTCAATTGATTTCTCCATTCGATTATATCGAAAAAACACGCTCGCTTTCATTAATAACTCAATCCAGTTGGAATTATGTTAATTACAGTGTTTTGAAGGCGAGCGTTTATTGCCGACTCGAAACTGCAATCTCTGTTTAATTTTCTTGTAAAATATTTTTTAAACAACTCTTTGTCTATTTTCGTTTGGAACTGGTCCAATATCTGGCATGTAAAAGGTGTAATTTCTAAAGAAAATCATTTAATTCGTAATTACGCACAGTTGATTAAAAGGCGCCAACATTGTTCAACAAATATACACATTTGATATTTTAATTCATTAAATACCAGCACCTACATTGTGTACAGAATATAAAGACGCAGGTTGAATTTTAAAGTTATTAGTCATAAATAATTCATTATGAAATTAAAGAAACGGACAGAAATAAAATAATGACATCATGTCGTTTGAATAAATGCGAGAAATGAATCGATGTTTCGGGTGAAGATGTTGCGACGATAAAAGCAAATAATATCTATTAAACATGTTGTAATGGAAAGTAATAAATGATGAACTATTATGGAATTATGCATTTTAGGGGCACACATAAAACAATTGTGTAAATGCACTGGGTTATTGAGCCCAACCCACACACAGTTTCTGAATTTTTCATCATAATTCAAAACGAACATGTGCATAATTTTTCTCTAGGGTTCCAGTAAATTTGTATGGGAAATAAGGAAGTCACAACACACAAGATCATTTATATAAATCATAAAGGATTTTTCTGTGTATGAAAATAAACTTGCTCTAATTTTGTTTCAATAGAATAAAAAAAATGCGGGTTTATAACAAAAATATGAATCATATTAAGTAACTGTGTGCGAATGCTATATTTTATCGTGTTTTACTTGACAGTTCGACTTTAATCACGTCTTTATAATATTTTTATCTTAATTTTCCGACTCGATTCGCATATAGACTGAAAAGTATGCGATACTGTGTTTCTTATAATAACATTGATTAGCAGTACAATGACAATATTTACATATTGAATTAGTGTACAGACAAAGGGTGTAGCCTTACAGTACAAGAAAAGAAAGACTTGGTGTCAGCTGGCTGTTTACTTGCATAAAATGCTGTCGATTCGAGCAGCCGATAAGAAACTGAGAGCGTTTTAATAGTGCTTGAGATAATAAAGAATTTAGGCAGTAAAATTTTTTATTAGTCAAAATTTAATACACTATTGATTGTGTACATTAACCTCGAGCATATTTAGAAATTGTTATTTGAAATTATAAATAGACGTGATGGTAATGTTTGTGTAAAATATATAGACTCGATGTAACTTAAATATATATTAACTAATCAGTTTATTTTTATTAGGAATTATAAAATCGGAAACATTTTATTTTTAATCGTACGCTCTTTCCCTTTACAGTTGCATCTAATTTTAGTGCGACCAAGAAGTGAAAAGTAGTGGAATCTTTTACGATTTTCCACTGATTGAACAATATATTTAGCGGTTCACCTTATAAGGTGCGATAGCAATTTGAGTGCAAACACACACAGGCTGTGTGTGAACTCGTTTCAGCCTGTAAAATGTTCTAATCACCGAATAACTGACTCATTGCTGTGCTGTGGAGATTGATAAACGCACATGGAAAGCTGGAATTCTCTTTAAGACCCCATATATAAACACTGAAATCAAATATTACGTTTACTTGCTGTAAGAGTCAAAGTAAATTCTCTTCAATATCTTAAGTGGTGTCCATATATGGTTGTACGTTGAACAGTACACCGCATTTCCAAGAGATAGTCATTGACTTTGTCATTTAGTGTACTAGAAACTTTGCAATAAAATATCATTTTAATTAAATCACACTATGGATGATCAATCATGAACTAAAAATCCCTATTTGAATATACGATTTCTCACAAATCCGCCAACGTTCATTCTGTAATCATTAATCAATTTATTTAATTTTAGTGAAATTTAATTGTTTTTGATATTGTATTAATAATTCATCAATATTGTCCTTGTAATTGGATTTTAATGTAATTTCAGTGGGTGTGTTGCGTTTTTCAATTCCACAACTGTCTGACCGACCATAAAGTTTTTTTTTCTTGTCGGTTTGTAAGAATTTTCCGTTATTGATTTCGTAAAGTTTCTGCCTTAATGATTCCCCACAAAGAGTTAAAGAGTGTAAAAGTTAAAGTGATAACTGGAGTCATATGGCCTTTTGTGTGCCATCCACAAATTTATAACATATTGAATATATTGCCTTTTCCTAACTATTAAATTCGGACTCATCGCCACTTTTTTATTTCAATCCACACCAAGCAGTACATTTATTTACACATTTTTTCAACTCTTTCAGTGAAATATTATAAGAGGTAGGCTGTAACGAGGTCAAGAACATTAACTCTCCTTTTCAAATTGATTATATACACAAAATTTTAATATTAAACATGAGCAAAAAGCGCTATTTTTAATTCACTTTCGGTTTTTCTCCTCTCGTATGTTTACAATATGGGGAATTATGTAAGCGCAGACAGAAGTGACGCTTTTCCGCCACTTTTGCATGCCTCAATCGAGACAGAGAGTCAAGAGTCATCTGCAAGGGTGCAGAATCGGAGATTTATTCTAGTACCTACCACACATCAAGTATAGATGAGGATTTGCATGATGTGAAAAAGTAATTGGGGTGCGTTAATAGCAGACAGATTATTTTAAGACGGATGTACACCTATACAATTAGATGGCAAGGGAGTGTAAGTGGAGACAAGCAAGTGGTGCTTAAGAGGCCACCTTCTTTGTGTCGTTTTGTAGGCATTGTTATGTGTGGTGCGTTGAAAAAGAGTTTTAAATCCAGCTCTAGAGACGGGATTCTGTAAAAGGAAAAAAGTTCGCCCTGTTATCGATATTCGAACGCTAATAAACATCTTCGCCCTCTAAATACATTAACGTCAACACTAACAAAATGAAATTGGCCTAAAGGTGAAGATGGAAATCTATTTGTAAGTTAACACCTACATTATATGCAATTAATTAGCTAATTAGAAAGGTATCCGTGTTTATACTGGCAAGTTTCAAGGAGGAGATTATCTTATCGGATCTTCGATTCACACACAAATGGATGAGGGGATGGGAGACTGTGTGTGCGATGGAAAAATTCGGAAAATCTCCGATATGTATGTATAGGTGCGTTTAATTAAAGCCGTCGAGATTTCATTGTCGGCAATAAATCGCAGCATCACAGACAAGTCATAAAAACGGGGCGTTTTAAAGGCGTGTTAATTGCAATTAATGCACAAATATCTAAACAAACAAATCGATATTTATGAATAATTTGACGGTCTAACTGTACGTTAAAAATGCTATTTGACGTATTTGTGATTATATCTCGAAAAAAGCAAACGAAAATATAGTTTGTAATATCCTTTTCATAACTGTATCTCTGTACAATATGAAAACATTCAACAATTTCCATTTGCAGATATAATCTATATCAAAGTACAAATGTTATTTTATACATTAACTGGCAATAATGATCTAATTATGTTGGAAGAAAAGTCATATAGGTACATAGATTTTTTTTCACACACCAACGATTCGAATAATTGATAGCGTGTTAATCAAAGTTGAAACAGAAGGTGTTATTAAATCAATTGAAAATGCCATTATAGGAACAATGCATTTCATTTTACTTAAAAAAGCGCACCGCGCAGCGCGCTTTCTCTATATATTGAAATCGGGTGGATTTCAATCAAAGAAAAATTGTCAATTTAATGAACAATACAATAGACACAGCCTTTTGTATATTTTTAAGACTTTGTGTTGTGGTTAACAGCAATGATTAATTTTGAATTTTCACTTCCATTTAGATGTAATCATTGTGCAACTAATTGATTTCCATTAATGCTATCCAACGCTTTAATAGCTATTGTACATTTATTATTGATTGGTGTAACGAAATATTTTAAAGGTAAATATACCGTCGGAGAGTGAATCACAAGAAGGAAGTATGTAAAATTAAACGGACGCGCTCGCTTTACGACTTCATTCAGCTTAACACTAATCCATCATAACTTTCTACAAGTCGTTGTGTTTTTTCCACTAAACGCCCAGTATGTGCCCATTGCACTTTATATTGTCAATTTATCTTGCCAACATACTTTTTCACCCATTTAACCAACTAATAAAAATGCAAAGTACTCCCTTTACATAATTTGTCTGGGTATTAAGTCGTTCGTGTGGCCTTAAGAGTTAGGTACGCTAAATGAGATTCTAGGCAATCCGGTTATTTTGGCATTTTATTTTTATTTATATTCTTGTAGGAAGTATACAATGTGGTGCTGTTTTTTGTCGCTCATCTTCATTCCATATTCAAAAAGAAATCGTTTTGGAATGGCAGTGCATGCAATACACCTACACACTCACACGTCCCTGTAATAATTAAACGATTTTCCTCCGATTTTTGTAGGAAAATAAAATTGTAATTTTATACACTGCAGTATTCTAGGCCTGCATAATTCCATTCATTCAATATGAATGAGAATCTGCATGTCGTTTACAGCACAACAGGGACATATTCGTTTCGGATATATGTGTGTATGGAATCTTGGGCTTTAATAAAAAATAAACACACGACAAGCGATCTAGTTGTGCACAACATTCTCTTAATGAAACGCCCCGTACAGATGATGCTCTCCACCGTCTCAACGAGATTTCCTCTGCGGGAATGCGCGTCTTAAATGAAACGCGCCACATAATAAAATGTTAAGGTGGACTTTTTATAACTGACACTGATCCACTTACGAGGTGTTTAACTTTATATGTCAACAACGGACCATTTCATTGTTCCATCCACCGTAGAAATTCGTTTATCAACTTTATAATTCCATTAAAGTTGTATTTGTTTGTGTGCCCTTGTGGCCCTTTTTCCTAATTACAATATTCACATGGTAATAATAACAGAGAGGCGGACAAAAATCGGCGACAAATTAATACACACAGCACCGGTCGCCCTTGACTGGCAAATGCAATCTGCACTGAATTTATTATTACATTTTCGTGGCTATGTATAAATAGAAATTCACATATTATATCTCCTGCAGGTAGGTATTTTACTGGCAGGATAATGAACCCGAATGCACATTTTCTAAAACTGTGTCATCCTCTCTTGCAAGTTCAAATTGACAAACATTTAATTATGATAAAAATGTTAAGTCCAACACAAATTTGTTCTCGTATATATTAGGTGACTTTATAATATGGAAAAATAAATATGTGCAAGTAATCGTGATTTTATAATCTTGTCATTGAATAAAAAGTTCAATGACGGTCACATATGTGATAATGAAACAGTCCTCCCCTCTGTGTGATTGATTAGAGCGTGTTGTGGCCAAAATGTATTCGGTTACAAGAGCCAAGAGCACACCTCCAGTCTCTCTCGCTTTTCTAAACTCACAGAAAGACAATGTCTTGAGTCTTGTGTGTATTTTGATACAGCGACGAAAGGGTATTCGTTTCACAGACTATTAGTAACTCTCTAATAATTAAATTAATTTCCACACAGTCTTTTAGTCCATCAACAAAGTTTGGTATTCGCATCAAAATTTCACTTCCGCACCACTAATGTACCCCCTAATTAACTTATTCCGTTTTTATGAAAGCGCACAATCGAATGGAGATTTTTTCAACTTGTTAATTAGTTGTTGTTAACCGAAAAATTGCTTTTCTGCGTGTGCATATATCAATAAAACGGCGTGCGTTATACATATTTCAGATGTATTAGAGAAAGAGTAAATAGTCACGTAGAAGAATATGTGGTGTACGCGGTAAAATCCTCACATCTGCACACACAGCTTCACCCACACACGTCCCTAAATATTCACGACTGGTTTGCCAGGGACTATGTGTATGTATTTGATGTTGCTTCTTCTGTTCTTCTTTATCTTTCTTATATTACTGTATTTTGACACATGTGAATATCAAAACATTGTTCCGACGTGGAATATCAAATCGGTGGGCGAAAAATTAGCCACCCCAACTCGACACAGAATGGTTAAATGAGCGCTTTTTGAGTGCTCCTCTCTCTCCTACTTCTCTCCTAATCTGGACCAATATAGATTCCGTCCAATGTGCGCCTTTTTATTCCTCCAGCACTATAGATAAAATTTAATACTTATTATAATACAAAGAGAAAAAATTTAATTTCATCTTGAAATGTTATGAGTTTATTGTTACTGTCTGAAGCACTATAAGAAATTTAATTTTTCCTACACGACGAGAAACATGAAATTTATTTAATTATCCTTCAGTCCATTATATGTCATCTTATAATTTTATTCTTACATTATCGTATAGAGTGCGGAAGTATGCAAGAAACCAGATATTTTGATAACGTTTGCTATATTTTACCGATCCCCAAAACTAATATACATACATGTATACAAAAAGTTTTAATTTAGGGAGATAATAGGCCGGTGTGTACCTCTATTAAATACCAAACAATATTTTCTAATTAATGCTACTAGTTGGCATCGGGAGAGGGCTGGTTGGGGTAGATTTTCCACATAAATTGAGCCCCTGTGGTACACCCCCGAAAATCACAACGAAGTGTAAAGTTGGTAGAGAATAGCGGACGCGTGCTTCGTGTATCAATTCGCCTTGCTATAATAATATCATTGACATTAGACCGTTGGTGGAACGCGAATACTAACACTCCCCCAATGAGCGCAAAAAATCCACTGAAAATAACTCTACATCTCATTACAATCTAATTATGCGATTTAATTGACCATGACTCTGTATTATATTTGTTTCTGGTATCTCGTAAATATATTGTTTAAAATTCGCCGAAAATGTCCATGAAAACTTGACAAAACCCCTCTTGTTTAAGAATCGATGTTAAATCCTTGTAAAGACCACACGTACCGTTTTGGTTCCGTCTCTTGACTCGCTAACTACTTACATCTAAGATGGAATTGACTTTGTACGAAATTGTCTTTTATTCGCGCACAAATTTTTAACAATGCCCAGCTCCCCGAAAAGTTTCTTCAATTACCGACATAATTAAGCGATTTAAATAATAAAAATCGAGCAAATGATGAACGCGTTATTGCAAATGTGTGTGTCTGTTGAGTGTGTCCAAAAGTTTTCCTTTTTTAAGATTGCCAAACCAACACATATGGTAAAGGCATAGTGAAGATGCTATCATCGTTGATATCATACTGATATGAAGTTATAGTCGAGATGTGGTTAGATTCACTGATGTGATATGTGCCCAAAATGAAACCAATACACATATAAACATCCCATCCTACATGGATTACTCACGAACGTCAGTGTATATTTTCTCCGTAATTGCGTTACCAAATTGGGTGCTTTCATTTTGCTATAGCGCAATTTTAAGCAGATTTCGGTGATTCGTAACCGCAATAAATGCGTTAATAAAGCGGACTGTTTACCGTTTGTCGGAAGACACACAGACAATTGCGCTGAGATTCGTTTAATTGATTGCATTTCAATTAAACCGCTGATTGATTGCCATATAGTTTTGCTGTAGACACGAATAATTACGCCTTAAAGTATTCGTAAAATTTATTGCAAATTAAATTGCGAGATAATTTCCCATTCCGGTGAGAAGGTGCGACAATTTTTCAGCTCAATTTAACATCATTCAATGCACGAGAGATGGGGTCTTAGAGAGAACAACTTTGTCTAGATATATTAGAAGATGACCTATGAGATGGTCACATTTAAAATTCCAAAAGTGTAGCGAACATTTTGTTTGAAAAACAAATTTGCAAAATAAAGTAAAAGTTTGCGCGTCCCCAATAGCCCCCCTATATTGCGTTAATCCACCCTGTGCTTAGTTCACTTAGTGCATACTCCAAGTTATCGCACTCTTCAACTCTGACATAGAGAGAGGGGGCGACCCAGATATGCAAATGCACAAGATTTCACATTATAATCAAGTTTTAAAGGGCTAGCAAACTGTATGATGAAACGACAAAACCCGGACTAAATATGTTCACTTTTTCATTTGTTATTATTTCATTCATTGCGGCCGCTATTGTGCAAACTACTCGACCAACTTTTTAGTAGGTACAGGTGATTTATAAATGCGATAGTGGAGCATTTAGGGTGAAATGAAATTATATAGGGTGTAACAGAACTAGGGTGAACTTTGTCAAAAAATTTTGGTTTTTCTAGCTTTTATTGACTTAATAGCAAAATTACCTAATAATCTTTTCGCTTCTTGCATTTTTTCCATCAACAATCTGTTTATGAAAAAAATGCAATTATCTTTGAACATGACGAAATTTTTCGAAAATATCTCGTATTCAATGATCCATAACATTTTAGTAAATGATCTGAAAAATTTGAAAATAATATTAAATCATTACCGTATAGTTTATATTTAAACATGATTCTTTATAAGTAGATTTTTTATTTTAAAATTGTTTAACATGGCTAAGAAGTTGATGGCTTAAGCAGTTTGACTCAATCGAACTGTTACACTCTGTATATGAAACCACACTTGTTTTGCGGAAAAAGTCAACAAGTATAAAACTTGTTATCTCTCAAACTTTACTTATAATTTCTATTGTGTTTTTTGCAGTTCGACTCGGATTTAACATTTGATTCAACAGATTCATCACACTCTAGTCCGTCAGTGGAAAAGCACCAACACTGGCTCTCCTACACTGTAGATAGGCTCAAGAGGAGCATTTCAAATTTATTTTATAAGGATAGTGATAGTCCGAATGGAAGGTATAGGAGAAGTCCTCAAGAGCAAAATCAATTTGGAGGCCAACAGGAAGCGGCCGAAGATTATGATGATAAAACTGAGGACCACTACGATGAGGGCGACGACGAGAATGATATCGATGAATCGGTAATTGTGATTCAATTATAAATAATTCAATCAATGATTTTCTTTCTCTATTTTTTAGAATGCCATCGACCCGAGGTCATGGAACAATAGCGTCAGAGTAAGTTAAATATTCTCAAATTATCTGAATTTTTTAAATTAATTTTTGTGTTTGCAGGGCATTTTTTCGAGACATGAGGGGTACAATTTTTCAACTGTTTCAAGTTCCCCTTTAACGATTCTTTAACATTTTAGGTACGATGATGAAGATTTAAACGATCCGTATTCCGGTTCAGGTACAAGCACTCTGTCTCCGCCATTCCATTCAAACCATCCACGTAAGAATTCCCCTCAATTCTTAACCCAGACAACTAATTTGCCACACTCTTTTCAGTTTATATACGCTTCGATATGCTGATTTTGGAACCGTACCAGAACGACTTGCATGATCGAAACAGTGATGAATTTCGGATATTAGCAGAAAGAGTGAAACGGTCAGTGGAGAGTCTGTATGACTCAGTGCCCGGCACACAGACGGCAACAGTAATTAATTTTGGGTAAAACTCGTCCCCATTCATGCCATTAACCAAAGCTAAAATCTTTTTCATTGCAGAAAGCACAGTAACGACAATTTCAAAATGCACGTCACCTTTGATTTACTTTCGAGTGACAATCCAAATGCTCAGGAGATGATCGAAGTGTTAAGGAGCCATATCGAGTCAAGTCACCGCGTTGGCGACTTAACCACCAGTCCGGAAGATTTTAAGTCGAGTATTTTTGAAGGTATAGCGATCGTTTTTCGCCCTCCCGCCTTTTTTATGATTTCTTTTTATTTCGTTATTATTTTGAATTTTATTAGTGAATCAGGTATGCGATACAAGCGCCTATTTGCAATGCCGCAACGATCAGTGCGTTCCATTAAATGCACGCTGTAATGGCATAGAAGAGTGCAGTGACGGGTCTGATGAGGTGTGGTGCGACGGTATGTTTTTCTTTTGTTCAATTTCTATTTGATTTTATAAACAAACTGTTGTTATTATTATTTATTATTTATCATAATGAGCGGAGAAGGACCTTGCAATTACACGATTGATAAGTAATTAAAAAATAGTCTTCCTTGTTGAAGATATCAGAGAGACATGGTGGTATGAGTGGGCTTATCAAACAGCCTCTTCTCCATAAAAATTTATTGAATGTACAAAATAGATGTTGTAAAGATTTTATATTCATTTAATCTAAATAAGAGCTCTTTGTATACATCGATTTGTGATTTGTAAATCAGCAGAGCCTGTTTTAACGACACCATCGACGAATATAAATCGGGAGGATTTCGATGGATCCGGAGACGATGAGACAACAAGGTCGAGGAATGATAATTGCAGGGGTGACGAAGTGGTGCGATGTACGGACAATTCGCGGGACATTTGCGAAGTGAATTTATGCGATGGTACAAAGGACTGTGACGATGGAGGAGACGAGATGAATTGTACAACTGGTACTGAAACAAACAAAAAAATGCATCAGTTACACTACTAATAAAGCTTTGTGTGGTGTTGGAAAGTGGGCATCTTATTTCGTTTTGTATATAGAAGACATTAATCACTTAATAAATACATGTAGTCGTCCCATATATTAACAAAACCTCTCATAACTTCTAACTTCAAGGTGTGAGGTTTATTTCCAGGTGTACCGTTATAAGTGTTAAATTTCATCCATTATTTACCAAACGATTTCATTTATTTTCAGTCACTCTATGTACTGTAATTGTAAATATTCGTTTAGACGGCAAACCGGTGTCAATAAATCCGATTACAGTGTGTGTACATTTTGCAGATTGCGCCACTGGCGAGTTCAGTTGCGACTTGAAACGTTGTCTGCCAATCAGCAAACGTTGTGATGGTACACCAGACTGTGAAGATAAAACCGATGAGCAGGAGTGCCGTAAGTTTATTAAACATTCCATCGTAACCGTTGATGAGACTGTATTCTTTTTAGTTTGTACGGAGGATCAGTTTCTGTGTGACCAAACAAGATGCATATCGAATGAGAAACGATGCGATCGTAGACAAGATTGTAACGATGGCACAGATGAGGCGAATTGTCCTGGACCAGGTGAGTGTATTGATGAATGGGGGTGAGTTAAATGTGCTGCCACATACCGATTGGTAGGGGAAGTAGTGTGGCTACATTGAGGGTTTCTCCTCGAAGAATAACGGGAAGTGTTTCAATTGGGGGTTGGATGGTTGATGTAAAAAAGCGGCGATTTGAAAGTGCGCTTAATGGATGAGTTAGAAAAAAGTGGCAAATATATTTTTTTAATAAAAAATTGGATGTGTATAAGAGCCAGTGTCCAAACTCTCCTGGCTCAATTACTAAACCATGTCACGTTAGCAGGGTACAAATTAATTATTTCTAACATAAAAATAACATCGGTAATAAACTGCGACAACAAAAGTAATCATAATACAACACAGTACTGTGTGGGGGAGAATAAAAAAGGTCTCCCCAGATTGTGTGTGTGTGTTTTTTGGGGACCATATTCGAATGGAGATCGCAGTATTTAGAGTACAATTCAGTTGAGTTTTCCTATTGTAATATGAATAAAGTATGATTGCACTGCGAACATATTACCCACTCTGCAGGGGGTGGCAATCTGGGGGCGGCACTCCAACAACAAATCAACATTGTGGATGTATATTGTGCGAAATAGTAACAACACATATTCCTCTCTGTACAATATTATTCTTTTTTGCCGTCGATATATGCCTCGAATTGAATGAAAAATTCACATTTTTTTTGTTACCAAACCAGAAAGGATATTCATATAAACAAATACGTGCCGGTGTGAATTAAATTTTTTATATCAATATTGAATATTTAATGGTTGAAGAGAAATTAGTTTGTGTCTTTGGCGAACTTATCTATTGATTGAATTATAGTAAATGAGTAAATTATTTGTTTTTACTTCGAAGTCAGTAATCATATTGATTTTTACTGGAAATTTTATTTAAAGAGTACTCGTTCAGGGTGGATTTATTAACGGCTGATATTAAATTTCCAATTAATTAGTAAATCTCTCATTTGTAGACTGTGTGGAATACAAATTATTCTCTACAGTGCCGGTGTACGGTTCAATTTAAAGAACAACATTATAATCACTCCACTAATATCGCTTTGTTTGTGTATACACATACAGAAAAACAAATTAAAATCCTGGAGGCACTTCAAGTCCGTTGTCTCCGCTCTGTTCCGCCCTTATTACATATAATTTTATTACATATAGAGAGACGTGCGATAGTAAAGGGCTACTTGCGTTCTACAAGTTAACAAAATTAGAATATGTCCTGTTCAGTTTTCCAAGGATGACATGAATGAATATTCAAAGATGAAATTTACATATGAAGAGCCTTCGAGGTAATGTACTTATATTGCACAAGTTGACAAAAGAGCGCACACCCAAACAGTGCCCGGACGTCGTCTTCAACAAAGCTGCCAATATATTCGGAAAGAAAAGTGTTTGTGCACAATTTTTTAATGCGCCCTTATCTTATTGTGCATCAATAGACGGAAAAGAGTCAATGACTCTCTCACATGTATATTGGCATGGCGAGAAAAACTATGTTTATATCATGCAATGATGCACTATTATATGACCCACATGAAAACAGATGCGAACGCAATGGAATGCGTTTCTAATTATTGTTTATTAAACTGAATATATTAAATAGAATAAGATCAAAGCCGAAAGACATATAGATGCGTCATCGTGATCATCTCGCGCTGCCGAAAGTGCGACTTGTTGGTCGCTTTTTGGGAACAATAAGCGCCGTTAGCTGAATGACATCAGAAACTCAGGGTGTGTTTAACTCGATGGTGAAATTCGAATCAATTTTCAAGTTAAGTTTTCTTATACTGTCAGGAGGCCTTTAAAGAAGGTTCTCCAACAAAAATTGATTATTCGAATCTGTACATTTTCACTGAAACCAGTTGACAAAAATGATAAAGAAGATTTTATTTTCTGCTGTGAAAACGCAGTCATAATGTGGCTTTATGTGCTGGCACAGGGCGGTACGCACTCAGACATGACAATATGTATTTTGCGTTTAAAGAGGACAACGATGTATATACGCGGGTTATCATTCTATTTTGCATAAAACATTTTCGAGGAAATTGCATCGAGAGTTTGTAAAACGATATAGGAATCTTCCCAATTAATTGATTCGATTGTCATCTGAAACAGGAAAAAAGACTGTAAATAAACGTATAGAGATCCGCGTGCACGCGATTAAATCATAAACCATTGTACAAAATTGTGTTGATTGCATGCAAATGGGGACAAAATAGAATATAAAGTTTAATATTAAAGTATTTTCTACTTACTGCATCGGTGTGTACAGTTATTATGGAAGAATAGTTTGAATTTTCTTCGGTGCTGTCTGAATGTTTATACGGACAATTACCATAGGGCACAGCAAACGCGCGTTCTTCTCATATGTGGTAATAGTTATTAAAACTCTATATGTCATACAGTGTTTTAAAACCATGCCGATTGCCAACACAAGCCTTGAACCATTATTTACGAGTGCATAAATATGCTGTATATTGATAAAAGATAATAAACAATCTTTCTTCAGCGCTGTGCTTTAATTCAAACTCACCGACGATTGGTTCTGTTTATTTACACAACACAATATTATTATGGTATTTTTTTTCGCACGATTTTACCATCACTTGGCCAATTTATTATGCGAAAATGGCAATAAAACAGGGCATTGCAGAATAAATCGCGTTAAATAGACACTCTAACAATATACAAACAATCGAATTGAATGCATTTGTGTAATTGTCGACGCACCGCATATAACATGTACCAGGTTGCAATTGTAGTAATTTCATTTTCTATTTGGAGTAATATAAAAGTAATAAAAATTGTTGCTGCATTTTTGGTAGGCGAATTCGATTCTTTTAGGCAGCATAAAAGTTGGATGTGTTCCAACATAGCTACAATTTTAGAATATGATATAATATTTTTATTATATTTACATTTACACAGTCCAGATGAGTGTTGCTATTGAATCTATTGGACAGAAGAAGATTAAATTATTTAACATAGAACATTACACATTCTAGCTTATTGCCCATGGTGTCAAGTTAAAGGAAATCAATTTCGAATACGAGCGCATTATGTTCAGTGATAAAATCGTCACTATTTTTTTATTAGTTTTAATGTGCTTTAAAATGTATTAGTTTCGGAAAAAAATGATACAATACCATTTCCAGCATATACAGTGCATATTGCGGACATTATTATGCACGCGATCTACCATCTAAACTTAAAGTAATAAATATCGTCAATATTCCAATGTTGATACGTAATTACGGCTGGATATTATTTTAAACGTAATCTATATTTTATATTTTAATATGATAAGTATGTTGGAGAGTTAATGGATTATTGCTATTGAAATTATATATTCTAAAGTTGCCTTACATTAATTATTCACCACGATTTTTTACGTTATAATATGAGATAACAGGGATATAAATAATTTAGGAATATTCGAAGCAATGAGCAAACAGGAAATCAATAGCAACAATTTAAATTCCCAGGTAGGCGAAATTCAACTCTTCTGTTTGGACAAGAAACATTTCAACAAAAAATATATGCGGAATGCAAAATGTGTTTTCCGAAAATATTACCTCTGTATTGATAATTCATTGTAATTTATCCCCGGTTTGTATAAAGTATTAATTTTTCACTCATTGTTTACAAAAATAATTACATAAAAACGATAATATTTCAGAGGGCCACATTTCCCAATAAATATTACCACCGACCCACCAGTCATGTTATAATTCACCGTTTATCTCGCATAAATATCACTAAATCGTCCATCTCCAGGGCGCACTTTTGTCATATACAGCGCCCTTTTCCGCACAATCAAAAGTGCAATATTGCATGCGATTTGTGCATAATTATGCAACTTTCGAACTAATGTGGCGACTGAATGAGAAACGCGTTAATAATGCGGATGTAGGAAGGTAATCTGTAGTGCGCCTCTGTGGCAATGCAGCCCCTAGTTTGCCATTAATTACCGAAGTGGTGAGATTATTCAAAGTCGTCGGGTGGCTGGCCGCCGTCTCCGCTCTTGTTTGAGTGATGCTATTTCAATTGTACACATTCTATTTTACCTGTAAACTTTACCAGATTCATTGCGCTTGAACACAAACGGACGCTATAAACTGAAGGATTCCACGCACCGCGAATTCATTCAGTCGACGCGATCGTCTCGGGTTTAGCAAACTCCTGCCGTACTCCTGCTGGTACAGGAGCGTTGAAGACGACTTGTGATTTTGCCGGTACACCCCAATCTCTGGTTTGACAATAGTTCTTTAGCCTCCCTTAAAAAGCATGCTGTGTTTTATTCAGTTCCATTTCGTTACAACTTAATTGTGTGTGATTTTTGTTTGAATATTTGAGAATTTTTGATTTTTAACGCCAGTTCTCTTCAGTTTTTTTTTTCATTTCGGTAAATATGTACAATTTTAATGACGTATTTATTAGAATATGTAATGTGTGCAATGTTGTCTGTTATTTACTTAACGATGCGTAAGAATTAAAAAGATCCCAACTAATTATCTTATCTTGAATAATTTTAGCCTAATTATAAAAGTAAATATCGTAAAAAGATGACATGGTAGGCTAAGACTTGTGTAAAATGTTTTAAATTATCTTTAAAGAATCGCTCTTTTCTGGCCAAATGCTAAAATGGTAATGTTTAATAAATAATTCATGCATCATTTTCAAGGTAACGGTGGAGAAACTAATTTATAGAAATGCTTTTGTGAAATTTGAATGTGTGCCCACCGGTAAAAAATTTGTCTAGTTTTCAAATATTTATCCACTTACATGCTAGTTGTAGTAGTTTATTTCGCTCGTTTAGTCCAATTTACGAATTTGAATGTTGCGCTCCGGTATATTTGTGATGCTTAGTATTTAGTATAGCGAAGAAAAAAATATGATAATTTTCATTCGACAAAATTTCATCGCAGATAACATTTATTGTGTCATTAATTTTCTAAAAGCTGCATTTAAGCTTTTATGTTGGCTTGGAAAAAAACGCATATATAAAAGGAGCTGTTTTGAATATCATTAAATTGTTGTTGTGTATACATATCTCCCGTTTTTTTATATTTTGGTAATTAATTTACATAAGAATGTGCAACAGGAAGAGCGTATTTAGTGCCCAGAGAGATGGGGGGCGAACAAGGGACGAGCGAAGGGTTGCTCTTCTCATTTTAATAAATGGAAAACAAACGGGCACGGAATTTAATTCCTCTACATTAATCATTATACTTTTATTGTAACAATTTAATACTATCTAGTTTTTGCGTTTGTTTAACTATATTTGAAAGTTCCTTTTTTTTCTACAAGAACAGATATTAAAGACGAGCACGCAAAAACACAATCAATAACAATTAATGTACAAATGTAAATTATATAGTACTAAGAGACGATGACGAGATGGAGAGGAGAGGGATTTTAATAGTATTTGCCATTTTGCTTATTATTTCACGTAATCCAAATAATCGGAGCAATTGCTTTTCAATTTATTTATTCTAAATCAAAGACAAACAGCCAAACGCACATGAGCGTAACACAA
This sequence comes from Silvanus unidentatus, assembly GCA_963930825.1. Lineage (NCBI taxonomy): Eukaryota > Metazoa > Arthropoda > Insecta > Coleoptera > Silvanidae > Silvanus > Silvanus unidentatus. The sequence continues at coordinate 8,338,222 of OZ005758.1, forward strand.
TTGCTGCTTAATTGAACTTAGTTAAAATAATAATTACTAGTAAAACGGGCTCCAAAATAAAACAATTAACCATCCCAACATTGTTACATATTAATTTCTATTTAATTATTATAATATCTGTGTATGGGGGCCACAAAAGAAATGCGAGCGTAACTCGACCCCGAATGCAACCTTATTCAAATTGGTTAATTTAAACCGTACAGTACCTTCGAAATGTAATAATACAAGAACCTATTAAATTTCTATATTAGCATATACATAGTAATTTGCAAGATATTAAGTTTATATTTTGTGTAAACTTAACAAACGAACCACTCCGCCACAGTAGGATGATGTTTGTGCGGTGGTTTTGGTGCTCATTTGCCAGCATATTTTCTCAGCCCACAAAAATTCCTCTCTGGATACTCTTTCCAATCTTTAGTGTTCATAACAGGCCAATTATGCTAGGCGGAAATGGAATTCCATATAAAATTCACTCAAGTATAATTTGTGCAATTTAAAACTAATACCAAATACAATGAGTTAATTGTAAAAGAAAATGCTGGAGTCCAATATCCCAACTTGTACTTAAGATTTTTAACATATCAACTTGATGAAAATCGCTGTTTATTGTTTAATTGAGTGTGCACAGACAACAGTTTGTATTAAAGGACCTTAGATTGTAAACAATTACAGTTGAAATTGGATTTAACAAAACATTTGGCCCTCTCCTCTCCGAGTTTAAACTACACCAGAATTCGAAATTTATTTATGCAGAAATTTGTAAACACAGTTCCAAGCCAATTAACTGTTCCGAATCACTGCGGTCGGTGACAACGAATCTTCAAAAATCCCAAATTCAATTCGGTCCTGATGTTCTCTACACCAAAACACGAAAATTTATTCAACATACGATATGGGTGATTTTTATTTTTAAACATTCTATATGTACATAATTTGATATAACATTGTTTTATTTTCGGATACGTTCACTTAGTCTCTAAAAATAAATTCATTTTTGTAATGTGTGGCTTGCAGCAAGCAACAGTTTGAAAACCCATTGCGTTCAATCTGTGAATTCGGAAGATGATCTGAAAGACAACATTGCACAATGAAATAATCAACAATTCAATGTACTCTCTTTCCAGTGTTTTTAGTCAAAAATGCCTATTCACTGAATACCGAACTTATCTAACACTCGACATGAAGACTGTTTTCCTTCTGGCTGCAATTCTGTGCACAGTATCTGGACAAAGAGGTATGAACCACTCATCCATCAATCAGAAGAACACACACCGCTTATCAGAATTAACGAGTCTGTATACACTTTTAAGTTTCCAACGAATTTATAAATGACACGCTTCACTCTTTGTTCGAGAGATAAGTGCATATTTCGGGCCAAATAAAACGTCTCGCACAATGTATCATTTAATTGGTACAAATAGAGTTTAATTCCACATACCGCCTCTGGCTGACAAATTATCTAGCTTAATTTACTTCTGATCGCGATAAGTTGACATGCATAGTTTATGAATCGGTTTAAGCAATTTGTCGTTGCCAAGAACGAAATATAGAACTAAACAGCGGGCTACGTGTGTGCGAAGGGGGCGCGATACGTGAGAAAAGCGCACAAATTCCGCTAGAGAACAGCCCCAAATTACGGCCTGGGAAAAACTGTTCCGTAATCACTATTGCGAGGGTTTTAATTTCAGCCTGACATATGTTTAGTCTAAAGTAAGTAACAACATTCACTGGGCCAATAAATCACGGTTTATTACAATAACACAGTGAGACAAATAGAACGCGGAATCTCTCATTAGAGACGGGGTTTATTTTCGAAAATGATTTAACAAATTAGACCGTCATCGATTAGGAAATCGCAATTTCCGGCCGGTGTTCTTATGGCTTTATTATTCAAATACCTCATTCTGTTGTTGTATAGATGATCGATAAATGGGAAAATGAATTTTTGGCTTACCTTTATGACAGAGTCAACAGCCAACCACCCACTAAACCTGTAAATCAGGATAGATTGTTTGAAATTTATGAAAAGTATGGCATTCAATTCGATATTGTCGACAACAAGAATATGAGTGTGTTTTTCTATGAAATACACGCATCTGTTATCGGATATTGATAATGTTACATACTCATATAACAATACACTTCAGTATGTACAATTTTTTTACTTATGAAAACTGAAAGCACTCCTTTGATGCATATTACGTTTTTCAAGTGTATAAATAACAACGTGCATGTTGATTTTCAATTTGTAAGAGAAATAAGTGTAAAATAAAACCGAAGGGCGCTTTTAATTTTGAATGAAAATAATAACACATCATTAACGATTCCTTTTTTGCGTCTATATGCATCACATGGTGAAGAATTGAGTTAGTGCGAAAGTTGTAAAAGAAATGGCCAAGTTGGTCCAGAGACGAGTATATTGAATACGTTTGGGAGTTGGTGAAGGAATCAAAGGTTGTGCGGACACGTGGTGGTTTACAGTAATTGAGTTTGTCGCGCCCAGCTTCGTCAGTCCCTTGAGGAAGCGTCACTAGATACGGCACATTCCTCCAGGTTTGTGCGTCAGCCTTCTTTCCTCCAATATAAAGAGATGCTAACGTTTCCCTAGATGTGGCCTGTATCATGGAAAATAGCTTCTACATTATGGCATTTTTTCAATGCCACTCCTTTGTTGGTAAAGAGATGTTTTTCTTTCACATCAAAACAAAACCAGATTACCAATGAATGTGGATTTTTATATTGCTTCTACGACAGAAAGTACATATGGACTGGGAGTTGCTGCTTTGTTTCGACCTCCATCAATTTTTTTCTTACTCTCTCGCATATTGTGCAAAAAAGTGCATTTGCTAACCCATCCCACAAGCTGTGTCCCCGAATGGCATTTGATTTGTGGAAATCTAGCCATTATGTTAATGAACGACGATGATCCCCGTGTCGACGCGCGATATTCCCTTACACCGAGAGTCTCCCCCGTCTCTGACCCCGTGTGGAATGGAGACTGTTGTCATTTTTTTCATTATATTTATTATAAATGCCAACAACGGGCCCACGTAAATAAATTTTAGTCCATGGATCGGGTTCTCCCTTCTAATGAGCCGTACACGCGATTTAACCACACAAAAACTCTATTTTCTTCAATCATGGAATTAATTTCCTCCTATAACGAATAATAAAAGAATTAATTAGACATTTACCGTGATGAGCATGAAACCTCAATACCCACTAAACTTTAAAACGTCGTAAACGGCGTTTATGCAAGTGAATTAATTAAGACTGGCAATAAGTGTTAGCACATATAACATCGAAGGTGGAATAGGGAATAAAAATCAGCATCCGGAACGGGCGATCGGAAGTATAGCTGGAAAACCACTCGAATGACTTATTTTTTCGTTAATAAATCTGAGATGGACAGGTGACTGTAGTGGAACAATAAGCACTTTTCCCGTTTGTCATTTTCAATTGAATTGCTCTTCCTTCTGTTATTGATAAAATCGCAATTCAGTCGACAATTTTTGCCCCTCATTAGAATCGAATTTTCGTTCAATAATGCACGTTAGATGAAATATAAATACGGTACGTACACGATTCGGCTTTTATTCAATATTGATTAATTAATGAGCAAATAGTTTGCAAGAACTGTTTACCATCGACAAACTAATAACACAAATGACCGACCATCAGGAGCATATGCAGGAAGAAGCGACTTGGCTGAAAATTAGATTTGAAAGAATATTACGATGTCTAACAATATTGGGAGGTCGGATGTTGGAGGCGGTCAATTGTAAACATGTTTCGAATCAAATATAGAAAGAGGAATACAATTTTATTGTATATCAGTATTTGTTGAGCGATTTTCTTGCCACACAAAGTGGTTCTGGGTTAAAAAAAAGTTGCGAATTATTCAATAGCGTACAGACAAATCACCATCCCACACCAGATACACACATTTATTATTTATCTAGCTGGCAAACGCACTAAATAACCGTCTATGTAATCATGTTATTGTCTAATATTAACATAAAACTGTTTAATATGTAAATAAGTTTAAAACATAATATAATTTCAAAGTGCATTATACAGCAATACTTTGTTTAATTTAGTAATTTTAATCGAATACTACCTTAATTGATAAACTAACTTAAATGGGCAAACTTTTAATATTGCAATAAATGAAGAAAACAAACAAACCGTATACTCTTTGCTGATTCTCTATTAAAATTCATCATTGTGACTTTAATAGAACGCTGACAGCACACACTTGGACGCTGTTGCGTGTGGTAAATCATTGATAAAATAGGTGGGTGGTACAACAATATTATTATTTCAATGTCGTCACATTTTCGCACACATTTTTCTAATATGCTCGGATTTAAAATTGCAACTAATTGTCGCACACCATCCAAATTAATCATTAAAAGTGAAAAGTCCTTTCCGGCACCAAATGGCGTGTTTACACAACTAATGTTAGTTAATAAGTCGTAATTATACGCCATGAAATTGAATGGTATGCAATTATGTGTCATGCCCTTAAAATATTAATTCCTCTCCGCGTTTGTAATCGACTAAATGGCCAATTCTTACACTGCAATGATCTCATATCAAACAAACACCACACACATTCATAATCATCGGTATTCGATTTCAATTGCAGTTCAAGCGCGACTCTTCAACTCGCCAAACACAGGCACATCTCCTTTACCTCCTTCCAACTCAGCATACTAAATTAGAATAAAAAATTATTTAACAAACAAACTGCATATTATATAGTGAAGAAATTTTCATAACGTTTGTTGTTGCGTTCATCACTTAAGAGGAACGCAAACTTCAAAGGAATTGTTTATTTCGGGGGACTGCATTAGAATTGCGAGGTACATGGGTGTCTCTCTTTGCTCTTGAATACAAAATGCAAGTGCGAAGTGGTTGGCAGAATTTGTGACCAGAACGCAGGAAATCCCGTGGAATTGTTCTGATTTAAGATCCATGTCAAAGCGAGATTCTACTGTCTTTCTTCCTATCAAAATGATAAAAACATAATTGCTTTTTTATTTGCGATCTATCGCCGTGTCGTCAGCAAATATTTCCGAGCTAATCTTAAAAGAGCGTTTATTATTAGATTTGCTCCAGGTTCACGGATCATTTACACACTCGGTTTTGTAATCATTCTTTTAAGGAGTGTTATAAACAAAAATATACACCGGTATAGATACTTACCTTATATGGCAACGAGTTTTATTTATAAACCTTAAATTTATTATACTCAACTTCTTACCAAACAAAACAATAGTCGATAATATCATCGGCAAACATTCATAAATTATTTCAAAGAGGACAAGTTTTACAGGAATTTTGTCAACGCACTTTTTCCACGCTCTCTGACACAATTTTCAAATCCGAATAGCGCCAATTAATCCTTTACTTCGGGATAGTAATTAAAACATGTGTGCGTACACATTTTTAAAGCTCAGTTTGATGATTAAAGTGAAAGGGCGGATCATTTTACATCATTAAATAAAAACACACTGACTCATTAGTAAATTACTGTTTCTGGTCGGTTTTTCTCTCGTGATTGATTCTGTCCGCTTATTGCGGTCATATAAATCTGTGCTCTTTTTCACACAAGGAAATGAGCGCTCATCTAATTTGATATATTGGCAAGGTGTTAAAATGTGTGACGGGGTGTGATTAACAGGACAAACGGCCAATGTTGTTCACCGATCGACTTTGATCTTACCACCAACATAGAGTCGCCCTTTAAATTTATACAATGGCCTAACTGCAAACTTGATGTTTGATTTTACAGCCGTTTACACAAGATAGCAGAAATGATATTAATGCCTTGAAGAGCCTATGTTTGAACATAAAACCGCCAATCCGAGCTTGTGTATAGTGAGTTATTCGTTTTCTTGAAATTATTTATCGCTTTGTGTGGCGGTCACTTGTTGCATTGATAAGCGTTTTGTAAAAACGCGCTTTTAAACCGATTTGAAAGTAGCAGTGTTTGTTTGCGTTCTCCGCCCACAACACCTGCACTTTTAACTAGTTTTTTCTTTTCTATAAATTATTTATAATTGATTCAGCCAGCACCTGTTCCACAGCTATTTGCCCACTCATCATCAACACAATTATGACATCAGATCCTTATACGAATTGGAATCAATTTGCCGCGCACGTTAGTATATTCTGTGCTCCATGAATAATTGATAATGAAAACTTACTTAATAGAAAAATTCAGTTTGGAAACAATTTAATTGTAATAACTGGCGGCTGTTTGCAGTCATACCAGCACAATGAAACAGAAAGGAAATATTCAACAATACACAAAACTGAATATACCTACTCGTATGCACGTTTCGGAATAAATAGAATATTTAGGTAAATAAAAGTGGAAAACATTCACCTACTACATTACTCGCTGTGCTATATGTTTCTTTTCGCACATTTTATTTCATTTTACCAACAGCAAACCGTATTTACCTTATTCCATAAAGCGTGTTACCACTTTTTATCAACGGAAAACAAACAGACCTCAACGCTCCGGTATACACTATACAGCATCTCTGATCTATATTCTCTTTTAACGTGTGTTCTTCGTGTAGTTTTTTCTCTGCCTTATAGACACCGGCTTTTAAAACGTCTACTCAAACTCGATACGAAAATTATTGTCTTGGAGTGCAAAAGTGTCCCCTTTAATTGCATCTGTGTGGGTGGCCCAAAATCATAAATGGATTTGCCACCTGTTGAATATAAACAGGAAGAAAAATGCGTGAATATTCAAATATGAGGGCAAAGGAATCGATTTGGGGGTAGTCCAATTAGATAATTGATCTATGCTGATTCAAATATTGTTAAATACGGAATTTTTCCTCAACTTCTCATATACATTGTGCAACATAATGGGTAATAAAATATTCATAATAAAAATTGGTGTTAATTGACCTCATTGAAAATGCCACTAAAAAACGCTTCTATTTATACTAATTACGTCATGTGTACGATTCACAAATGCTGGAATCAAATTGGTAATTAGTGCTGATAGAATGTTAATGGATTTTTTATTAGATTGTTGAAAGAAAACGAAAATGTACACCACTCTTACACTGTAAAGGTATAGAGGATTTTTACTTAAAAGTAGGGAATTGAATTCCCAGTTTGGGGGGTGATTTTGCATTAAGTTCTGAACTAGTGGTATCGAACACCATCAAATATTTAAGCTCCTCGGTTGCCAGTATAAAGTATCACAAAGGTGTAAACACGAAGGTGTTGATGTGACTTAATAGAATTTGCCGTTTATTGTAAATGGTAATGGGATACGGCCGATTTTGCTTTGAGCTCGCATTACTTAAGAATCACAAGTGACTTGTACACATATTAAGTGAAACTATTTTCCCTTTACGAGCAAACACCGAAATCGAACCATATCTCCTGGATTATTGATCCCTTGTGCTGCATTTTGTTCTACAATGCGAATTAATTTTATTTCCAATTGATGTTATTACTTGAAATTAGGGGCGATTTAATCGGCCATTTTCACGCCAGTTTTGATTGAATTAGTATATCATGATAGCGACATATTTTTTTTAATAAAATACATATTTGAATAAATAATTCATTGGATTTTGTGGCGAGGGTGCGGCGGCGTGCTTGGCACAAATTTCCGCTAAATGGTGTCTTTATTTAGTGTCGCTTTTTTAAAGATTACTGCGGCCCCAGGAGGTTCCACTGCGGCGATGGCCAATGCATTGACGAGTCACAGCGTTGTAACAATATAAGAGAGTGCAGCAACGGTCAAGATGAGGACAATTGCCCTTACGGTAAGCGACCCTTTAAAAAGTGTCCAGCATGCAACACTCTTCAGCTTTGGCTTTATAGTCGCGCTTGCGAAACTCTTCGACTTGCATGCCTATTTGTTATCGTTCAACGATAATAAAAATGATATTTTCCAATTATTTTACTAAAGCTATTTAGTTGTTGCATTTTGTATTTGATATGATATGAGAATTTGTACTAATTTGCATGTAAACACAAAATTGCACACAGCTCAATGTAAAGAAGACGAATTCTATTGTGGAAAAGAGACGGACGACTATTGTATACCGAAATCTCATGTTTGCAATAAGGAGTGTAATTGTATACGTTCTTGTAACGACGAACGGAATTGTCGTAAGTGTTCTATAAACGTCCAAATCATCACTCATTTTGTGTGTTTCTGTTGTCGTACCAATAACTGACATAGATTTGGTACCCAATTAACTTCTTTTGTATTCTCTCCCCGATTTTCCTCTTAAATCTACTACAGTTAACTACTTAACAGTTCTCTCATTCTACGTCTCCACGTAGTTATTAAAAGTGATTAATATCGTCATCCAAAAACTCTTCGTTTCTCATATCCGTTGTGTTTAATTTGGAAAAACAAAACGAACACTTTGCCACATATTTTACAGCTTGTAGACCGGAGGACTTTCGATGTCAGAATGGTCATTGTATAAAACCTGAACAACGTTGTGATGGCATCACAAATTGCCAGGATGGATCGGACGAGACTGGTTGTAGAAATTTGAAAAGTATGCACGTCAGCTTTTTTATTTGATAATTTAATCGCAGTCGAATTAAACTCATCGTTCTTTAGCGATTTTTTGGGGGTGGTTAAGGGGACGGGTTTTTGGTGGCGGGAAAACAGAATGTAATAATTTTCTAAACAATATTAACGTAATGATTTATGATAGTGTGCGAGCCATACCAGTGGCGGTGTACCGATGGCACTTGCATTGACAAAATACTGAAATGCAATCAGAAACTTGACTGTCCGGACCATTCAGATGAGCAAGATTGCGATGTTTGTAGGGAGGGTTACCGTTGCAATAATGGTACTTGTTTGAATGCGGACAAACGGTGCGATGGAAATGCAGATTGCGGTTTTGGCGAGGACGAGGATGGATGTGGTTAGTCAAATTTAAAAGAAATTTTTCAGTATTTTTCTTGAGATTGATTTATGAGCTTTTTTCTTTGCTAATGCTTTTCGAAAATATAGTAATATGTCCGGAGGGTCATTTCATGTGTCGCAATGGTGACTGTATTCCCGAGAATGGGTTATGCAATGGGTTTAAAGATTGTAAAGATGGATCAGATGAAATTAATTGTCATTCTGGTAAGGGTACTTCTTCTCTCACACTTTTTTCCGTCGATAAGTTGCTATACTTATCTATCTATTTCAAGTACTTTCGTCTACCGTCTTGTTGTCTTCATTTCCATCTTTTGTTCTGTTTCTAGTACAGTATTTAATGCATGTTTAATGATTTTTTTGTTGTTGTAATTGCCCATTTTGTGGTGGCGGCATGCAGATAAACCGTTAATTTGCATGAAAAATTCTCGGAGATGCAAGCACGACAAAATGTGCATAGATGAGAATAAATTCTGCGATGGAGTGGTGGACTGTCGGGATGGCAGTGATGAATTTGAATGCGATGTGGCTGCGGGTTTTACCGTACCTATTAACATTTCAAGAGGTAAAGAAAATGTGTTCAATAAAATTGTGACTAAATTTTCTTTAAACAGGATGTAACAGCTGGATTTAGCCAATATGAAAAATGGTGAATTTCAGGAGTCGAAAGGGAAGCTTTTGCAAAGCACTCAGTTTGACCCCCAAAATCCATTATTCCATTTTGGCTCAATCAAACTGCAACACCCTGTATACAATGTGCTGACAAATGTTACATGTTTTTTTCTCTCCTATTTTTTTATGTGCAAAGTTCGCACATTGAACAACACTTTTTTCTTTACTTGTAAGAATGTGTTTTTTTTATTAACTAAAATCGAACAGTTTTTGCTCCCTTATCACTGATTCAATGGTTTTGGGAACGGCTGCATTCTCTCTTTATAAACTGTTTATTTATTTTGCGGGTCATAAAAAACAGCGAACAATATCCAAAGTGGAAATTTTCGCGAGGGCTCTTAAAACATTTGAACAGTTTTTATACAGCCATTTTATAAGAATTTTTATTGATAATAAAGATTTAATTAGGTCCCCCAACTAATCACTGTGCGGAAAATGAATTCCAATGTGCGGCGGGCTTTTGTATTATGGGGTATAAACGCTGTAACGGTTTTACAGACTGCCCTAGTGGCAACGACGAGGAAAATTGCCCCACAACAACACCTCCACCCACTATCTCTGGTAGGTGCAAAATTATTCATTTTACACACTGTTTGGGTTCGTCGGGAATTTTTCATGCAACTTTTCTCTAGGAAAGTGTCTATGTGTATTGTAACTGTGTTTTTTGATGATGCTGATGCTTACATTTACATGAAAATCTCTGCTTAAACCGTTTCTTATTGCTTACATGCACCTGCTTTTATTGTAAAAGAGCAATGGTGTTCTGTGAATGAATTTCGCTGTAATAATGGCTTTTGCGTGGAGCGAACGTTCCGCTGCGATGGCATTCCAGACTGCGACGACAAGTCCGATGAGGGCGATTGTGAGGCATTCGTTGGTGGGTATTCCCTCACCCCGAAAATCCTATTATATCCACACCTGATACAATCGCATCGCCAATTGCAAACAGATTCCTTCACATTTGTGGTATTTATGTTCTTAATTAACAGAGGATCGATGCGAACTGCGTTGCCGAAATGGAGAATGCGTTAAAGGGAAATTGTGTGACAACATCATCGACTGTCTGGACGGATACGATGAGGAGAACTGCGGATCGTGTCAATTTAAGTTTCGTTGCAGTTCAGGCGAATGTGTGGAGGAGCATTTGCGGTGCGATGGCACAGCGGATTGTCGTGATGGGTCGGATGAGAGTTCCTGCGGTACGGGTACCAACTAGACTTCTTTCTTCAAGTCTTTCGACTCTTTTCTTCCATCACTCTAAATTTATGTTGTTTCCCTTTCGTTGACACACCACAATTTTACCACATTTCAGGATTATTTATTAGTGTATTGATGTTCTTTAGCTGGCTGTCCAGATGACAAGTTTAAATGCTCGAATGGGCTGTGTTTGGATATAGAACGACGGTGTGACTCGTACGATGACTGTCCTGATGGCAGTGATGAGGTCAACTGTGATAATACACACAGTATGTCTTCAGAGTGTGTTTCTTTGATAGGAATCCTTTAATATTAATAAAATAGAATTTTTACATGATGCTACTTGCAATAACTGTTTCTAATAATAACGGTTGATGATTTATACTTTACTACAGGCTTTTACTGCTCAATTTTTTGTTGAGGATGTTTGTTAAATTTTGTTCTGTTTAGGTTCTTGTCGCGAAAACGAGTTCCTCTGCGATGGCATCTGCAGAAGTGATTCTATCCGATGCGATGGCAGTCCGCAATGTAATGACGGTGCTGATGAAGCAAATTGCGGTATATTTGCTTAAAATCACTCCGATAATTTGAGTTAATAATTTTTAATTCCAGAATGTCGTCCAAATGAGTTCCAATGCGAATCGGGAAGATGTATACCAGAATATCTTCGATGCAATGGAAAATCCGAGTGTGATGATGGATCGGACGAAATAGCTTGTGTTAGTAGATGTAGATCAAATGAGTTCACTTGCGGAGACGGGACTTGTATATCACTTAGTAACCAATGCAATGGATATTCGGACTGCCCGGATGGATCGGACGAGGAGGAATGCAGTGGTAAGTGTTCAAAAACGAATTTCTATTGTAAATAGAAAGGAGACAATGTGTAAGAAGTTAATGATGAGGGAATAACAGTAATATGCGAGTTTTAATATGATGTTTGTTTTAATCGAACTGATTTGTCCACAACAATAAAAAATGAGCTGTGGCCCACACGGCCAACAGGATTGTGCACCGATCCTGAATGGTTTCAATGTTCTGATGGCGCTTGTATAGCGATTGTACTACGTTGTGACAATTTCTACGACTGCAAAGATTTCTCTGACGAGCAAAATTGCTTTGGTTAGAATCAGTGTAATTTTTGTCTTGATTCCATATTTTTTTTGAAATTATGTTATATCTGTATATCAAATATCTATTTGTATGCTATGTCAGTTTTAGGGATAGCGGTATCTATAGATTTTCTTATAAAAAATAACTAGTGTCTTGTAGGATATCATATAGAGAGTATGCTGTGTAGGTAAAACTGATTACATTTAGTTGAATAGATCGATGTTACATTTTCTTGTGTTTCCATATATTTTGGGTAAATAAAAATGTAGGAGAAAGTAATATTTAAATATATTTTTAGTAAATAGAGTTTTCATTTTCTATATGGTTTGAAAATATTTATTAGAGTTGGTCATTTAGGTAAAATTTTACATATTTTGCATGGTTGTATTTTAGATCGGATCCCTGTTTTTTTATTTATAAAAAAAACATTACACGTACGTGTTACCGTATGAAATACGACAACATGTCAGTGCCGATATAGGTTCGCAGTTTTACGAAAATCTAATTTAATTTGAGTTCTTTTACATATTCAGTTATGTATGTGGGTTTATTTAACATTTTTGTTTCTGTTACTTAGTCGAGTCAAAAGTCGATTCTCTTATGATTTCTGTTTGATTTTGTTCTTTATTATTTTTTTTTGTTTGATTTTTAATTAGCTTGCCGCGACAATCAATTCCTCTGTTTAAATGGCAAATGCATAGATAGTCGTTACCGTTGCAACAAACGGAATGACTGTGGTGATAATTCCGATGAACACAATTGTCCAACTGAACGTCCCTATGTGACAGAGCCACCACGACCTCCGATTCGGTGTCGGTATGGCCAGCAGCGTTGCAGAACTGGCAACCAGTGCATCTACCCTTCGCAGGTGTGCGATGGTCAAGTGGACTGCATCGACTTGTCGGATGAGTCTAATTGCGGTAAGTGTTGCGTTTAAAGAGTCCCATTACATGTACACATTTTCATCAACTTCATCCCATCTCAGCGGTAAATAAGGCTTGCTCTTACGGACAATTCCGATGCGAAAATGGACCATGTATTAATAACGATTTACGATGTAATGGAATCGTTGATTGTCCGTTTGATACAAGTGACGAATTAGACTGTAGTCGGTATTTTAGGGCCTCAAATTGGCCTAGTTGTAAGTTCATATACGATTACATACATATATTAACATTTTAAAGGATTTTCATATAACAGTGACATGTAGAATGCAACAAACTAAATAATTAATTAACAACGAATGCAATTTTGAGGCATACATTTTTAAAATACCTATGGAGACCCCAACAGTCGATTAGACGACTAACCCACTGTAATTAGTTTTTAAATCAACTTTAATGGCAGTTTTCAAGATTTTTATAACATAATTTACGTCTTTTTTATGCAAGTGTTAATTGTGATTGTACTTTTCAGATGCCAACAACAATCAACTCAACTTGAAAACGTATCCATCGTCGCAGGAAATTAAAGAAAGTAAGTAAAAAAACTAACAAAACTTGTAACTATCTTGAAACGTTGATGTTATCTTACCATGTTACTAATTATATTTGTTTCCCTTTTTTTATTTTTTTTCGATGCAGACGTGTATAAACCGGGTAAGTCCCCCTTGAGAGTAAATACGGCTATTTTCAGTGGTTGCCATTTCATCATCATATTTCCAGACCTAAAAACCATCAGCAAACTCCTTTAAAATGATGCTCTTATTACAAACTAATTCAATCAAAAATAAGAACATTTTTCTAAAGGATCTTAACATAAATTTTTATATTTCCATTACCTTCAGTTTTTATGGGTGTTTTGTGTTTACTTTCTCCTTGTATGTAAAATACTTAGGTCTTATACTTTGTCTTGAATATAATGGAAATAGTTGCAGCTAAGCAGATTACAAGTATAATTATTCTTGTCAACAAATCAGCTTAACATAAACAGCGCTTCACCATCCATCATTATCATCATGTCGTTATAATTGAACATCTTGAAAAGTTTTACAAATATACCGCTAAATACTTAATTATTTATTTGATGCATGCATTTGGGTTTTGCAATTCCGCGTATGCGCTTTGTATTTAATGCATTCTCTATTTAGATCGGGAAGTGGTGTTCCAATGTCGCGATGAAGGACCGCTCCGAGCGCGAGTACATTGGATCCGACCGAATGGGGTGTCTTTACCACCTGGCTCCAGGGACCATAACGGTCGTCTCGAAATACCCAATATTAAAGTTGAACATAGTGGCGCTTACATTTGCGAAGCAATTGGTTATCCAAGCAGCACACCTGGAGCGCAAGTTTCCGTCAACTTGCATGTAGACCGATGTAAGTATTCAATGATTCGTTTCAGAATCAGATCATTTGGGGTTTTTGAATTTTTTAAATGCAAACACTAAAGTTGGTCGTAAAGGGAAAAAGACACAATCGTCTTTGATTAAATACGGTGTGTTGCCTCCTATTGACACCGAATATCACGGTGCAGGTAAAAACTGTTTCATTTTCCTATCCAAAATTGATATTTAATTACCGTCCTTTGTTAATGCTAATTTCTCTTGAAAATTTGGGAAACGGTGAGTTGAAGTGTTCCACAAAGACGAAACAAATTTAGTTTGACAGAAAAAACTGAGATTTTTTTTTGTACAGCGGATCCTCCAACACCACGACCTCCATCAGCTTGTCAGCTGCATGAAGCAACTTGTTCGAATGGTGAATGTATTTCGAAACATCTCGTCTGTGATGGACGATATGATTGCACTGACGGTTCAGACGAAGTCAGATGCAGTAAGTATTCGTAACACTTTAAAAGAATCGCCTGTGAATTGATTTGTTTTAGATCCAAATGGTTGTGAACCAAACGAATTCCGATGCGCTAATAAAAAATGTGTTCTTAAAACATGGCGATGTGATGCTGATGATGACTGTGGCGATGGATCAGATGAAGATAATTGCGGAACAACTGCACCCGATTCAATCTGTCAATATCATCAGTTCACATGCCGTTCCCGAAATCAATGCATTCCAAAAAGCTTCCACTGTGATTTGGAACGAGACTGTATGGATGGTAGCGATGAAGTCGGTTGCTGTACGTTAATTCAGCGTTCATTCAGTTCGGACATTTAGTATAATTTTATTTCTAGCGAAACCAATTATTATGACACCACCACCACCGAGGGTTACTCTTGATGTTGGCGCACTTTTCGAAATATCATGCACTGCTGTTGGTGTACCAGCACCAGAAATTGTGTGGCGTCTTAATTGGGGCCATGTACCTCCAAAGTGTCGCTCAACAAGCGAAAACGGTGTAGGAAGACTATCTTGTCCTGACATTCAAATCGAAGATCAGGGAGCGTATTCATGTGAAGCGATTAATATTAAGGGAACAACATTCGCCGTGCCCGATACGATATTAATTGTTAATCAGCGTACTGTTTGTCCAGTTGGATACTTCAATTCCGAGGCACGGTCGCCGGATGAGTGCATCAAGTGCTTCTGTTTCGGACATACTGCTACTTGTCATTCAGCGGATTTGTACACATATCAAGTAAAGAAATTTAATAATCTGGAAAATGTGCCAGTTGAATGATTTTTTTTTCAGTTCCAGCCACCATTCGACACCTTAAAATTGCTGGGAGTCAAAGTAGACGTCCGTAGTGGCACAGTTGAAATTCGCGATGAACCAATCTATCGTGGAGTCCATCCACAGTTGACGCAAGTGGGCGGAAATGGCGTTCATTCGTCTTTGCCATACGGAGCGGAAGTGGATCAGCCGAATCTAGTTCCGTACTTTGCTATGCCAGAAAACTATCACGGCAATCAGTTGAAGAGTTACGGTGGCTATTTGCGGTACAATGTATTGCATACGAACAGGGGCATACAAACACCAGGCCCGGATGTGATCCTATCAGGCAATGGGTACACATTGCTGCATCAATCGCGATTTTCACCACTGCCCTATACCAGCCATAACATGTCTGTACGATTCTTTGTCGGTGAATGGGTTCGAAGATCAAGTAATGGACCGGAAAATTTAGCAACCAGAGAGGAAATCATGATGGCTTTAGCGAATATCGAAAATATTTTAATTAAATTGCAATACAATGAAGGAATTTTGAATACGACACTATCGAATATTGAGATGGATTCCGCTGCGACACCGAATAGTAATTTGGGTGCGGCTTCGTATGTGGAGGAATGTAGTTGTCCAGTGGGATATTCTGGATATTCTTGTGAAGTAAAACAATTTCATTTACCATTGAAAGAAAATGTTTAGTTTCTGGTTTATTACAGAGATGTGCAAGTGGCTACTCTTTACATAAATCCGGTCCATGGTTGGGTCAATGTTATAAGGAACAAAGACCTTGTCCATCTGGCACTTACTCCGAAGGAGGAGAATGTCATATTTGTCCGTGCCCATCCACATCGCCCTCAAATCAGTAAGAAAGTCAACATGTAATGATAGTTGTTTATAGGATTTTTCTTAGATTTGGTCGCACCTGTTCACGTCATCCCGATGGTGAAGTGGTTTGCGATTGTCCACCCGGATATGTTGGAAGACGCTGTGAAGCGTGCGCTACTGGTTACACTGGCAATCCTCTAGCTGGAGAACAATGTGTCATTATAGAGAGTCAATGCGGTGAAGGAGCACTAACAACTAATGAAGGAGGACAATGTCTTTGCAAGGTGAATATAAATTTATTTATTACAAATCTTTTATGCAACTCCTTCTGATACAATTTTAATTATTATATTCATATTCATGCTTTCTTTTTTATTAATATACGGTGAGTAAATTCTACAAGTCGCTTTATAAGTCTTCTTTTCTGCCATTATAATTAAATGTTAAATATTTCAGCAATACACTACTGGTCCCTCGTGCGACGTTTGTAAGGCTAACACATTCTACCTGAGTTCCAAAAATCAGTTTGGATGCATTGCTTGCTTCTGTATGGGCATCACACAGCAATGTTCTAGCTCCAATTGGTATCGAGACCAAGTGACGGCTGTCTTCACAAGTTCAACTAACGACTTCAAATTAATTGATCCTACAGACCAAGAACCTCCACTCTCTGACATCCAATTAAATCCAGACAGTCGTGAAATCTATTACAATAATTTCCCACCATCTAAAGTGTATTACTGGTCGGTGCCTTCTCGTTATTTAGGCAACAAAGTCACTTCTTATGGCGGTTATTTGAAGTACACTTTAAGAAATACACCAGTTCCTGGTGGTCAAAGTTCCAGGAATTCAGCAGCCGATGTGGAACTTGTTAGCGTAAGTCGTTAAACATTGTGATGTTTTGTACAGAAAACTAATGAATTAATTATTTTAGAAAAACAATATTCGATTACTTTACTTCTCCAATCGCTCTCAACCGATAAACGTTGGCCAACAATTCGTTGTGCCTCTATTCGAACAATACTGGCAGAGGCAAGATGGACAAAGCGCTGATAGGGAACATCTTCTTATGACATTGGCCGATTTGGAGGCGATTAACATCAAAGCCACGTATTACACGAATACGAGGGAAGCTTCTTTGAATTCGGTGTCGTTGGATATTGCTTCTGAAAGAAATACAGGCTCAGAAGACAGGGCATTGGAAGTAGAACAATGCCAATGTCCACCAGGCTACAAAGGACTGTCTTGTGAAGACTGCGATTTCGGCTATACAAGATCATTAGGCGGCATTTATTTGGGTACTTGTCAACCGTGCGAGTGCAATGGCCATTCGAACGAATGCCATCCAGAGACTGGAGAATGTTTCGTAAGTAAAATAACAAAAATATTTTTGTTCAATGAGTGAGTGGAATTTTTTTGTAGAACTGTCGCGACTTTACCACTGGTGAAAATTGTGAGGAATGCTTGCGAGGATACGATGGAGATCCAACTAAGGGAATACCTTGCAGATATATAGGTAATCCAAGCGATTGCCATTGCCATCCAAGTGGGTCTATCTCTAACGAATGCTACAATGGAGTGTGTTCTTGTCGGGTAAATGCCTCAAACAATTGAATTTATCTTAAATTAATGATAATGAAAAATTTCAGCTTAATGTTGAGGGTCGTGACTGCGATCGGTGTAAGCAAGGAGCATTCGGCTTGAATGCTTCTAACATATACGGATGCGATCTATGCTTCTGTTCAGGTGTGGCCAAAGAATGTTCGGAAGGCGATTTCTATGTTGAACAAATTCCATATCAAATTTTGGACGAAACCGAATTCTCTTTAACCGATCAGTAAGTTATTCATTCAACAAATGTTTCAAATCATCAAATGTGTAATTTTCTAGGAGTTTACGTACCCGAATCAAAGATCGTCTCGATATCAATCCATCAATGAACGAAATCCGTTACGCTTTCTTACCAAGCAACTCTGACCGCTTATTCTGGTCACTTCCACAAAAATTCACCGGCAATTATATTATGTCTTATGGTGGCAAACTGGAATTCATTCAGAGGTACACACAACGACCTCAAGCGCAATACGTCCCTGATGACGATATAATCATCAGCGGAAACGACGTTACCATTTACTGGAGCAACCCGACTGAACAGCCTCCAAACATAGCGAACAAAGTTTCAGTTCCCCTGCATCCATCTGCCAATTGGCACCGACGTGATCAGAACCGGGAAACGAAACCGGCTTCACGCGAAGACATCCTCACTGTCCTAGCAAATATCGATTGGATTCTAGTCCGTGCCGCTCAATCGAGCGATACAGCGAATGCTTATTTGAGTGACATCACTTTGGACACGGCCGTAGAACAATATACCGGTCTTGGAAAAGCGACTGGAGTGGAGATTTGTAATTGCCCTGAAGGATATAGGGGATCGTCGTGCGAATTGTGCGCTCCGGGATATTATAGAGACTCGTATATCGATGATAGTAAGCCGTTGGGCTCGTGTACTAGATGTCCTTGTCAGAATGCGGATGGTTGTAGTTTAGGACCCGACAGAAGAGTGATTTGCCATTGTCGACCTGGAACAACTGGACGTGATTGCAGTAAGTACTTTATTATAAAGAATGTAACAGTACGATTGAGTCATAATGAAATGATTCTTATTTTGGCCCAGTCGAGCAGTTACATATTGTAATAATTGAAGAAATAATTATTTGCATGAAGCATGTACTAATATTGTAAAAATTTAACTATCTATAGCATTAGTTATGCATTTGACGCCGACTCGAGTTAGAGAGCCGATTGGTACTCAAGTACGATTTGCATGTAGCTATTGGAGCAGTTATAATGATTTATCCATCCAAATTGAGCCACGATATCTATATTACAATTTAGAAATACACCCACATCATAAAGGACAATCTGCAATGTTTACCGTATTTGTTGGATGCAATAGACAAACAATAACTTGTATGGTATTACAAAATAATGCTGTACTAGGTGTTGTAAATGCCACTTATGAGCCAGGTTTGATGACATTATTTGATTCAAATTTCAAACTAGAAGTGCTCTCGTATTGTGTTCACGTTGTGATTGTAACTCAACATTTTTTTTCTTTGATGTCTTTGGTTTTATGTAGCAGTGTTATTTTTTTTTGTTAAATTCGAGTGGTGTTGTATTTACTAATATATTCATTGCGTGTGGAATAGAGGGGTTAATATTTTTTGTATTTTAGCGGTGTACCCTACACCTCGTCCACCGCCTCATTCAGGTACAGCACCACCACCCACTATTGAAATCGTTATTGTTACACCCGAGATTGAAATTTTCGAAGTAGGAAGTACGGTGCGATATAATTGTTCGGCAAGATCAAGATTGGCACCAACAGTAAGAAAAAAATCGTCTCAAAATTAACTGTTATTAATTGTTGGTTTTTAAAGAGTGTAAGAGTCCAATGGAGTAAAGATGGAGGTGAATTGTCTCAATACGCGGTAGATGATGGTAGTGGAATTCTTATTATTACCAATTTGCAAGTATCTGACTCGGGACGGTATATTTGTGAGGCTGATGACGGTTATTCGGTTGCAACGTCCATTGTGAATCTCAATGTTGGCCGTAAGTATATTAAAAAAAATCTCCTTTTTTGATTCTAATAAAAAAGTTGTAATTCAAACTGAACTCGATCGTTTTTGCTTGCACGCTTTCATAAAGGTTTCTTAAAAACAATTCGAAAATCAGGTATTGATGGAAAATTGTCCATCTTTCTGCTCACACGTTTCGGTTGTTATTAATTTTTTCTCAATTTTTAGAACCGAGACCTGAAATTCCTCGCATCGTAATCACACCAACCTATTTGGACTTATACGAAAGGCAATCCGCTGAAATCCGCTGCACTGCCGATGGTCTTCCACCGCCTTCCATCCAACTTAACCGAGCTGATGGCCAACAATTAAGTCCATACGTAAATTCACATTTTTAAATTAATATCTCAATCTCTATGACGGATTTATTTTTAGCATTCTTTCGAAAATGGAGTCTTCAAAATCACTCAAGTGTCCCGTTCCGATGCAGGACGTTATGAATGTGTCGCATCAAATTCGGCTGGTACGGACGTTGCCAGTTTCCAAATTGATGTCCGTGAAACTGCCGCTCCAATTGTCCGTGTCGACATCGAACCGCCTAGTTTTAATGGCGTGAGCGATGAAACTGTTCGTTTAAGATGCGTTACACGTGATTCTATCGAAAGTATTCGGTGGAGTAAGGAAGACGGTCAGTTGCCTTACAATTCCCGGGAGGAGAATGGAGTTTTGGAGATTCAGAGAGCGAGACCAGAAGATTCTGGTGTTTATGTGTGCACAGTGACGTCTTATTCTGGCACAAGTGGTTCTCAAAGGGCAACTGTAAGCATTACCGAGTCAAATCAAGGGTAAGTTTGGAAGTAAACTTTAAATGAAAACATTTTAATGAATGAAAACTTTCTAGAAAATATCCTGTGGTAAAAGTTTTTCCCGAGCGTGTTACCATTTCCCAAGGAAACGCTGTTGAGCTTCAATGCGAAGTGTCTGGCTCCCCAATACCGACCATCAAATGGACCAAAGTTGGTGAAGAATTCAGATCGAATGTGGAACAAGTTGGTTCCGTTTTGTACATTAAAAACGCACAAGTCGCTGATAGAGGCATGTACGTTTGTGTTGCCACAAATTCTTACGGTATCCAGCAGGCATCGGGTGTTGTTGAAGTCACAAGTAAGTGTATAAATAACAAATTACCAAGACCAAAAATAAATTCTTGATATATAGGACTAGAAGTGCCAGTGTTGAACATTCATCCCTCTAATTCGCAAGTAGTTGTGGCTGGAGGAGGTGCAATTTTACAATGTAGAGCCATTGCTGGTATACCATCTCCGACAATAACTTGGACCAGAGGACAAGGGCAAAGTCTTACTCAGAATATTGAGGAAATGTCTGATGGCGTTTTGAGGTAAATTTACGTCAATGTCAACTAAAAGATGAACGTCACCCGAAGTATAATTGTTACCATTTTTATCCTTGTACTCATTTTTCTAATCTTAAGAAACGCTTGTATCTTTATAATAATTTTCCTTCTCTTTAACATTATTGGTTTACTGTATTTCTGATTAATGCCAAACAGATTTACGTCTATAACACCATTGGAAGCCGGTGAATACATTTGTACGGCAGTTAATGAAGCTGGTCGCGCTACTGCTGTTGCTAATATTGTTGTGCATACACCACCGGACGTTTGGATAACTCCTGCTGAAGAGACGATAACAAGGAATATAAACGAAAAATTGAGATTGGAGTGCAAAGGATCGGGTACACCATCGCCATCGGTAGTATGGACTAAATATCCGTCCACATCCAGGTCACAGACGTATGTAAATATCACTTTGGTGAGATTGTTTTAATTAACTGGATTTTTTTAGACCATTATTTGGATTACCGAGTCGCGATAATAGTATAGCTGTTCAAGAATTTAATCGATTAACTAAAGAAGATGAAGGAATATATATTTGTAAAGCACAAAGTTCTGCTGGTGTATTAGAGAAGCGAGTGCGTTTAATTGTGGACAGTTTCCCTGAACGAGGCGATATTACCGGTATGTTAAAATTATTTTACAATTTGCAACTGCTGTAAAAAAAACAATTTTGTATATATTTGTTAAAAGATTTCGTGATTGTTTTTGGTTTGGTAAACTAGAAAAAACCGCTTTTAAATTAATAAACAGCAATTTATTTAAATTTACAGTTATTAGGAATTAATTTACTAATTGTGTTTGGTTTCATGTGTTTGCCTAATTATTAACTGGGTCTTTGTAGGTCGATTTGGAACAGGTGAGTTTATTACATTTTAATAATCATAAAACACACACTTTTGCTCGCTAATATTTTGTACATATGCTTGATTAGCAAAAGAGTGTTTTGGTGATGGAAATTTACCTACTTCTTCAAAAACAAATTGAATACAATACTTTTATTTAAATTTAGGAGAAGATGCGACCAGCGGTTCTGGCTACAAAAACATTTCACCACCAAAAGAAATTGACGAACATTTCACCGCCCCCGTTGGCACTCGTGCAGAACTACGGTGTTCCACCAACGATGGTAAACCACCAACAATTAATATTGTTCTTGTCCAAATTCGGTTTTCTTACAGACTCGCAACAAATTCGCGTGGACTGGGTTCGATCGGACAATTCTTCCTTACCACCCAACGCTTACATCCGTGGCGGCACATTGTACATCAACGATGTCCAACCGTCCGCAGCTGGCGTCTACAGGTGTCTTGGCTACCACCAATCGAATAATGCTCTTGTATTCAGCTTCAACTCTTACTTGGAAGTAATTTGTAAGTATCTCATCTTGAGTCTAAAGCCGCACTTAATGAATTCTTATTCCGCTCCCTTTTTTTGTACTGTAAACTTATACACGGTGTTTTAACTTAATTGACCAAAATGAAATGATCGGTTTTCCTCGTCCTACCTAGTTTTTCTAATCTGTAAATCCAGAGGAGCCGGTCATTTCATTTTTGTTCAATTAAATTGAAACACTCTGTACTTTTATTGCATCCCAGCCGAGGAAGACATATGTGCACGCTTAGGTACTGTGTTTCCTGCGGATTTTTTATTCTAGTTTGTAGAATTATTTAGTTTAGTGTGCACAGCTTCTATAAAATATTAAAGTTCAATCCGCTTTTTGTGATAAATTTCCTCTAAAATTTACAATGCATTTTAGCACCGCCTAGAATTAGTCTACGACCTCAAAAACAAACCGTCCATCCAGGAGATAATGCGTACATTGAGTGTCTTGCCACCGGTGAGCAACCAATCTCCATAAATTGGTCCCCCGTGAATCGAGCTTTCCCTACTTCCGTTGAAACTCGTGATGGTTTCATACGATTTAATAACATCCAACTGAGGGATGCGGGAAGGTATCGGTGCAGTGCTAGGAATACAGCTGGTGAGGCTGATGCCGTCGCTGAGGTTCTTGTAGAAGGTGAAAATCTCTTAAATTCCTCTACAAACAAAAAATTAATAATTTTTATAGAAAATGTGTACAAGCCACAAATTACTGCCGATAATCGCAATCAGAGTGCACCAATTGGTTCGAGAGTAACGCTTCATTGTCGTGCAAGAAACGAGCAAGGCTCCAGAAACATTCATTGGTCCCGAGAAGGTCGTCCCTTGCCCTCGAACTCTTCAAGCAACGGAGAATATTTATACATATACTACTTACAACCAGGTGATGAGGGAAGATACTTTTGCGAAGTTAACACTGAGGAAGGCTCTTCTAGTGACTATGTTGACCTCCACGTCTACAGTAAGTGACCTTGTTTTTTTTTAAATTGGGATGTAATATTTGTGTAAATTTATAACCACTACAAATTGTACGAAAACAATTGGAGATAATTACTAAAAAAGCACTATTTTCGGCTATGTAGAAGATGTTTATTATTTAATTACTTTTTTTTTGTATTATACTTAATATGTTTGCATGTATGAAACACCCTCACTGATAATAGGTAATCGCCGATTTTGTCAAAGTGGTGAATACTCGTGCACAAACCACAATTGTATTCCATTATCCAGATATTGTGATGACATTGATGATTGTGGAGATAACAGTGATGAGGATCCTCGTAGATGTTCATACAGGACACGTCGACGGGGTTTGTTATGAACGCTTTATGTAGCTGTACCTCTTCGTGTCGCCAATAAATATAGAGTGGGGCACCTGTCTTTGGTTCTTTCATGTGCAATAATTTTTCAATGCTTGTCTCGTATACATATTTAACATACGAAATGAAATGGTAAATTCTAAGGGTCAACCAAAAAACGACATTTTGCTATCAAGTTTGCTGGTGACCCTCAAAATCTAACATTTCATTTTGACTAAATCAAGCTGTTACAACTTTTATGTATACAATTAAAGACCTTTCAGTTTTAATAAGAAAAAAATTAGAAGTGGATGGTCGACTGAATGTTTCGTGACTAATTGAAATATAGTACATTGAATGTCTTACAATATGTTATGTTAGACTAGACCTCACTAATCAGTGGATATATAAACAAAAATATCTACTAGAAACATATTCTATTCGCATTGTACTAATATAATTTATTTGTAGAACCATCGGTGATTGATGTCGTCCCACATACTGGATACTCTTTAAGATTTGAACCACCATCAGGAACGTTGTTCCGTGAAGGAGACAATGTGGAAATTGCATGTCAAGAGAATGAGCGTGGTGCCATAACTACGTGGATGAAGAAACACTCATCACTTCCCAATAATGCACAAACCTCTGGAAATTTCCTACGTTTTAGGAACATTCGAATGGATAATGCCGGCGTTTATGTATGCGAAGCATCCGGACGAGATGGAGTTTACTCCGAAGAGTACATTTTAAATGTTCAAGAACGTCCAGGCGAATCACAAATTCCAATACAAGTCAAACGAGCCGCACGTGGTGCTTCTGTTCAATTGGAATGCCAAACGAATTTACAAGAACCTGTTACTTACAAATGGAGCAAACAGGGCGGTAGACTTAGGGACAACATCGATGTGAACGCGGTAATTTTCATTAACAATATTTTTACAAACACATCATAACATTTGTATTTTCCAGAAAACGATACAATTGAACAATGTGGAACAAAATGATGCCTCCACTTACGTATGCCACGCGGAAAATAACCGAGGAAGTAACCTACGCGTACCTATTATCCTATTGGTGACTGGAATTGTACCATACTTCAATCAAGGACCAAACAGCTACATTTCCCTTCACACAATCCACGATCATTACTTGCAATTCACATTTGAAATTTCGTTCAAACCAGAAAACGGCCATGGTTTGATTTTGTTCAACAACAACATGGACAAACAAGACTTTATTTCACTCGCTTTAATTCATGGTGTACCACAATTCAGTTTTAATTTAGGATCGGCTACAACGACTGTTAAAGCGGATTATCCAGTAACAAATCGAGAATGGCATACAATTAAAGTGACACGTGTGCGAAGGGATGTAACGATGCAAGTGGATGGAAAAGATTCGTATACCGCAACATCCAAAGAAAAACTCATGGGAATTGATTTGAGTGATAATTTGTATCTGGGCGGAGTACCGGATTACAATGAACTACCACCGGATGTTGGAGTTTATAATGGTTTCGTTGGATGCATTAGTAGATTTAAGGTCAATCGAGGATTTGTTGATTTAATGAAGGACGCGACTAGTAAAAATGGCATCACCAATTGCGAGGCGTGCAGTGAAAACAAATGTGAAAATCAGGCAGCCTGTCAGGAGTCTCTTACGAAAGAAGGCTATTATTGTATTTGTCCATTGGGATACAGTGGACCGACATGTAGAAACATAAAGGCAGAATCTTGTACACCGGATATTTGTGGCAGTGGAAGATGTATTGAAGTTGACGATACTTATCAATGTCAATGTCCAATCGGTTGGGCTGGTAAAAATTGCGAACGGGAAGTGATTGTAAATGAGCCAGCGTTTAAAAATGATGCTTTCATTGCATACCAACCACCGAAATTGCAAAGACGTATGCATATATCCCTTAAAATGAAACCGAAAGATCAGAGTGATGGTATTCTGTTGTATTCTGGTGAAGAGGATGATGGTGATGGTAATTTTATTAGTTTGGCAATACGTGATAAACATTTGGAATTCAGTTTCGATTATGGAAATGGTAAAAAAAACTTTGATTTTTAAAATTTTTTTATTTGTTTTATGCTATTTTAGGGCCAACGGTGATAAGACATCCAAAAGAAATCGAACCTGGACAATGGATTATTGTAACAGCGCTTAAATCTCTTAATGTTGGTCGATTAATTGTACATGGATCTGCACCGATATCTGGAAAATCGCCGGGCAGTAGTAGGGCTTTAAATCTAAACACTCCACTGTACATTGGCGGTTACGATCGTCATCGCATCACTATTAATAGAAATGTTAAAGTCACTAATAGCTTCAGTGGTTGCATCTCTGATGTAAGTACATCCTTAATTCGATCTATCAATTTTTCTAAATTCACCGAATTTCAGGTGAAAATTCCCAGCATCACCAGCAGTTTTCTGGAGAACATATCCGAATCATCTAACGTAGAGGATTGCAGTGAGGATGATGATGTGGACAATAACATCTACTCCCCTGGCAGTGAACACACTACTTACAATCCACGAAAAACTGGCTGTTCAGGCAATCCATGCAAGAACAATGGACTATGTTATCCACTCTCACCAATCGATTACAGATGCAGTTGTGAATCAGGATTTAGTGGCCGGAATTGCGAGACTTTAGTAAATCTATGCGATGAAAGACCATGCCGTAATGGAGGTACATGCGTTTCTAACACCACTTCCTTCACCTGTAACTGTCCCTTACGTTTCACCGGCGCCAGATGTGAACAAGGTAGAACTTTTCTCTCTCAGATACAATACTTTATGCTAAATTGTAGTTGTTTCAGCAACGGAACTTCGAAATGACGTCCACTTTGATGGAAATGGCTACTTAGAGTTCCCGAAAACATTACTACATCACGATGACAACGAGTTGGAGAGCGATGTGATTGCTTTGGAATTCTCAACAAACTCTTCAGATGGTCTGATCTTCTGGCATGGACAAACTCCAACCGAAGATGGACAAGGACAAGATTACATTGCTTTAGCCCGTAATTTAAACAGTTATTAAAACGATGTTTTTTTTCTTAAGGATTATTTGGTTTTAGTTGAGAACGGCTACCTGGAATTCAGCTTCGACTTAGGCTCGGGTCCGGCAATTATCCAAAACCGCGCAATTTCAGTGAACGATGGCCAAAGGCACAGTGTCATCTTGAAACGTGAGGGTAAAGTGGGCTCCATCGAGATCGACCATGAGAATGAGAGGGAAGGCGAGACGCCTGGTTTGACAAGCACATTAAATACGAATGGAAATATCTATTTGGGTGGCACACCGAATATTAGTTTGATGAGTAGTGGACGGTTCACTCAAGGTTTCAATGGCTGCATACACGGCTTCGAACTGCAGACTTCCAAATCACTTGATATGGGTATGAAAGCGGTTAGCGGATTAAACGTAAAACCGTGTTCTAGGTGAGTGTTGAGATTTCTTTTCAGGAATTGAAAATGAAAAGTGTTGCTTGTTTCACGCTGCTCTAAATTAAAATAAAAAAGACTACGATGGATTCCGTCCTCATTAATTTTCGCAGATTCCGATCAATTTGATGAAATTGTTGAACCTCCGCCAGTTAATATAATCCATCCTAAACCATCCAGTTACGCTCAATCCGTTCAGTGTATTCGATTTTATTGTATTGTCTCTGTTGCATTTGTACAAATTGTGCTGTTGAATCTTTGATTTTTGTTTAGTCTTTTTTAATGTAAATTAGAAAATGGAAAAATGAGTGCAATAAGAAATTTGTGTGTTAGACAATATGAACACATAACAAAAAACTTGAAACATATCAAAAAGAACAAATAAGAAAATTATGAGAACCATATTAAGTCGTGAATGATTGTAAATATTGTTATTTCCTTATCGGTTACTTGTTTGGCTGTTTTGTTTGTTTTTTGATTTTTTATTGAAATGTAAATATAAAGAATAAGTAGGACGTTCTATTTTTAAATCAATTATATACTGTACAATATATAGACTGATGCTTTTTTTAATATTAATGCATATGTGGAGGAGATGCTCTCTAGGTAAGAAGATACTAACGATGCGTTGTTTTAATATTAGACCATTTGAAGAGTAAAAACAATTTGGTTGAATGTTTTTCTTTTCTGTTTCAGCTTTTTTCCACCATCTGATATATCCAATAATATCCTAACAAATAAATAAATCTATAAGAAACCTCCAGTTTTATATTAATTTTTGTTATAAGGCAGTGAAATGTTGCTTATTCGATACTATATCAATTATTTAAGTGTTCACTTCTCGTTTCTGTGTTCATTTTTAATATGTAAAACAAGACACAACTAATTTTTATATAAAAACAAATCAATTAGAAATTATTGTTGCTTTAAGCTTTAATTCGCTTTCGTTATATATAAAGAACTTATTTAATTATTTTTTATATATAAATTACTTTGAAACTGCCATTTTATCTGGTCTATTAAGTTTTTATACATCTTTTTTTATATATAAATATATTAATATACAATTATGTAATAATTTTTATGTAGTTGTAAAACTTATGTACAGAAATAAATAAAGGAATATGTGCCATTTAGAATATAATACGATATTTCATTAAAAATTAAGCAATGTATACTTAAAATCGCGGCTATCGAAAGAAATTCTAAAAACAGACAGGAATTTTCGAATGTATGGAATTTGTTTCGATAAGCAGCGCACAAAATTGAAAAGGTCCAAATGTAATGATCGAACGTTGGTAGATTTTAAGTTGAAAGGTGCTATACATTTGTTAATAATTTGTTTTTCTTCTGGCTAAGAAATCTCGCACGATTTATTGACTATTTATTTAACAAGTGAAAAATTGTCCTTTTCTAATATAAAAATGAAATATGTGATTTTATATAACGAAACAAAAACGTATCAGCAATTGGTGATTATAACAATAAATTGAAATTCATATATACAATATATATATTATCAAATACATATAGTTATAAAAATATTGCTATTAAAAAAAGAATGTTTTTTATAAACGCTTGGAAAATATAAAATATGTAAACAAAATTCGAGGCATTTCTTATGTACTCTCTAAATTTAACATTAAAAACTAATTGCGGACATTAAATTAGATTTACTAACTAGTAAAAATTTGTTATATATAATTAGACGGCGTTTATTTCTGTTAACACTTAAAAATCTAGAAGAAAAAACTACATAATCTCGTATAATAAATGCCTTCTGATAATCGCATTATTTGTAATTAACATATGTTAAAAGTGCATTTTCCAATAACTGAAGACAATAAAAATGAAAATATATGTATTAAAATGAGTGTTTGTTTCCCTTCCACCTTCTGCGGCGGTAATATTAATTACGTAACAAGAAGAGCGAAAATAAAGTGCAACAAATGCACTGCTGCTGCATCGAAGGTCAATGCTATTCCATAACCATCCACCAATCGGTCGTCTAGTGAGCCGACAATCTGTGAAACAGAACCCGGGGGCAACTGCATCATTATTACTACAAAGCAGCAACACTGGCCGACTTGGAAGGAACCCGAACCAGTATCTCAGTGCCGTCATCCGTACCAGTCGTTCCTCTTTCGATGGTACCGCAACATTTCGAGATCTCTCTTCTCTTGCGTTGAAAACTGCTTAAATTTGATTCCATAAATAACGCGCTGTAATTAAAATTTGTCGCGTATTTTTCCACTTTTTACCCAGTTTACCATGTGCTTCGTTACACATTCACATTGAAGGTCAATTCTAAGTACAAATAATGTTCGTCATGCTCGTTTCTCTATTATCATAACATTTATCGTCCAGTGTATGTGTTGTTAGCAAAATATTGTTGGAAACCGTTCACCTTGGAATATTTTTTGCCAATTTTCGTGTGAGGACCAGTTGAAACATTAATCTGTAAAAATGGTAAGTAGGGAAAAAACGCGGAAAAAAGTCATCCGCTAAGTATACTTAAACAGTGTAAAGTTCATCATAAATTGCGAGTGTATTGAAATTTCTGTGTTTGGGCAACAGAATGTTGCGTCATATGTAGCTTATGATAATTTAAGGAAATAATGACTCGCTCTATTTTCATACACAGAAAGAATATAATAAAAGTTCATTACACTGTTAATTCCCGGACAAACGAATGTTGCGTGTAAAAAATAGATCCATTTCAATAACGATCTCGAAACAGGCGAGAGAAGGTTTTTTTGTGGGTTCACATGTGATGCACTTTGGAAAATTCGTATTTAATTCGATATCATTAAATCCATTCTTAGCCGGAAATGGAGCGTTTTTTTACCTGGGCTGTAAAAGTTGCAAAAAATCAATCAAATGAGAGAGAGAGAGAGAGCAAAATGCGTTGCGTAATTAAACCCGATTTTAATTAATCGTCCAAACTCCAATTGCGAATAATAAACAAAATAATCAACGTTTCTCCACAAAAACCGATGATGGATTTCTACCTGGCTGTATTCTGTGTACAGTTAAAGGTGAAGCAGACAGAAAAATGCATGAATAACACGAAAACTATTCGTTATCAATGTAAATGTGCATAGTTACGTGTCACAAATTGAAAACCTCTCCAACACCTGAAGAATATTTCAAGTCGTGTTCTCTTGCCACAATTTAGCAATATTTTTCTACACCACAAACGGGATGTGTAAGAAAAACTCCGTTTCCTCTTTACAACCCTCGACGTCAATCGTGCGCACATGGTCCATCCGAAACTAGATAATCACCATCACCTGCCCAGCAGATGTGCCCATAATCTCCTCCAATTGTTTACAGTCGTTAATAAATTGTTTGTAATTTGAAAAATCGTCTAAGGCGACACATTCCCAATAAAAACGTTTTAATTACAGTAACTGGAAGTGGCGATGTGCATCAGACACATTCTTCGTCCACTTTACCTGCACAGCCAAACGGTCCCATTGCGTATTGTTCGACGACCCATTGGGGTGGTACTCAAAAAATCCAAACTGCACGTCTTTCTTTATAATAAGCGAGCAGGTGTGCCGTTTTTCTATTATTTCTAAACAATGACCACAAATGGTTTATGCACTACGCATACACAAATACCCACAAAGCTTATTATTTACATTTTTAAGTAATTGTTTATTGTTTCTATTTTGCTGGTGGTCGTCTGGGTGACATCAGTTGCTGTCCTTAAAAAATGATTACATATACAACTTCATTTCTGAATAAATTTGTTAACTTTCGAATATGGTACCCCTTCAAGCGATATACAATAAACACGGAGAGTTTTCGGTGTGTTTGCCAAGTATGCAATAAGAATGACGACAAAAAATACATAAGCAAAAAATAACGTAATCCTGTCCGCCCTCACCATCATATCCCAGACGGTTCACGATTTTTGCTTTTATTATAAACTGTTTCGTTCTCTCCTTCGTGTCGCATACAAATTTCACATTGTAGAGAACAAGTGTTGTATATTGGGCTCTAATACACTTTGAGATAAAAGGGTTATCAGAGCTATAGTAGTTAAATTCATTTTTAATATCCTCAGTCGAGTGTCTAATTCAAATTAAACATTTGCATTGAATGCCCACGTAGGAATTGTAATTAAATTACGATTAAATTGGAAAATCAATTGGAAAAATTTGATTAAATGCTTTATTTTATTGTATGACGAATGGAAGTTGGAAGAAAACACAGTTTTAAAAATTTCTTGCCAACAAAAAGTGTTAATTACCTGAACGATTAGTTCATTAACACTGCAAAGTGGAAATACTTGAATGCAACATTTCATCTTCATTATCCATATAATTAGAGAGGAGCCCTGCAGCATCAGCTTCTGAATTTCCATAGAAATGAACGGGATTAGAAATGTTGGAAAAACAACACTACCACTCCCCCAAACACAGCCCCAAAAGCGATGCGATACATTCTTTGTCACATAAACATCATAGAAAACCTACAATTTAAATGGCTATTATTATTTTAGAAACGACGTAAAGGAATACTGTTGTTGATGCTGCGAAATTGTAAACTTTATACACTCTTCTCTCTTATCCAATGGAGAATTATTTTTGAACGTCAAGAAAGGCGTAGTTTCTGTTAAGGAGCGGGTGTTTTTTTCTTATTTATGCATGCGAACGTGTGCGATTGAAATCTTACAAAAATAGCGTTGCATTTTAATGAAAATCGTCTGTGTGGAGGAATAGATTCTAATAAAGAGTGTGTTTTACTTAATGGTAAAATTAGTTTTGAGAAACATAAGTCGACACTGTTTGTGTTTGATTGATTTAAAAGCAATCTCCGTTTCAAGGAAAACATATTAATTCATCTATTAGCATAGTTATTTTAATAAATTCTATTCGCATGTGTGATTCAAAAAAACACACGTTTAAGATGTCGATTAAGAGAGTTTTTACTGTACCACCCTCATGTCTAGACATACAATCTATTAAATAAATTATATTTTCTTGATAAACGGATAAAAGGGTCAGTTTAAGTAATAATTAATTGTTTAAGTAAAAACTAGCTCCCATTATTACGACAAAACTGATAAAACATGAATAATACTCAAATTTAATTGATAAGATCTGAATATACTACTTAAAATAGGACTAAATTCGATTAAAAATCGTACTGTTTTCCTGGTATTTTATTGTTTTTAATTTCATTCTATTATGAGTCAAATGATTGATAGTGCAGCATTTAACAATGAAACTTTCACCATACATAAATCAAGAAACGAAAAAGTGCAGTGCAGCGACTTTTAGTGTTCATTGAATAGAGGAAAAATATCGCTGCCTCAATAAGGTAAATGTTTCGCCGAATAATTGATTACAAAATAAGTAAATACACATCGACAAATAGATAAGATTAACACCCATCCTTATCATATTCTGCACACGACCGATAAAATGCTCTCATATTCATATTCCTATTCACACAGAGCAGTATATCGCATACACAAAGGTAACGACTGTTTATAATATTCCTTTTCTCCATCTCAGTGCTGCCTTAAAAAGATTTTCTATATAACTGATTCATCCAGAACGCGGTGTGCAATAGCAGCAGTCCTTCAATGCAGCTGCAGCAATAAAGGTATAAATGCGTGACTTACAGAGTTTTGCTTTCAAAGCAACAATCACAAAAAGCATAGTTAATCATTAGCTCTGGGTAGTGTTTAAAAGTGAAATAAGAAAACAGTCTTCAATCGTATTGTGGGGAACAAACGATTTTCGGCCACTTCCAGTGCAGTGTAATAATAGAACGAGTCAAAGAAGTCAGTGATTGAAAAAGTGCATTCATAAGCGGAAACCTACACGTATGCAGCTGGGGTGAAATGTAATCAGAGTAATAACACCAGTTTATTCCGTTACTTTTGTTCACAATTAGCGTATTTTATTTAAATAACTAAAATAGTTTTTATCTTATCTAGAATAAATATTAGAATTTTTTAACAGAATTATTTTCCTATTGCAGGA
The DNA here is from genome assembly GCA_963930825.1 of Silvanus unidentatus. Taxonomy (NCBI): domain Eukaryota; kingdom Metazoa; phylum Arthropoda; class Insecta; order Coleoptera; family Silvanidae; genus Silvanus; species Silvanus unidentatus. The sequence continues at coordinate 8,371,675 of OZ005758.1, forward strand.
GGTTGATATTAAACTAAAAGTCCACCACGTCGGTTCTAATCGGCTGAAAAATGGTAGAAACGGCGGTTTCCATTCAGAATGACATCGTAGAAGATCACAACGAATCTAAAGAAGAGACATCTCAAAATGACGATGAGGCATTAGTGCTAGTGGACGCGAAAACGAACACAAAACGAATCAATCGAAGTGCTTACGTAAAATTGCAACGAAGTTCATTATCAGGAACTGCACCAACTTCCCTAAACAAACTAAAAGATAAATTTGAATCTAATTCAAGTGACGATACGGATTTGATGAAAGCGAGAGGCGAAAAAGTCAGTGCTAGTGACGGGCGTCGTCAGGATGTCAACTCGAACCACGTCGGCAGTAGTGAAGACGAGGAGCATTCTATAATTTTGAGGGATAAGTCCAGTGAGTCTGAAGAGGATATTGTAAATCAACTGAACGAATTTATCACTATGGAGCCGAAAGTGAAGGAAAAAAGGAAGACGAAACTACGTCGCATTTTTTCCTGGTTGGGAAAGGATAAGAAGAAGAATCAGGGAGAGGAGCCTAATAAGTACAGACATTCGGACTTTGTTAACAACGATAATTCGAAAAACGAGACCAATTCGTTTAGTAGGGACACGAGGTACCGGCACACCATTATGACGGACACCAGAGTGAATCATGAAAATGTGGCAGTTCGGAACAAACCGCAAAGAGATGCAAGAGAAGAACAAAAATTTGCGCGCCAACATATTGAGAATTTCGATCACATTCGACGTTCATTTGATAAGAATTCACAAGATAACCAGATTAAGCCAAACAAAAACTCGCTGTATGCAAATACACCATATTTAGCCAAGTATGTTGACGTAAATGTGTCAACATCGGAATCTGATAAGGAAAATCCTTTCGTGGAAACAAGAAACCCAGACAGCAAAATTACACTTAAAAGACATCCCTCTTCTTCGAACAGAGATACGCCTCCGAGGGCACAAGAAACTCGACAAAATGTCAAAGTTGTGAGTCCAAAAGATTTGGTTCCAAATCCGGATAGACCGCTTCCTAATCCGTTACAAAACGGCACCCAAATTCAAGTTCAACCAAGGTTAGAAGAAACGTACGGAACTGTTTTTGATTCCATTGATAAACGGGCTTCTTTATCGAAGTCCCCTACAGTACCCCAATCGAAACTAAAATTACCATCAAATCGAGACATTGTACAATTGGAACCGAGAAAGTCTCCTTTGCCGCACAATAGCGTTAGTTCTGATAAAATCATAGCTACCGAATTATTGAAAAAATGTTCTCCATTACCCGAGAAAAAAATGAATAAAAAGAATTTATCCCCAAGTCATCAAAACCTTGAACTGGACTTTGAATATTCATTAGAAGATATTCGACCTGAAGGACCTAGAAAACCGGCTCGTCTTATGCTTGATGTAAATAGCGCTCCAGGCTGTTCATCTCCACCAACTTTATCAAAACCTTATTTATTTTCCGTGTCGCCTTCACCCGAATATCATTATACAAGACAACGTACCCCAGTGAACGATTATCCAATGCCCCAGCAACAGACCACATCGCCCCAGAAGGACGAAATGCGAAGAAACGTCGAAAAGTACTACTGGAACGAAGTTCAAAAGATGAAGGAAGCTGAAAACAGCAAATTTGAAACGCTGTACCAAAGTAAACTGGCTTTAGAAGGTGAACTGATGATGCTACGCCGCTCCCGCAGCCTGTCACCGAACACAGATCGAGCGAGACGCTCTTTAAGTCTTCCACGCACCGTCCAAACACAGTACGTCCAAGGTGCATCAGGAAACTCCTACATCGTGTCTCCCGATTACAATAACGGGCGTGCCATTGTCAACCTACGAAATCCGACAGCCACTTCATCGCAACAATACATCAATGTCAATCCAAACTTTGTCCGCAACTCACCGGATCGACGGACTGTGGACAATTACGAGAATTATAGTGGTACTCTGTATCGGCCGATCTTCCGGCGAGGTAGTCTAACAAAACAGCCTCCACCTACTACCGATCAGCAATTGAATAAAAAAGTGAGCTTCTCTCGATCGAAGTCGAACAGTAATGGATCATGGCCCACAAAGAATGGATACACAACAAGCCCTCCACAACGGAGAACCGATAAGGTGGAGAGTCCTATGGATGATGACGTTTTCCTACCGCATTTACCAAATCCCAGCATGTATGCAACGAAAAGTGAAATGCTGCAAATGCGACTACGAAATCAGCAGGAACACAATGCACCTGTAGAATATAGACATTCGCCTCAAGGTTTAACACGTCATGGTTCGATAACAGTGCATGAACAGATTTACGCAGACAGGCCATACAATAATAGGCGGATGTCTTTCGATTCGGTCCATTTTCCGGACCAACAGCAACCGGTTCACCGACAACAACCAACTGCGGCTCCTTTACGTCGGCGAGAAATCATAATCGACAATGACGGCGTTTTCGGCACTATTGGAGGATATTCCGGTCAGCCCCGTCAAGAGCCCATTTATGGCCAGCAGTACCGCGACCCCCGATATAACAAGCAGGTGAACGTGAGGAACAAAGTGTGTGACTTCTACGGCCAAATACACGACAAGGAGGACGTGTATGGAGAGAAGAGTGCCGGTGTGATGATGGGCCAGTTGCAGTATTCACCAAACAGTCCCTCAGCGATGATCCGCAACAAGGACCCGTTCGTTAGAGGTACCAGGTTTACAGCAAGCGCCCACGACCTGGATTACCACAAAAATATGCATGTGGGTGAAGTGGACCCAAACCGGCCTCTGCCACCCATCCCCAAAGGGAAGTCCAACTTTCGTACCGTTTCGGACACGGAGAGCATATCCGAAATTGAGGAAGCACGGCGCGTGGCCTATGGCAAGGAAGTTTATAGATGTTATCTAGAAATGAGAAATCGTCGCCTACAGGTCAACCCTGGTAAGTAGTCTTTCAAGTTCAGCTTTTGGGTTTCGAGGAAGATGAGCTTAATGTAGTAATGCATGACTTTTCGAAAAAGGATACAGGAAATTTGCCATATAGAAAGCTGTTTGTGATATATGTATGAGTACCAATTTTATTTATTACCATTTGTGTATATAGAATGATTCTGTACATAAAATCGTTATCATTCTTCCTCATTCTCAAAATCTAGAATTGAAGAGGCTATTAGACTTAAGATTTATGTTTTATGTATCTGAAATATTTAAATATATTTTATTGTAATCGCTTTAAATAAATCATTTTAATTCGCTATAATTTTGTTATATAAAAGTACCATGCAAAAACATTGAAATATTTATTGTAAATATACGTTTGAAAAGGAAAAAGGGGCCAGTTTTAGTAGCATTTCAATTCCAGATTTCGACCCATTTCTCTGAGCGCGATTACACGGTCCCGTGCCCGCCATGTAAACGCGCTCGAACCTCCTTAGCGCCAGGACGTGCCGCTTTCTTGACACCGCAAAGATATGTAAGTATAAGAGCCGGTTTGCAAAAAGAAAAGAGCACATTCTAAAAACAATGTAAGTATGAAAGTAATCAAGCAGGTGATTTAAAAGATGTTGTTCGCAGCCTGGGCGAACGAACTAGTCCCGGACCAACTGGGTAAAGGGCGTGTGATATCAAAGAATAGAGAATAGGGCGTTCACCCCTCAAGTACGGTATCGGACCGCTAGTTGCCAGCAGCGCTCCTATCGATTATCCTTGCACTTACGTCACACGGATGCTGTAATCTAGTAGGTGGTTGTAGATCGTCCTTTCGGCAACGGCCTACCTAACATCGGGTCTCGCTACATTTTCTCAAAACACACGGCCTAAAACGTCCTCTCGATAATTATTGATGATTCGCCCCGTTCTAATCTTGTAAATAGCGGTGTTTGCGAACCAGTCACTCTCTCTACGAACAATCCAAAATCCTGCGATTCGACACGAGACTGAATAAATTAAAATTCGGCACCGAAATGCACAAGGGCAGTGTGTACACTTAACACCCCGTACGCGTGTTTTCTTTCCACTGATGTTGCGGTCCTCCTAGACGTAAGTATCCAGTCTCCATCATCTTAGACCAACACACTTTAAATCTAGACACTGGTCATAAATTCGCAAGTTGATAAATAGACGCCCCCGTTGTTTTTTTTTTGTTCTTTCAATTGAGTACATGCATATAAGAGATGTACGTGAATTTGATTTCCCTTGGGGTGTAACGGAACTCTGTCCTCATTGTGTTTGCATCTTTAAAATTGCTTTTCACATACACACAAACGTGTACATATTTGATGATAGGTTTAATTGAAATTTAAAGAAACGTGTACCGTTTGGGAATATAATTGCAATCGGCCGATCAATATCGCAAAAGTGCATTTGTAAATAGCAATTAGTGTTCCGGTCTGTGGGGGCGGGTTCAATAAACCGCTGTGATATTCTTTTAAATAGGTAATATTTCAGGATTTGTACACGGCAATCCCTTCTCACTAATGTTTATCAACCTGACAAGTCGGCTTCTCAGCCATCTAATCCACGTATAATCCACCGCATGAAATATGAAAATTCGACCCGCTTTTCATGCCCCCGAAAAATGCCTGCCTGCCGCTGATTTATTCATATGGAATCAGACACATACAACAGGGCCGGAGAGAGCGTTTCGATTTTGTATAATTGATTTCGCGATAGCACTCTGTGTCCCTATAAAGCAATAATATGCTTGTTAGAAATTCAATTTTATATCGTTTCTCGGTTCACTTGCCACAATCTTAGATAATATGGGAAATCTTCAAATTTGAAATGGAAATTTCCCTAAAGTTATACACTTACTCTCACCTGGAAGTAAGCGGTACTTGTCTGGTTCGGTTCTTCTTCGAAATTCACTCATTTACTTATACGGTTCGAAAGAACATTCGAATGCAAACTTAATAAAGCACTGAGAAGCGGCATTTACACACGGAATGGGGGGCATTTTTGATTAATTCATTTTTATTCAAATTTCCTTTATTGGACGAAAACTTTTCTCACTATACAAACACACAAAACTATAGTTTAACGAGTTGTCTCTTCTATTCCAGGACTGCAGCACAAAAAAATCAGATAACTTCATTTTTCTATTATGAGAACTGATTAAACTCTTTTTGTGTAAATTGTAAAGTCGTAAACATGTTGATACGGTGGAAAAATAAAGACAAAGACAAGGACAAATGTGATAAAACATCGAACCAGAAACAGAATTCGTCAGGATCTAAAAAGAAAAGAAAATTCGGCAGAGACGGAGGTATAGTGTCACTGTTGCATGAATGTTCTAGTTTGTGCATGAATTTAATTTCAGTTTGTTTTGCGTGATTTCCGTGACTAAACAGGATAGTTGGCAACTTTTATCACTGAATACGAAGTGCGTTTTTACTCCTACACCTCAAACAGGATCAGGCAAACTAGAAAAGCGCACCAGCATGTTTTTTGTCCTGAAAATGATCAGTCGCTGAATTTTTTCGGCAAACGGATCCAATTTCGCTCCCTTTTCGCATTTTTCCTCAATGTAAAATGGAATAATTCCTAATTTCCGATTATTTAGCTTACACAACGCTGATTACTGGCGATAATTACACTATCACTGTTGATATACCTATCCATTTATAATTAACTACCACATATTAACTACTATTATCTGGTTGAAGCAGAGGATATAGTAGAATTTAGGATTTAGGTCAGCAAGAACATTTTTACATAGAAATCAATAATTCGTTTTATAAATTTTTTAATAAGCACTTTATCCGGCTATCAGAAAGCCGCGCTTAGAAAATATTTACAGCAAAAACTTTAAGAAACACACCTTTCCAATCCGCACGGCGCCCACTAAAACGGGCACTTTTTCCCCCGAGTGCGAATTTTTAATTAACCAGAGAGGATTTCAATTCAAACATACTGTGAGCCCACCACACGGTTTAATAGAATTTCAGATCAATTGCGGCAAAAATGTTCAATTTGAATGTTCAAGTATTTTTTGTTTGTTCATAATTCGGGGCGATGGTCGCTTCCGGCAGTTTTTCTATGGGTCAATTGCAAAGACGGGCGATAAGATGCGAATGTGAGGACAAGGATATTGGCAGGACAACATGTTTGTATATTACATGACCGTTCGTAACCCAGTTAGTATATCCCAGGTATATTTGAAGAAAGGCGAGGGAGGCATGCGCTTCAAACAGCAACCAAACACACTATGGGAGGCTGCGGATTGCCTACAACAGTTTACCGACAACAGGTTAACATTTACGTCCACCGGTCGGCTGATTGTTTTCCTAGTAGTCGAGGAAAAGTGACAAAATTTCGGAAAAATGCGTAAGTTTCATGGTGCGGTACTAACATGTGCGCATTCGCCATTTTTACGAAAATCCTTCGACCTTTTGGATACGACAGTTTGAAATGTGTGGATTTTCGGCCGTAATTAAATACCTGGACACACTGCCAATTGAATCGAATTTCAAACAACGCAGTACAATCGAAATTGAACTATTTACCGTGTTTTAATTGAATAATTGCATTTGTATTCGCAGTGAGGTAAACATGTTCGTTTGGAGGCAGTGCGTTTCTCTTGAAGGTGAGTGGAACAATGTAATGCCCTTATGAAATAGTAACGAAGTCAGGAATATCGCATAACACTAACTTGTTACAAGTTATGTCTTGTTGTTGCGAAAAAGTATGCTCATCATTTTTCACAACAGGACGAATTTAATACCGCATTCTAAACTGGCATTAATTAAAAGTGCTAAGGAAATTAATTACAGATAAGGACCACACTTGGTGAATTGCATCATTTGTCTTTGCTGCCGTGCAAGAATAATGGTTGGTTCGGTCAGGAAATGTGCACCTTCCGCAAAAGTTGTAAATTTGATTTTGCACCAATTACAGAGTTTGGAGCGGGAAAAAAGAGCGGCAATATAGTCGCAAATTGACGAGCGCACAATATTTGCCGGAAGATAATTACTTGCCAAGAAGTTGTAGCCGAATAAAAGGCGAATAAAATACGGTGGCGGCTGCGAAGCGGTGTGTTCAGATATAGGGATCCATATTCGGGGGTCGTATTTATAGCCTGTACAACTACAAGTTTACCCTGCAACATCTCCCACTCACCCCCAAAGGAATACTCCATCTCAGTAATACTTGATATATATTTGTATAATGGAATTTTATTTATGCACCAGCCATATGATACCTCCGGCGTCTTGTATACCACCTGAAAATCCTAATTGTGACGATCAATGTGTCTCTACATTCTAATGTTGATATTGAATTGACCTAAAATTATGCAATCAATGAAATGTAATGTGACGGATCGGAGTTTTCACACTGAATTCACTTGAAAGCGACTCTTTTTTATTACTTCCCTCAGCAAACTAATCAAGTGCGAGAGCTCCTTAAAATCCCACTTCATATTGCAAGTGTTAAAGAACGGACCAATTGTCGATAAATCAATATTTATCGCAAATACTCTCGTCGCTTATTAAATACAACCCATTTGCTTAACTTTACATTGTACAATTATTTATTTCCTGAATAAAAACGCTGTCCGATTACAATCTCCTAAATGGCACGTTGTCGTTTCGCAAAGATTATTATTTCGATTAGAGTGTGACCTTTCACATGCCAGTAAATTAATCTTCTAGACTGGAATTTACTTGAGAATTTGTTCAAGTTGCGAAAAGGTGAATAGAGCGCTTTTACACTGAGTTATGAATGAATTAGAAAAAAGGCGCCAATTGACTGACTGTGTGACCAAGAGGCGAGTGTCCCATACCGGCCATGGGGTCACCAGAAAATTGTGTTTACTGTAAAAGTAGTAAAGTATAATCTGGGGGTGTGTTTCAGCTGACGTTCTATTATCGACCTCTGGTAACGGGGTGCAACGTTGCGTTGGGCGGATACAAAACTCTAGTCACGCGGTGTACGCCGTTAGTTGCGGATCTGTGGTGCGTCGTCGCATCTTTTCTCCTTAAAGCAAATATTTATTTGACACTTGGTCCCGTTTATTAATTGTTTATAGTTATCCAAAACAGTGTACGAGAGCCGCTTTTCGTTCCCCAAAGGGCAAAGTGCGCAAAAATGGTGCCGGTTGCGTTCCGAACATAATTCGCTCGTTAGTAATTAACTTATTCCCCCAATTTCGAGCAATTAAATAATGGTTCTGGTGTTCATTGTCTCATGCAAGTACCTATTCGCAAGGATTATGCTTGAAATGCCATCGTATCCCGAAAAAGTCCACACATTTTCCATTTTCAGCAACATGTGGCAATTCGTACGCAAAAACCGTCTCTAGCTGTGTGCTATCGATTCGAAAAGTGCTCCACCAGTCCTCGAAATGGCATTTAGTAGAAAATCATGATACAATATAATAATATATAAAAAAACGACCCGTCTAGAAATCTTTTTATTTGTTTGCGTGCTTCTGTATTCCTTCAACCGCACTAAACTCGCCCGCTCCTTTATTCTCGTTTCGAAGAAGCTTCATCCTATACCGCACAAAGGGAATATTATCTCTGTTCTCCGGTTTGAAAATATTTTTAAACGCATACCGAAACGGAAATAGACGTGGAAACTTGCTTAATTTGAAAAATTTACTTAAGTGAAAAAAAGTAACTTGTTGATTGTAATTATCAAAATGGGGCCCTGTTTCCTGGCTGGAAGCGATCCGATAATTCCATAACAATTCGAAATGGTACAACGTTTGCTGAACACGCAATTCAAGGGCGTTTCCAGCCCGGTTATTAGGGCCAAAAGCTCGTAAAATACATAAAAAAAGTAACGGCCAGTGCAACGAACTCCGCGTTTTAACCCTTACAACTAGGCGATCTATTTCTAACCGCACACAAACAGTAGCAAAGCAATTGTAAAAAGGCACAAATGCTAAGCACATGTAATCAATTGTATCTGTTTCAGTCGCCCAAACCGTTAATACAGTGAGTTACTTATTCTCAATTCATATTAAGTGCTTGGCTTTTACTTAAAAAAGGCGTAGAAAATTTAATAACATTGTTGACATGTTTGTTGGTCTCATATGTTGTTAATTAAGTTGTGCACTCTCTCATCTCGGTGGCGGACTTGTAATACAAACCACGTTTGACTATTAATGTCCACATATTCCCGCTTTTGGCGTATACAAGGCCTAATTGAAAATCGTTTTTCTTGGTGAAAATGTGCTCGAGATGCAGTCGCTGCTGTCGCAATAATAAAGAAGATGATGAGGACGTACCATCATCTGAGACGTGCTCAGGTACATGTATAGACTTGGATGCTGTGTGCACTACTTTCTCTTTACACACACTGAACATTTCAGTTCTGTTTATGATATTAATTAATCCCATACAATACAGGGGATGATATTAATTAATCAACGCATTTCTCTAACACTGAAAGCTTCCAAACATATAGATGAGCGCTGAAAGAGAGTTTATAAATAGGTAGATTGAATGGGAGTCTTTTCGAAGGCGGGCAAACGAACTTTTGCTCTTTTACCTCAAAAAAACCAAGCAAAAGCACATTTACACCAACCACCACCCAATAAATCTTATTATCATTAGCTTTTAACCTACTTTTCAACTGGCTCCTGTTACATGATTTATTTGCTCGCAATTTGATTAAAATATGTCGTGTTTGGCAAGCGCGCGCTTTTAGTTAGAATATTACTCTATGTAATAATATCGATAGTTAATGTGTTTTTATTTTCATTATAGAGGAGGAATGGAACAGCGATGGAAAGTCCGGAAGAGGCGGCCTATCCGGCAACGAGAGTGGTGAGTACCTTTTAGTTTTATCGAAATTCAAGCGCGTTTTTCTTACCCCCATCAACTATATAATAACCATTAAAATGTACTGTGTAAATAGTACACCACCCAAGTTCTACTATAGTAGAATAATCGAGACATTGACAAGTCGCCTGCGCACCGTCTCGCCTCGACTACACTGCGAATGTGGTGAGTATCGTCGGGCGACGGCGTCCCGACGCCCAACTCACTCTAATTCATCGCACAAAAACTGCACGCGCTCACTCAGCTGTCCAATCGTTCCACTATCGTATTTTAGTGTGGTGTCTTATACACATTAAATAGTCGTGTATGTGTTATTAAAATCGAACCGAATCGACGGTTTTGATTAATTAATCGGTTTGTTGTGAAAAGTTTTCGTGTACAGTGCTGGAATGAATAGGAATAAATTGTAAGGCGCTTGAGTTTAGGGTAGTCTTCATTCAGTAGGGAAAAAGTCGATAAATTGCCCCCTTAATGCATGAATTCTTATCACACACGGTTCGCTGTTTCGAGTTGTGTGCTCGATAATGTTTTTTTCCCTATTGAATGTTTAGACTACACAAGTTCAACATACTGTTTATGTTGAAAAAGTTTTAGATGAGATTATTTTGTAAACATTCTCTACCGAAATATAATCGCCCAAAGATGATTTATTTTTTTAAAACACACTTTTAGAAAATGTACAACACCATTTTAATGGCGCAAACATTAAATTCTAGAGAGCCTCTAAATAGTTTTGTGTGAAGGCACATTGAAAGTGTTGTTATTGATTTTTACTCGATCATTGCCACATTATCTTCTCCAAGTCGATTCACTGTATATACAAACATGTAATAAAATATTCAAAGCAGAATTTAATGTTGGAAAATAGAAATTGTAAAAGGCGCGGATCGAACAAAATCCAAGACTTGCAGTGTATTTTCCCGTTTATTGTGATACACATGTTATGAAATTTTCTTTTATTACCGGCTATAAACACAGACACATTTGCTATTCCATAATTTATTTATCCGACAAGAGAAAGTCTTCATTACAACTATTCGACGATACTATCGTTGTCTCACTAGCATTTCTCAGCTTATCGTCCACGATTAAATTTGTCTGATTCATAGCCACATGAAATAGCGACTTGTTAATCCATTCCACGCACAGTAAGTCACTTGAAGTAACATGCTCGTACATTTGTGTACTGTCCTCCCTCCTTTCCACCCTCTTCTCTTTAACTTCTTTATGTCGTTTCTTGAGTCTGTGACCGAAGACAGTTTTCTTCAGTCTGCTAGTGGCAGCTTGGTTCACCACTGTTTGCACATCGCAGTCCACTCTCGATTCAGGCTCAGTCTGAATCGCAATTGGGACACCTTCCCGACACACCTGCGTCTCTACATCCACCATCTCCTTCTCATTTCTGGACCGAATTTTGACGTTCTTCAATCTTTTCGCATCTGTCGCTAGAAAACTTCTCTTATCCTGCTCGTTATCCGTTTTGGACGTATAAAGTGTCATAATGGTCACATTCGTTAAGTTCTCATCGATAATCGGCTCGTCTAACACTTGGATGAAACCGTCCAAGTCCATTTCCGCCACATTTTTATACTCTACTAATGGCGATTCGATGGAGTTTAGAAGAAAGTCGCAATCATTCTTCAATTCACTTATGGTTCTACAGTTCGTATCCCGTCCAGCTGTCCTCTTAGAAGAGGAACGCATTTTCGACCGTTTTATGACATGAAATTTTGATTTTTGTTGACATTTCCCCCAAAACTGGTACGTCAGTCAGACTGTGAAATTTCTAATTGGATTTCATCTTCATCCCAAACTCTCTAGCATTATTCATGCAGCTGATATATATTATGGTGCGAAATGCAACTGGTGAAGCGTCGCGTGTTGTTAATCAATTTATTAAAAGTGGAAATAAAAATAATTAAGCCCTTTAGGGTGCCTTTCTCCATTTCAATTGAACACAATTGTTGAGACCTTTCGTCAAGAAAATTCTTTAGGTTTACCCTGATGGGGGTGTATATAGTATCTGAAAGGCCCTCCCTCTCGGTCTTTGCTTTAAAGTGGATAGACGCGTCTGCTGAGACATTTTCAATCAATATATGCACGGAATCACGGAGAGTGCACCTAATTCGAGGAGTCCGCGATTTTTGGTCGGATCGTGCGCCTCCTCAAGTGCTAATAGATTATCCTCTGGGCCAAAACAAACTTCCTTTCTCCATCCAAAGAAAAGTTTAATGGTACAACTTAAGTTTGTTGAACATTAATGAAGCATTTATAAAGCCCTGGCTCTCGAACATAAAGTACACCAGCCATTACTTTCATAACAAAATCTTAAAATATTTACCACTCGTAATACATTCCTGTGTATATAAAATGGAATAAAAATAGCGCATTACACCTATATACAATGTTTATTAGTTGGATGTCTTTTAAATGGGTGTACCATTATTAATATTAATTCCCCATGAGCGTGTAATGTGGTAATTTTAAAATTAGAAAAGTGGGTCAAGTGTGTGCCTCCAATTTGTAAGTTGGGGCAGAAAAAATACACATAACATCACAATCCGCTGGTCATGCTGTAAAAATAAATTCATTTTACCGAATAGTTTTAAAATATTTCCTATCATGTTAACTTGTTGGCGCTCGTACAGCGCGCACTAATGTAAATCTCCATCGGTTACATTTCGTATTCTCGTATGTTATATTGACTTGCCACTGATTGTGACCGGGACTCTAATGCGTCTACTGCCATCAAATTTAATTATTCATCTAATGTAATTAACTAATTGTTAAACGAACCCTCGATATTTACATTCACTTTGCTTGCAGAAAAAGCGACCGGTCTCAAAAGTCGCTATTTAACATTAATTAAAAATCAATCTTGTAAAAAGGGGACGCCAGTAGATCGATATCCGTACAATTTTGTACGAGAAATGAATGCTGTAATGGTGAAAATTACTTAATATCCCCTCGTTTTCAGGCCGCAGCGACAATGAGGGTGAGGTGAGAGGCAGAAGTCGAAACACACGTCGTGACGACCCCAGAAGACACACTTTAGGTGCCGACCAACAATATATGCCAATGGCTGGCCAAGGGGGACAATTAGCCCGCACGATGGACCTTGAAGTAAGTCACTGTAAATTGCAATTGCTTGTTTGCATGTTTCCCATTTCGTGCAACTGTAAATATGTCACAATAAATTCGAGTAAATAGAACAAGTTTTAAAAGGAAATTATTTCTGTTACAGACATATTTCACCAAATCGGTAAGTGCTTTTATGTAATAATGTATGTTGTCGTTGTCTATATGTCTTCCTATACCATTTTATTCGCTTCCCCATAATCGACCGAAAGGAGAGAGAGCTAAAAGTTTTTATGACCGTTTCAGACTGTTTAAACAATAAACCCCCCCGACTTTATGTACATATTTGAATTGAGAATTTCGCTTGTATTTTGATCACACTAGAAATAACACAGTAGTGGGAACAGTGCTAGTCCACATATTACATGACCTCATCAATTAAGAGAGCTTAAAGTTTATTAATGCCCCGGTCAGTTAGTCCCCAGTCGTATTCTAATTAACTAGACTCAGTGAATCGAAAATTGTTTTTTCTATAGAAAAAAAGACCGCTTTTCAGTACGCCTCTCTGTAGTAGTGATTTTACTTTGTGATCAAATTGAACCGGAAGCATGTCAACGCAAAGTATTGCCTCGTTACCACCCGAATTGGAAATGACGGCTCGTTCAATACCGTTTCTAGTATCGAAAAGGAAAACCGATACACTTAATACTAGCGGAAATGTCGATCAATGCCGTCCGAACAGTGTACGGAAATCCAATTTGACTAATTCCAACACATACTCAAATATCTTGACAAACAATCATCGCACTTTGTTTAAATTGTCTGAAACGTCGCTCCGTGTAACGGAGAATCAACCCGTTAATTTTCGGATTATGTTGCATGCGGCTGACCAGCTGACTTCTGCCAGACCCAGAAAGGTAAAATAACCGGGAGCAAAATGATATTAAAGAAAACCGCATTGTAGCTCTGCTTCCAATCATAGCAGCATTTGCAGAACGAATCTGGTTTCTTTTAATAAACAAATCGATAATTTAAATCAAACTGGAAATGTAACATGTTGTATGTTAGGGCCAACCTCGCGGATATCCTCCACCCTCGAACGCGATGCTTTTCGATGACGATCCGGGCATAATGTCGGAAGTGGAGACGAGTTCGACGGGCTTCCGACGAGGTGGCAAACAGCGTAGTTCGCTTCCTGTGGTGCGAACTCCCAGCAAAACACTCGAACGACCGTTAGGTACGGATATTCCCATGTGAATCCGCATCCATCTTATGTTCATCTCTATTCGCAGGCTTAGTGTTCCTTCAGTACAGGAACGAGACGAAGAGAGCACTTCTACCGAACGAGATCACCTCAATTGATACAGTAAAAGCGTTGTTTGTACGCTCTTTTCCCAAACAACTCACCATGGAGTACTTGGATTCGCCTAATGTGAAGATCTATATACACGACTCGTCAAAAGACATGTTCTACGAGCTGGAAGACCTCAGGTACAATCCTAACATCCCTTAGATACACATTTACCCTACTCTGTTTAGATCTCATTTGCGAGAGATCCGAGATCGATCCGTTTTGAGACTATTTGAGTCCGCTGACGTAACTGGAGGACTACCGATGGCGGGCATCGGAATAGCTGGCGGTGTGGGACACTTTGAAGATCCGAGCTATTTCTCCGAGCCGGAATTCGACTCGGAATACCAACACCAGCACATACATAAAAGCAAAGTAAGTGCCATTTAATTATTAAAATAGTTTTATTTGCGAAAAAATAAAATTAATTCATAAATAAAGACAACAAAATGACAATTAAATTGAATGAAAACAATGTATAACAAATGGCGCGACGTATACTCATATAGGTATAATTAGACTATTACGTATATATGTATGTACAAAAATAACTGGATTACGTGAAAATACTAAAACGCTTTACATATCGGCTGTGCGGGTATGAGGAAAGCGCCCGAATACAATTTCTTCGGCACATTTCTCCAGCCGAAGACGAGCGCTTTATCGAACGGCTCCTCATCACAACCAGAACACAAATTCATCACGGCCATCACTTCCGCTTCGGCGGGTTCACGTTCCTCTTTCTGTTTCTGTAACTGTTGAACGGGCTCGTTTTGGCCTATGCTTGCCAAACCGTCCAAAAGACTTTGCTCATACGGAATGTCCGAGTCGAGGATCGTACCGCCTGCGAGGAAAAGTTCGCGTTTGTTCTGCTTTTTATTCGGTGTTAATTTACGTCCAAACTCTATTGAACTGTCGCTCTCTTCTCGTTTGAATAATCGATGTGAATCGATCTGTTGGGTGTTATCAATAATTTGCACATTAGCGGGATTGACGAGAGACGAATGCACCAAACCGCTCGTACTTAGCGGTTGACTAGAGTATGGATTGGTGTCTTGAATCTGTTGCGGGTCTTGTAATTGGAAGAAGGACTGTGAGATGACTTGCGGCTGTGGAGGCTGGGGCTGTTGTTGCTGGGCGCCTTGGGAGAGCTGTTGTGACACCAGACTGCCTATAAACTGTCCATTGAGGAATTGCGCATTGAATTGCTTGCCGGCCACTAGCTGAGGCTGAGGCTGTTGTGGCTGACCGCCAGCAAAGTTTATCCGCACCATTGGATTAATTTGGCCGCCAGTTAAAAGTGGATGGGTTGGCAATAAAGAACGAGGGGTGGTAGTGGTGGGTGGTGGTGTAGTTATTGGCACTCCATTGTGATCGAACTTGTGAGCGTGGTGATGTTTATGATCGCGATGCGCTTTGCCGGCAGTTAATGCCACACTGTACAACTGCACCATGGTGATCTCACCCAACATACCACCCGAACCCTTGGGAGCCTCTTTGCCCTCTTGGAAACCACCACCCACTTGGCTCTGCTCCTGTCCGGAAATCGCCAGACCGCCAGACGGGATCACGTGGCCCACCAACTGAAACAAATCGAATTAGAGGGGATACGACGGCGATTTTTTTCGATGAATTACTCTGTTGTGGAAGCCGCGTCCGACGCGCTCCGCATTGACCCAAATTTGCCATTCGCCCGTCTTTCCGTTCCAACTCTGGCATGTGTGGTACCAGCGATTTAGGCGCAGAGGGTAATTGAGGCGGTAGAACGTGTGACCCTCCACTGAGAGGCTAAAGTAACTGGAACGTTCCGTGTTTGAGACCCAGGAGTAGATCGCTCTGGGCTGGTCGTGCACTGTAATCATGTTTAAAAGTGTCGTACGAATGAAAGTCAGATTATGCATAACCGCCAGCTGTTCTTCTAGAACGCATGTTCAATATGCGATATAGACGTTGTGAATAATTTCAACTTTCTTTTTAATGTTATTTTTTTCTACTGTAATCGATCCTGAATGCGGATGGATATATGAATAGTGGATGTGTTATATAAGAGAGGATCGGCGCGCAATCATTTGTGAAATGGCGCTCACTGTGCGCCAATATGCGTTCATAAAATTAGCCGGCATCCCTTTTTAGAGCCATTAGTTTACTTACCCGCATAGGAGAACAACGGATGATCATTACTGTGATTAATGAATTTCGTCCAGAAGCACAAAGTGAACTCTTTCAATTCAGGAATTTCCGTTTTATATTGGATATACTGGAAGTAGAGATCCTGTGTGAAGCCGACTTTGTATACTTCGCATTGATCGGTGGCGGGGCCGTGGAGTGGACTGGCCCCCTGGTAGCCCTGTGCTATTAGACTGGTGAAACTCGGCTGAGATGGGGCTTTGGCGAAGTGTGTTTCCGGCACGAAGACCGGCTGCCAGTTGTCCACTTCGATGCAGTGGATTAATGGCAGTAGGAGCAGAACTGTGACCGCCAAGTATCTGATGAACTGTTGCATTTTCAAAATCTTTTAAGCGCTGTTCATCTGGAAAGTAAAAGTGATGTATGGGTTGTAAGGAGGAGAGCGTGAAAAATTCGCCCGTTTTTCGTGTTTTTAGATATACAATAAAATTACCTACGTTTTAAACAAGCACAATTATCCAGCAATTATATTGAGCGCTTTCTAAAAATTTTCGCTTTTTAATTTTTTATATTCATAAACTGATTGAATGGGATTTTTTTGGGGATTTATTTCTATTGGTATTCGATAAAGTATTTTTATTGCGTCCCGAAATTGGTCGTTAAACTGTTTTACAACAGTAAAACAACGGCAATGTGTATCCATCGGGGATTTAAACGAGATTGTAAATAATTATATTGTGTTTGGATAAGCTGATATTGAAAGTAAAAGGAAAATATTAATGAACTGCTATGAAAGTTCCGTTTTGTGGATTTGTTGTTCGGAGAATTTTAATTAGAGCTCTCAATCAATCGATCTGTGCGAAATTCGGCTATGTGAAAGTTTATTGATTAGCAGGTGCATTTTTTTCCAGTTTCCATTTCAACCGGACTACATTTTGACCTTTTACATTCCTAGACGTAATGTTATCTAATAATTTAATATTATGTAAAAGGTGGTGAATTGGTAATTTTCTCAAAAAAAAAACTCAATTTATTATCGATTGCATTTCACTCTTATTGTTACAGATTAGAATTGTTTGTAGACTTTCATACAAGGACATGTAACCAAGTTTTAGTACAAGTTTGTTGAGTGGAATTGCTTGTGCTAGTTGTGAGTAATAGATTACAATTTCACCGGTTAATCGTATTTGTTTTTTCATAATTACATTACCACAACACTTTATTTAGCAATAATTATCTAAGATTAATTCGTTTTTTCCATCAATAGTAATTCCAGCCTTGATTCCAGCAACGCAAAGTATACATGAATAATTGCATTGAATTAACATTACCGCATGTGGTTTCCTACAATAGAAAACGTTCATAGAGAGATAATCTGCGTACTTAAAATGATAATTAAAAAAAATTGCACACAGTTTTCGCCCAGAAAATGACAATCTCCCTTGTTCATTATTCTATTCTTGTGCAAAACTTGCTAATTGAGGGAGCTGTTGCAATTTTGGGGAAACACAAGTTTTACAACAAAGACGCGCCTCTTTATTATACCCACTTATTAGTTGTTAGTTACTACCTGGATTTGTTTACGTATGCATGAATTTAATTTTTCTTTGCGATTTCGTAGCCAAGTTACGTACATTAACATCCTCACGTTTTGTAAACAAAATTGGACTTTCTATAACGAATTATGATAAGACGCAAAGTTAAATGCTTGTTATTATGCAAACCAGTAATTTAGTCTAATTAATTTATGAAACCGCGTTTAACAGTGGCTCGAATAGCGTGTGTTTCGAGTCTTTTATGCGTTAAATTCCGCTCATAAGAATTATCAGCCGTAATCAGGTGTGAATTTATGGCTAGAAAGTTCATGGCACTGTGATAAAAGCTTTTCGCTGCAAATTCATTAGTGGTCACATGGAATAATTCATCGTTGTCAATATCATACTTACAACCAGAATAGAAGAAAAATCCGCAAAATTCACAAAACAAATCACACAAACCGTATGTCGCACAAAACTATGGAAAATCGCGCACTCGGAGCGTCTTTATTCTTCGGCCGTCTAAGAAGTTGTTGCTTGGAAATGGAAGTCGCGTGTGTCCTAGTCAATTCTTCTTGCATTTACCTCAACTGTAGCAACATCCATCGAAGAGGGGGCACATTTTACTTTCCCTTTATCTTTAAACTTCCATTTACAACATTTCCCAATAATCACCGTGCTGCGCTGTTACACAAATTTGTCCGGATTTGGAATTGTGGCACTATCTCATATAATACTCGAAACTAGTTTACAACTACCGATTAGAGATTTGGCCGATGGAAATTCCATTGGAATTGCACCACTGTTTTATGCATCAATATACCGTTTTCGGTGACCTCTGCGACGTGCTCCACATAAATTGTCATCTAGTCGCTAATTATGCGAATGTGAGCTAATTCGTTCTCGATTACATTTTCACGTGCGTTTAGTGATTAGTGCAATGTTTTTCTATTTCTCCCCGAGCTCATCACTCATATCGCTAGATGACAATTGCTTGAACATACCTACTTCCGTTTTTCAGTTAATTTTAATAATATGCATTTCCGATTTCACTTGTCGAGGTGCGGTCCCAAAAGTTGAGTTTATGTAACGTTTTATTACATAAAAAATATCCAATACTTCCGTAAGTGATTTATTAGCGACTTTTGTCGCAAGTCCTTCAAAGGACAATAACAGTGTGGCTGTGTATTAACCGTGACCGTGAACAATTGTGGTCAATCTTTCAAACTATTAATGGAAAAGATCGCGTAATTGTATAAATTAATCCCAATCCATTATGGCAATGACTGAAAAGCAAAGTGTTCTTGTCTGTATATCCACATTAGAGTCTTTAAATTATATTTTCTGTATGTATATGTACTTTCTAAATAATCATTAATTCCGAATACTTATGATTAAATTAAATAGTGTGGTTGTATACATTTGAAACGAAAATTGGATTTAGAGCGCATTCAAGCGAGGATATAATAGTTTAGCAGAACGGTTTTACTTGCTGAAGATTGATCCTATGCAGAACGCATTTTATGCGTACTTATCTTACTCAATTCAATTATTGACTTATTATGATTAACAAAATTGAATTACTTTTCTTTTGAGAAGACTTTCTACTTTTTTTTTCAAATAAGGCGATCGCATTTTAAATTTAATTACTCTATAGTGATCAAGTTGTAGAAATTGAAAGTTGTATAGTACATATGTAATAATGCATGTAATATATGCGGTAATGATTATTTAAAAGAAACATTAAGACGCTCCTTTTGTGGAGGGCCTCTTGGAGGCGCTTATGAAATTGCACAAAGAACCTTAGTCATAGTAAAAGTTTTCGAATCTGGACTGCCTACGCATAAACTGAGCAATTGGTCCGCTTCGAAAGAGTTCAATAGTCGCTGTTAAATTCGATTTTAATTTAAATGTCGATTCATTATGTAGGTGGGACAAACATACGTGAAAAATGTACTTTTTCCTTCACTTTTGCGATAGCCAAGTCCGTGACCAGCTTGCAGATAGTTGTTACTTTTTCAAAAAAAGTATTGTTTTCGGGGCGATTTTTTTCAATCTCTCTTCATGTGTATTTAGTGAGAGTGCAAATATTATTCGGTAGACAGACGAAATTTCATGCATTTTACTTTCGTTTGCACATGCTGACTCTTTCTACGTTTTTAATTAAACAGCATTTCATAAATTGTTTAATTACATTTGTAGACTTTTCCGTGTAGCGATGTTTTATGGTATGCGATTTTTAGCGAGACTTAATTCTAGATATATCCATATTTTCCATATATTAATTGTTGCAAAAACTTAATAGGCTATAAAACCATAATAATTTACACACAATTAACACCCGACACATATTTTGGTCTAATAAATTACAATGTTATTATTTTTTGGGTGTACAAGAAAATCGGCTTGCCGTTAATAATTAATTAATAAACAACTATATAGAAAAGAAACTGAAACCAATTTAGTAATTACAATTTCATCAAAGTAAATAAAAAATGTGAAATATTATATTATACTTGTTCACTTGTTTACTTAATTTATTGCTTATTAAGATAGAATGTTACTTTTTTGATTGATTTTCATTCCAATGCAAGTATAATAATTCGGATTGCGACATTTTACCTTTTCAAAGGTTATTTATTCACTCAACATAACACAGACTCCCTTTCTCTGCTCTCTAAAGGTGTTCCAATTTTTGATAAAAACAATAAGCGACCCGAATAATGAATTTACATTAACAATAACGCTTTGAATATTCGGTAATTCTTGACTTAATATTTAATTAGGCACGTAATAGCGTCAAAATTCTTATTGGAATAGAAAGTACTTCGATTTCAACATGTTCCTCGTCTAATGGGGGCTTATTTAGGTTTTTTGGGCCGAAAATTAAGACTGTAATCAATAACCTCCTTATTCGGTTACTAAACAACCGTGTAATTGAACTTGAAATATCAAGAACGACACCTTGAACATTTGTTTCATTGTTATGTATTGGATTTCGTAATCTCATTATTATTAGCGATATATTCTTCTCGAGCGCATTATGAACACAAGGTTAAAAAATGAGAATAAAGACGCCTAATCATTGTGTGGATTTGAATAATTAGTATAAACATCATTGTGCATGCCAAGTTGAGTAAATAGTAATAATTTCCTTTCACTTTCCGCATCATGTCGAAAAGATTTTATTATTATGTAAAAAAGAACGCAAAACAAGAGTTTATTTTATTATTATACGATTTCCAGGGAATTATACAATGCATTCATAGCAATTCTCATTCACTCTTGTCATAAACTGCAATTAATGTTGGACGAACTATCGGGAAAATGAGTTTCGAATCTAATTTTAGGCTTTTAATTAATATCCGTCGCATTTGCAGCTCGTTTTCTTTCAATTAAAAATTCACAAGTGCACATTTTAGCGCACTTTTATCAATAATCACATCGGTCTAATTAAATTTGCTCTGCTATTAAGTGGCCATCCAACAAAACGAGCTCATTTCATTGCGTTTTTTTTTCTCCTAAACGAACTGCCGCTTCCTCAACTGCATAGACTTTTTTCACATTTTTATAAGCAAAACGGAAATGATTGTAAATAGGAGACGAGCAAAATTGGAAATGACTTTCACATACAATTTTCGAAAAAAAAATCAGTATATGTACAGTAATCTCTTTTAAACCTTATACAAAAATCAATCTGAATTGTTCACTTTTCATATATCCCATTTATTCTCCTATAATTGCATATTTTTAACAGAAACATCTAATATGCTTGAACGAATCTTCAACAATTTTGTAACAAGTGCACTGCTAACTAAGTCTGAAATGTTAGTTGCCTAAGTACTAGTTCAATTAAGCGAGTATTTTATCGATTAACACTGGCATTTATTCTTCTCTCGACTCTTTTTCAACTCTAACGCTAATTTATAGCCCAATTCCGGCCGTCTATCGTTCCCCTCGACCATAGCCTTCACTTCTCTGGAATGCGCCACCAAACCATGATTGTTGCAGATTGTGTTTTTTGTCTTTTCGATATCGAGCAAATCCACACCCCGACAACAGTCCTCCACTAGAACGGTTCGAAATCCGCTCGTTTGTGCGTCAATCGCCGTCGATCCTACAAAAACGGACCACTGAAACAGCCGCTTCTCTCCACTGTTAATTAAACTCACCCACGCACACATCGTACGCCAATCCACACACAAACACATCGGTGATGTTCCTTGATCGCAATTGCGCCTCCAGTTTGGTATCGGTCAGTTTCCTGTTGTCCCAGAACGCTGAGTACGAGTCCACGTCCGGATTGGTGCCCTTATAAATCTTCACTGCATTCTCGCACACCTGCAAATCGCCACAAAGTTGCATAAAATACGCGCAACAGGTCGATAAATCAGTCGCCTATTTGAATTGCGTCCTTACCTTCAGGTCCTTGTGCAGCTCGCTGCCCCATGTGTTTTGCACACAATGACGGGGCCACAAACGCTGCTCCATCGGCGGCACTCCATCGAAAATCACTGTATCGTATAATTTTGCCTTTTCCGCGCTGATCGGACTGGTGGGATGCAGACGCCTCAGGTGGAGATTGTCAATGAAGGATACATGGTCGCTGGGATGCCAATCGTAGGAGTAGAAAACCGCGTCAAAGGACACTGTGTCGAGGAGGGCGTTCAACGGACGCAGGATATCCTCTCCGTTTTGCTTCGCTGAACAATTTCTTATGTCCAACGTGCCACTGATGAAGTCATTCTGAACATCAATCACAAGAAGAGCAGACACTGGTCGCACTATCTGAAATTGGATGCGGCTATAGAATGAGAGTTTAGTTGGCGACCGAAGCGATTTACTGTTTTTATCCAGTTATTCCAACAATATGAGAATTCTTCCTTATCTAATTGTGAATCGTTATTCGTATCAAAGATGCGGAAGAGGTCCTTTAGGATGTTTTCCTCCAATTCGTACGAATCACCAGTCTCGTTACGGAATAAAGCACGGCACAGATTGTGGAATTCTTCTAAATCGAGTTTTCCGTCACTGGCAAAATAGATAAATATAGTTGAAAAAAGTCGATGTCTATTTGTGGAATAGATGTCGATATTTTTAGATAACGTACGAAATATTGATTAAATGTGTTTTGCGGGCGCCTGCTGATTTGTATGCTTTTATATTGAATGTTGGCGGTTTTCTAATTTAGGAGAGATTGTGTTAAAGACGGGGGAATAATGCAGAATAAACTTGCAATCACGCAATCGGGACGGTTCTTGAGGGAATAAAACGTTATAATCGCTAGGCACTCACCAAGTTCCGTTATAGTTCGCAAAAAGGCAATTAAGATTTATTATTTTATTTAGCGAACCAAAACAGAGCCGTAATGTGCATAATTTTCCAGCTTTTATATAACAGTTCGACTCTTTGTATATACGAAAAGCGAGCCTATTGAACTAGAGACGCGCTTTTAAAGTTAATGAACCTTTTTTAACGCCCTACATGCAAATTAAAGGCAAAAAATCGTTGGAAAGTTGTCGCCTAATAAACTGGCAAACGGTAATCTTTTGTTGACTTTTATTATCAGCACGATTAGCCTTCATTCAAAATTGTCCAACACAAACGATTACTGCTAGGAAGCGATAAAAAAGGCAAGAAATACCTAAAGATAAGTGTCCGAAAGCGATAAAATGTGCGTGTCGCTAACCAAAAAACAAAAATGAAACTAATAACAAAATACTAAGCTACCAGACAGCTCCCAATAGAAATGAAATAAAACGGAAACATCATTCGTACAAAATGCAATTCACATTTCATTAACTAGACTAATTTCTTGTTTACAAGCAAAAAACATTTATTCAAATCATATATTATTAACGAGCCTTTCTCCTAATCCCGTAAATAATGCACAGTGCTTCTATTTAGTTGCATATGTTTGTGTCACTAAATGAATATTTATTTACCAATTTTTATCAAACACCGTAAAACACGCTTCCATGTCGCACGTGAAATTAAAATTCACAAAATCAATGTGGTAGTGGTGAGTGGAGGTCGTCATGACTGGTGCAGTTTTAAAGGTGAAACGACGCGCCTCTGCTCTCTACTAGTATAGGAAATACGATTTTACGCTATGTACACTTTAGGTAGCCTAAAGTCGATACCCGATCCGATACTAAACACGCTAAACAGCACCAGGGGAGAAACAGTGGCGTTTCAACTCGCACCGCCTGTCACGACAGACGAATACGTATACAACGACGACTCGTCGGATTAATAGGGTAACCCTACTGATTCACGTTTTAGAAAACCGGTCAATAATACAGGCCCATTATGCCCCTTTTTTCGCATACAAAGAGGTGCTCTGCCAAGGTCATAATCGTACGTCATCCGTGATGTAACCACCAACGTCACAAATCGCTCCTGCAATTGTTTGGGAAAACACTTTATTCAACAATTAATAATATAATGCTAGTATAAATTAGGCACTGTCAGTTCATTTAAAAAACCTTAACAAATAAATAATAATCAACAGAATGGAGGTATTCTTTTGAGGATGGCACCGCCGAAAACGCGTACCGGTGTCCTTGTCCAGCTAATCAGCACCTCTTTACCGAAAAGTGGCGCCCCTTTGCCCGACCGACAATCGCCACCCAATTCCACCAACAAAAGCCCCATCGACTTTCCACTCCCGTACTCTGGCTGAATCTCGTTGGAAATGCGACTGGACGCTCCTGTCGGTGACGGTTGCCTCTGCACGTATCTGACAGTATTCGGTTCACCGAAACCGTCAATCCAACCCCACATATTGCGACCCATGGTCTGAAATAGGTCCTTAGAATGACGATCTGATGGGGGTGCATTGAAGTAGCCGAGAACATTCGGTACGGCGGCCTCCTCTGCGGCTTGTATTGGAATTAAACGTTGACTTGGAGCATAAATATTCAATGGGGTCGAATAATGACGTCTCAGTGGACGATGTTTGATGGCATATTGTTTAGGTGGCAGGACGGAGGAGAGGACGAAATTGAAGCCGAACACATGTCCCTCGATACCGTCATCTAGACCTTTGTCAAAGTCCGTGTACTCTTGGCCCACCACAATGTCGCCTCCTTCTTTAATAATGCGGTTCTCCAACTGTAAACGGTGGAAAAATGATAGGATGCTGATGGAAGATTAATGATGTTTACCTTTGGTGCGTTACCGTGTCCTTTCAGTTTACCGTTCAAGTACAAGGACCAAACAGCCGTTCGAGAGGACCACGATTGGCAGATATGGTACCATTGGTTTTCCTTTAAATTGACCAACACTTTAAAGACTGGCTGGTCCATGATTTCCATGTTGATGTACGTCCCAAAAGGACTGATCCAGACACGTATTAAACGCTCCTCTTCATGCTCTGCAACATAATTCATAAGAAGCGTCGAGTGGATAAATTAAATTCGTCCCATTTTTCTACTTTATATGCAAATTGTTAGCGATTGAATGGTGTACGTGATTTTTTCCGCCAATATCCTAATGGGAAAGTGGCGTGATGGTGTGTGAAAACCGCCGAAAAGAGCGGTATAGAAAGTCGTTGCAATTTCACTTACTCGAATAGGACAATATTGGATGATTGTGGGTGAAGTTTAGACTGTTAATCCAGATACAGAATGTGTAGTCTGTAATCGATGGCACATCCTGCACATACCTGAGGAACTGAGGCTGTTTTTTAGCATAAAATTTGGTGGTGGCGCACATAGATCACCTGAATGTAGCCCTTCTGGGTCATGGAGATTTTTTGCAGGAGAAACTCATCGGGATGACGTCGGCCGCGTGATGAATGGATGATTGCGCTGATCTCCTCCCACACAATGAACAACACGCACAAATGGTAGCAGTAATAATTGATGAAATTCATTGTAGTTTCCAACCCTTACACAACATCTCACAATCACACATTATAAAGTATGGCTGGGATCAAAAGGCGACCGTTCACAGTGCTACTTTCATGCCAACTGATGCAAAACAGATAACGTCCACCTATATGACCAAGAGATTCTCCTGTCATACCATTCAGCGACTACTTTTAAAGGAGACACTTGGACGTTCAACGGTTATTTATTGTTTCTTGTGCGCTTCTAATGCGAGACTGAACAAAGTCAATACACAAACTCGTAACGCACTATTATGTATTATGTTAATTCTTATTTCAACACACATTCAATTATACTCATTCCTTCTTGCAAATTATATGTACATTTTGTGGTCTAATAAGCAAAATTGTTTTTCTATATAAGAGACTGTATAATTGTGGAGTAGCGGAAATTTAATGTAATTGCTTCGAATTTGGTGTATTATTCTTTAGGCGTTTGAATTTATAAATAGTTAAAGCGACTTGGTTCTACTTTCTTGGTAAATATTTATGGAAAAAGGGACTTGGAGTGGACGCGATATATTTTTTTGGCAAAATTAATTATAATGATTGAATTGTTTCGTAATTAAGACATTTTTCAATGTTAATATTATTTCAAATCATTAGAAAGTATGTATAAGATTGCAAAAAACAATTGGTCAGTGCCATTTAGGTAACATAATTTTTTTAATAATTAGATTTCTTTTCATAAGTTTACTTAACGAATTGCTGTAAAACATGTGTAACAATTAAACTACATATTTCATAAGAGTGTAATCCGCAAAGAGAAGTGCGTTCATTTCCACAAATAGAAAATATATCGTAAATTTTAACCAGTCCATTCTATAGAAAGTAAAAAACACCTCATTATTTCGTTTTTACGACTACGAATCAACATAAAATGCTTGAATTGTTCAGGAAACGGTCCGGTTTTTCATTTTAGGTGTTCCTGCCTTTGTCAAACTGTATAACTACAATTCTAAGATGAATGGAATTTGAATGTTTTTACAACAATAGCAAACAGTTACCGAGTATCCAATATTACAAGAGTCATCTGCGTTATGGCATTGTAAAAAAATCAATAGAGTTTAATTAAATGTAATGTATATGGGTCACAGAGTCCCATTGAAATATTCATTTAACTGCACACATAACAGGTGGTTAATTGACGATATCAAAAGTTCTAACGGGGTCCAGTGCATAGAAAAATAACGTTTGCCCAATTGACATGCACAGTTGTTCAAACAGCACATATTATTGTTTGGTCATCGAATTAATTAATAAATCGGTTACGTAATGTTTTACAATGCAGATGAGGTGCGCCGAAATTTGTATAATTTGCGATGCGGAGTGAATTGTTTTAGGGCACAACTTTTGGTACATCTCTCTTCTAAGCGTTTAGAATGTTTCGAATCGTTCGACATTATGCAATAATAAATTGTGAACTGGAGAGCGCTCTCGATGGCTAGTAAAAGTCTTCGAAAAAACTATAATTCTAAAAAGTAAACGTTCCAATTTCAATAAAGGAAAGTGATCACAACTTGGTTAAGTTCAAAGTCAAGTAAAGTGTGTCTTGAAGAAAGTTTTATTACTGCTTTTGCAATAAATCAGCATCGCACATCATCTTATGCAAATTCCCAGTTTTTCCGTATACAATCATAGGAATGTGTGTACTCAAAACAAGAACGTTGCACCTACGCGAGAATGTGTGGGAAAATCGATTTATACAGGGATGGCCCCACGAAACTATGCAGCTATGCGGCCGTTACATAAGCCCCTTAATGTATTTCCTGAATTTTCGATATTTTATTTTTTGCTGAATTAAAAAGGCGCGCACATTAATATTCATGAGTAAACAACATACATAGTGTACCCGAGTCTCGTGTTTCAGCTTTATACATTTTTTCCCGCTCAATTACCCTTATAAAAACTTTTCATAACTACTTAAAACTAATTTATTTATAATTGCAAATTCAACTTTGTGTACAGAAACACCTTAAAAAGCGACCGCAAATACGATTATGTGGGATTATTTTACGTAATTAAAATATTTCCGCTTAATTTCCCTTCTAAACTGTGGCAATTTGTTGTGATTTTACAGGGCAGCAGCGGCAAAGGGGCACCTTATTACATGGGCTCTACCACTAGTTTGCCCCGTGGCACCACCCTCATGCGGACCTACTCGCCAGCGGTGACAAATCTGCCCTCGGACCGACTCAAGTCGATACCAACAGGTACAGTCCGTCATATCGATTGGGAGAGATGTAAAATTATTTAAATTCAATCGATTGTGAATGCAAATGTGTATGCACAGTGAATGAATGTGAAATTAGCATGGGTAGATCGGCTTCTTAATATATTTTCTTTTCCATTTAGTAGGAGGGAATGCGTGTGTCTCCAATACAGGGTGCAACAACTCGATTAAGACAAAATGTTATGAAACTTGAAATATTTCCGAAATAAAATTTTCAAGAAGCTTTTCGTTTGCAACTGAGAATCTGATTGTTCATTTTGGCTAAATCGAATTGTTATACCTGGTATACATTTTGTGTAAACAATAGTTGGTTAAATAGAATTGTTATAAGGTGCGCCCCCCAAACCACAGCGGGTATACTCCAGTGGGGCGCCCCGAACAAGTGATGGCCCACCTCTACCACCAGACCGATTCGTACCCTTCCAAAGGCCTGCAAACCCCTTATTTAATGTACCAGGTGGGTCAACACCACCTTCAACAACGTACACAACCCTCTCGACAAATGCCATATAGTCGCAATCGAGAGACTTGTTTACATTGCACTCTCAAAAATCTAGTTTTTCCCTATTTTTTTGTATCCACCATTTAAGTGGTCTTTTCATTTGCTTGGCATTGTTTGTTTCCAGCAAGTTAGTTTTTCAGTGTTTTTGATAACATTTTGATGTAATAACAGTCGATTTTTCATGATTTCTCATCTAGATGGATATATGTCGTCCCCGGAGCGGGGCTCTCGATACGAGGACCCCTATTACAGCCAATACGCCTCCAGGTCTGGCTCCATTACGCCCGTTATTGATGAGGAAGTCAGGTTTGTCAAGTGGCCCAACATGTACGAGCAATTGACGATTTTTCCTTGTCGTTTTAGCGATACGGAACTGTTAGACGATTCATATTCGTTGTATGGAGTCAAGTTGCCGCCAGGAGGGCCCCGAACTACACCCCGTTCCCCGTTCCCGCCGCCCGCCGGAGTCCCATACGACGCCACTAGGTACCACTTACAAAGTAAATTGAGTTTGAGCGCGTTTTAATGAAACTGTTTAGATTGCGTGTGGAAAATATGGAAAGACAACTGGCTAATTTAACTGGTTTGGTGCAGAAGGCTTTAACACAAACGCCCACAACGCATTTACAAGTTCCTGGACGCGATGGTTACAGAGGTATGTTGGTGATTCTAGAGTCCGATTGGGATCGACAAGTTGTATGTTTAGCTATTTTGATTTGATTATTCTTCTTTGCACCAATATGCAAGCATATTGAAATAGTGGGAATAGTATTTTGAATGCTGATTTAGTTGAATTTTTCAAAGAGACAAATTGGCACAAAAATTGAATATAAATTTAGTGGAAAAGTTTGTAGGCAGTAGAAAAAAAAGAGGAAATTATCCTTAAACGATAAAAAGGACGGGAATGTTATTTATTGTAGAAAAGTCGACGGTTTTCATGCCCATCACGTACTCGAAATTCATAACTGTCAGGGAAGTAGTTCTTAATAAAGGTACTTGGCCCCATAAATTCTCGTCATCCAACACAATCATCATCTGTCATGTGTAATATCATCCAGTATTGATGTTAATTGGTTCATTAATTGCAATTTTTGCTTGTCCAAAATTGAATGGGAATAAAATGAACTGATTAGGCACTGTATATAAAATGCGCCACCATTCAAAACGTATATCAATAATGTATTACATGACAAATATGTAGCACTTACATTTCAAACGAATGTATAAATCGTGTACAAAACAAGACTAATGTTGTTGCTGTTATGTTGTTACGAAAGCTTGTACATACTAGTGTGTTTGTGCTAACCATTCACCATTTGTACTACAGGAGACGAATTTGATAAGAACTCCAGTTCGAGTTCCGCCTCATTACCAGGTTTGTAGTTTCACTTGGCTTTTGGTTTTGCTTTTTTCTCTATTTTTCCACCCACACACACCCACAAAGAAAAATATACACACTATAATTTATAAAATCACATATGCATGTAAAATGGAAATTTTTAAATGGAAGAACTCTCTTAGGGGGATCTTAAATTGGCATTAAAGAAACTTGAATATTTGAATGTGTAGATAACTTAATTTCTCTTATAATTTTTTCAACTCAATTAGCCCCAAAATTGTTTTTATTTGCGACAGTGAGGTACTAACACAAATTTGTATATGTTGGCAGATGATTCGTACCTCCGGTCAGACAGCATAAAAGCTCCCAAATTGGGTAAAACTGGCTGTCGTAAGTGTACAAACCTTTTTTATATAGGCATGCAATCAAATTTTCTGTACAAAATCAATATATTCATAGTATGTTATTCAAAACGAAAAAAAAAATTCAGCGCTATTTTTGGCATTTATGAAATCATCTTTTATGTATAATTTTTAGATAAGTCCGTATCTTTTGAGAAATCGGTTTCGTTCAGTGATGAACCGCCTGATATGAATTCACCAAAACAGCACAGTCCTCAACATGCAGGTAAATGATTAGACGGAAATAGGCAGGAAAGCGATAACCCACCTCGACCCACCCTATCCACCCTCAATAAGCCCCAACTGATCTAGAATCCCTCCCCGAAAGTTCAGTACATCTTCATATGATTTTTCCACATTAATTCTGCATGTGTGTGTGATTTTGTTGGAACTAACTAGAGTATCTTCTGCCTTCCGCAGCGGATACTAAACCTGCCAAGCCCGCCATTAAGTCATCGACACTACCGCGTACCTCTTCACAGGGTAAGTGTTTCTTTTCTCTTGTTCCTAGTGTTTTTTCACTCCCAAACACACCACAGATTAGAAACGACCTTACAAAATAGTAATCACAATTCATTTCATATTTCTTTAACGTGTTGTGAGAACAGACTGAACCCTGACTCTAGTGAAAGACAAACCGATCATTTATAGTACCTATTTAGACGATAGTGTTCTCTTTATAAATTAAACTCATCTTTTAAATCGGGCTCATTTTATGTTTAGAGCGGGACCGCTTAAAGCCAGCACCGCCCCCAAAACCGGCCTCCCTTTCACCGGGACAATACGACAGTCGACACATCTACAGAGACTTGCAACTAACGCCGGAAATGTACAACCAATTGCGCGGTCTCCAGAAGAAAGCCAAAGATTTACGGGCTGAAGTGAGGAATTTAAGGAGAATGTCGCAGGCACAGGCACATTCTGTTAAGGAGACGATACGAGATACTTTTATTAAGATTCGGGCCATGTTGCTCGCTGGGGGAGAGCAAGTGTGGCAAGCTGGTAAATATTTCGATTTGCAAGTATTCGGAATTTTTGCAATAGTTTTTTTAGGTTTGGATCAAGAGCGAGTGCGATTATCCCGTGAAGAGGATTTATACAAACAGGAAATGTTGAGATTAGAGAAAGACTTAAGCGATTTGGAATCAACAGTTGAGGAATTGCGGGGTAACGTAATCAATCGAAAGACTCGAGTAAATATGTCCGATGTGGAAAATATGGCCCTGATTCTGAGTAAAAGTTCAAAAACTGTCGCCGATTTGAAATTACGGTAAGTTTCCCCATTTGCGCTCGATGTGATTTATCAACGATTTGTTGCAGATTTCCCGGCCTACAGGACGGCATGAAGTCGTTCCTGGGGGCGGAAATGGAAAAAGTGATGCGAGAAGAGAAGTTCTTGAAGGAGGAGCCTGAACGATTGGAGAGTGCATTAAGACGTTGCAAAAAGTTGACAGGAACATTAGTCACACTCAAACGGTACATGTAAATAGTACTTTAAAAGCATTAATTCACGCGCTGTTTTTCTCTCTGTTTGAATATGTTTCCATGCAGATTGGCTAGTGTTCAAGAACAAAGACTGCCATGCTCAAATTCCTCCACCGATGGACGATTATCGCCCACTGTTACAGAAACGCCGCCAATTACGCCGACCACCGCCTCACATAGCAAGGTAGGCACATATTTGCGATTTGCTATTTTATTATATCTCGCTAACCCGCATGCAGTTGTTGTCTTTGAATCAATTTATATACACACATATAATTAAAAAAAAAATCGTAAAAATATTTGCTTTCTGTAAATAAATTGATTCGATTCTGAGCATTTTTCTTATTACAGAAAAATGACTAAGAATTTTTGTGGAGGATAAAGGTGATTTTTTATTTAAATGATGCATTTCCAATGTTACCTGGCTATCAAAACCTTCTGATTATACCCGTGAATCATATTTGTAATCGGTCATTATTTCATTTTTTAAGTAAAATTGTTCATCAATTTTTGGTGATCTGTTTTACGAATGTGATTCCAACTAGTATAGGCCTTTATTTGCTGTAGGAAGCATCTTGTGTCCCCCTTTCCCCAATTTCAATTTGTTTTCATATATCTTAAGACACAATTCTACTTTATATTTCCATCAAATAAAAATATTTTATGAAAACGGATGCGGATCATTAACGAAAACAGGATATCCAGCAAGGAGCTTTTACATTGTCGCAATGTCCGGCAATCGATTCTAAAATGTAAAAGGTCTTTGTGAATACGTTTAGCTCTGCTTATTATCCTCCTTTTTTATTTTAAACAATGTGACAAAAAAGGGATGATGAGTACATAAAATTGAGGACGATTTGTGGCTCCGAAAAGTCCGTAAAACAGAGAGAAACATTTTCAGACACATGCTTTAAATAGTTGACACGCAGATAAATTGAAACGATTTTTTGTCTTTTCCTATATAGTACGACTGGAAGTGGAGTGCTAACTTCAAGGAAGCTATAACCACTCACGAGTAAACTATAAACCCGTTTACAATATAATGCTTGCATACTTATATATTTTAAAATTGAATCGTACGTGATATGTTCTTGGATAATGAATTGTTTCATATATTGTTATTATATATACTTAGCTTGGATTCGGTTTTTTCACACAGTTCTTGTAATTTATTGGTCTAACATATACCAAATAGATATAATCTTGCACCAAATAGCACTATTATATTTTGGCTGAATTTTTTACCCCCTTCTTTCCATTTATGCACAACAAATATGATATAGTGTAAATATAAATTTGTTACAAATTTTGTAGGTAATCCCTCATCGAATTGGCTGTTAAATCACTTTTATTGTCTCTATAAGCACTATCGAAATTCTATTTTTTTTATTCTTCACCACCCTGCTTATCTTTGTATTTGAGGAGAAAATTAACAATTTTTTAGGCCCTTGTACTATCGAATACGCGGTGACTGTTGTGCTCAGTAAAGAAATCGAAATCAGTTCAAAGACCAATAAATTATATTAATAAAGTGAATTTTAGTTGAGAATATTCTTCAAATAGTTATTTATGTACCTTTTCCTTATAGTAAGGTGTCATTGGAAATGTTAACTTTACCAACAAGTGGTCACAAGGGCCTCTCAAAAATTATTACGTCCATTCGAATATAGAAAAATTATTTAACTGAGAGCTTAATTGGAATATGTTATTTATTATCATTTCTTAAGTCTCCCAAACATTTGCTTTAATATATAATCGTAGAAATTATTATTTGATATTTTGATTTTTTTTGTAGATTTATGATTTTCGCTTGGGTTTCTTATATTATTGACCTGGTTATCAAATTTACGAGTACATTTTCAATAGATACCCTATACAATCATTTCCATTCAAAGTGAAATTAGAAATTAAGTGCTTTTGGTTGAATTTTTCCAGAAATGTACTTGTAAAACAAATTCAGTAGCTTTTAGAATGTAGCTTTTGGCTTTTATCTAACGATTTTATTCTTAACAGTAGTTAACAAATTTTCGGTTGCCAGACTCTGACCTTACTATAAGGGAAAGATTTTTTTTTTTGGATATTATGCATGTACCAATTATGCTTTTTTATTATTTTCCAAACAGACTTTTGCTTGCATCTCTACATTAACTAAAAAAATACAATTTTTTATTTTTTCGAATGTTGTCTGTTTGTCGTTTAACAGATTATGTGAATTTTTGCCTTCTTGGCATCGTGTCTAATTTTTTTGGTAAGATTTTTTCCCTCAAAAACCGTCTTGGAACAACCATAAAATAACTGATGCTTGAACTCTTTTAAATCGGCTAGAGGCGCATGGGTTTCTCAATTCCATTTATAATTTCTTATAATTTTTCATTAATTTTTTTATGTAGGTGTGGTTTCAGTTGGACTCACCCTCTAATCAGTAGTGTGTTGCCTTTTGCACTTTACCGTATTATAATTTATTCAAGGTAACCCGTTTTATTTATTTACCAAAAATTTTACTTGCTTTACTATAATAATTTCATTTACGTGTCCGACAAGATCGGACAGTTTTGTTTTTATTTGATTATAAACGACCGAATTAGCAGGTAAACTAGGTGTGTGCCTGATATATTGAATGCTTTTGAATCTTTAACATTTGTTGATCGATTTGTATTGATTTAAGTAGCGAAAAAACAAAAAGATCTGATTGAGTGTCTCCCAATCACCTTAATATCGATGTATAATAACTGATTTACTCCACAGCCCCCTTCCGGTGCACGTTTGGGGCCGGTCATCGTCGGGGGAGACGGCCCCAACGCCGCCGACGGTGGCCAACGTCCGGAGAACGCACTCGACGCTCTGCTAGACGAATTACAAACGTTCTCCAAACCCCATCACCAGTCCACCGATTCAGAGCCGCCTGCCATCCCTGTCAAGGGCATACCGCCCGCCAATCGGCCACCCCAAATCTCCGACATCGGCCGCAAGGGCAGCATGGACTCCGCCTCATTGCTGCCCACACAGAATCTCACCGTCAGCACTGCAACGGGCAGTCTACGCCGTCTGCATTCCTATCCGAGCGGTTCGGACACGGACAACAGTCCGCCAATTCAGCCGTTGCAGCGCGACTGCTCGAAGATGGCCACCAAGCCGCCCGTTCCCGAACGCAACGCTGAACTCCTCCAACACATCACCACCAATCGTCGTGTTCCGCCACCGCCGCCGCCTCGCACCAGTTCCAAATCGCCGCTCGCCTCACCGACGTCGCCCAGTTTGCCGCCCCGTTCGCCCGCCACCGCCCTCCAACATATCCAAAATGTGCAGAATATGATCGAGAAGCCGCAATCTCAATTCGAGATGGCCACACAGAATCTCGGCTTGAGTACGTTAAGAAGGAACGTACCGAATCGGTCCAGTTTGAAGGACAACAAAGCGCAAACGTTACCGAGAAATATTGGCAGCAATTTGCAGGTGATTCAAAACGAATCGGAGGGGATTTCGGCGAGTAATAGTAGCAGTTGTGAGAGTGTCAACTCGCAGGACGGTTCGAAGAAGACGAGGAAAGAGGAGTTGGAGCAAAGACATCAGGAATTGTTGAAAAAACAGAAAGCCTTGCAAGAGCAGTATGCGAGATTGCAACAATTGCAAAGGGGGAATAATACGTTGGCAGTGGTGCCACCGGCGCCGGATCAGTTGTTGAAGAAGACTGGCAGTGAATCGAATTTATTGCAGAAGATGGGATTGCAAATGACCACAGCATCGCAGATGACTGGCTCTTTAACGAACATACCGAATGCGAAAGTGGTGAATAAGACCACATTAACGGCGACCAATTCAACTGTAACACAAACAAATACGACTAGTAATGGTGAAGAGATGCAAACCACTGCAAATAATACGAATAAAGTGTACGAAACCGATATTCTGTGACCT
The DNA here is from genome assembly GCA_963930825.1 of Silvanus unidentatus. Taxonomy (NCBI): domain Eukaryota; kingdom Metazoa; phylum Arthropoda; class Insecta; order Coleoptera; family Silvanidae; genus Silvanus; species Silvanus unidentatus. Next base: position 8,407,331 of record OZ005758.1, read on the forward strand.
ATTACTACCACTATGAAACAAATGCAATCTGTATGTTAATAATTAGTACATTTTTCAATGCACTTGCCCTTTTTTCGATTTCTCTCATATCAAAGGATTATTTAACTGTTATTTTTTTATTGTTAAATGTTGGATGTTTACACGGTGATGTGTTTTTATTTGGCACGTTCTATACACGATATTGTAACCAAAGAGTAGTAGTGGTCCCAAGAAAAAACCAAACAGAGTATACTATATTTATTAAATTAGGTCTTAGGTATTGTTAATGATTTTTTGAGAATTTTATTTTTCGCACTATTATCAAGTACTGGTTTGTTCACAAATGTACGGGGTGGCAATAGTCGATTGAGTCAAAATGAAATAGTACATTTAACACGTTCAAGAAAGTGGATATTTATTGAATTCAGCATTTCAATTTGGCACAGTCGAGCTTCTAACAACCCTGTACACACACACATTGAGAATTTTGTAAATATTGAAAAGAAAACTGTGGATGCATTTATGTACTTATACAAAAAAAAAATTTGCACGATTCAAAAATTACCCGAAAACACCATCCGCAACACCCCTGTGTATAAATCTACCTAAAACACTCTCATATAAATTATTATACATGGTTTTTCGTTTCTCGTTTTTCAACACATGCTGTGCTTTATTTTATTTAAAGTATGGCAGTTGTACCGAAAAAGTATTGCTCAAATAATACATATATATATATATTTGTTGCTAATTAGAATAATGTTATTAACTATTTGTGCTACTTTAAAGCGTAAAATGTTTACTAACAAATTTCTTGTATCCAAAAAAGAACGTTGTTATACAATAAATAAGTATATTGTGTTATACATTTGACAAATAATCTTCGTTTTCTGATGTAAAATATATCTACTTGATTGTAATTTATATACAAAACCAACATGAGACAAGGAAGCGCGCTATTTAATCAGTTTTTTGCACTTTCATAAAGTAGATGAACCATTTTTACAGAAAATTTGAGAAACGAACAATGTAATAGTGCTTTTTACCGCACCAAAAACTATTTTTAAGTATCTCTCTTCTCACAATAATAAACAAATGACGTAAAATAAAAAAAAAACTAAAGAAAACGTACATGCCAAAGACTTTAAAGACTTGTTAAATTATAATATGAATAGAAATATTAAAAGTTCAGTGGTGGACAGTATTAATTAAATCTATGATTATAATTTTATAATAAAAATGAAGACAAACAGAATATCACTGTAATAAAACTTATGAAATAATAGTGAACAAGTAATTTTAGTTTTGGTATACTTTTTTACGTTTTCCCTTGCATGCAAAAAACAAATGGTAAAAGAACTCATCATGCGAATTGTACATTATTGCTGAATTATTTATTACAAATAATTAAGAAAATATGTAAATATTTCATTTCTATTTGGTGAGTGAAGAAAAACAAAACGGTGGCTACTAACAATTTTTAGGTGCCAATGTAATAATATCCAAATGTACTTGAAAGAAAATAAAATACATATAAGACCAAGCGATCATTTTTATTTTAAAATCATCTTTAATTGACTCACAGTTACACTTCATTTCCACCCAATATTTTAATTGAGTTTTTCTTGAACGAAACGCAGAAGTTCATGGGCACTATTCCAAATGACAACATTTGCTTTAATAACATATGGCACACCGTTCTCATCTAAATATTCACCATTCTCTGATCTCCTCACCAAATCCACACACTTATATTTATCCCGAACGAAAGCGAAATCATTCTTTCCCAATCGCAATATTGGACAGAAATCATTCGTTCCATCGCCACAATAAATCACCTTCTCATACCCAATTCCACCCTTCTTCGCCCTTTGACTATCGATAAACTCCTCCATTATTTGTCCCTTACATAAATTCTTCGTACTCAATTTACATGTATCTTGTAAATGGTACATATCTATCTGTAAAAGTCCACTGTCCAAAAAAGCAGCTGGATTAGAGAACACTTTCAAAACATTCCCCAATAATCCATTATGTTCCAACCAACTGTTTATAAAATACGTGTTTGAATCACTTATAATAACAACATCAAAGTCATACTGTTCATCCAATGCTTTAATAAACTCACACATACCATCAACTTCCTTTAAATTCCTTATAAGGTCTACAATTTGTTGCTCAGTCTTTTGGTTCTCATGTAAAAACTTGAATACTCCTTGCATAAAAGCGGTCCAACCATCCGAACGATGCAAGTTTCTCACTTCTTTAGGGATTTTATGACGGTCCACCAGGTCCATCACTGCAGTGTCTGAATTATCGTCCACAATGGTGTGGTCGAAGTCGAATACAGCCAAATTCTTCTTAGACATCTGTTGAATTTGAACGATTTGATTACTGACTGACTACTGACACTGGTCCCTCATAAACCACAGCTTATATTAACATGGAACATATCCAATTTATCATAATAAAAAACTGTTTTTTACAAGAGTATAACAACTGTGTATTTGAGTGTGGATCAGTGCCAGTAAAAATTATTTACTTACAATTCTACGACTTGCTAACGAACGGATAAAGATTAATGTATTTGATGCAAAATGCATTAGATAATTTTGGAATGGGGTCCGGAACGCTTTAGGAGGGAGCGATTTTTGCAATTTTTTTTTTACAGGATTGTTTATTACGCTATTTTAAGCTATAATCTCGAAAAAAAAGTGCGAACGCCCCATAATTTTCCGAGAAAATTCACTTTGAAAATTGCATTTTTTACTAAATATTTGACAATTCCCTAGAATTCTAACCACATTTAGAGTGTCACTGACGTGTTCCATTTGTGTTCTGTTTAAATTAATGGCGGGAAATTTGAATGTTTTTGTATGCACACGCTTTTCACTTCGCGAAGCGAAGTGAAAAGCCTGTGCATAATAGTAATTAATGCCCGTTACAGTGTATGGACAAGCAAAAATTTAACCAAACCTAACCTAACCTAACCTAACCTAACCTAACCTAACCTAACCTAACCTGAACCTAACCAGACTGAAAAAATTAGCTATTTTAATAGGTCATCATTCTTTTTAATATAAAACAACAGTCGATGGTGAGAAAAAACGATGAAAATTCAATAATGTGGAAAATTGCTTCTGATTTACAACAGTAAGCACCACAAAATGGCCGCCCTCCGGAAAGATCACGACAGGCCATTTCTAGTAACATAATAAAAGTTACTAAAATGTCTAGTTATTTCTGTGCGGGTAACCTAAAAAATTCTAGTGAAATCGTGAATTTTCAAAGTTAATTTTCTCGGAAAATTATGGAGCGTTCGCACTTTTTTTTCTTGATTATGTGGTTTTAGACCATTTACAACAATTCTGTAAAGTTAGAATTGCGAAAATCGCACCCACCTAAAGCGTACCAGCACCTTGGAATGTAATGAATGCTTTGTTTAAATCTTTCAGCACTGTTTAATTCATCTTGAACTTGGATATATTTTTGGTTATGGCAAGTTTTTTATGAGTAACGACATCTATTGTTACTAAAGTGCCAAATTGGGGAAAGTACTGTATAATATGTAGAATAATATATTTAAACAGCCATTACGACAAAGGGTTTAATTTATAGTTCACTGATTAATTCAATAACATCTATTTATTGCGTAACAAGAGCGATTTTGTTTATTCTACGGCTTTTACAAGGGCTTCTCCTACTTCAACAGCAATGGCAGCTTCAGCTTTAGCCTAAAACATGGGAATATAAGTAATTTGTTCAGATTTATTGATAGTTTGCGTACTTCCTCTGTGGAGGCGGAAGATAATTGGCTTTGGGCTTTGCTCAGAATTTCCCTGGCTGCACTAGGGTCGATGTTTTCAACTGGGGCTGCTTCCTCCGCCACAATCTATAATACAGCATTTAAACAAATGTAAAATAGAGTAGAATAGAATATGATCAGTGAATTACTTGAACTGACGAGTCGTCGTTTATTGTAACTGATCCACTAGACACGAATATCTTCTTAATATTTCCACTGTCTTCAGTCACAGAGACAACACCGGGTTTTAAAACGGCCAGGGTTGGTACATGGTTAGGAAGGATACCAAAACTACCAGAGAATGATGGAACGTCGACTTGTTTTACGGATTGAGCTACGTAGAACACCTAGAAATCGACTTATGAACATTGATCCAAGTTTGTAATTGGTTTAAGTGTACCTGATTGCCGGAAGCAAATGTGAAACTCATTTCATCCGCATATCCTCTTTTAACGATGGTGTTCATTGTACGACGGGTGAAAAGACGGGAAACTGATCTGAGAGTTGCCATTTCACTGGAAAATTAAAATATTTGAGGGTCATAACCTTACAACTATTATATAATATTGGCTTAGAGGAATGGGTACTTGGAATCCAACTAGAAGTAAATAAAAAATATTGTGACTTACATTTTTAATGCAAATTAAGGTTTGTAGATAAGATTTAGGTGTTAATTGGTTCTGTTTTAGTATTTTTTAGCAAACCACCCTTTCGAACCCCAAAAAACTGACTCGTGTAGTAACTTTTTGTTTTAATTTTAGGGATTTTAGAAATTGACACTTGCTATAACCTCACTTATTTTTAAGTAATTTTCAAGATGAATATAATAAAAGAAACAGTACTAAGCAATTTAAAAAAGCAAACACTAATTATTAATACATCTCGTCATTATGCCTTCAAAAGTGATTTGAAAATTAAATGGGTTCGACCAGTGAAGATCCCTTCGCACAAGCCGGAGAAATCGGGCGATTTGAGTTTGTTACCTAAAATTGATAAATCGCAGTATATTTTAGAGTTTCGCAATTCAAAGGAATTAGAGACAGCCGATGAATTAGTTAAACGGATATTTACTGTTGGATTTGCACCCAGAAAACAAAGCAGTCGTCTATTTTGGAACGATTTAAAGCAGAAAGTAAAAAGACACCATTACGACGTGGGCTCAATAGAGGTAAATATAGCAAGATGGACTGGTGTAATCCGTGCATGGCAAGATGCAATGGAACTTCACCCACGGAATGTAAAACTTAAACAAAAATTGAACGAATTAATCGACAAGAGAAAAAAGCATTTGAAATATTTACGAACATGGGATTACAAACGGTTCGAATGGTTATTAGAGACTTTGGATATTGTTTATAAACCTGCACCAAAAGAGTTTCGATGGGTTGCTAGAAGAGAGTCTTTAGTTAAGTTAACAGATAAATATTGTGAAGATATTCGACAGCAGAAGTTAGAAGCTTATAGAAAGCAGCTTGAAAGTGAACAACCTTTATTCTTGGAAGAAAAACTGCGAGCTTTGAAGTTTATTCAGGATGAACAGAAAGAATGTGGAGTGGAAGTAACTGTTACCGATGAAGAGATTGAAAATGTAGCGAAACAGTTGAAAGAATTGTTAAACAAGAAAGTTGAAGAAACTAAAGAAGATTAAACCTAATTTAAATTGATTTAATTGTTTATTGTGTTTTATAAATACATAAAATGTAAAGAACTAACGGGTATTTATGAGTTATAGGGATTCTTCATCATTAACTGTTGGGGTGCTTGTAGTTCAAATGAAATTAGATTAGATTGGGTACATTTGAACTATTATGAATGTCAAACAAGTAACATAACCTAACAATTTTATATATTTTTTTTATGAATTTGTATCTTTATATTTATTTATATACATATTAAACTATGTATAATGCCATAGTGACAATTTTCTGTACTTTCGTACTAGTTTTAAGTCAAAATACTGATCTAAATGTAACTTTAACAAAAGTATGGGGCCCCGGTTTAAAGCCCGATATTATTGTGATGCCCGCAAGATATTTCTTTATAGCTCCAGTAAATAATAACAATCAGAGGTAAACTTTTCCGATTTCAAATCTGTAGATGTACTTCTATAAAACTTTTTAGAATTAATGAATCTTTAGCTTCCGGACCGTTACATATTGAGATAAATGGATTGAGAGACGATAAGAGAGCTTGTCGCCTTTGGACTAATATCTTAGACCGTAAAGATGGTACCTTTGTAGCTCGTTACAAACAATATGAAGCATGTGCCAAAGTAACAATCAACATTAAATATAAGAATCAACACATTGCCGAATCTCCATACAAAGTACCGCATATTATTTATCCAGAAGAGTGTTATTGTCCCATGTTATCTTTAAAAAAATTAATCACTTCTTGGTATTGCGAGGACATTCCAACACAAATTACAAACGATTTAGAAGAGTTTAATCACATAAATTGGGATAAAATAAGAGAGGAAGTAAGAACTTTACTGAATAATGATTTAACGATTTGATTAAACACATTTACTGTATTTTAGGTGATAAAAGAGTATGATAAACCTCATTCTGTAAGTCTATGCCATTATGTAGTTGTATCCAACAAGGTTTACCGTCGTTGTTACGGAAAATATGTAGGATTTAATATGTTTATGGACAGTATTTTACTGTCATTAACAAGAAAAGCCTCTGTTCCTGATATTGAATTCTTTGTTAACTTGGGAGACTGGCCGTTGGCTAGTAAGAATTTACCTAAGATATTTCCTATATTTTCCTGGTGTGGAAGCACTGAATCTTACGATATTGTAATGCCTACTTATGATATAACAGAATCTACATTAGAAAATATGGGGAGGTACAAAAGAATCGAAAAAAAAACTGAAATAACATCCTTAATTACATTTGAATTTTTAGAGTAATGTTGGATATGTTATCCGTACAAGGAAACGTAGAATACCAATGGAAAGACCGCATACCGAAATTATTTTGGCGTGGACGTGATTCAAATCAGCAACGTTTGGATTTAATCAAAATTTCCAGAAACTATCCCGAATTATTTAATGTCTCGTTAACAAATTTCTTTTTCTTTAGAGAACAGGAACATATTTACGGACCGAAAACTGAATACGTTTCCTTCTTCAAGTTCTTTGATGTAATTTAAACTTTGATATGTTAATTTTATTGTTAAAACTCTGTTTTTAGTATAAATATCAATTGGCTCTTGATGGGACTGTGGCAGCTTATAGAATGCCTTATTTATTAGGCGGTGGATCTTTAGTGTTCAAACCACCTTCGAAATACTACGAACACTTTTACAACGATTTAGTGCCATACAAACATTATGTTCCGATCGAACAAGATTTGTCCGATTTAGTTGAGAAAATTCATTGGGCAATCGAAAATGATGCGGAAGCGGAAAAGATTGCACGTAATGGTCAAATATTCGCCAATGAACGTTTACTGCCGAAGAATATTTTCTGTTATTACAGTTATTTATTGACTGAATTTAGTAAAAGAATTACCAGTAAAGTTAGAGTACTGGAAGGTATGGAAGAGGTGACAGACTCGAAACGCCAAAGCTGTGATTGTAAAACTGAATACACGAAAGACGAATTGTAGAAATGATGTTTATTAAATGATATTAAAAAGATGTACGATAACCGTCCGTGTCCACATTCTTCAGAATTGCTTCGATACTGTTGAGAAGTTCTTGTTTAACATTTTTGCCTACCATTTCTCTAGCTTGTGGGGTGATGAGCGCTATCAATTCGTCCACTGTTGGTAATCGATTGTATTTTGCTTTATATTCCAAAATTTCATTCCGGCAGGCAAATCTTACTTTGTCTTTCCATCCACTTTCAATTAATCTTGTCTGGACCAAATCAGTTACTCTGAAGATTTATTTTAGGTTATAAAATAAATTTGCTGTAATTACTTACTTATCTAGTCCATGATTCACGTCTAAATGGGTCTTTATTTTAGCATCGTATTCCTGGTCTTGGTACATTATTTGTTTAAATAAAAAGAGTAATGTTTATAAGAGCTGTTTATGCACTGATTGATTATTTGTTTACCGTTTACCGGAAAAGAAGTCAAGAATTCTGTAGGCTTAGTTAAAGGATAACAGGAAAGAGGTCGCTTTCCTTCAAGCACGTTTGAATTTGAAATTTTTAAAAAGCGCGAAACTTTAAGCCTAGATGAACAATTTGACATTAAACAAATTAAATACAAATGTGAAATTTGTATTTAATTTGCATTAACTATTTGTGAATAGTTTATGCAGAAATTTATTTAAAAGGACAATTAACTTCCTATTGAATTGAATTATCGATTATCTAATGGTAAAATAAATGAGTTTGAAGCGTTAGATATAGTGAACAGGTATATGGCGCTTTGTCGTGCGAACTCAAACAGTGTTTACCAGCGTGAACTACAGTTTTACGCCCTGCAGGGTGAAACAACCCCCATAAATTGCAGGTGCCCACCAAATACCATATACAGTTTGGAATTATTTTTTCAACTCATTATTCTTTCACATTTAGACACCATACACACAGGCCGCGAACCCTTGCTGTGCCCCTGACGGACTGATAAATACTTGATAATAAATGATGATGAGGTAACAGTACAATTTCGTTGGTAATAAACTTTTTACTACCTACCTGACTTTTAATAGTTTCAAAAGCGGAAAACAAATAAAATCCCTTGTTACATAATTTTTCGGAATGTTGAATGGGATGTTCTTTGTAGGATAGAAGAATGTGTACCCATTTAATTATCTAATCAGGTTTCAGAATTAGTGTTTTTATTATATGCCTATCTACCCATCATCCAGTCGTGTTTTTTAACACCCACCGCAACGGTTTATTGAAATCGACTTTTGCTGAATTCGTTGGATTTCCACAATTGGCCCTTAATAAAGCACCTAAGCAGTTTTATAAAAAACATTGGGCGTGATAGTCCTGTGTGCCTCTTTCCAAACCACCCGCTGACTGAAACTAACAAACTGGACGATGATTAATTATCTGACATTCCACAAACCAACTAAACACATATCGTCACTTCTAACTGTGAGCGAAAAAAATTCAAACTCATTTTGGGTCGGTTGTTTATTTTTTTTCTGCAGTCAGACACAACGATTTATCAATAAACTAATTTTCAGTTTCACACAGAATTATCGGAAAATTGGTGAATGCGCCACGTGTAGAAAAGGTTCGTTGTTTCATCGCCGGTTGTAGTTTCCAATGTAGAAAAAGCTACGAAGTCCTGCTGGGCCCTCTAATTGCCCGTTTAGGATCCATCCGTATACAGGTGTAATGAATTTCATGTATCAGACACTAAAAATCGACGGAATATTAATAATAAAGTCATACAATTTCCATTAATACTCGCTTCAAATCGAATATGCCTGTCAACCTTTTTCCTATACACAATCCTTCAATAATATTGGAAAATATCGTAAATATATATCTAAATTACTGCATGATGCGATGTTTGGGAAGACGAATTAATTTGTATAAGAACAATCTGTAAATGCAACTAAAGTTTAAATAAATTGAGAGACATAAATGGCTGGTAATAACATGAGGCAAATGTATTAACATAAATCAATATTTTGAAATGGTATATGGGCCTATGTTGTCAGTTACGTTAAAATACCATTAATCATACGGAAAAACAATTATTCTTACTTAATTGTTTGCCTAACAGACATGGAAATTGTACTTAAGTTCGATGGTCAATACCAATATTATGTTTAGAATTTATTTATTAAACAAAATCCAGAAAGGAGAACTTTTAAATAGATGCCCAGTCAACAGACAATTAGTTGACCATTAGTCAGTGTTTCCACACGACGAGACAGTGTTATCGAAACGTTTAGATAAATTAGAATAAATTAATAATTTGGTGAGAATTGAAAAAGCACAGGGCCAGTTTGAAACTAGGGTGACATACACTTTACATATCATTAATAATTTATAACACAACGTTTCAATGTTCTGTCTATCTTTATAGGTGAATGTGGTCATTTATAATATTAGAATTGTAAAACGATTCCTTGTTTAAATAAATTAAATACGTAAGTTGAACGACGACTGCCTCCCCACATTAACACCTATAAAATAGTTCAATGGAAAAAGTGAATTTCCTACTAAATTACAATTGCAAGTACACTCCAACTTAAGCGAATGCACTCTGAAGTGGATTTTTCGTTGACCAAAGTCATCCAATCAATTAATTTCGCCCAACATTTCCCCATTTTATTTCCACCTAATTAACTTATACGTTTATTGTGGTTGCACTTTGTTAACCAACCACAAAACCTTGTCCTTTACATTAAATTCGTGATTTTATTGCCACCAACAGTCCCTCATTGAAACTACTTTACAAATTGCTGCCCGTAAAAACGAAACAATTTCTCCTGCATAATTCCTAAACATTGTCAACATTTGAAATGCATTCTTATTCTCCACAGACAATTAAAATAAAACGTTTCATTATACTGAAATAGTAATAAACTGTTTTCCCCATTTCCATAGCATATAATGAATCACTGATGGGCATAGAACACACAATTCTCCCACAATAAAATCACAAACTAATCACCCCCGAGATGTTGAAATGTCTGAATATCGATAAAATCGCCAAACCGATTTGCATTTTGTTGAACACACAGAAGCCAAAATTCGTTCCCAAACAACCGGAAGACAAACATCATCCAACTGTTTTTCCGTAATAATAATCCAATTAATGTCAATAACTGTTAGAGGATCATAAAAACGGGTCATAATGTTGGTGTTTTATTTGAACGACAAAAATAATAAAAAAACTCCTGTGCCGAATATAAAGAGGACGATTCGTAGAATCGGTTTTAGGGCTGTGTGTTATTTTTTCGGCAGTAGCCAGAGAGCTATTGTTTATTGTTTGGAGTAAAAGAAAAAGAAAGAACCCGAAAGAGAGGCCGCGCGCTTCACTGATAAGAACTTTTACACGCAATAAAGTTTGCCTGGCGATTTGAATTTCTGTGTGTATATGTGCACCATCTGAAAATAGCTCAAAATAATAGTCAAGAATACAATATAAACATTGGTATAGTCATGCATTCTCGTGACGTTCCAAATATGGTAGCATTTGCTTCAATAAGGGTGGTAACATTCGCGACCACAGGCGGAATATCCTCAAATCTGTAACACGTCCATAAAATGCGCATTGCATACTTTGCATGGGAAATAAGTGCGCTTTTATCGCAAAATATGGGAAATTTATTGTTCGAATATTACCTGGCTTACCGATTAGAAGAATCCCTGATTCGACCTTAAATTAATTAATGTGTCACATAAAGAATGGAACGTTTGAAATAACGATCGCTGTTATTTCCCTAATACTATATCCAGTAAAAATTAATTAAAAAATAGAAGAGCGCCAACCTCATTACCCAAAACTGGAACTATATATATCTTTTTGTGTCCACAATAATAACATCTCCGACTAGAGAGAAAAAAAGAAATTAGACAATAAACCCGAAATCCAATAACACTAAACTACGACTTTTGACCATTTAGATGGCCATGCTGGCGGAGGAAATATTCTAAAAAAGAGAAACGAATCCCATAAAGCCTAAAATAAACAGCCATCAAACAGTAATATTAGTTGAAAGGAAAAAAATGAGTGGAGAAGAATGTTTTTGGGGCCCCGTGTTGTGTCCAGAGGATTGAAGTGAGTGGATGGAATACACAGTGTTTACGGCATTGTTTATGGGGTCCTCACGGTGGGGTGTCCGCCCGCGACCTCTTCCTCCCTGCTGGACCCACACGGTCCTACATGTGGCCGTTTTTCTATAACTCGCTTTGTTTATCTATTGCCGCCCTTAACACCGTTATTATGTGTGCCATTTGACACGATATGAGTGGAGATAAAATTTAATACACTCCAACTATTATTAGACATACATGAAGGCAATGTCTTGTTAGAGGTGTTACTGGAAAACTAATGGCTCTCGACCGTTCGGCATGAAAATTGTCTTGAATATTAGCACCTACGCGTTACTTTGTCCACTGTCATGTTTCCATGTAAATTATAGCATCAGTAGTTGGAATAAAATTGGTGGAAATGTTGAATATGTTGGGCTACTGATACTGAATATATCAAATTACCCTCCGACAATCTGATTTCGTTGAAAGGAGATTTCATCGTTTAGAGTTCCCCTAATAAACAACCGAAATTGTTTATGCCACAAAAAAGGATGAAAATTCAAATTGATCGGCATTTTTAAGCCAAAATTATCGCGCTTCATCTCCGTCTCTATATGCATATAGATGTGACAAATTATTGCAACCCCCTTAGAAAACTGTGGCGATGAACAAAGAAGAGGGTAGGTGCATGTTGACAGTTCTTTGAATTATCGTCAGGTAGAAACAAGACCAACAAGTGTCAACGCGGTATACGGGAAGAATTATACCTTTTGGTGGTGTCCCAACATGTGTAGAACAACGTTTTTTTAAATAATTATTCTTGTCAATTCTTTACATTGTTTCTGGAAAGTTTCATTTTGCAAGCAGCGCAAACAAAGAACAGTGATAAAGGCGACAGTTATGAAACTGGGGTGGCCCCTAAATGGCTTTCTCGATGATCCGGATTGCCACGTGACCGGAACTTAGTCTAGAAACGGATATAAAATATTGAAACATCATTGTCGACTTTTTTAGATTTTCCTAACAGCGCGGCGATGTCGCCTTATAGCGGAAGTTGCGTCGTTTAACGGGGGTCCTGATGGCTTTTATTAACTTCTAATATAAGATCGACAAAGGGGAGCATTTGGTCGTAAATATAGCGATAATATCGTGACGCCGGAATCCGAGTGGCCCTCATTAACTGAACAATTTTTTGTCCCTCTGATGGTGGATGGAAAACCGTGTGATCGCGATCTTGTAAAAAGAGTCTGCAAAATATAACTAGCGTTTTCCTAATAAAAGTATCCCATAGAGAAAAGAAAAAGCGCTTGTCGATGCAATTTGTTAGAAAATGTTTTGTAGACTGGCTTTTTCACGTACCGTTTCGAATGTAAGATGGTATAACAAGTAAAAGATTAAAATAATCCAATTATCCTGATGGAGTTGGACATGAGGGGGCATTAGTTAGGATTTATGAAGTCGCAGTGGACACACAGTAGGCCTCCATGGAACGGCCGTAATGATCGCCTCATTTGTTCGGAATGTGTAGTTATGCGCCACACAGCAGATCCATTACAAAACATTTACGTTTTATATGTGTATGCGGGGACAACGACGGCAACAAGCGCGACAAGATAAATAAATGAATTAATCAAGGTACCAAGCGGTATTTATTAAGTCTGTGTTGGTAGGCCCCTTGTCGCCGCCGGTCCACAGCTACATACCACCATCAGATCGCACACGATGTTATTCATACTCTATGGAAGAGAGTTCTTCTTGCACCAATCTGTCAATGAGCAATTACGATTTTTTTTCGATCCACCTGCAAATTCGATACAAAGGGGATGGCTGTAAATGTCCACTGTGTGCTGCGTTCGAACAAAAGTAAACAGATTGTAGGTGGAGGAGTTGTCAGTGGTGGAGCTATAAATTCTTTGAAAGTTTTTACGGGTTTTTCTACATATTTGATTTATCGCTTATTCGCCAGTTAATTTTTTGAGGGTGCGCGAACGCGTCTACCTGCTATACCTACCCTCTCCGCCACTTGTTCACTACATTAATCAACGAAATGTCTCTGATTCTTTGAGATAGGTATCCACCAGTGCGAGAGTGTAAATGTTGGAAAAATGACGGTTTTGCTTAAACGTCAGGAGATGGAATGCGGCCGTTTGGCAGAAGAACTGAAGAAGTTCCTTTTTTTTTGTTCTTCCAATACGTTTTTAGATGTTTATCGCGAATTCTCTGTTATTTTTCCGCTTTTATATGTTCAGCAACCTTTTAAGATCGTGTATCGATTGTCAGAGAATCGCATAAAAGGCTATTGATGATGGTTTAAGCGCAAACAAAACGCAAAACCATAAAAGATAATCGAGTCGATTTTTTCTACTGTGTGATAATTAGAAAACAAAGCAAAAATACGAAAACGTTATCTAATTTCTTGAAGCCTCAATAAAATTATTAATAATGTCATTAACAATAATTTATGTGCATTCGGAAATCCAATCTACATAAGAACGGTTCGGAAAACAATAAACATAATGGATTATAAGACCGAAAAAAGGAGTAAAATATAACGCCCGTGTATAGAGCGTTGTTATTATTATTTATATTTTTATGTATTCCCTTGTAAATAATTGACATAAATGTAGACGCTAAATAATTCAACAGTTTTTAAAACCGTATTTTTTTTCACTCGTTGAACGTAAATCATCTGTTCAGTTTGTTTCCTATTGTGTTCCGTCGAAGTCGGGGAATAATAAATGCATTATTAAATCAGTCCGATTTCACGGTGTTGTTCGTATTTGTTATTCAGAGAGAGGAGTCCATGTGCTCTCCAAAGAGCCACCAATAAATTTTCATGCACAAGAGAAAGAGAAGAAAAAACACCTATATTTAATACTCCATATACATAATGAATTCATGAAAAAAAGCACCACGAAATGGAAACACTTAAATTGTATTATATCGTCTGATTTTGTAAATTAATTTCATAAATCGTTCAGTCAGTTTAGCGACTACCGTATCATATTTTCATGCTACTACACATAAGCAATAATAAACGAGGAATATTTAAAATACACACACAACCTTATGCCTTATTCATGTGTGCATATTTGCTATACTTTGAGTACATTTTAATTGTCAAATTTCGGCACACATTAGGAAAACTTTTAATGGCAATGTGTGGTTTCGGGCCCACTCTCATTTCCATACACCATCACACAATTTGTCCCATTGTTTCTCTTTACAATGTATCCGCATTACTCCAGCCTCATTAACCCTAATCATATTTACCATAAACCTTCACACTGTTCGCTTTTCTTGAGTCCATAAAGCGCGTTTTATCTACTGGTAAATTCAATAAGAAAAAGCGCGTCCATAAAATGTGAGCGCCATGCACAAACATTAGAAAAGAACACACATGCGGGAAAAGTGTGTGCAAGGAAACTCGACGAAGCATAAATCTCTTGACCGAATATTGACAGGCACACATAGTGACGAGCCAAATGTGACCCATCCATCAAATATTGGCAAGTGAGGGCGCACTACATCGCCCCCCGTCCTGTGATGCCCTCGCGGACTCAATGAGCTGGAAGACCTCGTCAGAAGTGTGAATCATTCGCACTGGCTCATCTGCAAGTCAAATCAGACGATTCTTTAGAGTTTTCGAGGGCCATCACCAGATATACTGTCGGCCACTCAAACCACCCTTTTCGCTCTCTACACTCTTATATACGCTCGTATTTTCTACAAAACACAAAATAAATAAACTTTGTGTTGGGAAAACGATTCCAATGCCCGTGGTGACTGGAGGAAAGTATGTCGCGGAGCAACTTGGACATAAATACAAGTCGAAACAATGCAAGGGGCGACAATACGACCCCATAAATCATAGCAGCCACCCTAAACAACCCCCCAACGCAGAGATACAGTTTCGATGTGCTGACAAGTCGACTTTTTATCGACACAATCGTAGTAACAATAATAAATGTAGAGGAGAGTGTAAATAACGAGTCTCACCACCAGTTTGGAGCTTTTTCGCCTCTTCTCACGCCTGCTAATGATGGCGCCACGTGCATACCACTGACTTGAATTGTTTCCGATTGACCGGATCTCCGGAAAAGAAGCGAGCGCAACTAATCGTCTGCGTGCCGTCCGGCCCATAAAAATCGTTCATAGATTTGCATAATTGTTGTAAACGATCATGTTGTATATGAGGTGGAGGGACACGAGTTTTTTTTAATGGCAATCGTATTGCACAAAGGACAAAGAAACAGAGCACAGACGGTGGATGAAAATCAGTAAGGATTCTTGTCACTCACCATTAAGCCGTCGTCAAACAAACGGCCAGGAATTTTATTGAACAATAATTGCAGCAAACAAAACACACAATTCTTGTGCAACCCCCAAAGGGGTTGCTGGAGCACGTGTACCGATGTGTAGTCATGCGTTAAGTTAAATAAATAGAAAAGAATTATGTGTGTGTTGTTGACGAGATTCTTCGTTTATTGCGTCCGATAAATATTGGCTGATTAACACCAGTTTATAAAGTTTGTAGAAGACAATTAGAGTGATTTTTTCGGTGTGGTGGGAACAAATAACGGGGGTGAATAGCGTGGTGTATTACATAATATACGTTGGCATCAGCCAAGGGCAATAACAGTTTACAAAACGGCCGAACGCACATATCTATTAATCATTCGGAATGAAAGAAGCCTCTCTAAAAACGTGGACAATAAAAGGATGAATGAATATGCCAGGGGCGGTGGTGGCGGCACCATATCTTCTTGTTTTCTCTATGAATTTATGATTTTCTAGTCTAATGATAGATGCGCGTGTACATCATTTGTACAAATCGTTTCGTCACACTTGAACATTTTTTGGAAAAGTTTTTATTTATTCCTAATAATTGCCACAAAACCTTTATTTCGATTCGGATATCTTGTGTGTTGTGTGTCCATCCAGGTTCTTATAATTATCATAAAACGGATGTTGACAAATAATCACCACTTTTCAACTGTGTTCTGCATGAATAAATCATGTTATTGTAATTCTGCTTATAGGGATATTCATCAAGGGAATCTCTGAACCCCTGATGCGGTCCCCGATTAATTTCGTTCAAGGTGGACAATGCACGAATGGTTTCTGGGAAATCTGTGACTTTATGGACCATAATTATACAAGCGAAATTGCGTAATGATCGATTAAAACAGACGATATATGACAGGATCGGCTAATTGATGGCTCCCAAGGGCTGTAATTATTACTTGTTCAATAGGAAAAATATTTAAAAGCCCATCAACCGGTCTGGACGTTGTCAAACGACTCAAGCATATTTTTCCCATAATCAGAACATCAAAGACTCAATAAAACATTATCGAAATGTCCAATAAGATATGTCGCATTGGGCCACCCAGTCGATTTCTGATATTGTAACTGGATGTCATTGGTTCTTGTTTCTATGATAATGTTTAATGGCCGCAAACTGGAGGCTGGTCTGGACCACAATCTCGTCCAATACGTAGATATTCTCGCGACACACACCAGCATCGCGCACACGTGACTCTCTCACATGCAGGAGATGTTTGCTGCTGCTGCATGCTGCCAGGAAAATGCCCTTTTCACATGTTGGACATTTTTAATGGCACATCGTGTGATTACTTGTAATGGTTTAGCACTTGAACGGGGCTCTACCCCGGTTCCTACACAACTTCTCAAGTATATACAACTCACATCTTTTATGTGAATTAAAAATGATGATCGGAGTGAGAGAAAAACCGTATAATAATAATAAACAATGCATTGTGATGATGAGGTACGTCCAGCAACGACGTTGTAATTGAAAGGTTAAACACATAGAGGCGACAGGCCCAAAGAGAAAAGTGTACATCGTTTTTATACGCGTGGAACACACACGATTGATAATTATAGGGAAGAGAGAAATAACTTTTCAGTATTTCACCTGTGGAACCGCCCAAATGCATTGTATCAGTCCGACAATGTGTCAGACGTTCAACAACAAATTGAAAGCACCCACGCATCGTTTTTCAGCATTGAGTACATGTTGCTGTTCTCTGTGTGCCCAGCGTTTTGATGAGAATGGTGTGAGGTTCATTCATTCATTTGTGCACTGAAATCAATGAGACAATGGATTTTCAATGATTCAATGGAACCGTTACCAAGTTTGGTATTGTTGATGGGAGGAAGACACATTGTAATAACAATCCAAAAAAAAAAACGTTATGCACATTTGACCGTTCGTGTCTGGTGCACATTATGCAAACGAAGATTATAGAGAAAAGCAAGAGAGAATGTGCATCATCGTAAAACGATTAGTCCCTTTTTCTTGAAAAATATTAGGGTATAGTAAATATAGGTCAGGAACGGTGCCGACCTGGCGATTCCCCATCTTGTCTATAATCCACTATTATATGCAAATAGAAAATTACGGTGATGCTGAACGATATATATGTATAAGCTGCAAAAAATGCCCCATCCGTATCAAATCACTGGTATTTTCGTGTATAATTTCGAGTATGTAGCGAAGCGGTCACGAAGCCCATGCTGAAGAAAGGAGGATGATGGTGTGGTGTGTGCATTCAGGAAGCGTTCGTGATGTTCACTATTAACTTGTGGGGCCTATTTGACTAATGGGCCAGGGTGAGAACAATGCATTTACATATATGTGTGGTATAGTTCTAGGAAGTCGTCGAAGGTCGAGGGCCAAAATCCTGCAATTGCACGCCAATAACATAATAATGTTGAAGAAAAACGAACAAAAAGCATAGGCTTCAGTGAGAGGATAGCGTTTCGTTTTGAAAAACAATCATAATCGTGTTTTCGAAACGATTATATAGGTATTGGTCCGGAGAGGAGAAATACTTTCGTCGGTCACGGTTAGTCCACCCTTGGGCGAAAAGTGTGAAATAACCATCGTTCGATTGCCACTTAATTATGTATCAGACAGATAATATAATGTATGCCCCATTTGTGGCAGCTTCTAAAACTGTAATAGGCAGTGTAATACACGGTGAATATGTCGGGGGAGGGTTGCCTTCTTCTATACACTCTTCTGGACAGGTGACTTGGTGGCCCACGGCCATATAGCCATCATGTCAGACGAAAAACTCATACGGCCCCAGTTTCTCTTGTAACTATAATTACATCACACACACCATCCCAACGTCAGTACTGGAAAAAATGAAAAAATCCTAAATGGAATTTGTACGATTGTTTACTCAAAAATCACTCAGCGCGATCAAAAGTGGAGACGTTGGATAAACAACAGCAATGATAAAAGCCCGTCTGAAGCGCACCATCATACAGTGACCAAGCATTTTCCATTCAAAGTTCAATAGATGATAGTTTAGACGTTTTAGAGGCAGTAAAAGCTTTCCAGTTAAACGGATATCTTTGATCTCATTAATCACAAGTGTTGATCGATTGGTGAATGACAGAGATTTTTAGTTATCCAACACACAAACACATACATAAGTGAGACCAGAGGAATGGACAATGGGAGTGAGAGTGAAAATGTACGGTGACTTGCAAGTGTTGTGCCGCTATAGGGCCAGGCCCTCTAGACTACAATGAGGTGGCGCACCCGCCAACCGGGCCCACCACCTTCACTGTGTCATTAGCCAGGGCTGATCGGCCCACGCACCATCTCGTGCCGCTATTGTCTGTGATGTGATGATATTTTGCGCGTGTGGGCCGCTCTCGCTTTTTCTCTCTGCTTGGTGGTTCTTGGAAGCAATCGATGTTTTGGAAAAAAATTGTAACAATTTGATTGCCATCGGAATAAATAAGTAATTAAAATCGATGGTCTACAGAAGAAACAAGTGCAACAGTTGCAGTAGCAGCGATTTAAGGTACTACTCGTACCATCATCACTTGAATGAATATTCATGCAGTGTCTTAGGAACAGTTATTTATATTTAAAGAAGAGTTAGGTCTCTTGTGATGCTGTGGTGCTCTTTTTTCGCCAATGTATACCTATATTTCGTTCGGTGATGCACACACACACACATACATATCTCGTGTATATGCATTACACACCGAAGAGTATAAGAGAAGAAACAGCCACTGTCATACGCGGCCGTCGAACATAATTTATTTGTCTGTAATGCCACAATGGGCAGGCCAGCCTTTTGAATTCTTCGCCCGAAATTCCAATTCAAACATATGTTTAAAAAATATTTTATCCGAATACCAGCTACTTTTTATAGACATCTCTGCAGCTGGTCAACTCCTTGATTTCACATTATATGCTACTTATTGACGGTGGTTTTCGTATCGTCGCGACGAATATGGACACTGTCTTGTAATTTATTGTTTCAGAACCGGATTTTTTCACAGGACGCTTTTTTTCAATACTCGTCACAAACTTCTCTACTACTCTTTCCCGATCATGATGCCGATTCATAATTTTTTTTAAATGATCCCATTTTAGTACGAGGATACCTATATACGCTATTGGACCGTTTTTCCATCTGATGGTAAATACATTATTGCTGTTTGCCATTTCGATGGCTGCTGGTATGCGTTCGACTACATAAATTAGCCAAATTGCTGATCAATCATTATCAGGGCCGGATCCATTCGTCGACTCGTCATTAATCGCTCTCAACTGATTTTTCTCTATATATTAAGGAATGCAAATAATGGCCTTCGTTCAATCTGTGTTCGCGTTTGCCAAGACGAAATTCCGGTTGATAATTACAAGACAATGTCAGGGCGTCACCTGGGGCTCCTGTTCATCCACAATCCACTTGTAAAGGGACAATTGGTGGCCGAAGTAGCAGCGATACGTGCGTGGGTCTACAATATAATTTGCGAACGATTTCGGATAATAAGCGGACAATTATTGTACGTGTTAGAGATTATACTCTTGTTCCACATCTATACACATCTCTTTTATATAGTGCACGATGTGAACGTGAAGTTTTTTGCCATAACTAATTTGTCTCCGGGAAATTACCCTAAAATAGCCATTTACTTGAAACATTCAAAACGGTAGCCTCATTTTGCATATAATATGGCTATTTTCCATTTATGCTGTGAATATGTATAAGTCGGCTACTTTATATTACTATTATTAGTGAAATTGACTTATTTTTAACATTATATAATTTTCATAAGAATGAAATATTGCTTCCTGACTGACAAACCAACGAGTTCAACACAATCGAAATGGGAGAAATAAATGCACCTCTTCGCTCTTGATGGCTTCTTACACTTTAGATAAATGGTGTTTTAATTACATAATTGCGTGTAATTTTCACTACAGATGGGAAAACAAACTTTTCTAATGTTCCCTTATTCATTATTTAACATTAGTATTATCAAGTCTAGACTTTGGCGTATATAGTGACGTTAAAAGACTTTAATTTGACGTTTTCAGTTCAAACTAAATCAGCCTCTTTATAGGCTATAATTTACGGTTTGGGCCCTTCTTCTTCAAATCGTCTCTATTAAAAAGGTTTTATCACAAAAACTATAATACCCTTATATGTAGCTGCACTGTGTATATGATTTAATTAATAAAAATGTTCGTTGATTCTATAGTTGTGACCACAAATGCCCAAAAAATTACAGAGACAAGCACGGCCGATAAAAAGATATATAATTTTCGATGAGCACACAGAAATTCGAGCAACACAAATCTGTCATTATATTATCAAAAATTCGTCGATTATAAAGCGTTTATATTTTAAATGTTATGCCCTATAATTTTTACATAGTCTTGAAGAGAAAACTCTATATATGATGATGAGGGCATTTTAATTCGTTTATATACTACACTTAAAAACCATTTAACAAATTGTGTAATGGACGGTTTTTGCAATTGTAGAATGCGAAGCTTTTAACATTAGGGGGGCAAAAGGAGCATACACAGTGTGTCGACATTTATAAAAGCTCCGAAGAACAATTGTTCTCAAGATGCTACTGTATGTTCGAGGATCGAATTTATTGTACATAATCGTGCATTACAATCATCCTATTGTATAAAACACACAATCAATAGTTGGTCTGATTGTTCTTCGGTGAAAAGTGAATGTGAACCGCTGTGCAGTCGCGGCTATCCGCCACACAAAATCTATAGTCCTAGAGCCGCACACTTGGCATTGTTACTTATTCTTGTTTATTGATGACCAATCGCTACCGTTTATGTATTTTACATATGGTTTGGTTTCGAAGATCGTGCACTGCTGCTTCTTCTCCCATACAACACGTTTCTAATGCCTTTTTTGAAATTAATTTTGGAAAGGAAATGCGTCTATAAAGCTATAGATGCGGCGATCTCGATGTCCCTTTGTATCTCCGCATCCATCCAATTGACGGATCACGAATGGACATCGGATTCGACTTATACTTACCGCACTCACAATCGCCAACAGATCATCATCGTATGATAAACAGACTTATAATAAAACAAGAATGTCTACCTCATGATGCTATGTTTGTTATTTTTGTAGTTTCTATTCGTTTTTTTTCATAACAATATCAATAATGCATGGGAATACGAGCGCATTTTCCAATTTCAATGTGTAATAAAGGAAATGAGTGTTAAAAGGTTCAACAATTCAACTGTCACCTACACTTTTACATAATATTATAAATTGATTAAGGTTTGTTGGTTGAATTTTAAATGCGAGACAAATTTATAGAACACAAAACATTATCCATCAGTTGGAATTCTCATGAATTGCTAATTTATTTAAAATTATTTCATTTATTTTAAAATATACGGATATGTAATGCGATTTGAAATTGTGATTTGTTTCCACATTTATTTGATGGGGTAAAATGTTGGAAACTTTGGAAGACAATGCACCACAAAGTGTTGATGCTGAATTTGGTTTCTTGGTATAAGAAGAGATGCGCGTGCCTTCAGTAATTGTCGAAATTCCTCGACTTGTTCATTATAACCACCAAGTTGCTGTAAAATGCTGACACCTGCAATTATGCTTTTCACTTTTTTATCGTTTACAGACATTTACAACAGTTACATCAGGCCCTAAAAACAATTAGGATATGTGTTTAACGCTCTTTGCTGGTGTGAATGGCATTGCTTGGCTCTTGTGCGTTTAGAAAGACAGTAACGAGTGGCGCCGTAGATTGCGTTTTCTAGATTTACTTGTTTTTTGTGCCTATATAACTAGCTGTCATGTCACCGCACGACAAGAAGACTTGAATAGCAATTGAAAAAATTCAATAACAGGATTCTTATATTTATCGTTTTGAAGAAGTTGAAATCGATTTGAAAAATGCGAATGCACTTGCCAGTGGAAAAAGCGCTGGCAATCTTCAATTCTGTGTGCCTTTTGCGAGGATTTCCTTTCCATGTGAAAAAGTTTCGTGTCTCATGGTACTGAAATAATTACAGTCTTATTAGTGTTTCACACCTTTTGCACACGAAACAAGGAAAAATCGTATAATTTTCGGCTGTTCATTTTTTATATATGTCATTAAAAACGCAATATTATTGCGAAATTGACTGACTTTATCAGGTGTTAAATAACACACTCCTTCGGAATAATAATTTATTTATAAAATTACAACATACCTGTAGTTAATAAGAGTTGGATAGTAATAATTTGAGGTGGAAATTACAGAAATGCCAACAATTTTCGTTTCAATGTTTAGGTAAACAAGCAGCAGCTCGGCATATATGAAAATATCCGTGGCATGCACAATTTCTATTAAAATTCCAATTGGAGGCAAAAAAAGGATAATCACGTAATTACAGTTATATGTATAAACGTTAAAAATGACTTGGATTAATATGAGTTAAAAAGTCGTAATAAGAATGAAACACATGTTATTATAAGGCCATCAGACGAGAACGTTCAATTTAAATTACAAAGATTTATTGGTACAAAACTAATAAAATGGGATTATTAACAACAATTACTCCTGACCGTAAATAATAAATTAAAATAAATCAAATATTAGAACTGTGTCGTGCTGTGGTCGTCTTTTTCACCATAATTTTAATGAAACCACTTTATGGGTAACGCTATTTAAATGGCCATCAATGAAAAATAAGTTCGTCCATGCAGGACAGACAGGCATGTTAATTCCGACAAGAACTAATGATATCGGTATATACATAGAATATGTAAATAAATATCCGCGCGTAAGACAAGAAGTGAATTAAGTAAATATAGTAGCTTTAACCTTGCATATGTTAGTGTGGAACTGTGTCTGTGAAGAAGAGCATCGCACAGTTGCCGGAGATGGAACTGTGTGGTGGACCGCGGCGTGAACCCATGTTTAATGTAATAGCTGATTTGCGATGCAGATGACGACGGTTTCGGTCGTGCATGGTGAAGAAGAAGCCGCACACCCATTCGAACTTGTGCTGATGCGCTTCTTCTTATACCATCGTGCGGATAACCGCCGCACGACGACGGATCTCTGATCCAAACGAGATAAACTCACACTTATTCCATTACCTTAATCCTCCATTTTTCGAAAATTGTCATTTCCAAGATTAAGATAAGCATCACCAGTCTTCGACCGCGCTACTAGATTTCTCTGAAATTGCTTCAACATCGATAATATAATGTTGGTAATAAATGATTGAGGTATACGTGTGTGTATAGATATATTGAATATAATTTAAGATGAGATAGTGGTGGGTTTATATGGCGGCGGTGAAGGAGTGTATCATATCCTGGGGCGCGGACCGTCTGCTCGGTAATAAGCATGTTGGTGCTGGCCAGACAGGCCACATCGTTCTGCAGGACCTCATCGCACCTTGGGGCTACGGCAACTCGTCCGAATTACTGACGGTGCGGTCACCAACTTAAATCCTATACAACAATAATCTTTTTACTCATCTAATTTATCGTGCGCGATAATTAATCGTTG
This sequence comes from Silvanus unidentatus, assembly GCA_963930825.1. Taxonomy (NCBI): domain Eukaryota; kingdom Metazoa; phylum Arthropoda; class Insecta; order Coleoptera; family Silvanidae; genus Silvanus; species Silvanus unidentatus. The sequence continues at coordinate 8,431,663 of OZ005758.1, forward strand.
CTGTTGTTGGTGGAGATCGAATCTCTTGAAACACAGGATGTGCACAACCGAAAACACAAGAAGCACATCGCAGTTGGACGATTTGAATAAAATATATGTTCATTCACTTCTCTTGGTTTTTAGGTGTAAAAGATGCGGAGAGAAGATGCGTGTTTCCCATGAGAAGGAAAAACTTTACACAATTATCATAATAAATTGTGCGCTGCTTTAATTAGATTAAATTAAAGTTAGATGATTATTGGTTGGATAATTATTGTAATTAAATTTGATTGTCCTGGAAGTTTTCCCGCTCCGCAACAACAGATATCCTTAATTCTGGCGAGTGTTTAGTTGGTTCGGTTCGGGTTTAGATGGCGTTTATGGTACAAATCAAAATAAATTATACAAATTTGCGTCCGCACTTTGAATAAATGAATGAAAATTGGAATAAATTTGTATATATTTATATATGCCGTATATAATATACAATTTATTTGCTTAAACATATGGATTAAAATAATTGAAAGTAAAATGTTAAATATTTCACACTTAGTTTATAATTTAAATGGATTTATGTAAATGATGAGGAAAAAATTAGGTTGAATTTTATTCATTTAGCACTATACATATCATTTTCATTTCCATACCCATTATTAAAACATAATATATCATTTATTTAGCAAATTGTTTTGCAATTAAGTGATTGATTCCATTTTCGTCTTGAAATTGTGTGTGCGACATAAAGTTGAAAAAACCCAAGGCGGATTTATACTATAAATCCATGTGAAATTAATCGAGTGCAATGAAAATTCAATAGCTGCATTAGAACGGTGATTGTGATTTTTTTTCCTCCAACAGCCGTATTAATATTTAACAAATCGAACATATGTACTTACATATAAGTGAATTTACATTTTTATTATAGCTTTAAGACCATAACAAGAAAATTAATTCGATTTGTGTTCACTCATAATTCTTAAAACAGTTTATAGCTTCATTGGCGCACATCTCCCTTCACCTCCACTAATGCTGTGTGTCTTTCGTTTTGCAAGACGAATTTTTTTCTCTCCACAATCCCGTATAATTTACAACCTAATACTTCCCTTTTTCTAAAACACGACAACAATAATAAAGGTTTCAACTGGCCGCTTTTAAATCCCAGGGAATTCCAACACTAATCTCACAGCTGGATGACAAACATGTAGATAGATTCAGGTGTGCTTTTGCTCTTTGAAAACCTACACTTTCCAGGATGCTGAGATGCTCTATGTGCTTCTCTCCTCTCTAAACTAGACTGATGTGTCGCTTGTTTTTCGGATACGCCCTCAACACCTGAATTCTCACCACTTTACCACCCAGGTATTCATCCACTTACATTCTACCCCTTTTAAGTGACTAAATGGAAGATCGTTTTCCGCTTACTCTCAAATTCTAATCCCTTTTAATACATTTACCAGAATTAGATATGTACGTATAAGGCTATTAGACGAGAGACCGTTTATGGAAAATCACTTTCGGGCTTGTTTTTGGGGCGCTTTTTACGAAATTCATTCGATGCTGGACGTGTGCCGAACGGTCTCGCATTTCGCAGGTAGAAAATGCTGTTTACTTTTCGAATTTCACACCACTTTGGCCAAATAAACGTCAAAAATCAATCATAGATACAGTATAAAGACGTAAAAAAAAATTTACTTGTAAACAAAATAAGTTCAGAGCAATGTGTTCCTGGTTAGTTAATTCACTGCACGTTTTCTGCTGTGTAAGTAGAAAAGTATTTTCAATTCGCTAAAAACGGTGGGCCCCATTAAACAGTAAAAATTATTATTTATGTTATTACGTGTAGGTAGTTTTATTGTTTATAACAACAATTAAACGTGTATTAGAGGACTTTGACATCGAAGTGTGGCCCCAGTTTAATTGCTGTTCCAGGTAGACAGTAATCCGAATGGCGATATTTAACTTAGTAGATGGAGATTAAAATTTCTTAGAAAACAATAAAACTGTTATTGTCGTGTGAAATTAGATAAAAATGAGTTTATATATGTCGGTTATTTTAGGCCAATGTAAAGAAGAATACGTGCAAGTATTGGAAGAATAAAAATCTCTATAGGTACACACATACACAATAACCGGGTGATGCTATTCAAAAGACAAATCAGTTTAGAAAGGTTATCTGTCTGCTATTCTGTGGAACAGAGTGTATGGGCAGATGAGGACGAGATAAGGGGCTCACAATGAGGGGTTGGGGTCACCATCCAACTCCTTTTTATCCTCACACACATACAATATTACGAACACTGCTTAGAGAACTTGGCGATATTTCGATTGTATGTTATAGAAAAAAAAAACTTTTTCAAATCTTCCTATTTCTTCCCTGACCTAACACAAAAATCCACAAAATGCTCCACTATAAGGTACACACAGTGTGTGTATATCTGGAGCATAAAACGACCGGAATGATATTGAGGCCCTGGATATTATAAATTTACCCCAGTGAAGCAACGTTTCGGACGGCATACATATGTATAAGGTGCAAGTGCTAATGCCCTATTGTATTGCAAATTCCATGTTAATTTCACTGTGGCACAAGCCAACTATGATTTGTTCACGAGTAGCAACAGGTGACTTTAGGATTTAAATTAGTTTTTTTTTCCAACCGAGTGTGTATAGAGCCATAGGTAAACCGTACTTATACATTCCTCTATTTATGTTCTCTAATATGTACACAAATCACCTGCTGCCGTTTGTGTTGTACATTTGTTTGTGGCTTCATTGATTTTTAAATGATTTATGGCCGCTTCACAGTAAATTACTTGTTCGCCAAATAATCGACTACAAGTGCCCTAAGGCTAACTTGCCTCCCTCTCATACACCCAAATATATTTGTGTTTGCTCTATTTTTCTTGCTCATAAGATATCGCTACATGTATTTTTGCCCGAACATCTCCTCGTTGTAAAACTGTAAATGTCCGCATTGTGTAGCAGCTTTAATTTGTAGAATGCTTTTAATCAGTATAAAATGTTCGTGGGGTTGAAGTTCGGGGCGCCAACTCTATCTCGATGTATATACATATTCGGTGCTGTTGTAAGAACCAAAGGGAGAGTCCTTTGAGAGAAAAATCCCGTCGGCGACCGCGTCCACCAACGTATGTGAGCGCTGCACGCTCTGTTGCTTAGCTACCGTGTCCTGCCGACTGTAAACACTTCCCCTTATGGTGGGGATTGAGCACGGGCGGTATCGTCGGGCGGCCGGCCACTGGAGGCTCACTATGCGATGACGTAATCAACCGACAACGAGTTAGATGCCTCCAATGGCGCGCGCACCACTTTTGCCGTACTCGGGGGGGCTCTATGACTAGGTGGGGATGTGCTCAAGTTTGTGTGAGCTCTGTAGCCTAGCTCTATCAACATATTCAGTCAGTAGTAGAAACAGAGTCGCCGTGTATGAGCAGACCGATATGCATAACGCATATTATTACTGACTGACCATATTATTAAAGTATATTTAATTTTTTTTATTGGTCCGTGATAAATGTCGGGGCACGATAGTGCGGTGTATTAGCCGCCTGTGATAAGTCGCGTGCGACACAATCACTCTGTGCACAACTCGTTCCGTTTTTCGTCGATTTTGTTTCTATTTCGGTTCCATTCCGTTCCCCGTCTAAATACACCCACCGCAAAATATAACAAACGTGTACAAAAACCAATAAATATCGACATCTGCACATTGGCCAAATTGTGTAATTAAAAATCGGACAATATCTTTGGTTTGTTGATTTTCTGTTTTGATGTTGCTATATAAAAACCAGTGAAAATTTGTGTGCAAAGTGTACGAACACGAGGACAGTGTGGACTCGAGGACGGCAGGGCGGCCCTTACAGGGCATGGCGGCCACCACGTATCTGCCGGCGAGTAGTGCGGTCTCTGCGGACTTGGACGGAAGCGTAGTCGGAATGAATATCGTTGGAGGATACCATGCGAGCGCATCGCCGCGCTCTGCCGCCGACGCTAACGAGATGAAGTACCTGCCCCAGCACCATCACAACCATCACCATCATATGGCGAGTTCGCCGTCGCCTGGCGGTCATGCGGCCGTCTCTCTATCGGCCGCCAATCCCTGGGTGAGTCTGCAACCGGGCGCAGATCCGTGGGCCGCCTCGATGGCAGGTATGCATCATGCTCATCACCACCATCCCCATCAGGATGTGAAGCCGCTGTCACAGCAGGCGGACATGATGCACCATCAGCGACAGCAACAGCAGAGCATGGGCTCGCCTCATGCGTGGCATGCACCCGTCTCCTCTGCACATTACAATCCCGGCGGAGCGGGCTCGCCGCTCCAACAGTACCATGCCGCGATGAATGGCATGCTAGCCCACCACCAAGCCGCTCCACAGCTCCACCATCCCTTGCACAGAGACATGCAGAGTCCGCACCATCCGCAACACTCCGATCGGGATGTGAGCGGTGGCGAGGATGAGACGCCGACCAGCGATGACTTAGAGGCCTTTGCAAAGCAATTCAAGCAACGACGCATCAAATTGGGCTTCACACAGGCCGATGTCGGTCTGGCATTGGGCACATTGTACGGCAACGTGTTCTCACAGACGACAATATGCCGTTTTGAGGCGTTACAATTGAGTTTTAAAAATATGTGCAAATTGAAACCGTTATTGCAAAAGTGGCTGGAGGAAGCGGACTCGACGACGGGCTCGCCCACCTCCATTGACAAGATCGCCGCACAGGGTAGAAAGAGGAAAAAGCGCACTAGTATAGAAGTGTCAGTGAAGGGTGCTTTGGAGCAGCATTTCCACAAACAGCCAAAGCCCTCCGCCCAGGAGATTAGTTCGTTGGCGGACAGTTTGCAATTGGAAAAGGAGGTGGTGCGAGTGTGGTTCTGTAATAGGAGACAGAAAGAGAAACGTATGACGCCGCCAAATACGTTGGGCAGCGATATGATGGAGGGTCTGCCACCGGGCAGTCATATGCATCCAAGTTATGGACACCATCCCGATATGCATGGCTCACCAATGGGCCAACACTCGCATTCCCATAGTCCCCCAATGTTGTCTCCTCAGGGCATGAGTCATCAGTTGACGGCTCACTAGCATCCAGCCCACTGGGCCTCCCTACTGCATCACAGTGACAACGGCTAGTGAAGAACATCTTCAGGGAAATGCTGCGACAGAACATGATCTCGCTAGCGCTTAAGAGAATAAGAGAGACCGTCGCTTCGCGGTGCTGGGCGATGTTAAGACTTTGTTTCTTTTATAAACAGATGAAGAGAAATATCTTTCAAAAAACGCTACCTCATGGATTGTTGTGCCGCAGAACTCCAATGTCGTTGTGGAGGTCTCAGTGGACTATTTATATTAAATTAAATTTTTCTAATGATTATTATGATGAACTCTCGTCCCCCAATTCTTCCCCCATATAAAATAGAATTAAAATTGTATTGGACTTGAAATGATGAGTAAGTTTACGACAATTTCTAATTATTTAAAATACAACTCAAGAGACAGTTTAAACAAATAATGAATTGCGCCGCCAAAGTGCAGTGTTTTTAGTGTGTTGATAAAAAGTACCTTTTTTTGATTTAATTATTGTTGTTTGATGATGATGATGACATTTCGCCAACTATTTGTATAAAATTCTTGTACATATATGAAGAGTGATATTTGAAGACGTCGACTTTGTCCTGCCACAAGCTCGCCCCATTTAGAGGGAATCAGACGTCGATATGTAATATAAAAATAAAACACAAAAAATACAAAGTAATTTAGGCGATTTTGCTGCTAAATAGTTATGTTGTAAATATATTAAATGAGAGAAAATTCACATACAAGAAAAATTCAAACTACTATTGTACTACTACTATTATTAAAGACATCTACTGTTTTGGTCACAGCAGTAGGAAAAAGAGTCGTGATTTATACTTAATTAATTTTAGACCGGGACGGTTGACGAATAAGACAATTTATACTGTAAGTTTATAAAATGTATAGAATCTCGTATATATATATTTAAAAAAAAATATTAAAGTTGTTCTTACGTTGTTAATTATTATTTTTTTTTGGTTAAAGTGTCATTTGTACGCAGTGATACTGTATTTTGACTTTTTTTTATTTTTGGATGAACCGTACTTTCTACTACAAACACTAGAATAATACAATATAACATTTTTATTTCACTTTTTAATAAATGCTCCTGTATATATTTATTATTGTACCTATTTCAACGTATAATTAAATAATATCTCGTTGTACGGTGTGAAACAAAGTGAAATTAAAAATAAAAAAAAAAATTTCTCTAAATACAATTATTGTTATAAATTTTGTTTAGTTTCCTATTATTATTATTATACATTATGAAAAAGAAAAAACACGCAAAAGAGAAACAGTTCAAGTATATCATTTCTAGTCATTTGTAGGCACGAAATCCAGAAAAACTGATTGTATGAATGCTTTTCCAATTGAACATTGAATAGAGAAATATTATGAGGGAGGTCAATTTCGGGAATGAAATAAGCGTTTCTTCTTTACTTGTATTAATTATTGGGCAAATAAACCTGTTCGCATGTCAAACATGGGCCCGCACCTGTACACTTTGCCCACCACCGTGTAAATACCGTACCATCAGATTCCACCATCACGAAAACGCTATTTACGTCCCGCATTCAACATAAAGATATGCTTGAAAATCCATATAGGAAAAAGGAAACACGACGTGTAATATTTACTTAATGTTTTGGTTTTATGAATGATCAAAATCTCTTTAAAAGAAAATTTTCCGAATAGTACAATCACGACCATTTCTCGAAAGGAAATCTCTCTCTTCCAAATTTTGGTGATTAATTTATTATTGTATGTGTTCTCTATATTTTTTTTTGTATTAGTAACTCATTTGTACCCCCATTTCATTTTCCTAATTGCGAAATTGTATTTTCCAACAAAATGTTTATTCTCTGTAGAAATTTTTGTGTGCATGTGCAATTTTTCATTTAGTTTATATTTTTATTTTATTATTCTTTTTTGAAATTGTTAAAAACAAATTCTCGTTAAATCTTCGTTAGTCAACGAAACAAATACATTATGCAATGAAATTCACAATTTTTACTAAAAAAAGAAGAGACAAACCTCCACCTATTAAATAAAATAACTATTATATAGTTGATTTTTCTTAGTAACAAAAACGTAATTTGTAAGAAATATAATTAATTGTTTGAAATGATTTTAGAGATGATGAAATATAATTAATTTAATAAAAAACAATACTTTTAATAATTTTTTTTTCGTTCTTTGATTGTGTAAATGTTTGTAAAAATATTGTTATATATTATATAGAAAACAAATCTTTGTGTATATTGTATTTTTATGAATGTCCAAAAATAAAAAAAAACACAATAAAGTAAGACTGTTTATAAATTAAAAATTATCGTTTTATTATTTATTAATTTTAAATGGAGTGATAAACAATCTCATAGATTTTTTTTTATTATGAACTGTGTAATGTTTTCTTTTGATGTAATAAATAATCCACCGGAAAATGCTACATTTTCTTTCCAAAACTAGTTAAGAAAAAAAAAACGATCGATTTTTCGTCACACTTTGGGAAATGCCTGTGGATGCCTTCTTCTCTCCGATGTGTGCGAAAAAAAGACCAAGAAAATAAGCACCACCGTCGTCAACATAGACCCATAACACATTTAACCTTCCAAGAAAGCTTTTTTGGTCGTACATTTTTGTTCAACTTCTCGTTTTGTGTATATAGTAGGTATATTTTTAAATTCAATGTTAAAGCTTCAGGCTATCTCGCGAAGATTGCAACGAAACAACTTCCATAGCACCAACACACACAGATAGGTGCACACCACTATAATATAATGCAAACCTAAAATGGATTTCGCTCCATTCTGTCTTGTCCAAACAGCATATGCTCGCCAAACGTCCATACACTAAAAAAATCCTAGTCCGAGATTTGACGCTATTAACTCCAATCTAAACGTTATTTATTACATATGAGAGATGGACAATTTATTAATGCCCTTATTCCATTGCACCCTTATATTACAAGCCCACATCGTGGCTCTCACATGCAATTCAAAAGCGTGTCTCTTTCGTCAACATATACTCATAAGAAAAAATTTAATTGAATAAATTGTATAAATTATATAACTTAATTATAGTGCCACTTTTTTGCCTGATGTGCGTGTAATTATCGAGTATATACCTAGTTATTTTTTTACGGCAAATAAATGATTGTCATTAGTTGTGGAAAAAAAGTGTACACAGCCGCGCTGTTATAGATATCCTTATAAACATTAATTAATCAATAATGGACCTTAGTGGAATTGTGTTATTTGACTGAAGTGGACATTCGACAGAACACACAATATATGACAATGCATTTTCTTGAAACGCTATTTTTAAATAAAAAATAACAAACAATAGATATTATTTAAATTGTCCTTTTATTATAAAACGGTGACCTTTTGATTATACTTTGTCGCCGAAAAAAAAACAATCGGGGGTTTAAAGGGTAAAGGTTCCTCCAAGTAGAATTGAATTAGACACATTTTTGTGGCCCTGAATTCATAAACAGTTTTAAAATTTTTTCCAAGTTCAGTTCCATTTAGGAATTGGGTTAATAAAATTTCAACAAATTACACTATCAAGTCGGAGTCTCATTAGAATCACTTTTAATACTCATAGAGGCAATAACTGTTTCATGCATCGCAGAATTCCGAATAGAAAATCGCCCTCTTTATCAACCGTTCATTTACCAGTGCATTCATTGATTCGCTATTCATTGGAATATTTCAAACCAGGACAACATACAGTTACAAAGTTAAGGGTGGTTTATTTTAATTATGTAATCAGGAATAATAGATCAATCCGTCTCCCCCCGATTTGAATAAGGGGTTACCTACTAGCTGCTGGTAGGAAACGTGTTCGAATAATAATCTTTTTTCAATAAGTAAATATTTATGTCGAATTACAAAACCCAAACTGCGCAATGTTTTGTTTAACAAAAAAAATGTGATCGGTAAAAAATCCCGTCTGTGTATTGCTTATCGATATATCGGCGGTAAAGGATAAAGAAAACCATAAAAATATTCGCCTTTTGTCCTCGAATGGCGTAAAAAATCCACTTTTAATTAGTAAATCGTCGTACCAAGTATATACAAACACAATTTTTCAGTGAAATTACTATTTATTGAGTGTGTTTTTCAGGTGACTTAAGGCACTTTTCAATCCACGTATGCAGTTTAATTTGAAATCTGAGTTGAAACAATTTGCATATTGCCTGTCGGCACAACAATTACTTTTAAATAATATTTTATATGTACATACACATATAAAGCAGTAGTTTGTGTATAGGAAATTGAAGCAAGTGTAATTATTTTTTAATTCCGTGCATAATCGTCTTGTGGAGGGATGTATAGGCAAAAAACGGCGCATATAAAAGAGCTAATAACAGCCGCGTCCGATAGAAAATCCTTAATTGAGTTAACGTTTTCATATAAATCAAGCGGAACACGAAATTATTTTCTATATATTCAAATTAAGAAAAATACATAAAACGCTTTTAATGGGACAACAAGTCGATCGAGATGTAATTAACACTAACGAAATGTCAAACTATACATAGAAAACGTGTGTGGAGCCTTGGAGGAAAGTGTTCTATTGGAAGTTTTTTAATTTTTTTAATAACTTTATTATAAATTGAATTTAAATAAATTAACAATCCTCTGACTTTATTTTTATGTGTTATTCATATGAATATTTATAAAATCTGTTAAAGGAGAAAAAATCAACTAAGTATTCCACAACGGGGCGACTTATCTAGATTATTAACAGTTTTTTCTTTCTATCCACTGTGTTTGTCTTTTTGTGGTGTGATTTATAAAAAGGTAAGCAAAGGTGATGGGAAAAGACATTATTTGTAAATTCATACGTTTTTCATATTATTGGCAATGCTCAGCGATTATACACTTGTCCCAGTTCGTTATTTTCCTATGAGAATCATATCGTTTTACTAGAAAAAAAACCATCCAACACAAACCTCGCACTGTCAGGAGAAAAACCAAAGAACAATAAACATTAAATCGCAAATGTAAATGTAATTTATTAATAAGGCAATGCTGGTGCATATCATTTGATTTAATCGCATTTATGAAATGTTTATTAGTGGAGGAAAATTCTAATTAGTGTCTATAGTGCGTTTCTGTTGCAAAATTGGCTCATGCGAATCTTCAAATTCCAACACTGAGGTGATTTGAATAATTGTATCGAATTTGGATTTTATGTCTAGCCAAAGTGCACTTCTGGCATCGCATAAATATGAAATTGTAATTTGGTAGCGTTCTAAATTTACAATTAAAATAATTGCCCAAAAAGAAAATCTCAGCCGAAATACAATGAGTTTAATGTGGGGTAGGTGCACATTTTTTCTGCACAAAAATATTCAATAAATAATTAATAGCCTACAGTCAAAAGAGAGAAATGAATCTATGAAATATTCAAAAAACTTTTCGTATATTTGAACACACACACACAATTGTAATGCAAATTCCCGCGTCTTGTGATTGAAGTATCACGATTATTGCATCCACACACACATATCTAATAAATTGTTTTGTGTTTTTGGGTGGAAAAAGCAGTCATGAATTTAATATACGCACACCGAAATATGTGTGTTTATTATGAGTGGCGAACCAATTAACGTCAAATCTTTGCCCAAAACCACCAATTATCCAGCCACCAAAACGCTTTATTATATGATCTACCTGTTTTGTCTATACGGTCTAATAATCAATGGAAATTATCATTAAATCGTATGTACGAATTTCGACATGTACAAAAAAAACCGCTATTATTTTATATTTATCGTGTGGCATGCAAGTTGTATTGAAGGGGAATTTTTTGATGAATTTCTGCTATCGGCAAATAGGTACATCCATTGATGGCATTTTAAAATCACCTTTTTAATAAAAAAAAACCCTCATACACATCATTTCTTTTACTGTTGGCTACAATTCGAATGTTTACTTGAACATTAACAACTAATTGTTAGTTTTTTTATTGTTTTTAGTCAGTGATTTTTTATGGGTAATAAACCCTTTTTCTTTTTTTTTACAAGGCTTCGAAAACAATTAGCCAAAAAATGAATTGTTCAAATAATAGATAAGTAGGTACGTTTCGTTTGTCTATAATTAACTAGCCAAATTGGCGAAATAATCGGAAAAATCGATTTTCTATCGATACTTTTAACGCCTCTTCTCATCATTGAAGGTGTATGAGCCGGTCCTGTATTGGGTATGTTTCATCTGGCAAATATTCTACATATAAAGGAACAATGGGTGTGAAAATATTGCAAAAAGTAATGGTGTCACAACTAGTACTCACATACACAAATATAAATGGGCCTGTCCGTGTGTGTATAAAAGAAGCGTCACATGCGACATGTAGGACTCGAAATAAAAAATAAACGTTGACTATTATTACATTATTGTTTGCAATAAACAATACCTCAAGCCCACTTACATTACACACCACACCAATAATGCATGATTGTGTGGTAGTTGTGGAATCTTTGGCCATTGTTATTCAACTCTCTTTAACTTTTTGGTCCTCTTTTCGTTCCTCGATGTGGCCAACTTTAATACGCATTTCCACAGTCGTAAACGAATTCATCACCATTACATACAAATTAACAAATCAATTACTCACTTAAGTCATTTGATTTCTAATGTGTGCCTCATGTTTAATAAGATTATTTCCTGATACTCTCGTATATAAATAATTTCATTTAATTTTACGATGCAACTTTTTCGGCCTATACATATACAAATTTATTAGGCTAATAGTCATTTAAAATAAATAAGTTAATTATATATGAATTTATGTATTGTATAATATTGAATTACTTATTCAAATGTTCAGATTTCCTATAATTAGGCATAATCACATGATTAATTTATAGAAGATTTATTGATTTTTAAAAAGTCGAAATTTCAGCTATACATAAAATTAAACATAAAACAGTTTATAATAAGGTCGATGGCCATCAGGTGCAGGGTACATACATATTTGAATGTTTTATTCAAAGAATCCCAAAGAGATATTTTGAGTGGTAAATCGCGTCATGTCCAATTTGAATTGATTAACCAAAACACTTGAAAATTGGAGGAAACCATCAAGTAGCAATTGCATGTTCCCATATCTGAATATTATTATCGAAATGCCTTAATTCCCATCACTTCTCCCCTTAATTACTTTAACACTCGTTTTTAGTGGTACTAAATCTTCAACTGTCCAAGTAAGTAGTGTCAGCTGACACCATCGGGGAACCGTGTGGTACTCTCTAACCACTTCTCGGAATTGTGTCTGTCGTCTTTATATCGCATACCATGTCCACCTAAACGATAATCCTCCAGCTGACTTAATGAAACAAGCGAGTGTAATTAAGTAATTGCGGCCAAAGAAGTGTATACACTACACACTCGCCTTACATGCAACAAACTGTGCACCCCGTACAATTTGCGAAATTAATCTCGCTCCCGGACAATATTTAAAAGTGGACAAAAAGAATGGCCATTGTGTGTTGTGCAACAAGACAAAACACTTTTATGTGCAGCGATGATGCTACTGTATATGTAGTGCGATAAGAAGACATTTGTGTGGCGGTCAACGGAGCTCATAACTCAGCATAATACCATTACATTGTTGGCGAGCCACATTATATTGAATGGGAGAGGAGAGATGGGACCGACATGGGCCGGTAGCCGTGATCGAAGTCGCGATAGCCGTCACCACCGACAGCCACCGCTACTGCATTGTATTCTCTCGAAGGCGAAACACTCTTCAACTCTTCTCTGCACACTGTGTGTACCATCTTACCATAGGTATTACCTTCACTCCACCCACTCCATCAACCATTTAATGGTCACGATTATTACAATCAACTTATATGGTATACCAATACCACAACCTGCTTCGTTGCTTCTCTTTGCGATTTGGTCCATCTCTTACCAACCATCCATCATCCATCCGAATTCGAATCGTGACTTATGCGTCGCCCATTTTAATGGTAATTAATATTAAAAATGTTCCCATGCCCCTCGGGCCTCACGCCCGCCTTATTCCTAAAAGCATATACACATTTGACATGCTCACTCTAAGTTGCATTAAGTAGCCAACTTATTTCTCCACTCTGATATGATCTGGATGGTTGCAACACTGTAACATTTGTAACGAACAATCGAATGCGTAATTAAAGTAGGATTTAAGACAGTTATTGAGTGCCTACAATGGGACTGGAAACAGTGATGGACATTGGCTTCAAAACACACAAATGGAATATACTTAGTGGAGATGCGTTCTTCTCTAGTTTTGATACATCAATTGACAGATCCATTTTCCTTGTGGCTGGAAGATACAATAATCCGAAAAACGCCCATCCATTTAACAGTCTATATAGACGTAGAGGAAGGTGGTGGTGATCCATTAAAAATTTTCTAAAAAGACGGATAAGTAAAAATAATAGTCATTAACTAAAACTGCTACAAAGACTTCACATTGTACTGTTATATATGGAAATTTTGTTTTGATAATTTTCGCTTTTTATCACATTTACCTTAACGAAAGAAAAAACCGCAAGATAGCCTATATTTTTTCGGTATGGAAAAAATAACACCAACCACTTAATTATATTCTAAAAAGTTGTAATCGGTTATAGAGAGACAAGGTGACAAAGTTGACGGTTAATATTTAAAGCATATAAGTTTTTTTTTGTATACTTTTTTTAATGATACGGCCAGAAACTAGTTACAGTGATAAGAGCGTTAAAGTGTGCACATTGTACCTATATATACAATATGTTTATTACCTAAAGTGTACCTGCAATTTCTAATGGTAATGTCGGCCGATAAGGGGCCATGTTGAAGCGGGCGCGCACTGATAGCAATACTAGCACCAATCGCGAATTGCGTTTTATTAAAAAAATGGAAATGGTTAACAAAATGCGTGCATTTGAGTGCATATATCGATTTGGATCGCTTTCCTCATCGAGTGGGAGTGCGAAGGGGCCCCGGGTGCACATCTTCGCGTGGGCGTACCTCCGTGTACCGCTCCCGGCCATCCACCGCGAAGAGCACAGAGTCCGTTCGTGATCCACTCGATTCCATTGTACTGGTGGACACGCAACCAACGAACGGATCAACAACAAACACTGGATGAGGATTATGTTGTTCAGAATCTGGAAATTGTGCTCATTAGTTCTGCATCTATGCACAAAACTCTCCTTTATATATATGCAGATGCATCTTCTTCAGCAAGCCAGAACGACGGTGCTGTGATGGGCCTTCTTCTCTCCCTCCTTCAATAATTTTAATTATTACTTAAAGTTCACACCAGCCAGGCTATTATTGTTGTCGAAGGTCTCAAAACTGTAATTATTATTATTTATAAGTATAATTACTTTGGTGTGTTGAGTAAGAGCGCAACAAGTTGCAAGAATGTTTCCTTCATCGTATACATATACGAATATAATAAAATTGCTACTGTGTGTATATCTAATGCTGTAAATTAGTGTGGAATTTCTGTAATCTCTTGAAAAAATAAGACTAGCACATTTTTATTTAATATAAGCGATGATCGTATCGCCAACAATTTTTTACATATTTAATTAATTTAACAATTACATAATGGGCCAAGATGGTATGGCCATTAAACGGCGTCTATTAGTAGTTATATGGAGGCGAATGAACAGAATATTTCCTATAATCGCGCGCTGTTTGTGAAGAGGAAAAATGGAATAATCGTGAAAGGAAACACAAACACAGCAGTATGTAGAATAGAAGAAACCAGTGGGAAAAAGACAATCATCGGTTAATTAGTAGAGCCGTGTCCGTTTTCTTTCCGGTAATGATGGATGGAAGAGTTCTTACATTCGTATTTAGATGTGGCTGTGATAAGAAGTTTAATTAATGTGGCATGCATACAGTAATAGCGTGGCAGGTCGCGGCCAAAGTGGGTTTGGGTTCGTCACGGCCGCTATGTATGTGGAGGAAAGACAGGTGGTCCTACCACCGGGCCCGTTTTTTAGACACTCGTTTGTCTACAGTTTTATGGTAGCCGGGTTATCGGTTATCGCCTGTAACATACCTTATCAGTTTACATACATATGCATCCACATTACAAACGAACGTGTGTCTCTCTTTCGATTCCTTTTGCACACACCACTTCATTCTGGACAGCCAGTTTGGCGATCGGTTTTGGCGTGATTTTATCAACCTCTTCGGGAGAGCGTCGCGCGTTTCTCATTTGCCTGCTCGGCTTTTTCTGTTGTGTGGCGAAATGTACATTTTTCTAGTTAAATTTGTTGAATTTATTGCACCCAAATAAATTATCATTTCTGTTCACCGTGAAGAGAATTTACATAAATTTATATTCTATGATGATTTATGACACTCATTTTATATATATTTTTACTATTCTTCAGTAAAACTGTGTGGCTGGTTTCTATTTAGAAAAAGCACTAATTTGAAATATGATTCCCACAAAATTAATCATCATTTTTGTGTAGCCAAGGTGCTAGGATATGCATCAGTGTATTACACATTTCGGTTTATATTAAACAGTGGTGTTTTTTGCATATGCATGAAACCTCATCAGTGTAGCACGGTAAGGTGTTTTAAGTAATTGTAGATGCGGTTTTTGATTCGCAATTAACCAGTTTGCTATCTAACCAAAATTTGAGTCATCCACCAAGAAAAGCGCGGGTTGGTTACGTTAAGGGAAAAGTGATAAGAGGGCAGATAGAGGTTGAGTCTTAAATAAAATAATAAACAGCACATAACATTCGATATGCAACATTATACAATACACGTTCGAAAGTAATGTTTAATGCAATATTACCAAAACAAAGCACGCAACTAGCCACTGAAACATATATTATGGGAAATTTATCAAGTTTTTTTTCTCGCTTTGCATATGCACGTCCATAAAATGGCTATTTTTGTCCCGTGACCGTTCAGTAATTTTTCTAATTCCAATAACATTTTATTGAATCGAAATGAAAGTAGACTAACGTGTCTATAAGTTGATGGTGCATAAAATCGCTTTATTTTTACTTATGTGTTTAGCCAGTATAATCATTTTTATACAATTCATAAGCTGCTTGTAATTGTAAATTTATGTTAATATCGAATATTACTCTAAATACTACTACATTGTACTTATTTACTTGGTGTTTCTGTATTAGCAAACACTAATTTGTCAACAAATTTATTCAAATTAGCCGGTAATTTAATATTATTTTCCACTCCCACTTTGTTGAAAGAAATTTTTATTAATATGATAATTCCATAGTTGTGTATATCAATAAAAGAAGAAAAGTGAAATGTATTAATTATAAAATATATAAAGAAGAAATTATAATAGCACCAAACTATACATCGATGTGTGTGTGGACACGAATAAACACATGGCCGATTATTGAATAGAATTAATGCAATTCGCATTGAAAACCATCCAATTAAAGGAAGGAAGAGTAAATATCGTGTGTTTCACTAGAATAACTCTATTATTTTCCGTTATCGGCGATCTAAATAACCATGGAGGACACAGCACTTCGCTAATTGCACTTTTATTGCGTGTTGTTTCACTCATTGTAAGAAAATGGAAAGAACAAAAAAAGAATGGTGTAAAAGTAAAAAAATGACTGTATATAAATAAACATATACACAACCGAAGAGATACAAGATAGAAACGCTTCAAGCTTGCACCTTTTACCTTATATACACACATACTTACATGTTTTCTACATACAAACAGTGCTGTGACTTCCTTCTGGTGTCACGTCAGCCATCGGGACGTGTCTGTCCTCCTTGGTGCCTGCCGGACCACGTCGGACTCCAATTGGTCGCCCTTCAAACGGAAACTAGTCCTTTGTCTAATAATATTAAATTGTTCCCTTTGCGAGATGCGGACATTCTTTAGGCACTTGAACATTTTTCCAAAAAGTCCGCAAAAAGTGATGCTGACCCACTTCAGTCCTACACAAACTGTCGATAATCTAATTAGGACTCAATATATTTCGTAATTTTGAAACCGTTAACGAAAAAACATTTTATAAAATTCCTGACTGCCTTGATCAGACCTTGAACACTCCTCTATTACAGTTGTTTATATAAAATGTATAATGTGTAAAGAGTTTTTTAAATATAAAATGCTGGAACGTTTATTTACTCCAACAAACACACAAAACGAAAAACTTATTGCTTTTCGTCTATTACTTGACTTTTATTTATATATGAAATTAGACGTTTTTTTCGCTTTGATTATCAAACCATAAGGACGCACTTGGTGCGCTCCAAACATAATCAACTGCGAACGAGAGGTCCGTAAAATCCTCAACAAACAGTTATTAGTTGTGTCTTTTGCAGAAACAAGTTACACAGCCAACGATTTATGGCTTTGATTGTATTTTTTCGACTTTATCGAATAATATGTTTGCCTGGGTTATGTAATATTCTCACAGGTTTCGTTCCTTTTTTTAAATTATGGTATGTGTGTGGGTCTAACACACACCGTCAACTTATACAGGTAAACAAGGAAAAAATCGCTGCTTGTTGACGAGGAAAGTTGTTGTCGCGAAAAAAAAATTCTTAAATACTCTCAATATGCATTAATTAGTTCAGCTATGGCATGCTAATTAGATTTGTATAGTAATGTGCAATTTACATTACACAATTTTTTCTGCTTAAAATGTATATTACTAATTAATGACAATTTATAATGAATGTGGTGCTGGCACTTTTCTTTAGTCCTTATAAGTGGCAAGTAAAAATAAATCAATTACAGCTACAATTCCGCCTCTAAATAGTCTAAAATGAAACAATCAATCTGCTGGTGAGGTTCTTAGGTAAACACACGCGGACCACTCTTTCCTCAATTTGTGACGAAGATTGATTGCATTTCAGCACATGATGTGTGTAATTTTTAAGAGGCATCATTGTCCACAAACACTTGTATTCCCTATGCGCGAGTATAGAAGAACAGTGTGGAGAATAGAATGATTAATATTGTGTTATTCTATCATCAAAATATAGTGGAACACTACATATAGACATTAAAAACATAAAACGCTAACACACTATACTTATAACATGCAGTTAAACACATACACCGCGTGTTCATCTCTTATATTGAAAACAAACCAGCCCAGCACCATAAATCATTGTGCGTCCAAACGAAAAATCGGGCATATTATAAAGCAATTAAGTTTTTCCTAATGTAAAATAATTAAAATGGCATGCACAGGATCGGACTTTAGACAATTTTGCTGTTCCGTGTCCTTCCCCACATATCACCCACGTATAAGTATAACAGAAAACTGAAACACTTGAAAAAGTGCTTGCATATTCATGATGTGGCCAAATGCAACGTGGGTGATATGCCATTGCGGCACTAAATCAACGGTTGACATTCAATTATCACACGACATACAGCACGTCAAAAGCCATTCCTACACCACTTTTGATGGCAGCAAATATAAAACGAGCCCATGAACAACTATAACTTTGTATAATGGATGTTTCCTGGGTGGTGTTTTTCGAATTTTTCGATTAATTCGTGGGGGCCTCTAATGCCATCGGGGGTCACCATCATGTCACACATTTAAATAAAATAAACGCTAAGTGTATATGAGTGTTTTTGTTTGAAACGGAAATAGTGTTTCGGCTGCCACAGTGTCCAAGTTACTTACACATTGGTATCTTCACTTCCGTCAGGTAACCGAGTCTGAATACTAATTAGGATTTCTATATACACTTTGTCCGACTTTTTATAACTCCATCCTGTACACTAGGTGGATATAATACGTTTATTTGGCAGTAGCAATAAAAATATTAAAGAAATACAATGGAAGAGCGTTTTTTTTCCTTTATTGTTATATCATTTTAAACAAAATCCTTATTGTTCCACGTCTAATAATCACAACGAAATATCACATGAACGTTTAATAACCACATCTAAACGTGTTGCCATTTTAGTCCTTTTTCTTTAAAAGTGAAACGAATCTTTGCCATGTTTAGGTGTTATAATTGTTCCATGTCCCTTTATTCATCTAATAGCTGGATTTATATAGAATAATGTGTGTGTGAGTCACAGTTTAGAAATGAGAAGAGAATCAACGTCCTACTCTTCATTGCTAATGTTATTAACGACATTATAGTCATCAGTAGGCGACAAGATACAAGTCGTTTTTAAATGCAACGTGTCAGTGTCATAATAACGCGAATAGAAAAACATAATGCAGCGATTTATTGTTTTTCCATGTTGTGCCCACCACATTTTCAATTACCTACATATCTGTGTGTGTAGAGCTCGCTTAAGAAACTTTTCTGTTAGATTTGTCAGACCAGGTGCAGATCACCAGCATCTCATTCGAAAAGCCACTGTATTTTGTTTATTTACCCGTAAAATTCCTCATATTTGTATTCGTATTTCGGTGTATGGTGCATGTTAATTTTCACACATTGTATTATGTTTGTCTACATCGCTTATATAAACAGTAAAAGTCACACTGGACACTATATGACGTAATTTAAACAATGCCGAAAGTGGAAAGTATTACTATATACATCTAAGAAGCTACAATCCGCTTAGAATAGTAATAAATTAATAAAAACCAAAACGAATTGCTTCTTAATGATTTATTTTTCCTGTTTTTCAACCATTTACCTCGTAATTTATATTTATGAAACAATTATAGAAAATTCTACTGTATGTGATGCTGTGTCTGTGTGTCTATCGGATTTGGGACTATTAAAACGGTCCACGTGTCTGAAATTATATGTTATTGGCATACACACACAGATAGTCATATATCTAATCTTGTAATTAATTATCCACTGCCCAGCCACTACTTACTACTACAATCTCATGTGTGTGAAGTCCGATTTACATATTTGGAGAATATTATTAGCGAAAGTAGCGTTTTGAGCGTTCCAATCTTCGAAGAGCGTATTATCGGTACGTGTCTGGAAAGAATTTAAATATTGACCCAGCCGAATATATATAAATTCCATTTAACCTATTAGCCACACACACATCTTCCAAGTGACCGGGGGGTTCACTGGGACACACCGTCAGTGAAAGGTCAAGGCTGTAATTAATGTCGCTGTGTACCCAATATTGTGCTTCCTAGTTTTTTGTCAAGGGACCCGAAGAAATATATTTGAAAAAACACTTTTACCCGAATTGACCAGATTATCAAAGGTTCCGACGTTCGATCTTCCTCATCATTTCTATTGTCTTATTAGGTAGTAAAAAATTATTATTAATGTGTTTACCTTCCAACTATGATAGCTGTCTTTTGTACACACGCTTTTCTATAAATTATTTAAATGTGTAATAAACTAATAATGACTTGTTAGAGGCTGTAAATTGTTTTTTATGTATTTAACTAGTCTTTGTCTCGTTTTTTCCTGACATTGCATGTCTGGTCGGGAATTATTTTCTGGCGACACTCTTCTCTTCGAATGTATAGACAATTTTTTAAATCCATTTGCAATTAGTGATTTGCTTATTTATTTATTCGTTAGTGCATTATGGAAATGACGACAAAAAGTATCATATACTGGATGTTTCGTCGTATAGAAAGGGGAATTTCTATAAATAATTGTCTAATCAATTGCGGTTAGATAATTTCACTATTAATAACACAAAAGGTTTCTGCAACGGATAACAAGTTTCCCAAAGTATTAAAAGTGTTGTGTAACACCTTCAAGGGAATTCCACACAGAATACTCATTCAACTAGTGATCTATATGGATTGTAATGTAATATAGCGACTCGTCAACACACATAAACGCAATTTATGAAATATCGTAATGTTATTATTGTTGTTGCATTGAGAAGAGACGATTTCTCTGAAACGAAAAACACGCCAATAAATTTTGCACGTGCTTGAAAAACAGGAATATTTCTATTTACTATTTTATAAGTGAAGGATAAAACTGTGTTGTCTTTTATAATTTTATCAAAAGTGTAGCTGTGGATTTGTTGCGCAATTTTGTGTCCACCGTCTTCCACATGCCAGATTTGCCATCCTCTATGCCATATTTAAGGATTCTTTTTTCTTTATTTACTTTGCATAATGCGTACGTATGCATATTACTTTTCTCTATTTTATACATACACATATTCATTAATTTTTTCCATGCACATACGACAATAAGTCTTGTAAAAGGATAATTACAGTTAAAAATTTTATGTACATACATTAATGTTATTGTTAATTATTATTGAAATGTTGAAAATGGCTTGTAAGTGCGAAGAAAATGCTGGCTGTGGCATTCTTTTTCCTCTCGCGTCTTCAGTAACACCAAAACTTCATTAGTGCATTAGCAAACAAATTATTTTTATTTTTATGTTCGTAAATTTAAGTAAAAATTCCAACAATAATAAAGAAAAGAATGAAATGGACAAATAAACATCATATTGAGGAATAGGATTGGAACAGTTTTGTGGTCCACAGCATCGAAAAACTTGCATTGTCATAAAATGCAATTAATTTTTCCTTGCATGCTACACATAGTTCCAACGAGAGACAAAGACGTTTAGTAATTAAGTTTGTGATTAAAACTAGTGTGGACAATGCAAAAAATTCCACACGACCAGTTAGACATCGAAACAAGCTTTCCTACTTATAAAATCAACGTTAGAGCATGTTGTCTTATCAATTTAGCTTAAAGCCACAGAGTCTATATACTATATAGACTAGATATTTAATTGGATTCCCAGAGCTCAACACAGTAGTAAATAAGTGAGTGACCACTTAAGGATGGTTATATAATAATTGGTTCTTTGATTGATTGAACATGGCTAAGGCAGTGCTGTGCAACAACAACAAACTTTGTAGATAAATATAAGGCTACTGACTTTCCAGCCTACACCTCTATATACTTTACTCTACATATAATCATACGCTTCTACATATATTTACGACTCTCTACGTAATACACGGACAGGTGGATTCTCCTCTCTTCTCTCCATATCCACTTGAAATTATTTCTTTAAATTGGGCAGGTGAATGTTGGAGAGCTGTTGCACGTGGTACTCCAATCCACCTCCAAAAAGTCAAGTACCAGACCCGTACAAGCACTTCAAGAGCGCTCTCCCAACAGCATATTACAGACTCCACAATCTAAATTACATTGTAAACCAATTAGCAGGCAATAATTTAAAAATGTCAACCCGACCATATCAAAAATAGGGTGTAGAGCATAGTGTTCAATGAGCCTTGAAGACACACAATCTTTCAACGGACTCACTGATGCATACACTCTCACCCCCATCACTCGTCCTTTCTCACTCCAATTACCTCCATATAACAAGGACACCAACATCACACAGTTCTATATTGTTCGATTAAATTTAAACTTGTCCATTTGTAACCCTTTAAAGTACAAATTAGCCATTATCGGTGACTATTGTGACGACGCGCGAACTGTTAGTGTTTGCCTAATGCACCACTACCGAAACAATTGGCTAGTTAAATAAAGACATACAAGAGACAGTTGGTGTGTGTATGGAGGGTGCGAAATGGAGAAGAAACACTGTGTTGTTGGTGTGCACCGAATGGTGTCATAATTTTAATACAAACAGGAATGTCTCGACACAGAGGCTCGATATAGATTTGTTCTTGTATAAGTTGTACAAACGTCCAGCATCCAACAGATAAATTATATTTGTGTACAAGGACTGTATATATATGTATATGCATATAGTCACCGGGCGGCCGCACTCTTACAACTTTATTAAGGAGTACCAAACGTCGACAGCTAGTTGGATGCAATAAATAAAATATTATACCCCAATTGTGTGTGTGGGAAGAGAATAAGTCGGTGTGCGGGTGTCTCATATAGGACTTCTTGTGCACACCTCGGCCAGTTGACCCCGCACAGTGTTTATCGCAATGGATTATTGATGGGCTATAGTTAGTCGTTGCTGTGTATGCTAATTATTGTAATGTACGCGTCTAGACGATGGCACTGAAGAGATGTGGAGAGTGGCGTAAGTGAAGTAGTGGCGCGAATAGAAAGAAAATCATTGCAAGTTGATTTATCAAATAGATCTCCAAATATTTCGAATTATTATGTAAATGGTAATTAGTGGGCATACTTATATACATATATGTGACGAGTTAATTTAGTTTGTCCATCAAAGGGGAACAGCAGCATAAAAGGCATCATCATCTTTGACCATTAACATGGCGACTATACGCACACCACTGAAATAAAGACAAACTTCTACGTCAAGATAATCATCTGAGATTACCATAATGAAATCAATATCGTATATTAGTGAATATATGAATATATTATTACGGGATGCGCGTATAACGTATTGAATGTTGTTGGTGTTTGTGAGTGTGTGTGTTTGTTGGCTTGTCTGCTGCCGCTTCTGGTCCAGCCGCAGCATCAGCAGCCCAAGTGGGCACTCTATATCTACACTTGGCGCACATATCCATATGCATGAATTCGTCGATATGAATGAAGAACGTACACACAATTGTTCTAGTATGAGCGGTATTGAGGCGCGAATTTTGGGAAAAGTGCCTTTTCGGGTACTCGGCGATGTGGCGGACAGGTGCGTGTTGTGTGAGAACCACCCGCAGGGTGTGTGACGGACATCTACGCCCTAGAAATGGAGGGTATGAACACACCATGGGCATCATGACTGTCGTGCATTCCTCAAGCCAGTGTTCACCTTGTGTGTGTTGGCCTGATGGCGATTCGTGGTAAACTTCTTCTATGAAAAGGTTGAGAGAATTGGATTTGTTTGTTTTCTGGTATAGAGGATTTTTTTCTTTCTGTGTGCCATGTCAGGTCAGTTCGAAGGTCAGATGAATTATGTACGGTTTGGAAGAGTTTTGAAAAACATGAAAGGCGTTATAAAGAGGGACTTTTCTAATACTACAATAATAAGAAAAATTATTCGTCGCTTTCTCTTGTTTTAGAAACTCTTGTTGAATGTTGGGATTTGATCAAGTGATTTTTACAAGATTTTTCAATTTGTCTGGTGGTGCCGATTTATTCTTGCGTCTATACCTTTAGGTAAAAGCGTAGGTATTGTAACATTATTTTCGTGTTAAGACCCTAATTTACACCACCCCGAAATGTGATATTATTGTACAGAAAATCGTATAGAGATTCGCTCCCGCATTTTTGGGGAAACGGTGCGCAATTTTTGTTCGCCACCCTCTCGTCCCTCTTTTCACGTGGCCAACATGTATTTTGCCCCGTTTTCCGTGTAATTGTAATCGTTCAATGGTCCAGACAGCTGTGGCAACGGTAATTGCTTTTAAAATCGACATTTTCGGTGATTTTATACAATGTATATACAACAATAGCTACAGCGAAACAATCACAAAGATAAATCGTATACTATAATGGCTAGTTTTTTTCCCTGACTATTTTGATGTTTTATCATGAAAATTGATAAAAGTGAATGATTTTTCAATTTTATAGTCGAACAAAAATACGACAAAAAATTTGTTGTTTATGCCATTTTCCTATTATTCTAAAATAAATCTATTGTTCGTTTGACGCACTTTTTAAATGTAATAAAAGTGGTACAATTCCATTGATTGAATTATCATTTTAAATGTTATCAAAACGATTACATCTCCCATATATGTATACTTGATCGATCGAAGGGATATAAATTGGGGGCTAAACAGGTAAAATATTCTTGTGTGGTAGAAAAAAAGCGAAAGTACATTCCATGGATAGAAAAAATGTGAGCTTAAGAGTGCATTGAACGCGTGTTTAACAAAATTATGGAAATGTAAATAGCACGCGACAAACACTGCATTTTTTCACCCATTTTTTGTGTGTGCAACTCCCATTCAGGGCTGTAAAAAACAACAGTGCCACTTTGAAATGGAATAATTACCAGATCCATGATAGCTATTAAATTTCACGCGGGCGTTAAAAATAAAAACGGTACGATGGCGCGAATTTCGTATATATTAGTTGTGCTGTAATTCAATATTAAATCAAGATGCGAAAAACGTTTTCAAGGATGTTGTTGTATTATAGAGCTGAACATATTAAATTACTAAATAGGAAATTATAGCTGTAGTAGTTTTTCTAAATGAAAATTTTTCTCTGAAACCGGATATTGATGTTAAGGGCGCAGCATATTCACAGTCAACAGCAAGAAGACGAGTCCTATAAGAACTACCTGGTCTTGGTGATGATACTACATTATACCTGAAAACCTTGTACGGGTTATTGGGTCAAAAATAACGTTTAGAACGGACGACAATGATTTTCGGTATTGGGCAAACAAAATTCCTAATAAAACGTCATGGTTGGGAGATTCATGTCTGTGGACCCCATGCGGAGACTGTATTCAAGTCGTTCACATATGCCTTTTAGAAACACACACACACACATACATAATACTCTAACCAAGCTGTATCGTAGAAGATGTGAAGATTGAATTGTTTCATTACAGCATGGGAAAATAATTAAAGAGTCGAATGGAAAAAAATCAGTAGCATATATATGTATATGTGCATCAAAAATTGGAAACACAGTATCTGTTCCTTCGGCCATCCGATTACGATAAGCCAAATTAAATTTAGGATTATTGAATGCTGAGTCGCCAGTTAAATTTTGTTTGGTGACATTTGAGATTTCTCTTTGAATGTGTTTGGAAAGCAAATTGCTTGCTTAAAGCTTATATCTGATTTTTGGGACATTCGATGAATCACAAATACGCGTTCATTAAAATTGAATAAAAAAACATAAATACGAGCTATATGTGTGTGGAAAAAAACGGAAAATTATTCTTCTTCCAGGATATACAAGAGGCAGGTCGTTCAACTTGTAAATAGGTGCAAATAATTACGTGCAATTTAATTATATGCTTATAATTGAATGCGCAATGTCTTTCTTCTTAATTGATGAATGTATCATGACAAAATTTATGATAATTATCAATAGAGGCATGTACATAATTTTTAATTTATAGACGGTAGCATTTCCGTACAATATAATTAATATGTTATTGAAATTTATAAATGGACACTTTCTGATACAATAAAAACTATTTATACTCGGAATAATAAGCTAATTAATCATTGCACATTTCGTCTTATCTAATAATATGAATGTGTTATAGTTGAATGGGTCGCTGAAAGTGAAAACGCTAATTATTCCCATGTAAACGAATTTTTCTATTCTATTCACTGAGTACTTGTATATACACATTGAAAAACCTCCACATTTCAAGCCCATCTATCATCACATTCGATACATCATTTTGTCGTGTTCATTTTTTCAGACGAATTGCACATGGTTGCGTTCGCAAAATCCTATATCCCTTTCCCAAATGAATGCTCTCTTCACATGTTTGCAAATAAAGTGATCACAATTTGCTTGCAGCCACACAACAAAAGCTCATTATTGTGAAAAAAGTATGCTAAAATAGAGTTGTATATACATATACAAAGCAGCGCTGTACACAGACTGCCAGTTTACATGTTGAAAAAAATCAATTGCTAAATTGTATGTAATAGCTGTAAGCGATCTACATAAATATTGGTCCGGATAATGTCTTAGTGTTGTCACCAAACCAAAGGGATTTGTCGTGCACACATGCATTCACAATTTGTTGTGTGGATTTTAAAATGTGATATCCCATTGAATGCACTTCTAATTCATCCACCATTCAAGGACCGCATCGTTTGCCTTACGGGCCTTTTGAATTCGTTGGAAAGTGGGACACACGCAATTAGTCGCGCCGATAAATGAACTTATTCCCATTTCGCCCGTGAAATGGCAACAATTCAAACTTTTTAGTGCATTCATGCAAGTCCAGCATCCAATGGCGAGTGTTTGGCTCTAAGAGCGTGAATGAAATAAAAGCGACTTCCTGGGTGGGTTGGAAAAGTTAACAACAAAGAGGTGTACGTGCGTTCCGGATCGGCTTGGAGATTCTCCATTATATGGGCTGGAGATGGTGCCGTCTGATACAGTCCACGTTTTGTACAAAACTGTGACGTTCTAGTGGGTCGACATTTCCGTCTCGTAACATTGCGCCTCTCTTCTCTCACATATGTTTCCATCTAAACAAACAATGTGATTTACCTACCTGATAGTTTAGCGATGCAACAACAAAACTATGTGCTCCGCCGTTGTATAGAGTCGTTTTTATTTCATCTCGTTTTTTAGATCACTGCCAGATACTGAATGGTTGCACACATTATGGATGTGTGCGTCATGTCTTCGCATAGACACACAATAGGTAGGCACCACAACAATGCCATTAATATTTAAATTCCACTCTCTCTCTATTTAGACAGACAAATTTTTGCTTGTTTATTCGAAATATTGCAGCACTTTTTATTATGCCGATAAAAATGTAATGTTTATTATTATAAATGTGTTTCAATTCGTTTTCCCTTCTGGTCCAAAGATATTAGATAGGTATAAGCTTTTAGTATAGTGAAAAGTAAAACCAGACTGAGTCGGGCAGGGGTCCATTTCGGTCCACTCAATCTCTCCTCATGTGTGTTTATTATAAATGTATGTGTGTGTGTATGGTCCAGAAAGAACATTAGATGCTGCGATAACTGTACCGGTACCTACGTTTTGGTTCTATAGTCAGTTGACACCGGCCTGTCAGACCGCTATATTGTGGACCCTTTGTGTGCCGTTGCCGACCTCGGACCCGCGGCTCTTCGTCCCCCTTTCTCTCCGCCACCAATACGGCCGGTTTGCTCAGGTCAAATCTTTTCACCTCCATCCACAGTGGAACGCTTTCCATTATTTTTACTACACTTTATTATCGATGAGGAACTTGGGAAATATTTATATATATAGGTACACTGCGATGTGTCTAATCCGGACGTGTGAAATGTTCGCACACAGGATTAGAAGAGACTCGTATTGTTTTTCAGGTAGTGGTAATTATAGTGTACAAGAAGAGTATTTTTCCAACGGCTCAATACTTAACCAGAAACAGCGATTATTTTGTACACGTTTTAGTTTTTTTCTACTATTATATCTTTTATAAAAACATCCCTCTGTATAAAGTCACAAAAGGCATCCTTTTTACTACCCCACTGGATGCTGTGTTTGCAGTACCCTGTTGTACCACTTTTCAGAGTAATACACTTACCCTCTAAACATGTAACATGCAATCTTTTCATACTGTTGACAAACAAAAAAATTCTCAAGGTCCATTGTCGTTAATCAATTAAGAATTTAAGAAAATAAATATAAGTTTTTAGATTACTCTTGTGGTGTTAATGGTATAAAATTTTTGAGTTTAATTTCATTTAGAGACATTTTAAAGTGGTACAAACGATTGAATGGTGTTACATCAAATGTAAGAACTCATTCATCTTTAGTGTTGTGTTTGTGTAGTGGACCACACGGCTTTTGTCCTGTCTTGTATGGGTAGGGCAGCCAGCATCACTCTGTTACAAACAAGCCGGAGTAGAAATTATTGCGTCGCAACGTAAAACAACCGATGGAAATTGTTGGAAAAAATCGTTAGTCGACATTTAATCTTGTTGTTAAATTCTTGTTTTCTTGGAGGTTTGTAAAGAATTGTGTCAGTTCGGCCCACCTAGATCAACCCAGAGAAGTGTTTTTATATAAAATAGGGGAGACTGGACAATAGGAATTGGGAAGATGACCGTTATGGTCCAGCCTAGACCCCGAATTTGGATCAAATACAGCAAAAGACTGACCGTTGGGAAATAAATCCGGAACTGGTGCTAACAATCAGCTTAAATTGAACGTCTATGATTCGGAAATACGTGCCCTTTATTTTGACAGGATTTTAGAAAAATATTTTTTAACTGTAACACACTAACTTGCTCTGCTGATGTGTGTATTTTGCGCTCGTATATAGGTTTTTTATAAATTGTAAACCGATTCGCCACATCAGATTAACAATATGTATACGGTCGCTTTGTGTAATGAATTTATCAAAAAGGAAGAAGTGAACCGCTTTTCAAAGAGTGTCCAATTCAAGAGAAAATGGAATCATTAGAGCAGCTGTTGTACAATGTTTAATCGTAGATTGACAGCCGTAAACTTGCCCGATTAGACCATAAAAATCTGATGAAATCGGGATATACGTAGGATTTTTTGTTTCCTATAAGCGCAAATTCTTCCAATTAAAATTCATCAAATGATTATTTTGGAAGCGGGCGCCCTTAAATTTAGATTTCACTTTCACTAATATATTCTGGCACACGTCCGCATCTTTCATCGATACGTATTGAGTATTTTTGTGTGCTTGTGTATACCTTATAAATATCAATAGCATTTTTAAGTATGTGGTGCTTTGTGGTTGCCACCTATACCTTCTAGCTGTACCTGAAGATTTCGTGTGTATGTGAGGCTGTATTTTTATTCCAATGTGACTGTGTGTGTATACATATACGGTATCGACCGCAACAATTCAATTGTAATAATAAAGTCATTTAAATAAAAACATTATTAAAAGGCTCTCGCTATTGTGGTCAGTTTGAATAATGCGATAAACAGTCGTATAATAATAAATTGTCGAATGTTGGCGAGTGGCTGTGTTTATTATATTCTTTTTTATTGGAAAAATATCTGCTTTGAAATTACACCAATAATTTACTTGGTAATATTTTCCACACCCAAGAACATGTCCAAATTTAGTGTTGCAGAATAATTAACAGCACAACACACCAACCTATGGAATATTATTATAAATTACAAATTTCCGTATGGATATTTGCAGCAAGAAGCCACAATTGCAAATGTGACAGCTTGATTGAATTCCAGTAGCGCTTTAAGCCATTTATAAACCTGTAGATGTTGTATGTGTACACTTTTTTTTATTATAGAAAATTCGTGTTTTAATCAAAACGGTTGGTTTGCTTATTTTATAGTTTTATAAACCTATGCCAATCACTAATCAATGTCTATAATTTTCTCCGAAATAATTGCCTAGCTTATTCTGTAGCCTATAATTTAATATTCTGTGCACAGATTACATTTTAACATGGATTACTACAATATAGCAATTCAAGCGGAACTGCTTCTTTTTGGTTTGCTTTTGTGTGTGTGGATAATGAGTAAAAGTTCACATTTTTTCCTTTTTTTGTCCTGTTTCAAAATCAATTTTCCCTATTTTTTCAATACAGATACCACATTTGTGCATTTTTTTTCACATAACAGCGAATAAGACAAACCGTCAAAACACGAGTCCATAAATTTCCAATAATTGGTTCCCTTGTGGGAATATGTGTCGCAAAAAGGTTAATACTAGTTTGTGGGAATAACAAGCTGTTTGTGTCAATGGCATTAAAATGCCATAAAAGTCGGGGGTGGACGACACACACTATATAAGAAAAGATTCGACAGCTTTTGATGTGTGTGTATGCTGTCCGTTGTCGTTAGTGGGGAAATGTTTTGGTACTTGAGGTCACCCCCGCTGTTTGTGTGACACCCTCGCACTATTTGGACACTGGCCGGTCACTTTGTCTAATCTGTTGCTCGTTATGATACCATGTTGGACACAATGTTGGACACTTTCTCAAATAAATGACATTTATGGTTGCTCTTACTGCATCATAGGACACAGATGCGATGGTGCAATGTCTTATTATTGTTCTGTATTATTTCTCCTCTCTTCTTCTAGTAAAATCAAGACAATTTGACTAGATGAAATTTCTGTTCCATTTTTGAATGTAAATTTTTCAGATATGATGTAATATAAGTCAACTGGCCCATTTCATATGCATGTTAATGCTGTAATAAAATGTTGTCGTTGCACGTTTACTGGCGCCTTACGATCAACATAGAACTTGATAGTTTAGCGTAAAAATTCGTCCTTATAGAGAGCATCGGAAATTAATAATTCCACTTAGAAGCGCACATATGAGAAAACAGTGGTCGCTTTAACTTGCCGTGGAATTTTGTCAATCTTTTATAGCCATTTAATGTCTTTATACGATTATTTGGTCGTATAGTTATAGATTTAAAAATCCATGTAAGGAAAGTGACTTTTATTCTTACATAATTACTTAATTGGCCACATAATTACGTTTAATAAACCATAAAAGTGGAGTGGAGAGAATTGGTGTGTTTCGCTTCTGGCTATTAATAGTTTTATACACACACATTTTTATCATCGACAATTAGATAATATCGAGTTGTTCTTTTGCATACAGCAAGCATCGGTATGTGTAAATATTTTAATGGACAGCACATTTAAATCCTTTTGAACATGTTTAATTGGGAATATGTGCATGATACCCATTTCAGGGCTTTTAAATCACTATTAATTATGTGGCTGATATTTTTTTTCCGAAAAAGCAACATAAAAAATCAATCATAAAAACAGCGAGTTTTTTTTATTGTGCCGCTCTCTCACTTCTTCGCATCTCGTAGGTACACCAAGGTGTATGCGTGAACTCGTAAAAATTTAAATATACGCTCCACACTACAATAAACATTCTAATTTAAAACCGCCTCTATATTTCACCTATAATGGCTTATAACTGATACAATTTCTTTCACGATTAAATTGGAACGGGCTGCATCATATCTGTCAACGAATATAAGTAATAACACCTTATTTCCAAGTCAAATTAATTGAAACATATTCAATTGACATACAAAAGGGCGCACATTATTTAAAACGTATACTAGTTAGGCAGTCGGCCCATTATTTTACCAACCTGGCATAGAGAGGAGAAAAGTGTAAGAAATAATTTTGTGGCGCGGTTGTTTTAAGGCTTCCCGTGGTGTAGTTACGGCCATATTTATAATACACGAAATTCAAGTTGTATTTTATTCTTGTATGTGTGTACACCATGTTGCTGTTGCCTCTTCCCAACCCTCTTCGGAACTCACCGCAGCATCTCTTGCACTCTCACATATTATAGCTATCATTTTCTGTTTATTTTATGATCAGCTCTTTAATTTATTTGTTGTTACATTCAAACAGTGTGAGCTAGTGCTCGTTTCTGCGGATATAATAATTGTTGGGTGATTTATGCACTTTAGATGGCCTCGCACACTCCTTGTTACAAATGAGAAATTGCACATAATCGTCAAATTATATTGCTGTGCTCATTTTTCATTCGGAGGTTTTTTTTTGTTAAATATTTTTGGAAGCAGTAAATGGATATTGATTAAATTTTGGGGAAAGCTTGCAGAAAAATTTGTAGAAAGGAGATTTCAATAGTTTTTGGGGTGGCTTTTTAGAAATTCTATAAGTGTGTGTTTATACTTTGTGATTTTATAAATCAAAAAAAAATTATTCCAAAACCAGTAATAGGATTTTTTAGGATCTGGGGAAAGCATGTGAGGTGATCGTAGGAAGACCGTACCAGAACATCAAATCGATGTGGCAATAATTGGAGGAGTTATTGGCATTTCTCTTTGGAGATCCCAACACTGCGTCAGAACACAAACCCGTTGTCGGTCTGGTTAGTTTTTTGCATAGATCAGATATGATATGATATGAATAAATCTCAATTGTAATAAACAAATAAATTTGTCATTTTTCTATTTAGGCATTATTTATGCATGCATTACTGTAAACTGGACATTTGAAGAGAGGATAAAATTATTATTTATAGGTTTCTAATCACATATTTCAAATAAACAGGAATGTAATAAATATGAGATACTATCTGTATCTGTCTATAAAATGTAGGTACTTAACACAGGTGAAATGTTACGCAAACTTAACGATTAGATTGACTTAATTAACGCTACATACTAATTATGTGGCAAAAGTTAAAGGTATATTATAGTGTACAATTTGCTCTTGCCTTATAAAGTGGCAGGGCGTTGTTTGATTGAATTTCTCTCAGCAAGTCACACTGGTACCACATCTGTGCTGTGTGCTCTTTTGGTAAAGGATTAGTAATCATTTTTTTTAAAATTATGATCGCTTACCATTCAAGTTAAACAAAGAATGAAATATTGAAGGTCATAAGCAGCTGATCAATAAATTCTATCATGTTTGTAACTCTGTGTAAAGTAAGATAAAAAACAATTATGTAATAAATGAAAATTGATACATTAATAAATAATGGGAAAAATGTGAAAGGTTATATAAGATACTTTTTGTAATAAAAAATATTGTGCATTGATTTATCGTTAAATCGTTATGATTGTTAGGTGTATAAAAATGTATGTGCTACCTATATTAAAGATAAAGAACAATACTACATTAATAAGTTGTCAGAACTATGAATTTTTACACAAAGTATACCAAATGCGAAGGTGGACTTGTAACATCCTTCTAAGTTGACATTAAACCGGTGGACACAGTGGAAAAATTTTAATATTTATGTAATGGACGACCTCAAAATTTCGCGTCCGGAAACGCATTTTCCCACACACCATAAAAGGTGACAATATTTTATACTATTTCATTCAGATTATCACAGAAACACGGCAGTTCTCTTTGATTGACCATCCCAAAACAGTTAATTCATTCAAATATCCAATAAGTTACGGATATAGTGGAAAAGCACTACTATAAAATATTACAAATAGCATGTATACAACATGTTTTTTGTTCTCTCGAATATTTTGAGTTATTTATGGGTAATTCTCAGTAGGACACACAGAAAACTTTTTAAATTAATAACATTTAAAAGTCTTCTTCAAATAACACGTGTCTGACCTTTGCTGTTGTTCCAGCGCGATGTAATTGTGTGTGTGAGTATGGTGACATTTTTTTCCATATTTTTTCAAATGCAATTTTTCCATTTTTTTTCCTTATCTACCACTTACCTTTAGAATCGATGTTTAGCTGATTTCTGATGCAAATCAATTCAGAAAATTAGTGAGTAATTAGTCATTGATGTTGTTGGGTCCATTTCCAATCGCGGCTTTAGGTGCATATCCCAGCATTCTAACAAGTTCCGTTATAATAGGAATTTCTTTTCGCTTCTCCACTGTGTGTGTGGGTTATTTTATTATAAATGGGCAAATAATTAAGCCAGCTTAATTTTGACTTGAACTAATTAGTAGAAGCCAAATGTTTTCTTTTGTACCATGAATTATTTATTATGGACATATTTATTAATGTTGGTCAGTGATGCTATTTTTTAAACAAATCGAAACGTATCTATTGTATGTTATTTTAATATATTAAAAAGTCATTAATAAATATACATAATAATATGAACAATGATGATATGTGTAATAATTTATTCATATTATGTATGTTTATGACATGAATTTAAAAAACAAACAAAATATACTCAATTACACCAGTTTTTTCTTTTAAGACGAACTAATCGAATTGTGTTTTATATTAATAAAATGCGCCATGTATACACTAATATAATCAATTTTATACATTTTAATTCTAATTATTCTAAATTGAGTGTGTCGTATTTGAGAACTTAATCAGAATAATTTATAATAAATTTTCATATTTTTTCTCCTTATTAGGTGTTTAATTGATACATGATTCTCTTTCATTTAATTCCATGTAAATTTGTTACAATTAATTTGTTAATCAATTTTTCTTGTATAGCTGTAAATACGTTTTATGACCTCTTGGGAAAAAATCCACACAAATGAGGTTTAGAAAAGCACCAAACAGGTGTACGGTGGCCGGAAACGGTCCACAATGACCCATTTGCAATGCTTATATACCTAGACATTTTTCACCCCCTCACATACAACACTATATTGTTACGAGACGTGATCGTGCATAAATTATTCACATAATTAATTGTTAATAAATACAATAAAATCCACACTATAATAAAGGTACAGTTGCCTTTCTTCCAATGCCTTTATTTAATATTTACGATCAAAATTGCTGTAGGTAGTTTTGTTGTTACGGAATTAATATAATACCTAATAAAGTATTGTTCTAAATTTCCTTTTACCTACATGTAGGTATAAGAAGAATAAAATATTGATGAGAAATCAGAAATAATGATCACTATTAATATCTCGTTCCAACAGTTCTTTCATCACTGTAAATGTCTCCAATTTCTTATTTGCTAAAGTTTGCCTACCTCATTTAGAAGGGAATTCAAGTTTTTAGTAATCAATTTTTTTTCCTCAAACGACATTTCTCTCACTGCGTTTTTTTAATAGGGGGAAGTTTACATGTGAAAGTAAGGCACTTTTTTCGACATTTCCAAGCCAATTGTTAGGAACAGTTTAATTAACAACACATGGCTACGGAATATTGCATTCTTCCCTAAAACAGTGACATAAATTTCATTCCATTATTAATATTAATAACATTTCTAATTTTCAAGTAATTAAATTAGAAAGCATTCTAAGAAGTAGATGTTTATAAATAATTTAATTGCCATCGAAATGTTAAGTTCGTTGTTGCGAAAATACAATGTGCGTCTTTTATTTTCCCCGGTTGATGCCGTATATGGAAAACATCTAAGGTATACCTCGATTCGGGCTGATTGTGAATGCTGTGAGGGTGTTTGGTGCTGAGGTAGGAATAGCCTTGATGGCAATACGTGGTAATCGTCGTTTCAGGTGATCCATACTAATGCCTGCAGGTGCTAATATCTTTATAGTGACGCCAAACTGCCTCTGCTCGACGGGCAAGGCCTCTAGGTGTGTCACATGCGGAAGAATTGACATTCGGTTGACAACTGCCACGAAATTCCCCAACAAAACACTCCATCAGGTGTTAACATTGCGATATATGCAGAGAGAAGTGTGTGTAGGCGACCAAGAGAAACATTAATTTTTTAATAACTACACCAACCCACCAACATAATAGGCACCTTTAAATTACCACTTATTTTCGGCTCTCCCGTTTTGTCTCTCTTTACTTTTGTCATCAGAGACAGAATTTGTAAAAGGCAATTTGAATCCGCCCTCGTTACTATTCATACAAACGTTGGGCAATGAAAATCCGAGATTAAAAGAATGATATCGGGCCTCCCGGTACCATAATATCGATAGTAACGGTGGCTTTTATAGGACGGTGTCGTTTGGATCGCACGTGCGTTTCGCGGATTTTGTCAGCCTCCAAGCCAGGCACTTTGTTGTATACATTCGTACACCCTTTCCTCCCTGGAGGGACACTATTGCAGGCGCGCACAGAATCATGAACACTTTAATCTCGGCTTTATGCTTACGACCAGGTAATTACATGCAATCGTCCTATAATTGTTGACGAATTCTGCTGTGTATTTGAAATATTTCAAACACAGGAGCCAGCATCACCGCGTATTTCGGTAGCAATGTAATTGCCATTTGTTTTCTGTTGGACAATCAATTCTAATATTCTAATCGCAATCAATAAGTATGGAGACCACGTGTTAAGATATCACGTATTTAAATTGTTTTAGCCTTGACTTTAGAGTACCTACATATGACAATCCTTTAGTAATCCAATACATATATGTATACTGAACGTGTATAGTAATTATTTTGAAACTGTTACAGGCATACAATTCCAATAAAATATCTATAATCAGAGAGTATAGTCGATTGAATGGGTATATTTTTTTTAGATCCACACACACTCGTCCATTAAGGAGTCAAAATCAATAAAACCAACACAAACACACCTCTAATAATCGAGTCTCTGGCAAGCAGTGCAATAAAGTCGATAAATAAACGTTATCCAATTAAAGTATTGCTTATTGGTGAGCTGTTATCTGGGAAAGTGCCTTATCGCCTCTGCTATGAGTCCCTCAAATGGTGATGGGTAATAGTTGTGCAGTTGCTTAATTTGTACATGGACTAGGTGTGGCGTAAGCTATTAAACAATATTTGACAAGTTATAGTGGTCTGCATTCAGACGCGTACATTGCCCATCGCACATGGTGGAAGAGGGCATCAATTTAGCCACCCTCGCGGCATTGTATGGTAATTGGGAGAGTTCTCTTTTGTATTTTTCCATCCTACCTTTTTTCGTACCGATTATGAATAAGTAATTCTATTTGCAGGTGGAACGGGGCAAAAGAAATTTGTTTGTCTTCCAAAGCTAATCCACGAATTGTTCTTTCGAGTAACATAAAACAATAAAGGGTTTTTGGATTTTGTTGGTCCCACAACAACCGTATCACCATAAAAATATGGAGAACTTTTGTGGAAGAGGAGAAGAGTGCTTAAAAATTCATAACCGGATGGAACGTGCCCCGTGCACCATTTTCGGCTCCAACAAATTTTATTTTAAACTAATTGGATGCGGACGTTCTTTTCTGGGTGGTAGGCAATTGAAAAATGGACCAAAAGCGCGCACTTCAAACTTCATCTGTTCTTATATAGATTTAGAAAAAATGTTGCTTTGTTTGCATAAGAATCTCATTTAATGAGGGGAAGCGATTAGCGGGACAAGTATACCTATTTGTAACTATAATTGGCTGAAACTAGACGATCAGCATTCGAAATGTGAGTATTTTGACAGGTTTGGATTAATCATAAAATACACACCATCAGCCACTAAATAGTTAATAATATACAGGTGTGATGTGTGTGTGTATCACTTGTTGCGTGAAATAAAAAATCAGAAGGGAAAAAATAAGAGAAATATTTCAGAAACGTTTGTATGGTAGAAAAAAGATTGTTGTGTATGAAGGTATGTTTTTATCGTGTCAAAATTGTATGGATAAGAGCTTTAAGCGACAACTTAAGTAATCTCTATCCCGAATCATGTACGGTTTTATAAACAGGTTGCTGCTATTTAAAATGGAATTCTTAAATAACACGTATACTCAATTATTTGCACATTAATTTTATATATATTGTATAGAGAGCATATTCAAATGGCAGACCTGAAATTGGATCGTAACTGGCCTTTATCTGTAGGCGTTTCAGCGAAACGAACGCATATAACTCTATTTATTTATTAAAGTGCATCAGTGCATTCGATGACGCGGAATTCGAACATCTCAAATATACACCGCTGCTGGCTGTGTAAGTTGACAAATTCCCGTGATCCTTTCAGGACCTAAATTTAAAATGGCATAGAGTGAGTCGGTGGCACCACGTTCCGCTATAGGGGCAAATAGGCAAGGGTAGATTGCAATTCAGAAAGATCTCGTTAGTATTTATCTGTCCCAGAGGACCAAAGGCAAGCGCGTCACGAAGATAGAGAGACCTAACACTAACACATATAATGCTAGAGCCTATATCCGGTGCTCTCCATGTTGCACTCCATCATTTACCGTGTTATCAGCTCTTCCTTGATTAATTCTAATTATTTTCGGGGTGGCTTTTATACAACTGGATGATTCAAAATGAACATTTCTCGCTCACACTCCCAAACACCGCACCACATTCGTGTTTCATATATTCATTTTGTGTGCACCGATAAAAGGGCCATTTGGGAGAATGTTATATAAAATCATTACTGGCTCCGATAAGAGGAATAATTTCATTAATGTTGCAGTGTGAATGTTTTTTGGATTTTTTCGCAGCATCAGTGGAAAACAATGATTAATTACAGATGAACAGAGAGGACCAGCAAGAGATACTCTGATGGTGTCTGGTTAACCGGTTTACGAGGCCCGTACAATTTTCGTCAAAGTATATAAATGTTATAAAATTTCCATAATAGCGACAATTAATATTTAAGTGGCTTTATTTAATATATAAAGTTGAAATGGATTCGAAATTTAATGAAAGAAATTAATAAATAAAATATATGTATTATGAAACTGTATCTTATACCAGATTTTAATTAAATTTTTTATATATTAGATTGAATCTAAAGATGCTTCAGCTTGTATCAATGCCCCTAATTTTCACCTTATTATTCTTTGATCATTTTTGATGAAATTTATAAATGATATTATGTGACAGCTTAGTTTTAATAAAAAATCGTAATTTACAAGTTTATTGGACCTCTCCGGCCATCTCCACTGGAAAAATTCTTCAAGACGGACGCGTATTAGTTATTATAAACGAGACAGCGCACTATTGTCTCGCTATTTATTATAACACAATAGAAGTGTCATTCAAATTGCACCAAAAGAAAAAAACTAAATACAAGTCATTATTGCCATTATTGCCAGTGTATTAATATTGATGGATATTCTTGAGTATTGTAAGTAAACGGCGTTTTGTTTGTGGCAATATGAGCGTTTAACATAATGATGGGTCCAGACAGGCAGTCCATATCGATCAATTTGAAATTTTTCACACACACATGCAACAGCAAACGAAATTGAGTATGTGAGCCACATATTTATAAATTGACGACCGTTTTTTCTATATGACCTTCGGAGATGCAGTTGTGGACTTCCATGTGCGTGATATGTTTGATATGCATGGTACCTATCGTGCCATCATGTGTCCTGAAACTCCCCACAATGTCACCAAATACGTGATGGACACTCCTTAGCATTACTTATATTTTAACCTGTGTAGAATTTTTGTGTTTGGAGAATTGGAAAACGGCGAACATAATATTTCGATTGAAAATCCACAAGATGCCCAGCCCAAAAAAGTCACAGAAAAACCATTCCAATACCTAAAAACCTAACTGTACCCGTACACACTTTTGGACACTTAAGCTGATTTACTGTTTACTGTTTTGAAAATAAAGCCAGTATCAGTTTCTACTAAGGAGGATTATTACTTAACATATTATAAAGGTAGACTTTTTTGTGCACATTCTGTGTGCCTGTGTAGCCCACGCTCTCCTCTCCTCCGACATCCATCTGAAAGAGAGAAAAAAAGCTTCGAGTCATTCCAGTGTTGTGTGGACCAGGTGAGACGTCTATCTTTGTGTGTATGAGAGACGAGTGGTGGCACTCCCAGAATTCGATCATCGAATTGTTCACCACAACACAATAACGTTTTAAAGATTATTTTTAACAATGGACCACCACTTTTTCCATACAATTGACATCATATTTGGCCTACACCAATTTTTCCGCAGCTCTGAATCATCCTGTGATGATGACCAAATTGACCAACTTGCAAGAGTTTAATGATAGTTTTAGTGTTCAAAGGGGTAGTTTGCGACCTTGACACCCTTGAACAAGTCGAAATACTAATTGGCATTGTGCTGAAATACTGTGAATACATTATTAACGCGTTTCAAGCACGCTTATGTAAAACTATGTTAATAAGGTACTCTACTGTTCTAAGAGAGAAATTTCTGACTAGGAGATTAATGGCCACTAATATGTAGTCAGACTTATACTTATGCTATTAACCCCAACAAAAATTATGCTAATTACATTTACTGGACCTGTGTGTGTCTCTTTTATCATTTAAATAATACGACAAGTTTACTATTATTATTGTAATTAATTTAAATTTTTACTCAATTTATTTCACTATTATGAAGTAGTTGACGCGTGCATCAAACAGGTCCACAATTAATAACATTCGTGTTGAAAAATTGATTAAAGAAAAGAAAAATATATATATAAGTTATTAAATGGTATATAAGTATTATTTGTGATGTAACCGTTTTTCTAACGTACAAAAATTTAAATACAATCGCATCAAATCGACACCCCACAACAAAAATGCTGGGTGTAAATCTAAGAACTCTGAACTGTAGCACACATGGTGAAAAAATCGTTAAACGTAAAAAATCGACAGTAAATATTCAATCCTTTCACTTGGTAATAATAATATATGTAAAAAACGGTAGAGATCCAACCCTGTGACGGAAGTACCATGAGAAAAAACCCTTCCTATCCACATTATAATGCATTATTCAAATAGGCTGCATATTCAAATAAAGGTCGGGTCGCTACATTTGCATCTTTTGGGTCAAAAAGGGTCATCCTAATTTAATAAATCGTTTTCAGGTATGTATTTGGAGGCCCGTGATTCAATACATTGCATTTCCCATCTATATACAAACTGATGTGTATTAGGAAAGGATTTTTGCATTTTGGCAATACACTTGCCTGGCAATGGCACAATTCGATTACAGTGCGATCTGTACAGTTAAAGGGTGCATACAGATGCCCCCATCGACTGCAAATAAATTTTGGTAAGTGAATGTGGAGTAGTAGGAAGTGGCTTTTTACCTACCTGTTTAATGTATGCGAATTTATGCTAAACTACCTGCTTGAATATTAAGTGTAAGGGACACCTTTTTTAAATACTCAATGAACCCCCTTAAAAAGCATCCGACAATTTCCGATTGTTGTGAGGGGTAGGTGCAATCCGCGCACCCTTTACCTGCTGGATGCAGGTAAACCGATCGGAAGTAGTCTCCTTTTTCCGAATCATTGCTGATAGGTTATTAAGCAGATTCGATTTCTGGGCCCCATTTGAATACAAGGGTCAAAGGACCATGCATAAGAGAAATGTAGATGAGGCACAGTGGCACATGACGAATTTTTCATGATGGTTCAAAGGGTTGGCATGTGCAAGAAGATGCTGGATAGATGGAATTGCATAAATTTTCGTATGATGTTCGTGGGATAATTTTCGATTTCTTCCATATACAAATAAGGGTTGCATCTTTGTAAGACACATTATCATCGAATGGGAGATATTCTCACAATTCTTGTGCAATCAATCAGTTTCTGTTGTCTGTTCAGTTTTTGGTAACGGATAAAAAAAACGGTTAAATAAATTCGTATAGGCGCTTATCTGATATTAAGTTTATGACCAATTAAAATAGCTTGTTATCACCTCGTTACTGTGAAGAGTGGAGAAAATTTAGATTTTTTAGAAAACCAGAAGTGCCAAGGTACTAACCAGTGTTTATAACGTTGAGATATCATCAGTAGTTGACATTTGGAATGTAACACACTGATGTCCTTCTTATACCGTAAACATTTTTACCATATCGACGTATTATGCAAGGTCGAGTCTCTCTGCGTAAACATCTCTCACTGGCAACATCATTTTTTTTCTCTCTAAATTGTTTCAAATTCAAGACCTTGCTCTAGAAAACCATTTAAATGACTTTTGTTTGTTAATGAATTTCAAAGTTTAAGAATTATCTACCTATGACCGGTCCAATATCATTAGATATTGTGAAATATTATCTTTGCTCGAAGCAATAATTAAGCACTTAATTACCGCTACTGGTCGATAAACGAGTGGAAAGAGCAGAAAAAAATTGTACTGCAAGTACTATACACTTGGTTCCGTCGAAATTCAATTAAACTTGAGAGAATTCCAAATGTCCATCTCCCAAATAGGGAAAATGTCACCAAGTGCGCTGCACATAAAGCAAATTGCACCGCTGACATTGAACTGAAGACTAATTAGTCGTTTCCTAGTTGACAGGTAATTAATTTACAGGTAAACATTTAATTGTGAAAAATATTCTAGTTCAGGTTGCAGTTGCCCGAAGGTGTTGCATATATTCCTGTCCATAGAAAGGATTATTATAAAATTTGCAAACCGAGATATGTGAAGATTATAAAAATTGCAATTAGAATTTATGTTAAATGCATCCCAAGTAGGAAGTGTTGTAAGCGCCAATTAATTTTAAGAAAATAATTAACTAAATTACAAGTCTCATACTAAATATGTGTAAGTAATTGAATGATATTTTATTGGAGACAATTTATTTGTGTTATTAGGAAAATATGGAGATCAGACAGTTGTCATTAAATATGAATAAGGGTTTTCTCAAAATGCAAATTGTCTGCAATTTATTACACGTTTATTATGTGTGCTTGGCTGTTTTCACGTGACTGAAACCAACATACAAATTAGGGTAGTAAACAAGATGACTAACTGTGCAGTGTACAATTTTTTTTATTTCAAGTACAACTACAGAAATTAATTAATCGATGACTACTACTGCCTAAGCTGTATAGGTACACCGTTTGCAATAATAAAACCAACACAAATCATTAGTTTAATTGATTTTTTAAGTGCAGATTCGTGTTGTGTGCAACACTGCACATTTAGTCCTCTTAAACTATTAAAATGTGCGACATTTTACAGGGTGTACAATTAACAATAAATAAATGGCTAGATAGAATCTAAAGAGTATATCCACTACACATAATCATCGAAAAGAGAAAATGTATTCAATGTATAACTCGTTTATTTCGACATCGAAGATGTGTGTGTGTGTATAGGTATGATGTTGTCGCAATATCATCTAAATAAAAGGCGATTATAAATAACACAAGTTGAAAATGTGTAGAGGACATTTATTACTAAATATAAGAAGATACAGTTTCGTTTCTATCAATTGAGAGATAAGTCAATTCGGTCTTATAGAAAAGTAATTTGGCTCTCGGTGTGCTGCTGTTGCGGAGGAACTGTCGAAACCAAACCAGAAAACACATTACAAAACTAATAAACATTTTAATCTGAATGGGGAACTATTTTAATTTAAATTAATTTAAAACGCATGCATGATTTATAGCTAAAAAATAATAATA
Organism: Silvanus unidentatus; assembly: GCA_963930825.1. NCBI lineage: Eukaryota > Metazoa > Arthropoda > Insecta > Coleoptera > Silvanidae > Silvanus > Silvanus unidentatus. The sequence goes on from OZ005758.1 coordinate 8,475,010, forward strand.
TAATAATAAAACAAAAACAACAAAATATTATATACTGAAATAGAGAAGGAACGCGAACGCGCGCCGTAATTAACAAGTTATGTAAATAAATTTGAAAAAATTATATAAATAGAAAATGAAGGTGGATTTCATTATAAATACCAGATGGATTTATTCTACATTTTATGTAAATTATTTAAATTATTTTATATAAAGTTATTTACAAGGTCAAACACAAGAGGAGAATATTCGCAATACTAACGACAGGACGATCATTTTTATATCAAATTGCAACACGAAAACACAGATTATACATTTAACCCCTTTTGCCAACATTAGAATGTAATTAGTTAAAAACTGTGTACACCGTTGTATTATATCATCCGAGTGTGGATTTATTGCACCGCTCGTTCTATTCTGTCATGGTCAACCAGAATATAGTTTGAAAGAAAAAAAAATAACATTTTATTATACTTATATCTGTTTGGTGTACGCAAAATGATGCATTGTGTAAGAAAAGTTGGTTTTTCAACGAGGTTACACATTAGAAAATGCAGCACACGTCATTTTACAATAATTCCTCTACGTTTTTATTTATTTTTTTGTCGTAATAAACAATATACATATAAAAATAGAATATTATCGAAACCGCACCACTTAGTAGAATTAAAAAAAATATATGATTCACATACATATTTCTTTTTTCGAATGTAATAAAAACCGCATGGTGTCCAATAATAAATTATTAACAAATTGTAATCTCTTTATTATGTAATTCTTCTACGGGCTATTTGGGTGCGGAAAAATCGTTAAAATATCGAAAAACGAGAGTTAGACACCTGTGTTTGTGTATGTGTTGCATGCACCCAGCGATCTCCTATAAAATACCATTTTATTATGAATCGTTAAAATCACTACAAATTACACATTAAGATAATAAACGGTTTTGTGGTGACTTCAGGTAATATCACGAATCGCTCAACAACACCACGACAATTGTGTCGTAACATCCACATAGTACAGTCTAAATATATTTAAGAAGTTTTATATATTCGGTCACTGTGTATGTTGGAAATGTTTTAATGAGGCTCAATAAGTAGAAGAGCCTGAAGATGTTCGATCTCGCGCTAATAGTAGTCGACCAATTTAGTACCTCATTAAAATATTAGTGGATCCTCAGATTTGGAGTTTGTTTGGGCGAGCTTGTTGTCTTCCGGCATCGGTGACTAGCTGGTAGATAAGTAACGCCATAAATCAAGGGGTTGCCGATTAAAAGCAAGGTCTCTCGAAAGTCTTTCATAGTTTTAGGAGCACAGCATAAGGTCACTTTCTCATAATTAAGTAGTGCATTCTAGTAATACTCCAATTGGAAATCTGTATGGATTTGTCAAGTTTAATGTTACATGCCGTAATTGTTATTATACAAAGCACAACAAATCATTGAACAGTTTTAGTTGCACATAACAGACACATAAATATCTCTTATTGACAGATATGGACTATTATATTATTTGCTGCATATTTCTACAAGGTAAACGAATTACTTTTTCTAAACTGGTATATGTTTGTTAATTGACACACGATGCAATTAATAAAGTGTTGGCTGGTAAAGAGAGATCGATTGATTTTCACGTAACGAATTACGAAACTTTACCTTTTTGTTGAAAGCGAGCGGGATGCGGAGAGGGATGCAAAATGTGCTCCCCAAACAACAAAACAACACATTTCCGAGACTAACAAAACTGCAGATTAATTTCGTTACTAATCAATCATACGCTGTGTCAACAAACTACTGTATTCTATACTGTATGTTAACGCCAATCAAGCCGAGGACACGCCAAAATGCGCCCTAATGTGACTTTGTTTAGGCCGCAAATGTTACACAAAGAGGGTTCCCGTATACGTACGGAAAATCTCAAAAACAAACATTGTATTAGACCACAATACACCCCTGTTCGGTATGGTAAAACTGTCCATGTTTTCTGGCAATCGGCACAAATATCCTTACCATACATTTAAAACCTACAGAAAAATATTTAAAATTGTGAGAGCTTTCGGTTATTACAATCATAATTAGGTAATTAAAATTGTTGGAAAAAATTATGAAGAATTCTTTGGTTCTGGTCGATAACACAACCAAACATAAAAAAATAATTACTCGAATTAAAAGGTGAAACGTAAACTTAATTAGAATTTAACAAAATAGAGAAGAAAAAAAGCGCTTGTAATTATGACGAAATAATAAACAAATTTCTATGTATGAAAACTGTTATAATTGATGCACATCAAGTGCTTTTTGGGTTAGTTTTTGGTCAGTTTATTACTGATAGACGGAAACATAATTGGAAATTTAACAGCGATTTTACCGAAATCTGCACACCGAAACGACAATATAAAGTGACATTGAAAAAAGCCATTTATTTCAAGGAGTCACCTTTAAAAACCCCCAAACTGGGCCAACAATTAAACAGGTTTTCATATAAATAATTATAACATTATAAAAATGTTTGTGTCTCAATTAAGTCCACCTACAAGCAGTTGATGGGTGATAAAATGGAATTTAGAGTTTCCTGGTGAGTGGAAACTCTCCAATTAAGCAATGTATATTTATTTTTACGTGTTTTTTTTCCTTTTGCCACACAATCACTCTGTGCACCGAATTATATTTATTTCTCGCATAAAGCCGTGATCCATTTAGGAGTCGCCAAACTATTCAATAGCATCGTCCCGTCGAGCAGCGGCCCCAAATGTAATCAAATAAAGACAGCTGACCGCAAACCCCTGTCTTTCGCCTATATAACTGGATTATACGCACACATCATACGCCAAAAAAGAAATAATATGGCTTATAGATGTATGTGTGGTGTGCCCGCAATAACCCGCTTCCTTTATGATTATGGTGCAGGAAGTTACTAATATGGAATTAGTGTAATTGGATGTCAGACGCTATAAAATAATTTATATTGTGGATTGTAGAAAAATTTTCGTTCCACTATTAATTAAAACTGTAACTAATATTACTTCCACCTGTGTGTGCACATCATTAGAGATCAGTTTTTCCCTTATGCATTCAATTTCCCTGCAATGTTTTTAGTCTGCGATGTTCTGTGTGTGCTCTCTGTGAGAAAAGATCCAGTATTCGAACGAAGTAAAATTTACGTGGCCAAGATGATGTGGGCGAGATAACATACACATATACAAAAAAGTTGCCTTTTTCCGTAAAATATGAGACGGTGTATAATCCTTCTAAACCGGAAATCCCGAACGTGAGAATGGTATTCTTCTTCCAAAAAAGATATAAACTGTACATGTACGACAATCGGATACAAAGAGCGCACTATTCTCAGGCCTTAATTGAAGGCGAAAAAACTGACGAAAGTGCCATCCAGAAGGTGCGTGGATTATAATCAAATAACAGATTCAGGAAATCATATACTAACTGGAAAACTGTTTGGTACCAAAGTCGGTTAAAAAATGTTGGTTCATCCCTAAAATATTTTTGACCTTATTTAGAAGTGACGGCCTCAAACCACATCACCTCAAAAATCGATATACGATTTTCGATGTGTTTCATTTTTCCTGAATCCACCCTGTATATCGCGAATGCAATAAGTCGACCGGAGTACAAGGCACCGCAAATGTTGCTGACAGGCAGTGGTTGGTCTTGTAGCATGTACTTCACCCCACAACATGGACCACAATAGGGCGGAGAAGACATCATTCTAAACTGTGTGCGTTGTGCAGATGATGGAACGAACATCTAACATCGGTGTGTTGCTGTTGTGCTCTCCCAATAACACGATAACACATTTACATCTCATTTAAATAATACCAATAATCACACAGCTGCATGTGCACCGTCGATTTGTGATACAAATTTCTTCCATCATTTGAGAAAAACGGAAGTGGTGGGTGATGTGTGTGTCACTTTCTTCGTCGCTTCTTCGTGTCAGTAGGTGGACTGATTGATTTCATCCCCCCGATTTCGAAATGGTTCAATTGCACCCACTGAAAGTGATTACGACATCACATTAAAGGATCGGCGCTCGGGATTGAAGGCATGTGCAGGTGTGAGAAAGGAAGTGTTGAAATTATATGTGCAAGATCATTGTCCCAAGATAGTAGAAGATGATTCATTTAGAGGAATATTTAGGTCGTCTAAGAAAAGTGTTCAAATGGCACTGTGTGATTATGATGCGATTTTGTAATAATCGTTTATGTTATGTGGGATTGGTTTTGTAGGTACTTAAGTAATGGGAAAAATTCCACACTGTCAACTGGTGTATGTGCTTCGAGGGTGTCTCTAAATAAAAAGAACTGTAATTATTCTCCGTATTATAATAGTTCAACAATCGCCTCCAGATAATGTTTAATAACAGAATTAACACGAGAAATAAAAACGCGCACACATTAAACGATATTATAAGTAACACAAAATACACTAGCCAACAGGTACATAAATTTAGTAGTATATAAAAGAACATTTGTTGTATTAGATCGTAAAAGTTTTATTTTCTCTCACTGTTGTATGTGTGTGTATTTTTTTATCAATGAAAATTACTATACCTCTAAGTAGGTAAATTGTAAATAATATGCTTTATAATTCCAATGTGTTTCAATACGCAGCTATAATTTATGATTATTGATATTAACATTTTGGCTTTTTATACCACCAGCAGGCAGTAAGCATTTGATTGTTTCGATCACGTTTGTGAAAGGATCTCGAAATTGTAAAAGGAAATTTACGATGGAAAAATGTCAACCGTGTGTGCACTTCTCGATATAATCGTTTTATAGCGTCGTTAATTTTTAAACAATCGGTCAAGAATGAAACGGCTTAGTGCGTGTTTCTACATATTGCGCACTGATTTATCGGCTCAATGGTGATGGTCGGATAATGGGTCAGCAAATTGCGCTTTGAAAAGCGGATGGAAAATCGCAAGTGAACGCAATTCGAACTGATATCGATAGCGACTGACTGATATACCTGATATAAGAGACGAAAACACAGTTCATCGTCCTTGAGGTATGTGTTTAACAGCATATAACCGATTTCCGCAGACCGTAGAGAGACCTGTCTTCCCGAGTGCTAGCCCAGCCGAGCACTAGGAGTCGACCCACGCGCTTCACACCCGTCCAACAGGTTTAGACGCCTTCACTTTTTACCTAGCCTTCCTCGCCTTACTTTTGCCTTGCCTTCTGGCCAGTGGCGTGTCCATGGGCCACTCCACGAGCGCACCTCTTCGACACATTCTTGAATTGTGGCGGCTTTTCGGTCCGCCACTGTGCACACCATAAACATTCCACTTTATGAAGATGGGTTTTTGTACGAAACCACCGATAATACAGTAACATGTTATTAACGTCAACTTATCGAACAGAAATTATGAAAAGCCTTCCGCTTTATCAGTGCCATTTTATATATAATTGACATTATCGTATAAATATAGCAGGAAAACGCAATAAATTCCATCTATGCAGTGGAGAGTCGCATTTTGAAACCGTCCAACATTTATATAAAGCCAATTTTGTCATTTGGCAATGAAACAAATTGTACAAGTACAAATATAAACTCGGATGTGGTAACCTTAGATATATGGGCGCACATCAACTCGTCACTGGTAATCCCTTGCAAAAATTTAGAGGTACCCGAGACACATCAACTCGTCACCGATACCTTAGTGAGATGCATCAACTCGTCACCGGGACGGATTAACTGGTCACCCGATTTTTAATCCTTTTAAATATCTTTGGGTATGAAGATATAAAATTTAAAGTAAAGTAAGAAAAGACAATATGTTTTTTTGGAAAAATATAAATATATTTTGTAGTAAACATATAATGAACATACAGTATCTATATACAAAGAAGGTAAATAATTTTACCTAATGCATCTGATGACCTCTTTGGCTCTCAGCAAACTTTACTTCCACATCCATTGCACTTATAAAAATCGTTCTGAATAATACGTTCTAACACTGTCGAGAACGGTATATTAGAACAGAGACAAAACTGTTTAGTCTCTGATTAGAATGAGAATATGTCCAATAAATATCACAGTTATATAGAAGTAATGAGATACGATTCTTAGAATTAACTAATTATACCTAAGTACCCCAGTGACCAGTTAGTGTGTCTCCGAAAGGTCCTTAGAAAATTACCTGAAATCGGCCGGTGACGAGTTAGTGTATCTTACTTGAAAGGGATTAAGTCTGGTGACGAGTTAGTGTGTACCCAGATATATATCTTATTAATCCATTGACCGTAAGAGTAGTTTATATTTTGTATGGCGTAATTCTAGCCGTTTCTTATGTCAAGTTCCCCGCATTGTGAAATTTTAAAAATGCGGTTTAACCTAGAAAAAAGTCCAGTTTGGACACATGAGATGTACACGTACTACAACACCATTTCGGGATTAATATTTGTCTTGCTGGACCATTTTTTTTTTCATCATACAATCACGTCTAGTTTATATGGTTTTATATGTGGAAACCAGATATTTAGTTTTATATACTCATTTCACATCATAAAACTCATCTCATTTCTTATGGAAATATTATAGGTTCCAAGTACAAATTGTTCTTTGACAACAAAACAATAATACTAAATGGATTATAATTTATGCTGTTGGGCAATTCACTTTGTAATAATAAAATTCAATTAGTATTAATCGTGTAGAGGTGTTAAAGGCGGAATTGTTGGCTATTTTCGTAAGATCCACCACGAGGAAGAGGAAACCGCTTATGGTGCTTACTGATGGGTAGGTAGATCGGCTTCGAAATCGCCTTATTCCTTGAGTAATTGCTCGATTTCTTTCCTTCTTTCCAAACCAGACACTTTTCTAACCAACTACTTTGCCTTTATTGTTTGGTTCCATCGTCGAATGTGGAGCGTCTTCATATCTCTGCATCTGTACGCTACGTACAACCAAATCTAATTAAGGAAAAATGTAATAAATCCTTTTAAAATGTATACGTTTTTAAACAGACCGTGTTCAAAAAGCATATAACTTTTGGTTTTATACTTCGTTAAACATTTAGACATTGAATGAACACACCGAAAACAACAATTCACTAGAATGTACACTCTTTTTTCCTTATTTCAGTTCTTTTCGTACGTTTTATGTGTGTGCACTTTAATTAAATTAAATATTAATTAAAAAGTTGCCGAAAAGCGTGTGTACACTGGAAAGAATTCGATAATTACATACCTCTGCTATTTTTGCTAACAGTAACAAACACATAGCAATGGGTGCATGCATTGCATACTGAAATTACCATCTTACTGTAAATGAATTCAATTATTTGATCGTAAGGGCATAATCACATGGAATAAATGTCGATACGGTCACACCCACACACACGGGTGGAAAAATGCGTCTAGCACCTTATGACACGTGCACCTCCATACCAATAACAATAAACAATAATTGTTTGCGTCCATAATTCCAAAATTAAATATGCACAATGGTACTCTTTATCATGGTTAATGGGTGATTCACTTTCGTGAATTATGGCCACAACCACAAATACAGCACACAAACCAAAATTCAATACCAGTAGTTGAATAAAATTGAAATGATTATGTATTTAGAAGAGATGGTTTGTTTGTGGTACGGCGGATGGGTCACGTCTTTAGATCGTTTATCGCCTCTTGACGCAACAGTCCACATATAAAGTGACGTCATCCTCTATTCCATGAAGCGTGGGCGTGCTAGTATTGCTATTACATAAAAATTTACACAAAATACGAATTTTAAAAGAGCGCGACTTTTTTCCTCTTCATATACAACTTAAGGCAAAAACGCGAAGGTCACAAAAAAAAGTGATTTAATAATTATACAGATCTAACAATTTCGCTATCTATAATATGTAATTATCCTTTTAACTAAATTAAATCCGCGGCTGTGAAGTATCAGCGCGATTTGATCGACTATTTATTGTTCAATTTTCCACGTCTGAAACGATAACGATCGCCAGTAGAAATTTTTTTTCAAACTTCTTGCCACGACTGGCCGCATTATCAGTGGAACAATCGGCAATCTTAATCCAAGTAGCAGCATGTAGAGAGACGCCACTGTTATTGGGTAGGTGAGTGATAACTGATTGGAGTGGTAACACCGAGACCGCCACCACGTTGCTTACTAATTAACGTGTACACTTATCTAAGCAGATATCGGCCTGATGTATGTACACGCGCACCCCGTTCTCTCATTAAGACACTAAGAAGAGGACACGATGTGGAGTTGGGTGGTTGCATTCCACCGCTGTTCGCAGAAGAGCTTCACTCTCTTATATGATTACGTGAGTGTTATTGAAGAAAAGCGAAAAAGAAATTAATAAATTATAAATCGATGGGTGGATTTCTAAGAGCTACTGAGTTGTTGGTTTCGCTTTTACACCGTGTTTCAGTTTCTCATTCATTACGACCGGTTGACGGTTAACATGCAGGAACAGACCGCCGCTCATTCAGGAATGCTACTAGCCAATATTTATGGGCTCATCTCGAATACATCTTATACAATCTATAAACGATAAATCGACACAACTTGACTGTATTGGAACATATAACAACAAAAACATATATAGAGAGGCACACACAACTCTATAACAATAAAAAACAAAAAAAATTTCTTTAATGAATCTTTGTTCGGGCGGGCTGGTTGTGTGTGTCTTGTTCGTTTTTTCGGACTCTTCGTATTTTGCATTGTTCTTTGTCCCTTGTCCGCGAATTCGTGTGTAATATTTAATTTACAAAACGGGTGTCAAAATATATTCGGAAACCAGTCGATATACCTGTACAAATGTTGATTTAAATAATTTTTAATATATTATTCAAATGAGGTTGTGTAGTTGAGAACTTGAGACCCGTGCCCCACCGGCGGGCAAACGCTGTTTTTAATTGATCCGAAAATATATCCGGCAATTCTGGTGACATAAAGACAGTCGTGGGGCCTAGCCCATTTCCCATTGATAGATACACTCAACAGATAGTGATTAATTATAAAAGAGGAATAGAGAAATTAAACGATAAATAGACACGTAGACCCATTATCGGTCCACAACCTTTCTCGTATAATTGGGTCTCTCTTGATAGAAACTGGAGCCCATCATCATTCAGTGAAACAGTTTTACGTTTATTATAAGGTCCGGTTTTTTCTTCCAGCCAGTGAATTTAAGGAATTCAGTATATAGAGAGTTAATGAGTTTTCGATAACGTTCATGTAATCTGGTTCTACAGTTGGATTTATTGCCACCCGTGTTACCCTGGTCACTCCATTCACTCCTAGAAACCCTTTGAGTTTTCAAAGTCGATCGGAAACTTATGCAAAATCGCTTACTAAGCGCGATGACTTGACTTAAGTGCCAGTAGAGCACAAAGCATAGAATAATATTTTGAGCCATATCATCTGCATCATCAATTATGAATCGGCGTTTCTATATCGCTTTAATCAATCACCGCGTTGTAAAATAAATTGATTAGTTTAGAGTATGTATAGTGGAGAGTGTATGTGCCCCCCGCTTAGGTGTCTGTCAGACCAATTTCAATTTAACAAGTCAATTATATTTTCCAATCAACGTTTCGTCTTTCCCAACACACACACACATATACAGCAACAGACGGAATGGCCACAAATTGGAACAATACAAAAGCGGACACAGAAATAACGCTGATGCTAACAATTTGATGAGAGTGTTAAATACAAGACGTACACACACAGTTGGTCTAGAAGCAGAAAATGAAAAACACGAGCACAGTTAACCCATGTGAATGAGACAGTTAAACAGCGATCAGAAACGTCCAAACGGTCCAATCGAATTGGCCAGCTTTTTCTGCTCTTCTCCGGCCTAATACGTGAATCGCACAACAATTCCACATCGGTCTCAACTTATACACATTGAAGAGAGAAGAGTTGTGTGTGTGTTCACAAAATTCTTCATTTCAAATTCGGTACTGCTTTTTCCACACACACATCTCACTGGCCAGTATACAATATAATGTAAAACGATGGAGAAACTTTACGGCTATGATTTTTTACCATTCTAGTTTTAATTAAATTTGCAGCCAGTTTGGTGTGCTGGTATTGTTCTTAGTCGAGCATACTTTTGATGGAAATGATATGGCCTTACACACGTTCATACTAATTTATAAGTTGTGCACTTTTTCAACGGTTTTTGTCCGCGGCAAAATTAGGCCCTCCACTTTGTCCAATGTCTGTGAGTGTCTCGATCCACTATAGAAAGTTATAGAGATATGCAAACTAATAAAAATAAAGTTGTACCATAATGGGTATCGTTAAAGCAATAAAAATACAGTTATGTATACACGTCACACATGTTCTACCTTCGCCAAACAATTCAAATTATGGACAAATATATCAGCTGCTATCATTCCAAAAATTTATTAAACCAACAAAAATAAATCTTGACTGGTTGTGTGTGCGTGTTTCACTGTTTGTGCAAACACGGACAGAACAAAAAAAAACTGGTCACTTTTATTCTACAAATTATCGTCTATTTTAAGAAAATTCCTTCGTATTTTCCATGGAGTAATTTTTATTGCGCCGTTTGACGATGTTATAATGTTTATCGTAAATGCAATTACTTTTCCTAGCAATTATAACCAGTTAAACGGCATATTTCCAATAAAAATTTTCCAATAACAACAAATTCGCATCATATTCCATAAATTAATTCACTCTTTACTATCGGTCCAAGACATGCTGTCTGAATCCAAATTAAATGTTTGTTTTACTAATAAGTTGAATATTTCACTATTGCACAATGTTGACACTCGCCTATACACTTTTTCGGCGATTATAAGTTCGGTTTACGTTTCAACGGCAATAAACTTTCTATTGCCCGTCGAGGAGGAGGATGAGGACATTGTCGACGACAAGAAGTCGTTGTCGACCGGGTATTCGACCGCAATGCAAATAAAATACAGTGTTATGTATAAATTATTATAGCATGACTGAGCGTTTAGCAAACATTTAATTAATATGTTGTGTGTTGCGTGAAAGAACAGAAAGACGATGTACACCTTTAGGCGTCCCGACCTCCACATCATTCACATATAATACCCGCACCAACAACAACAAAAACAGTTCAACAACAACAACAATTCGATTTTACGCTTATTTTCATCATTCCTCAGGAATATGTCAAGAATCGTTCCAGTTGCCACATATATATCGAAGAGACGCGCCTCTGAAATGGCCCTGGAATTTATGCACGCGCTGAAAACGATAATCCTCTCATTGTGCCATTATGATTAGGCTTAAAGATATGTAAATTATCAACAATTTGTCCAGTATTTGTTAAGTAGCTGCATATATATGAACGTGTGTAGCACGAGCTGGAGGCCACTTCCTTGCACATAACATTTACATTAATCACCATTTCGTTTATGTGTGTGCTGTGGTGGAAAAATTCGCGCTTTTCCTCAAACAAACCTATACCCATGGTCGAGGACTGCGCTACCTGCGACATAATTAGAGTCAATGGTATAGCCATATGCGATAACATCACCACACATTGTTAAAGTGATCGCAATCACACCTGAAGAAGCCCTCTAAGTAATAGTCTCTAGTGCAGTGCTGTACACCTTAATCGGACATTGGGTGCATGGGCGGGAGAATTTTTACCAACGACAAAATCAATCTGCCCGAGCTAAGTGGACATAAACGTGCACTCGCTGTTATAATACGGTTGCATACCATCCACTTAGGATTTTTTCCGTTTTGAAGATTTATGTTGTTAATTTATTAAAAGCCATCAATATAAATTAACTTTGACAGATGTAGCCATTCTATGTGTATGTAATAAAAATAGCTGGTGTAAAACAGCTTTCTCGTCTCATATATAGATATACGCACACACAGCAATATCGTCTCTTGAGAGAGACGGGAGCAGTGAACACAATGAGAGAAAATGCGGTTATATTGGTACGTGAAGTACTGAAGACACATACACAATATAAAATACAAACCAGAAGCCAGAAGTGCGCGAAATACTTGTCCGTCCAATTGATTTACAAGATATTCATTGTGGCTTCCAAGAAATTCAATAAGTCATTTGTGTTTTGCACCGCTTCACATTAGTTTCAATTTTTCTTACATTAATACAATTATCCAAATATTATAGATTCATTGCAGCATCATGCTGGAATCCAACTGACGCACTGATTAAAGGTTCGATGTGTGTAATTTCGATGGCATCTCCACCATATCATATCTAGTGAAAGAGTTTAATTTGGGGTATTACAGGGTGTTGTGGGCGAAGTGCACCCAAAACCGGTGCGGTAATAAGTGATATCGGTGGGACCGCCGGTGTATCTAATGACCGGACGCTGGATATCTCCTCAACGAAAAACAAAACAAATCGACCGGCACGCAGTGGCTGCATTTATCGGATCAAGAGTGGGCGGGGTGCACAGTAGCTGGGTCGGTAGCGGCGGCATGTGTACGCGATCTGAATCCCAATCGAGTGGAGAAAAGATGAGCCTGATCGCTGATGTTCTGATGCTGCGTTCACAAGGGCTTACTCAACATGGGATAATATACCATGTATAGCGAGGAGGTGGTGGCACACCGTGTTCAAACCTCAACCACCACCGGAAACCCTAATGGCTTACACGTGATCTGGAATCTGGAAACTGCTACTAATATGCTTAGAATACAATGACCACACGGACGAGCACTTTTGAATTATAAACTGGCTGCTGCTGCTGTCGCTTTCTCTCCGAACCAACAATATTATAATCAATTGGATTTAAACATTTTCTCCATACAAGCTGTTATTTAACTTCTGTGTATGTTTATGCCTCCAACAGAAAAACAATAATATTCGAAATAATCGCACGAATTACTGTTATAAGACACACGCAATGTTTACAATCTAGATTTCTAAAGTGTATTATTTGGTCTTGTACACTTGGAGGCCCTTGGCGTTGTTCTAACGGCGCATACCTCGCTTTTAATTCATAATAATTTCGCAATATGTGCGATACAGCAGACATGACATGGTGCAATAGGGGCAATTTGTCGCGAAAAAACGCGCTTTTTTACACCAAGACCATTGCATAAATATGGTATATAAAGTTATCGGTGTGTGCATAATATAAAGTTCGTGACAATTCAATGTACGGAACGAGAGTGGAAAAGAAGTGGCTGCTTGGTTTCGTGGGAAGATGCATTTGTGTAGTGTAACAAAGGATGCTGTGGCCGAGGTGGCTGCTGTATCTGGATGTAATCAGCGAAACGGCCGCCGGCAGCGTGATGTTCTGATAGCGGCTAATGCACTGGCGGCCAGACCAACCCTGGCTCCTCTCTTAGACTTGATAGTCTTGCTGCCCACACATATCCATGTCGACATGACGGTTTTAACTACTGTTTTCCATTCGCGCGTCTTCTCTAGAAAAAAAAAGGAAAACGAGCGCTAATACAATCAACGGGATGTGCGGGAGCAACAACATTTTATATAATGTTGCATAGAAACTAAACAAAGGTGGATTTTTGGGAAAAATCCAGATTGCTCGTCAAACGAGCTTAATTTAAATAAAATGCTATGTTTGCAGTGTAAACGTGGCACTTGTCTTGTGCATGTTGATAGTCGAGCTACCGTGTTACTCGCTATGCTAATGTCCCAACCTAATCTGTCTACTGGCAGCTGTTGTACTTAACTGGTATCTCTTCTTCTGTTTTGTTGTTGTTTCAGGACTTCTTCTTTGTGCATTTCACTTGATTCCGGCAATTGATTCGTTACATTCGCGCGCGTCTATACACCTATACTTGGTCTTGGAAAATAATAAAATCGCTCATATCTATTCTGAATAAACCGCTGAAAATGGAGTTTAAAAACAGATGGCTAATGACGGACACTGTGCCACTCTTTTTTTTCATAATTCATTCGACTGATGCGTTTTGTGTGCGCTATTGTTTACGTGCAAATAACTCACTTTGCATTATGATTAATCTCCCATATGCATTTTGTAGGTACGTTATCAGATGGTGGCTGCGGTCGTAAATCATGCCGGAACAAGACATCATTTACCTTTTAGATGACATTATACACATCGTTGGGCGATGGTGTCTGCTGTTTCTCTGTGTCTTGGTCAGAAAATTAATAAACGAATGTATATTGGAGAGATGTGTGCACGAAATAGCAGAATTCAGTGTAACGCCATAAAATTGTGAAATGACATTAAACGTATAACTTTGGATCAATAAAAGTGTTCGAAGAATTAGTTGGTGATAGTTAGTATGCTAGTAGAAGGCTTTAATAGAGACATTTACGACAATTTTATAGTAGAATTGTACGAGTTCCTTATTCAGGTCCCCGATGTGAGCAAAGAACACATGATGCTATGTCCATTTTAAAGCGTATTATAAAAATTAGGTAGTAGAGTCGTTTGGTTGTTTTTTTAACAGCACTTTTTATAATATGTTTTTGTTTGTTTTTCATATAAATTAATTTATTGGGGGCTATTAAAATTTTAATGTTATTGGTTAGTGGTATACGCTGGGTGGACGCAACGTCGTTGTGTGGGCTTTGGCCACAATAAATAATATCAAAGACAGATAAAATGCACAATAATATGTTTTAATAAACACTACGGTATAATAAATAATGCAGATAACAATCACTCTGGTATGTCTACTGTCTTACGCACTCACAGTGGTACAGAGAGCCATCCAGCATCCCATTAAATTAACCATATTATATTATTATATTTCTATTTATTTTCATGTAATTGTCCAACATAAAAGTGTTTAATTCTTGTATAGGCTTAAGACGATTGTGACCCGTCCCAGGAGAGACCACGTGTCTTGAATATTAATCGAGCCACAACTGGAATTGAAGATATACTGCCATCAGGTTGGTGGAGTTGTTGCCTTTTTTCCATTCTTTTATGTAATTTATTTCACTTGTGAAAAAATCAGGCTGGATTTACTCAAAGAAATTAGTTGGAATGGAAATAAGATTTTTCTCTTAATTCTTTTTTAAGCAACAATTCACAGTTAGACCACCCCCGAAATGTTCACATATCTTCATAAACACAACTGATTGAATAACGTTATGATATTCTAGTTGCTTATTAAACCTAATAAATAACAACATTGACAAGCTATTAACAATTATTATGTATTAGGTATAAGCTTTTGAAGCAGACCGTGACCAATTAAAGTTATAGAAAAATGATTGTTACGATTTTAGAAATTCATATTTATGTAGTGAGAAATTATTGCATTTTAATTAGTTTTATTTTGTCAATAACTAATAAAGCTATAATGTTTGTTTTTTCGAAAAGCGCGTAATTTTCAGGTGAAAGTGTTGATTTTATAATCAATTCATTTCTATAAATTTTATTTGTTTATTGCATAGAAATCTATTCGTAAACTTGTTACATTTCCATCCATTCTTCTTTATATACTCGTCCTCTCATCATCTTCACCACACACCGATGCTGGCCAGTCCAACCAGACTAGTTTTTCGCTGATACAGAAGTTGATGCTGTGGTTCCTCGCATTGACATCGCATATACACATTTATGTTGGTACAAGTAATTAATTGTGAATCGTTATTAAGGCAAAAAGTAATTATCAACCATCGTCCAATTATTATATTCCACCCAGCACTGTAAAATTATGTCACCGAACTTGTATGGTGAAATTAATTAATAATTAATTTTGCCATTTCTGAAAATAGCTCTTGTCTCCGACAGGATGCAGTATGGCTACTAGTTTCCTTTTCCATCGTAAACAAGTGCGATTTTTTTTCCAATCTTATATTACATACCTCGTATCCTGCAACTATATAATTGATGTTATTCAACGGGGGAGAGAGACATTTCTGATGTTTTTAAAACAAACACTCTTTTTTCCTAAAAGTAGACAGTTTTTAACATCTGACCAAATGCAATGATAAATTAGATAATTATAAAGAAAACGACACCGTCACTTTACATAAACATAAAGTACACAACCAAAATTAATATTATCATCACTTTCATAACAATATATAATTATAATAAAATAAAGTGGTTAATCGGCCAAGATGAATGGCAAATAGCATGAATGGAACAGAGGCCGTCTGAATTACAATTTCAAATTCATCTTTTTATGAATATTTATTACGACATGTTGAATATTATGAATTACAAAACGATTACCTAGCACTAAAAAAATCCAATATCGGATAGATTCGCCTCTTTGGTCCATCACCAATAAACAACCCATCATCTAATTGACGGGGAACGTGGCATTATTGCGTGAGAGTAGTTAAATCGCCACTTAATATCTCGACCAGTTGAACTGGGCAATTAATGTAGCCAGTAATTGCCCATAGGTAGCGAACTTATTATTTATGTCCATGTTATCATACTCTAAGCGCGCTTGTTTGTACTTCTTAACATATTCCCTCAATATTAAACATCTATGGAATTGCAATAGTGAATTGCTTTCAGATGGTATTGCTGCTTGTTTGTTGTGCCTGTATCTGAACTCATATTTGTGTATATCACTCCGTATATTACTATGTAGATGTGTATGTGTTTGTAATTTACTGTAATTGCACTCACTACTCACTCGAACTCGCTCTGACACATTCGTAACGGCTACCAAACCGACAATTTACTGCCCAGCTTCAAATTATACTATTTTGCTACTGTCAAGATCACATGTCATCCACATCCAGTAAAAACATGTTGTTAATCGTCTACAATCATTATTAATTATTGGCCACAGTGCGGGATACAGTAGCAAGCCGCAAAGCCACTGTCAAGAGGAGAGAGGCCGTTTTTTCACTCTCCCATCAACATAGCCAGCCATTTACTGTGTTATTAATTTGTTACGCTTTAATTTATATATATATAGAAAATTGTTGCTACTAGTTTAACATGCGATCCGCATTCACTTTGATTATTTTAATCGCGTCCAAACCAAGACTAGGCGGAGTCCATCAACAATTTTCTTACACCGATTCAAATAATGTTATACGAACGGGGGTCAAGTATATGGCGACTTTTGACGTGACTCTTGAATATAAATTTATTTTAGTAATATCCTGTCCCTACGTGATGAATGTAACCTTTGCCATTGCGTCCGGTACGCGAACAACAAAAACAATAAAAAAAACCACCACTATAACTATAAGAACAAAATTTTTCTAAAAAAAACTATCAATTCAATTTTCTTTTATTCCACACTCATGGTTGCATGTAAATGGCCTGAAGGGAAATGTGCATGACATGCGAGTGGCAGGACAAGCACTATCCAGGAATGTGCGGAATCCGACAGCACACAGGACTTCAACATGTCCTGTTCTTGTACTCTTCTCACAACACCACCATATTCTAATGTGAAATTCTGCAGGGTTTTGGTATGTTAGGGGCACATGTGGAATGCAATTCGATTCGAAGAGCCGATTTCCACGACTAATTATGTAGTAATAAGGTGTTTGTGTAAATGATCCGGTACCCGTATGGGTTGGAAATGTACAGAAGTTGGATAAGTAGCACTGTGTCTAGATTAAACCTCCTCGCCTATACTCTCTAATTGCCAATAGATCATAAAGTTAGTGCATTAAGCCGCCAAGCAGTACAGATGCGTGTGTATTTTTTCCCATTGATGGCATATATAAAACAATTATTGCACCATGCAATAAACATTTTGTAATCAATTCCAACCCTCATCGTGGAAAAGGAACGCACCGATCGGATGTGTATTAAGTGGTTGGATGCCAATTTGAGACCAATACTGGTCTGCTATAATAAATTCACATGTGCATGCCGGTACAGCATTTGCGCGATCGATTTTTTCCCATTGCTATAATAATAATTGTAACGCTATTTCTCCTAATCAGCTTTTATACTTATAGGTAGGAAATAATTGTTGATCACATACAGCACAACAGCTGGATATATGAGAATTAAAAAAAAATATTTCCTATACTACAATTTCTTCTAATGTTGCCTATAAGGGTGCATAATTGAATTACAATAACCCAGATATGGAACAATTATTAATATATCGAAAGAAATTCTATCTATATATGCTGGTGTTGAATATTATAATTTCCATAATAATTGTAACGAAAGAATTAGCGTTACAATTGCAATTACTTTACACAAGTACCGCATAATAAACTAAACAGAAAAAGAAGTGTATTATCATATTAATAAGTGTATAGGTTTCAGTTTGTCTGTTATATAACAGACACTTAATCCTTCATGCAGGTACAATTTAAATTGTCAATCAGAATGATGTTTGTAGTTAGTGGTGTGGCACCTTGCACTGCTCCTGCTTGCAACACACGGAATCGATCCTGCCATATACTATTAATGCGTCCGTCTTTGTGTGTATTTGGCGAAGAATAAAGGCGTAAAGGGCCTTTAGATCAGATATGTGAGTAGGTCTAGAGAATTTCGTTAGTGACAGTAAACAGTACATTGAAAACACCATTAAAGCGATAGCCTGTGACATTAGATACGGGGGAGCAGGAATACTATTCCTCGTTGTCCCCAAGGACCTGATCTAGATACACTATGTGTTCTCAAATTTACACACATTTTCTTCCTACATTTACTGCTATTGCAAACTACACACACAAACTATTACAATGGTACGCTTATTCTCTATCTTACCCACTTAATGAATTTCCTAATTCCTAATTTAATATTAAGGAAGGTTTAACAGCGCGCTTTTATTGTTATGTTGTGGATTAGAATATTTAGAGCTCCACATCTGCAGTTATAAGAATGTGGGCAAAAAATTGGCGGACTCTCATACTTAACTGCCGCACACATATTTTTATGAAACAATTTTAAGTATATGGGTTATGTATATTCAAAACTAGTTCCATTATAAAAATTTTATTTGTATGCATATTAGACGACACAGCAGTATAAGCATTTCTAATTATTTAGGTACTAATAAAAACGGTTACCTATAAAATACACTTAAATCCATTATGACTCTATGGTACACCTGATAACCATTTTTTTCCTCATTTGTTGCATCTGCCGCAACGCTATTCCACCTATAAATACGGTTGGCGCTGCAGAGGATCGCAGGAAAAAAGAGGAGAAAATATAGAAATAGACACTAGAATAGCCGTAAGTGTGACAGTTTGTACAACAATTATGCGCCCCACATAGATAATAGCCCACAAACATATGATTACAAAGCGTTTTATATAAGATATTATTTGTAATTTTTCTTTGTGGAAATTCTTTGGAAAAGAAATTGTAATAGCTCGCAATAAACTCTTTGTAAAGCTGATTGTTATCGAAACTAAAAATAACTGTTAATTAACTATAGTTAAAAAGTACAAAGTTAACAACCGTAGCTGATGGATAAAAACGTTATACGTGTTATAGGCACAAAAAAATATATAAATCTTTTTTTATTGCTATATTTCCAACATAAGCGAATGTTAACATTTTTAGCCATTGTACTCAGTCAAATTCGTCAACAGCACTTTTCGCCCATAATTTCTTGATAAGTATTTAATTGTGTGTGCGCGGGAATATATATTGTTGTGCAGTTTGTTATTTGGGTAAGTTAAGGGTCAGGTGCTTCCAAATGCCATTAGCCGACCAGCCAACATCTGATAGTGAATCTTCACGGCATTCACGTGCGTACTTCCGGTCCACACGGCCACTTCCTATCGGCCGCAATCATCTCTTAATGGCACTTTGGGTGTATATTTATATAAAAGGTGCACAAATTCCGTTATGGACCGTAAATCGATGGAAAAACGCGCGCCTTCTGACTCATCTGTTGAGTTGCAATTCTATACATTTGCATCATATTGTAATTGTTGCAAAAAGGTCAAATTCTGCACTCCCTCTGCACACTGTCGTCAACACATGTATAATCGCATGATATTTAGCCGTAAGTTTGCTCTTTAATACGAGCATCCAGCTCGTATTTTCTCATTTGAGGAGGCACCTTGCTGTCCGTGTAGAAAAGTCACAGAGCGAAGAGGTTTGTGCAGTCGGAATATGGACTGTTGATGTAAGGAGGAATGATAAAAACAGCTGGACAGCCCGACCATACCTTATATAAAAACCATACACATTATTTTCGGTATCAGTACTGTGTATCGCATATTTTATGACGACCGTGAAGAGCGAAGAGCGTCCACCTGCCGCCCCAGGTTAGCAGCCGTGTCCGCCGCATTTCTCTAATAACTAGTCACTTGCCTTAAATAAAGTTTCGTTTTCCTGTCTTCCAATGTTGGATTGTCAACTGAAATAAATTCACTTTGTAACAAAATGTCTGGTGCATTAATTTGTGGTCCGTTCCCATTCGTATGGGATTGTGACAAATTTATACAGTTCTAAGTAATTTTTTTCCGTGTCGTATTAGGTGTCCCCTTTTCCACAAGTGACAGCAATAAAACTGCACGTTTTCCTAACACTGGTCAATTTTTCTTATTCTCAAGACCCCTCATTTCCACATCATCCGACAAATAAGATAGATTATTTGTCCGGCTCTCTGCTTTTTGCCCAACTCGCCCCAACCCAATTGATTTACATTGATGACCCGCCACTTTTTATCCTCCATCGTCCGCCTCTTCCGCATCCTTTTAAACAAGATTAAAAAGCTATATGCAGTTTTTCATTGAGGAAAGAAAAAATGAAATGGTCACTTTATTTTGCAAAACTAACCGGCCTGCAGGGGGGCTCGGGTTTCGCATAAGGGGATGAATTTAATAATTCAAAAATTAATCCTCAACAGTCATAACAAACCCCTGTAACCACTTTACGTTATCAAAATGCATCCGCGGGCCTGTCGCTTTTTACCAAACTAAGCCAGCACGTGTCTTCAATATTTGCCAGCCGTTTTAGAAGAGCGCAGAGCGTGGATGTGCGAGGGGGAGGCTAGTTTCCAACCAAACATACACCCCTCACTAAGTGAACAATGCGGAGAGATATTTTTATGTGGCTCTTTTACTCTTTATTGATAAAAAAAATGAAAACAGCTGATTGTTCCGTATACATAGAAGGCAAACGATAGTGGAATAAATTACTTAAACATGAACTGGGCCATAAAAGTACACTCGGGGGTGTCAGCAAAATCCCATATTATGCCTACAAGCCAAAAACGAAACTCTAACCCTTGGCAACTAAACAACCCTGCAAGGATGCTGTATAAATGTTTTAGATGGTCAGAAAAAGCCAGCAACGAAATTATCGAAACAAATTAGATGTAAATAAATGAATTTTATTGAAGGCAGACCATAAAAACGGAGATTAATAAATTTTTCTCACAACTAGGTATTCTAATTCGATTCACATTAAAAAGATATGAATCAAAAAATATATATGTAAACGCTATTCAGATGTGTGTACTAATTTCAATAAATTAGAAAAGATTTTCAAACATACACAAATCTAATTAGATGTACATAATATTAATAAACCTAATTATTACAAAATTATCGATGTATTTATTAATATAATTAATTTTATGTGACCTATCATCAAATCTAAATGTTTTTTATAAATAATTCAATAGCGATTACAAATTAACATTTTTAATAAATAATTACATTTTATTGAATATTTATGGGGTATAAAATCGTAACGAAAACTTTAAATGCTCTCAAAGTACACGGGTATAAAATTCGTTTCTTACATTCAGTATACCTACTCAAAGTTCAAGTAATTTTAAATGAGTGAAATTATGTTGGCTAATAAAATGTTGGAATATTTAACAAATGATGGCCTGAAATTTAAATCGTATTGGCTATATCGTTAAAAGGAGGTAATATTTGTGCAATAAACTGTACAACTTAATGTCTTTATAAAAGTCCAATCAAACATCAATTCCACACTGTGTTCGACGCTGTATGTTCACTTTCGATTCTCTCTCTGACTAGGTATTAAAAATTCGCGTGGGGTTCGAATAGGGTGTGTGCACAATACCCGTTTCGACTTTACATAAACTGTTTAATCATATCTTTGGCTAGAGAAGAGTCACCCGACCTCAGGCACCGTTTCATACGGCCATATGCCCATAATACCGTGAAACGATCATTTCATTTCGTACACGTGGTCTGTAATTACGGATTTTAAACCATCTAAATTTTAATTATAACTTGGGACACTAGACCACAATAGCAAAACGAAAACACACTGTGTGCACTTTATTATTATTGTAATGCATGATGGATGCAGCAGGATGATAAAAGGGACAAACAATCGCTCTTTACTATGCTCTCAATGCGTTATCTTTTCATTAGTCATCTATCATGATTGTTTTGTCTATGTTCTACATTGAAAATCACTCACACACCGCAACGATTTCAAGGTTTCCAGAGGGACGCAAACACCCACTCTGTACTACATTACCAACACTAGCCTGTGTGTGTTTTTTTTAGACAAAAGGTGTTGTCGTAATTTCGTTTTACTTTTTAATTACCCCACACACATTTTACTTTTTCTACACTTGTATTGTGTGTGTGCAGTAAAAACTCTTTCAGAAAGACGTTCCCAACCTGAACAATTACATTTTGTTTGTAATGGGAACGCACAGCACCATCAAACTGCTGATACCGCATTTTTAATTAACAGCACCGAAAATGTACTTTATTATGAAAAATGTTTCGCTCTACGACTAATTACCGAATAGGCCAGCTTCCTGTCTCTTCTGATTACATTCATGCGACCATATGCTCAAATTTCGAATATATTCTAAATGATTGTATCCATAATCCGTACACCTCTCCGTCGCTCATCTCCTTAAACCGGCTTTAACATATCCCCTATTTTAATCAGTCCCTTAAGTAGGCAATGGGGAAATAAAAATATATTGCTGCGGGTGTGCGGGGGCCACTAAACTAGTGCATCGCGTCCTGATCCTTGCAGGCGCTCTCCTTTTTAGTTTCGGTTTAAAACCAACGGCAATGATCGAGACAATTGCTGTAATTTCCCGGAAAAACGGGGGGTCTATACACACACACGGAACAGAGGCACAGATAAGGGTGGACCCCCCTGTATACAATATTTTAAGTCGTATGCAGTATGGGAGTTTACTTTAATGGCATCTTGAAATTAAATTCGTTTTCGTTTAAAGGTATATCGACTTTTTTATTACTATTGCCATCGTGATTTGGTTTCAAGCTCACATAGTACTCACTATTTTCCCATCACGCACATTTTCATAACAAGTTTCCTGGCGACGACCACCAAATAAATCTCTATTAACACTCTAATCTCCTAATTAAATTAAATATCATTAAAATATAGGCGATAGTTAATCAATCATGTCAGCTTTTATGTCCGATATTTTCTCTGCCAGTAAATAAAACTCAATGCCTGACATTATAGATCTGGTATATAGTGAAACACATATAATTAAATTTGTCAAGAATTATTGTAAATAAATTTTTTACATAACATGTACAAATGAGAATTAATTGGCTGTGGATTGTGTATTTATGGTGCTTTTTTCTCCACTCCAGCTGCATGAGTGTGTTTCACTGTTCTCTCTGTTGGTGTGTGTATCACCTTGTTTTTCCAACGTGGAGGCCCATGAGGTGTAGTATATAAAATGTAGGTGTGCATGCCGTAATAATAATCAACAAGTCTCATAAATCCATGAATTACAAATTTACAAAACTGCCATATAATAATATTCGAATTTAGTTCATGGAATTTGTAATTCGACTGAGCGAGAGTCGAGCATCAGGCACGCAAAAATATAAATTTGCCGCATAACCAGATTGATCTGCGATAAATAAATATTAATTAACAACTTTGTCAACTGCTCATCGATTTTCATAGTCATGAAAAAATGGGATTAATGAGGGGCCGACGTGCGGGGGCGAGAGGAAAACAACACTTTTGTACGGCTCGCATTCCGGGCACGTAGGCCGCGAGAAAAATTGCGACTCACTACCGTAACCCCCGGGCAATGGGGGACGAGGTATATCGAAGAGCTATTTCAAGGGTGGAAATACATATATATGTGGCTCTGTGTGTATGTAGTGAATTTGGGGGCTGGTTATAGAAGATTTCATTTTTCCGAAACTGAACATGTTGCGGTTAGGAGCTTTATTGATGTTTTTATATTGGGCATTTTAAATCCCAGAAGTGTTCGATCTTTTCATATACTTATATGTATATACGAAAATGCGAGGAGTGGTGCGTTCCGATTCCACCTGTGGCGATATTAACTCGTTTAATAAGTTGCAAAGATGCGTTTAGCTCACGCGACAACAGGGCGCTGTCCCAGCAGAGCGCTTCTTTATGTTGGCCAGTCGCATAAAGATTGCGGCCTGTTTGTACTGAATTTGTCGCCACTGTCAAAATCGATGCTGCAGATAAAGTTTGATTTTTATGTGGACCATTCGACACCCGGTATAAGACTCAATTAAAAATATTATATGCCTATACCTACCAGTGATCATGAGAATTACTTTTAGCCACGAAAAGGGATTTATGTCCAACAGGTATAAATACTGGATGCTGGGACCATTGGTCAAACTCTATGTGCAAATCTGATCCGAAACTAACAAGTGAAAGTGTCACATTTGAAACTAATTCAAACGAATGCCGGAACATGGAAAGTTTCTGCACTTTTTCGCATAAAATATGGAGGAAGAGCGGAGAGGATTAGTGGATGGGGGACGAGCCGATGACGATGCCCTGAATTATTAAGAGTCAATAACTATAGTAGTAGTGTAGACAATAAAAGTGGATTCATGAATTATTCGGTGTTGTGTTTGTTTTATGGTGCTGTTTCAGTTTGCAGTCTCTCTATGGATGATGTAAAAAGGAGCACAGGCAATGGATATGTGCATGTGTAGTGAAAGTGCATTTCGCAGTCGCATGATGATTCGGCCCTTAATCCTTCGCCGATGGGTGATTAGTTGGTGGAGACCGCAGTAGCGCGCTAAATGGACCTGGTTTGCCCACGCGGTGGCCAAATCGGCCGTAATCATCGCCAACATGACTCTGTATTCAGTGAACACTCATGTTCTCGTTCTGTAGATAAAACTGGGTGGACAAAATAAATTAAATGGACGCACTTACCAGGCATATATATAAAATGGAAAAACGCAAACGTAGATATACACATTTTATATGCCACTAATGGGAATTTATGCAACTCCATACCACACTGACCGCTCACTTGCTACATCTTAATGTCTGCAGCACACTAATTGTCAATTAAGGCCCACCTTGAGACTGGCTCTTGGTGGATGTGTTCATTCATTTAACGAGTCATCATTTATGCAGTATTAGTGCTTGAGGTCATCTCGTATGACAAGTGAAAAAACCGCATCTCTGCTGTATATACGAATCTGTTTCTTCTTATTTATATAATTTATTCAAATCATCGCAAATCGGCCCTCAACATTACAACTTCTTTGTGAAAAACAGTTCCACCAGTTTTGAGATTTAAAGGATTTATTTTATGTGTTATACTTTGAGTGCAAGGCAATTAGCGAGTCAGTAGAGTGGAATTAAGTAACATCTCAATTTAAATATCTTAACCCTCTGGGTATAAACATTTCAGACAACCCTTTCGCCTTCCATATCTTCACTTGCGCTTAATAAAACGCAACAATACAGCAGCAACAGCAGCAGAGGAGAGCAGCCCCAGCAAACGGATACAATTTTTTATACTCTCTCCTTCTCTTCTTTCAGTAAATACATATACCTATTCGCACTAATTAAAAAAAATCAGCCACATCTGTGCGTTGTTCAGTTCCAACAATAATTTATGAATTGTTGTGCACCGTTTCTTTTTTATATTAAAATATAGAACGTGCTGTAAAAATGTCGTAAAGCAGTGTTTTTTTATTGAAATTCATAAATAACTAACTCACCAGGGAGTTAAATAACAAATATCATCAGTCGGAAAGTTTTCAAATCGCCCAAATGGGGGCCAAGTAATAACAATTAACTTGTATTTATCCGGTGGTGGTGGTGGAGATTTGTGCATGAAGGCAAAAGTCTTAATAAGGGCGATTAATTAACGGGTTAAGAAGAATTCCCTTGGATCTTTGAAATTATGTTTGTTGGCTTAATTTTGTTGTAATTAGTGAAAAAGCGATGGCTTATGTAACTGTCTATGTAGCTGACTCTCTGAATACGCGGAGAGAGCACAGAGTTTTTACTCCTCTTCTAATAGGCCTTCTTCTCTCCACTTGGTTGATCTTTCAACTCAACGAGCCATTACGGAACGTGACTTTTGAATTAGACGAACTAGAAGAATATTATACTCTCTCTTATATAGAAAATTAAAGACACACCGACATTAAATGCATTTAATGTTTCTATTAGGAGAGACGTAGATCTGTACGGATTTCCATCAAAGAAACTTGTGCTGGGGATAATCTGATGTAGACGCCAATAAATAGTTGTTTCATTGTTTTAATTACTCTAGCACGAGTTCATTAACCAAACGGAACGAAGTGGAGAGTATGCTGGTGATGGTGCGGCTGCTGCTGCTGCTGCTGGTCGAACTCTCTTGTAGTTCTCTTGCATTTCTCTGATTAATATAAAAATAAATTAGTCGTGTAGCGCGCAATCAGGTAGTACATACATTATAGATATTTTTCAGCCTTGTTATTGAGTTACAAAGTGTATAATAAATAATAATCAAGCCAAGTTGAAAGTAGTTTCAATAAACAATTGTGATACAGGTTTTCGCCAGATTTATGTAAGTGTATTGGCTGTGCTGCACGATATACAAACAGCACACAGGGGCATTTTTGCTTTAACAACATACACAAACGCACACCATATAATATATTCTAAGACAGATTTTACTAAACGGACTTATATATGTACTAAAAGGTCTCACATTAACAATTCATGCATGAAATAGCCTTTCTGTGAATATTATATAAAATCATATCAGAGCCTGGGAGCGACTTGTGCAGGATTTTTCTTATTTTCGTAGGTATTCGGATGTTGGATTGTGTCACTTAAATAATGTAAATCATAAATTTTGTTAAACTACCATCACGACAAACACGACGAATCACTTACTTAATCCATTATCCTTGACAGCATTAATTGCAAATTGAATTGAAAGAAGGATGGAATAAAATTGCACTGTAAAAAATCCAAACAACAACAACACAGCAATAATGGTACAATTGTTATCTGTAGGGAATCAATAAATTAACAGAGAGTTAATAAGATTGTTTTGTAACGATTTCTATTTTACACGAAATAAAAAAACGCAATCCTGTTTTTTACAATGTGTGTACACCGATACTAAACTCGAACCATTGTCCTTGGTTAGGTAAAAACGTCATCTTCAGGTTTTCCAAAGATTACCACCTTAACGACTGTTTGTTCTAATAAATCTAATCTCGAAGGCCACCGAATAGACGTTTCCTTATAACGCTTTTTAAAATAAATCGTTCCACATTAAACTATGGTCTTAATGAATAATGATTGTGTGTGCGGGCGCAAACAAATTGTGCATTTCTTTTTTTGTGTGATGAAAAATCCTGTGTAGTATACAAGGCTGGGCCCA
This sequence comes from Silvanus unidentatus, assembly GCA_963930825.1. Classification (NCBI taxonomy): domain Eukaryota; kingdom Metazoa; phylum Arthropoda; class Insecta; order Coleoptera; family Silvanidae; genus Silvanus; species Silvanus unidentatus. Next base: position 8,502,500 of record OZ005758.1, read on the forward strand.
AACACAAAGAGGAAGTGTTGCAGTGTTGTAGCACTCTAATGAACACTAGAAGTAAATGTGTGTCTTTAAATGTTAAAACTCTACAAATTCTTGCATGCTATTTAATCATAAATAAATTTCTTATCCCACAGAAACTATCTCAAAACATATTTTAATTAAGTTTCAGGGCGACAAATGAGTTATTACCTATAATTATTCAATATCTTGTATTAATCGATTTACAGTAGCTGTAGGAATATTAATAACGTTCGCTTTACACCCACATTATTCTTGAAAACAGTTGGCCGCTATCATGTGCGCTCTTTTTCTAATTGGAAAATGCCTGAAATCTCTTAATACATTTCCACCGCTCCTTCTTATATCACAGTCTCACGCTCCTAATGCATTTAGGTTGTGATTGACGATCCATATTGACAGTTATCTGTGTGCGGGGCCCAGTTATTCGCATCTTGGGACGCAATTGCGAACTTCGCATGTGTCCGTACACAAATCAAAAATAAAATCGCTCTTCGAATTTCATTCGAAACTACCGTGCTACTATCTGAACATCACTAGACCAAGATGTAAAAGATGTAAATTTCGGAATCAGAGGTCAATCCTGCACGCTGTGTGGCGTTTATTCTCACTAAATTCGTATACCATCAAGTATATACATAATAACTTTATAAGTTTTTTTTACTCGGAGAGAAACCGCTTCTTTTATGGCCACTAGTGTTATTTACGATTTTTTCGATAAAAATTTATGAATAAGATTTTCGTGGTCAAGCTATAGGTCGAGCAATGTATATGCAGATGTTGACACCTGTATTATTAACTATTACCGGTCCTGTCTCATCTCATCTGTGACTTTCACCCAACACTATAAAAGATTAGATGACCCTGTCACGGAATCCGTACTGGCCATTAATGCTTTTATTTATCTACCCATTAAAATTAGTCAATAGATATTAAATATCTTGATGGTACAATGTGTGTGTGTGTGTGTGAAGGCAACATTTTAGAAAATCGTATGGATGTGTAATAAAAAACAGCGAGACCGTCCAACAAATGGCACATCTTGACATTGTACCATAAATTCAAACTGTACCTAACTGTATTCTCATAAAAATCGTTAGAATATTGTAACAACAAACACTTGGATTGCTTCGCTAGTTTAATTAATGCTCGCTTACCGCTCAATTGGTATTAAGTTACGATGGTGCAGTTAAAATTTCTAAAGAATTTATGCAATTACATGGCACATATATAATATAACCGTTTATATATACGGCAAATAAATGACAAAATATTTCACAACTTATATGGTACGAGTATTTCAGGCTGCCAACTCAATTTCAAACTCGAATATTTATATTGAGAGCAAGAGGAGCGGGCTGTTTCATTTATTATGAATAAAAAGCGAACAATAAGTGAACATTTTCTCTAGGCTAAAGCCTAAAAGCCATCCACTTTTGTGCTACAATGTTGTATGCAAATTGATGCGAAATGCACTTGTTGTTTGGCTCGATAATCACATTGATTGAACCGTACACGGTCAGTGAAAAAGTGCTCTACATATCCGCCTCTGATTAACCCTCATTACCTCTTCCATACTGCTTATAATAGGGATTATAATACCAAATTTCGTGCTTATTGTTACACATACAGTTCAAGTTCACTACTTAATTATACTTTTGACCCAAAAGCAGCTTCGGAATGCCCATATCACAATAACTTTTCCACATACTAAATATTGGAAGGAAAAAGTGCGCTCGATTTCAAGGGTGAGGGAGCTTTTACTTTGATTTGGTCACGTATAGCCCTTCGTCATCTTCCAGAGGGCCACAAAGACACCTTAACAGGAAGTCATTTAATTGAATTACATTTTACTCGTACAAGCGCGTTCATGTGGCTCATCTAAATATAGTAAGTGCGCTTCTTACATGTGAGATTTGCGTAAAATTTCCAACAAATAGCCTCTTGGACGCGTCCAGACAAACATTAACATGCTGTACAGGAAATCATTAACGACTGACATAACGTTAATAATTTGACGAAAAATTATTACAAGATAATTAAATGCAAAACGGCCTCCCATTAGCATAGGAATTCACTTAAATGTGTCAAATAAACATTTAAAGTGTAACAATAATAATGTTATTACTATTATTTATAAGTTGTAGACTCGATTTTGTCTGAGTCGAGTTGTGTGTTTTTTCTGTGTCGTTTTATTAATGATAAGGCTGCATTTAGAACCGTTTTGATGAGGCTTATCATTATAAAATGATTAATTCGCGCACATATGCATATAAAAACTGGCTACCAGCTTTTCTCGAAGCGGAGAGGATCTAAATGCAAAAAGATATCGTATGGACGATGGCAACAGCACACGAACCAGTTGAAAAAATTATGTCAATTATTCTACCTGTTAGAATCAATTATATTATGACAGATACTATAAATTATAATTGTAAATGAATCGCAGTTTATTCTTGTTTGTGCAAGAGGAGCAAAAGAGAGAAAAGGAGACCAGCAAGTGAGTTGGTTTTCTAATCCCGAAAAGTCGCTCTCCTGTGCTGGCCGATGGGAGAGCATTTAGAATAATAAAGGAATTGTTTGTTATTATGTATCGAGTTAGATGCCAAGGTTAATTTAGCATGTGAATAACAAGAGAAAAAATAAACAGTCCAAATACATCTATAGAAAATTAATGATTTCAATCAGATCGAACCACTACTGGTATTGCCTAAGCTTGGGTGTTTTTAAACCGGTTAGGCCTCTTGCTTAGTCTATAAGACGCTTACATTACTTATTCACCAACTCTGAGATACAATTTTATTTAAATCGCCTTTTTCTTTCATAATAAGCCACAGGTTTTCCGTTTGGTTTTTCCTCTCACTTGATTATCAATCGAATTAAACGAAAGAATTCCGCCTGGCAATTCCAGTGAGTGAATTTTTATTCGTTGCACATCTTTTGCGGTGGACGTATCTCAAAACAATATGAAATGTATGTAAGTCTTTACCACGCTAATAAGTTAATATTTATACTTGTTGTCCAGTTGACAAGCTTAAGTCAGTGAAATTTATAACTATACACACAGATGTATATTTTACGACTGGATACTACTAGAGCTGTCAACAAAATTTCTTCTTCGATACCAACTATAATATATGACCATATTAATATATGTCATCAAAAATTTATAAATGTTCAGTTCAGGTGAAAAAAAGTGTCCCGCACCGCTTTTCCACATCAATATTAATTATGATTGTAGTAGAAAGTTATAAATTGTATTTGATCAACCAAAAAAACTGCTTATGAATATCTTTATGAGTGACAACCGAATTTTTACTAAAGATATATAAAATATTGTGGGAAATGGTTTCGTGAATTCATAACGGTGTGAATAGTGAAAGGATTCCACCCCCTGAAGCTAGATTGCCACACTTTTATTATGATTATTTTAGCCCGGAAGCTCGAAACAATCTGAACTTGTGTCCCGATGGCATTGTTCACTAAACAGTCCGTTGATGACAAAGTGTTATGCTACTCCTATTTTGTAATCATTTTCAGTTTTGAATTATACAACTAGCAGAGGTACTATAAAGTCAGGTTTATTGTAATCACATCGATTCCAGGTCCTGTTCGCTATGTCCAAGGGGATGTTCAATTCAAATGGCCGATAAGCTGGTTTCGCAACGCAATCATTGAACTCGTCCGATTGTTTTCGGTTACAATTTTTCCCTATCATAATGGAATTTAATTTGCAGGACAATTGGAAAGTGCGACTTTGGACTGTGAACAGAAAATCTAGCAAAAAGCAGCACAGGAATGTGAGTGCATTGCGTAAGCATTTCTATACACATTTATGTGTGTTGCCCACGTAAACAATGGCATAGAATTGTCGAGGAAAACGGGTTAGAACAGCACCGAATGGCCTTATTCCAGTCGACCTCCGATCCGATCACTAAACATATACAACATTCTCACCTCCCCTTGCCTCCCCGTCGGAAAACACGGCGATTACATCACCTTTACCAATAAACGACAAATTTCACATAAACGTCCTCTTTTCGGAGAGCCCCAACTAATCACTTCTCACTTGGAGACTCTCCGACATTTAATATCCAAATTAATAATTAAGATATAAAGGAGCGTTTTTCAGATTTTTATTAAATCGTAAAAGTGTTGAAATGCAGCAGCACGAGCCACTGCCAGCTTGTATAAATAAAACGATATTAAAATGTGCTTTTTTACTTTGCATTTTACGGTTTCCTATAAAACTATTTGCAATTTATATAAGCAGCATGTTATATTCATTCCACTCGCTTTAAACTCGGTTCTTTTTTTCATCGCCAGCATAGGACACACGTACAATCTGTGTACAAAGCTCGCTAAACCGTTCGCATTTATTTAAAGAAATTCCTGCTAATATATAAGTGCTGCGTGAATTTCTTATAAAATCCACACAATAAAACAATTTCCATGAACTTGACCCAGAAATTACCATCCATATTGATCGCGTTCCAATCGAGACGCCCGGTATATTTGCATACGTCAACAAAGAATATATTAATAAATTAAAATTGTAATGCGAACAAATAAAAACAACACATTACACACAGCGCGGTAAGGGAATGGTGCGGCGGTGTGTGTGTGTGTTGTTGGTGAGGCGTGCTCAATGAAAGTAAAAGTATAAAAGGCTTTTGACTTGGAACTTTTATTAAAAAGAGATATCTGCAGGTACGATTTTTATTGCTATCATTAATTGCATTCAAAATGGTACTAATTATCGCGACGATGGTGCATTTCAACTCAATATCTTTATCGATATTCTGGTATATAAATTCGAGTGAGACTGTCACGAGAAACTCGTAATGGAATAAGCAAGTTAATAATGTGATTATTTGATTGCAATTTCAGCAATAGAACTAGTTGGGCAACAGTTTGACGCTCTCACAGTTACAACATTCGACTTTTCACATTGGCTTTTCCCCTTTAGAGTTATTGAAGTCTTCTTCTTCACAACTGGAGGATCACAAAGACACCTCTGCTCTAATCCCACACATTTCCGTGGAATTGGGCTCGACCCATGACGTCAATAACATTATCTAATAGTGTAACTGCATCAAAAATCACTTGCCCAACCGAATGGGAAGCTCATTAGGGATGATGGGGGTGCGATAAATCAAGGCGCGAATACAAAAATAATTAAGTATCGCACTGACAGTTGTAACGACTCGATAAGGAAGTGTTTATGGAAGTGGAAAGGGGTTAGTTTCGTGCAATTCCAGCTGCTAGCCGGGGGGTAGTGAGTGAATTCTGTACAGTGAAAGGGTTGCTGGCTGCCTCCGCCACCACTTAATTAGGGAGCAAATTAATTACTTTTATTCGATGAACAGTACTGAACTTAATTAGATTAAAATTTTTTCCCGTATTACCAGCAAAACCATAACGGAATACTAAAAGCCGGATATCTTTGACAATAGAATGATCGTAATAAAGTCGTAGTCCTACATCTAATTAATACAAATTCGGACTGAAAAGAAGCTGGTATAAGAGGAACCCTTTTCTATATGCGTGCTGGAATGTGGCAGCGAATAAAGGGTGGAAAAAATGCGAACGACTCTCTCGACTTGACTATTGCTGTTTTAATTATAACACAGCACTAAAATTCATACTGAGTTAATTATACGCAATTGCTTCACTCTCCAACAGCTCCTTGTGCTCCTTTTTGTTCTAGTCACACACAGTGATGCTGTTATCATTGTACTGTTTTATGAATGGCTTTTTCGATTCAATAGCGCCGCACCCAAGGTGACTTTGTTTATTCACTAAGTAACATTACTTTTTCCATAAACGGCCGGAAGTGTTTCGATGGGTGGAAAAGGTCCTTCTTCTGGAAGGTCTGACAGGTGACTTGTATGTAAACCTGATTCGTAAAGAACAAGTCAAATATTGACCGGGGACAGTGGCCAGTAAACATCATAAAACTGGCTCTCCAAATATTGAAAATATATGTGTAAACGTTAAATAATACAAAGCAAACGAAAAACTTTCTCAATGGCACGTTAAAGGACGACTGGCAGTTGTGTTGGTTTTAGGCGTATTTTATTTTCGAGTTTGTATAAGGGGAATATAGCGTCAACATTTCAACAACTACTTCTTGTCTATAACTTGGTAATTAATAAAATAGTTGACAGTCACATTTGTCCAACATTCTACCGGTTCACCATGTGATTAAATCGGACAGTGAGGACATCTCTCTGCGTCTCTGATGCGGCTGGATACTTTTCTAGGTACGATACACAAACTCGATGTCCTATAGAAACATGACCACTTGCGACACTCTATGTTTGTATATTGCATAGCTTAATGTCCCTCGTATCGAATTTCAAACTTCGTTTATCTTCGAAACGATATTTTGTCCGGGGTGGCGATACAGGACGAGACTTATGTGTTGGATAACGGTTGAATGTGTGTCCCCAACCCGATCGCATACATTACAACTGCACATTTCGCCCATGAATCGCCCGATGTTGCATATAGGAAACGATTGGGTAAAAAGTGCAGGAAACTACATATATGTAGACTAACAGGACAACGTTTCTTTTCAAAAGTCATATAAATATGTAAACACGATAAATCAGCGCTTTAATTCCACTTATTTGAACTGTTGAACAATTTTTTCGTATTGGATATAATAAATGTGATCTGCATCTTTGCCACATATAAACATAATTATAATTAAAGTAATAAATTAATTTTACATACGCTAATAGATATAAATTTATTTTTGTTGAAAATGTAAAACTGCGAAAAGTAAAAATCAACTTGCTCCAGAATGCGGATAGATTACTTCCCAACAAGTACAATAAAAGTGGCTGTAATGCGACTACTCATATAAATACATCTTAAACAGTTATATACTCGCTTGATTTATGAATTAATTAATTAAATTATCCATTACTTGTATGTATAAATGATTGTTCTATATTACATAATATAAAACGGATTTTGCCAGATCAGGTGAAATAAACACCAGAAGCACATACCTACCGGTAGATATTAAATATATACAAGAAAATAATTACAAACGCACTGTTAATATGAAAATGCATTTTTTCACCTGCTTTTTCTTATCTGGTAAATACGTTGCAGATCTCTATTCAATGTAATAAGTACATGTAAAGGTAAATTGTGTGTTTAAATGTGGTATGGCCTTAGGCGATTCGTGAGGACCTTGGCTCTTGAAGGCCTTCCTGTAACATACATCTTCAACTTGTCTTTGTATTATAACTCGTATTATCTAACACGTCATTTTTTAATTCGCTATTTCGAAAATAAATCGCTTACATACATACTAAATACAAGCTCTTTACTAGCGCACTTGTAAGCGCAATAAACGTGTCTCTGTGTCTTGTATTTGTTGCGATTCACTTTGTTGTTCGTCATTGAAGATGAAAACGAAAAGAGAAAGTTTCATATAATTTTGTTGTGCACAGAATTGTGTCAACCAGTTTACATACTAATGAGTTTCTATTTTGAGTACTTGTACGGCACAATGCATGGTTTCTGCCACAAGAGAATCAGATCATCAATCAACGAAAAGGCCAGACGGTGTGGATTATGGGCTAGTGTCGCGCTGGGTCCCAAAATGCACTCTTCTCTATATGTTGTATATGTGCGGAGAGGAAAAGTCAATACAATTACATAAATCAGTGTTGATATGACAATATCGGGTGTTGGGAAATATAGAACCAATATGATCCATAAGAGTAGAAAAGTAGACGAGCTGACATTGAGAAATGAGTGTGGATCAAAGTGAAACAGCGATGGGGAGGGATTGTAGATGACGGCAACTCGTGACCGAATTATCGCGATACGTGTGTCTTTAATCCACCCTCTATATACTATTAAATCTGCTACTTCATCTTATTACGAATATAAAACACGACCAAGCAAAAGGAATAGTACCCAGTATCCTGGTAAATAGGCAATGGACTAGTTTTGCTTTCGTTGCGGCACGTAACCGACATTTTACAAGAAGAGAAAAGCGCGCGGCTCGAAACGAAAAAATTGAATTAGTTTGATAATACATTACAAAGTTGTTAATTTAGTTTGTTTTAAAAGGCACAACGTACATCGGGCGCTATAGGAAAAGTCATTAAAGGCAATTGTATTGGCACTCTCAGTTAGTGTAGGTATTTTTTTATTTAGGAAGGAAAGAAGAAGCATCGACATGGCAAAATAAGAAGGGAACGGAAAAAAATAGCAGGCAATTGGTATGCAGGACACAACAAACTGGAGGAGGGTGGATAGAGAGACCGGAATAGGATCAATACCCACCAAGATGGAGAAACATACTGGCGAAACATTCTCTTCCTTTTCGGTCCCGACTACAGGCATTTTTTCCTGCTACTATTCAACTTCATATCGTTTCACTGGCTTCGCTCATTCTGTTGATGTTTTAAACACACAACAAACTTGGGCCGAATATAATGTGACTTTTTTTAGTTCCGAAGGCAGTGTTTTAATTGTCAAATGGAATGAAAATGTTTCCCCTCAACCATCTAGAGTTAGTGCGGTTGACAAAAGGACGACAGAGCGTGTTACGCTTGAGGAAATTATGAAATGCTTCAAAAAATCACAGTGAAATCGATAAAATGGAAAAATCTAGTAATTATACCCACTCAGTACATTTATATTAAACAATTACCTATTACAATAATTAAATGTTAATTCCTATAACGATTATGTATTATTATGCCTCCCCACGGTATTAATTAGTATTACAATGTTCATTTTATGACACTAACAAGAAAAATTGCATTCCATTGGAAATGAGAAAAAAATTAATTGATCCAGGGAGAGAGAGAGGCGATTAAATGCGGTTTTCAATTATCAATTCAATTTATTATAATGCAAGGAGTGTGTGCAATTTTCTTAACAGCTGTGACTCCGTCAAAACCAAAAACTGTACTCCTTATCATAATCATTTTATGATCTAATAAAAGAGCATAAAATGCGCTCAAAAAGGAATCCACAGACCATTGACCACTCCTGTAGACCATGCACAGTTATACATATTAGAGAAAACAGGAAAATAGTGCACGCATCCTGCAAACAGCACACATAAATTGAGACTATTCTTTTTTCAACTGTGCTCGAAACACAACAAAACCTTTAAGTTTCTTCAGAAACTCGTGTACACTCACACGTTGAACAAACTATAGAAAAACTTTGTCGCCAACAACGTAATTTACATAAATTTCCATCAAAATCGTTTGGTTGTATGTGTTGGTGTGTCTTTTAAAAATAAACAGGAACGACGCACAAAAAAACCAGCGAGAACAACACTGCAAATGCACTTTAACATCTATTGACAATGAGAAATCGCCCTACAAGTACGATTCTCTTATTGTTTCTCTAGTGGAGCGGATTAAAATATATATAGTATATATAGCGGATTGATAGAATCCGTATTGATAAGGTGTCCCAATTCCATTTCGGCAATCTATCACCGCAACGCAATCATATAGGCAGACAGAGACGGAGTCAAGTAATAAACTGGCATATCAGTGATGGGTGATATGGGGGGCGGCCAGGCAGCAGTTCATGGATATGTGTGTGTACACACACATTGATTTATCTGCAGTTCGGTGAAATATGTGCAGGATCGCATCACGTTCCAGTAACAGCAGAAGCAGCATCCCTCCTGTGCCGTAATCAAGATATATCCGACCTTGGAGTTCCGTGAGATATTACTCCCGGAACATATCGTCTTTATAACCGTTATTTACTATTTATACATCGTTTATGTTATTGCTGGTGCACTTCGGGCCAAATAGATATACTTACGATAGGCGAGCGTCGCCTTGAGCGGACACATATGCACTGCACACCATTCCCCACATAATTTTTTCCCTGATTCTCTATGATCGGATCTCAGTGCGTTTTATTGTATGATGTGGCCGCAGCACTTGCTACGTGTTTATGCATTCTGATATAAATAAAAGCGCCTTATTTCTATTGAAATGCCATTATTTAATGTATCGCATTGAAAAAAACATAATGCACAATAATAATAATACAAATCCGTCGTCGCGTCACAGCGACCGTCGTCTTCACGCCTCACCGCTAAATACAAGGAGAAAAAATTTGTATTGTACGAACAGCAATAATGGATATAAGTTGTGTAATGTTAAAGTAATGCATTAGGTGGGTGAGAATGGTGCATTGTGAATATAAATACGGGATCAATTCAAGTAGAAAGCATTCGGTATTGCGCTTTCTCTCCAACAAAACAATTAATCCATTTATTTATTTTATAGACTCGTAAAATAATAAATGGAATGGATGTAAGACGGTTTTAATGAACACAAGACAAATACGTCTCCACTGTGGGTGATGCCTGTGTCTTCCAATAACATTTATTTTAAATGTCATTTTCCGGTCACTTTCGCACCCTCCTAGCGCAGTGAAGAAGTGTAATTTAAAAAAGCGCACCACGACAACGGTGTCATCTACACATACACCCCTAAATAGGTTCCATTATAATTTTTTCCATGGAAGTGGATACACACCATCAGAACGAGAACATACTTCAGCAATACACTTCTTATTTCGTCTCTCTTTCGTCCCCCTTTATGTGTGTGGGGGCCCGTTTTTTAATTTCTTTTCTGTCACTGCCGCTTAACAGTACACCCCACATTGTATAATTTTTTTCTCTTGTCTCGTATTTAAGTTAATTGTTTCGATATATTTTCTAGAACGCTTGTCATTTTCCCGTTCAACAGACATGGAATTATTGCCTTGCAGCAACACTCTAAGACACTTTTCTTTTTCTTTTTTGATTATAGTCTCCACAAACAGTTACATATTTAAAGATTTTATTTGTTGACCGCATAATTTCCTAACAGCAAAATTACTGTATTACAAGTAGTGCGCGCGGCCATCAATTGTGCTGTTGAATAAAATGCAAAGTGGATAGATAGTTTTAAGGCGGAATTGATCGGTACATACACAGCAGAGACGGCATTGTGTGATGAATGACGATGCAAAAATCTATTAGACAGGTAAATGTGGCACGTGTACGCGCGTTACTAATACATCCAATTGTGTTGGGACGCCCTCAAACTATTGTGTCTAATTTAATAATACTTTTGCTGACTAAATACTATCCATTCATGGATTTGTTGTATCATTATGGCTTTGTAGTCATTTGTCATGTGTCATATCAGTGCTTTTTCTTCTCTATATGCAAGAGAAACTAAGGCGACTGCTTACCGCATGATTTATGATAAAGGCCAATTTATGTTTTATAAACATAATTGTTGGAACGGTACACGCATCATCGCTGGAATTTGTTCCCTTGCACCTCGCTCGATATAAAACGACTTTAAAGTGCAATTCCTCGGGGAATGGGGCGTCACCACCCCAAAGTCTAGGTACGTGTACCTACCATAAGAGCGCTTAGCATAACTCTATTTTACAATCGTCATCACCGCATCATCCCCAAGATGTGAAACTTCCTCACCTACAATACGAATAATTGTGGAGTATTCGGTGGATTTAGAAATATATGTTATCAACTTGTTCGTCATATTAAATTATGTTTAGATACGATCAAAAATTTCAGAAAATTTTAGCGGCAAAAATTTCCTTATCAAATTTACTATTAAAGTGGACTTGGACTGTTACATCCTGTATAAAGTGTATAGCAGTGGGTTTAAAAATCGAGAAAGAATGTTTTAAAGTTGATTCGTCTTCCCCCTCTAACAATATAAGACTATTAGTGTAATAGGCTGCCGTTTGCTGGACCATGTCCAAGCTGGGTAAAGCTGCATTGGCGACAAATTGGGGTGAAAAATCATTGAGAACCAGTCTATATAGAATGTTAAAGGGAAAATAAACTGGGGAAATGCAAGATAAATGTTGATCATCAATTTGCGTTTGGTTGTATGTGGAACTTAAGGTTTTTAATAAAATTCCAAGACTCTAATTCGATCCCTCTCCACATCCACATACAGCCAAAAAATTCTCCCCCAATAACACGGATATTTCATCCATCGGAACTAAACTCAAAATATTTCATTAAAAATTTAATATGTTCGTGGAAATTCTCTCCCTGCTTCTATTCCCATTGTATATTTGTGGGTGTGTGTGCGTTTGTCGCATATGTGCATACACCGCCGCCACACAGCAGCCACTATTAAACCCATCTATATTGTACTTTTGGTTGCGTTCCTGCTGTTATTCTTCGCAACCTCAACGATCCCTCAAGTTGCTTGTCGGACCAGCTGTTACACCGCCACCACGCCGCCACTGTGGCCGCCCGCAACCGCTCCTCTCTACACTAGCACACAATCTCTCTCTTGTATATATTCGGTTTACATCTCACAAAACTGTCATTTACAAGTGTTGCTCTCTCTCTACGCTCGCCACAATATGACGGTTAAATTTAATATTAAAGGAGAGTCTGGCAAAAGGTGAGACAAAGGCGAACTGTTATCCGTTTTGTAATTTGTACAAAGACCAATTTGTGACCCCTTCGAAGCGAATACGTCGGGGGGCGACTCAGCCAATGTGGGGCCCACGTAAAATTAAAACTAATGAAATTATACGTTTTAAAGCAAACTATAGTAGCCGAATTTGTCCGCCCTTGATTGCGTATTGTGGCGAGTTGGAAACCGATGCGTACTTTATAATTAGGGCCGCCCCCTCGGTGCGGTCCACTAATTGCCGTCTCAATTGTGCACCGCGTTTAGGCTGGACTTGCATCAACTTACAATCGGCCGCGTATATTCTCTCATCTCTCCGATCAATCAGTTTTAGAGGATGATCATTTAAATTCCGTGCACGTTCATCTAATCTCAGTTTTGCATTATTTTATCTCTACTTGAACACTCCCAACTCTTCCTCACATCCCCGGACTGCACGGTACCTATCCCCAAAAATGATTCACTTCCATTTCTGCATTTCATTCGCTTTAACTGATTCGACAATATTGTTTCGATTTTATCGGTGCTAAGTCTTGTAAAAGTGGCATCAAGTGCGAATTTTCTGCTGTGAAAGGTCGTTGGAATGGCGATAAACCGCGACTGGGGCCGCCAACCTTTGACTCTTTTATCTTCTCTTTATGTCCTATTGGATCCGTCTCTCTTTCGAGGGCTGCTTCTTCGATGCTAGATAAGCGCACATCGGGCCAAATAAAAAACAAATTCTCTATAAAATAATAGAAACCTTTTAAGATATAAAAACTATATAGTAGAAAAGGAGATATAAAAAAATTCACTTCCAACGGCAAGACGAAATTAAGACATTTAATAAAGCGTAAAACGGATGTAAGGGGGAAAGGTTGACATAGTTGGTAAATGTTGTATAGTTGTGGAGGCGGCAGTAGCACGGTGAAGGCAGACAGTATTGTGAAAAGAACGACTGAAAAGACTAATCAGGACAATCTTGTCTCTGGCTATTAACTTATATAGCGGTATCAATTCCAGTCCCCATAGAGTGTGTAAAGAAATCTCCCAAGACGAACTTTTAACTTGGAATTTCTTTTTCTTTAATTCGTTTCGTCTCTCTTTTTCCTTGACTATTATAGCGCATTACCGCACCCCGCACAGCACCACCATTTACATGACTTATTTAATAAAATTTTCCTGTTATTGTTAAACGGTATAAATCGAATTAATTTTCTTTTCGGTAGATATTAGTTAAATGATAACAATTTGGCGTATTACAACCACAGGGTTGGAATTACATAATTATTGTGTTTGCCTCTTCTGTTTGCTATCTTCATCTTGTTAGGACTATTTACCTGTCAGATGACTTGCAAAACGGGCTTTGAAAAAGATGCCTGTCCATCATAACTTTGCCATATTTGAAATAAAGACGATAAGTATCGATAAATGAGCCTTGGGCATCTAAACCGACGACTACCTATCCAACTATACAACATTTTAATAACTATAAAAATAAAAGGGCTTGGCTGCCAGTGTAGAAATTGAAACTTGAATCATTCCTCTCCATTAGCTGCCGTTCAACGCACAATAAAGACAAAAAACGGTCTTTTAATATAGATGTAAAATATGTTTGTTAATTTTTTAGATGACATAACCAATTCCACCGTCCAACTGGAGGGTTTTTATTAAGGATATTGTGTGAGTTAAGCGTTTTATGGCTATGATTTTTCTATTATTTCGCCTTATCAGATCACCCCCCAAGGTCCGGACTGATTGGACCATTATGTGAGCAGATTGTAATAAGAATTTTGAAATTTCTTCTCACTAGAGAAATGATTTTATCAGTCACACATCTATACACAAGTTGAAATATAAAAACTTTATGTTATTGTAAGAGAAAACTGTTTAGTATGTTTACATGATTGTATAGACAGATAGTGGTTGATAAAACTTTTATTACTTTATAATGAACAAATTTTATCGTATTTCAAGTTGATCTATAAAATAAGCGCACATAAAACGTCACACAGTTCCCGTATATATGTGCCGTGCACTGATGTAACTGTGAAATGAAAAGGCAAAGTCCCGAAATTTTATATTTTACTTCTTATATGGCCACTTGTAAGGAAATTGCCAAATAAAGCAAAAAAATATAAACTATTTTACGATTTGCCGAAAAGTTGCCATTTATTTTTATGCGTTTCCACACTGGTATAGTGCGGTGAATTTATGGCGATTAATATTTTTTCAGCCTCTCTTTGTGGAATTATTGTGATATCGTTTTATGCACCGAGCGAAGATTGATTATGTTAGGGAGGAGTGTTGGGGGTGACGGTTTAAAGCGGGTACAAAATTCTCCTCTGATCTGATCAGCAACACCGACTGTTCGGTTAGTGTGAAATAATGCCCCAGGGAGTCGTGTCTGTCACGGGACCATATCCAGCCTCTCCTCGTTTCTAAACGCGTCAGGAGCCTGAGAATAATAAAAGGATTAATGAAGGGACAGAAGGCCAAATTCCCTATTCCAATTAAATAGGAAATATCCACTCTGACCGCCCACACAAAGACTAACTCTTACCGAAACACTGTGTGTTCCGAATTGCTTAAGAAAAAACCGAGTCTAATTTAATGCCATTGTCTTAAAATTACTGAACGACCACGAATCAATAAAAATTTCAAAAGACACAAAGACAATAATAAAACAGCTCATGCCGCCTAATATTTTATGAATCAAAATCACTAATAAGACTCGGAATAAAATTGTAATAAATGTTTTCCAAACGTGGAGAGTGAACGCGGCGGAATATCAACAGTATGCAGTTTTATATCTGATTACAATTGCTAATACACTGGTGAACAGCAGCAAGTGGAGTGGGACAATGATGCACTGTGTGTTGGAAATAGCGACGACCTTTATGGGTGGCGGCTTTTTCTTCATTTTTAATATTTGAATCGATTTATAGACACCGGCAATTCCACATCTAATGGTCTCCGCATCCAGCATCCAACTCGTCTCCGTACTTTGCACTAGCCGAAGAGCGCGACGGTCAAATGCGGAACGCCCTGTACATTGGAGATAGGGTACATACGTACCCGTGGCGCGTATCTCATTCATACTTTTGCATAGAAAGTAGTCATTTTGCATGTACGAGAAAGCGAACAGTACACCAACAAACCATTTGCTGAACAAGGACAATAAGTGAACGTTAACATGCAAACGTTGTCTCATGTTCCAGAGTATTTCAGCGGGGCAAGGGAACCATTGTAGTTACCATATATCCAGTGTTCTCAAGTCAGCCGTAGAGTCAAGACGACCTAAACTAGAAAAGCCCTAAATTAGAGAAAAAAACATTCAATCCAATGGTTGTAAGGTGGAAGTGTGTCTTAGAACCGAAACGCAAACGCACCATGTATAATTTTGCGAGTGCGGCAACGAGAGCACAGCGCGCGTGTTACAACAGGCCTATATGTATATGTATGGGCTTGTAAACTACCAAAAACGATGGGAATTTCACAAGATTCTTGGATTCCATGGGTAAGAGTCAAACATATCGTCGTGGAACTTGCGAGCTTTCGTCCGCACTTGAAGGATTGTGGAATGGTGGGGGTAGACCACGTGCTAGGTAATAGAGCTTTATGTATTAGAAGTGTTATTGTTAGCCAATATATGATTTAGAGTTGAGTGTGTGATGGCCGTTTGTTAAGTTTCCATTCATGTAGGAGGTGGAATTTTAGAGAGCATTTCAAGAATGAAGTCTGTTCGACGACATACACCCATAAATCCAATCCAGACAATTGATTGTAATGTTATTCGACTGTGGAATTTGCTTTAAAGCTCATTTGATATGCTGCAACGCGTTCTTTAATTTAAAAACTGCAGATTCAATGTAGATCCACTTTAAGTTGACTTGTTTTTGTGGCTTTAATGTCTATAAGACATGGAAAAAAGCGCATGTATATTACATTTAATCTTGCGAGTACAAACAGGTTGATTGCTCGCACAAATAAATAATATCTGCACCAGTACTTCCATCCAACGCAAATTTCGTTTCGGGCTTGAGTTGTGTTGGTGTGTGTGTGTGTGTGTATGGGGGAATGTGAATATTGGATGTTTCACGTTGGCAGAGAGTAGGGTGGCAATGGGTTGTCTGATGCTTTTGCAACTTTTGTCATGGAAATGATGCCTTCAGGCTGTAAGCTCACTTAACTAGAGTATTGTCAAACCCCAACCGGCCTAACGTAACCCGAATTCACCAGCAGCCTCCGGCAACTTCACTTTACTACTAAAATTTATGAAAAAATCCAAAGAACGCTACGCTGGCTCTTGATTTTTCCAAAAACGCACGCACAAACACGCACACAAATACACAAAGCCAAACGACCAAAAAGAGGACAAGAACGAAGAGCGCGAAACGTCGCTCTAATAATAAAATTCATTTGTGTCTTCCAAGTCGAAAAATTTAAATCCAACTTCATTAACTTTTTTATCATCGACGTGGCAGCTGTCAGCCACAATGTAGTGGTTTGAAGTCAAAAATCCCCTACCAATTTATAATTCCCTATTGTGGGGCACACACAGAACACCATCACATCGCCTCCAGTCAGGCAATGACGTTTTCATAAGCATCCCCCCATCCATTCGGCATGTCGATGATCTAGATAAACCCTCTCTTCGCCTCTCGCTTCTCTTTCTAATTACATGCATTTCACCAAATTTAAATCCATTTTGCTAAACAATCGCACTGATAACGAACGCACCGCACACAGGGCCGATGCAGGCACAATTTTCCAAACGTTTTTCGGCACACTGCGATAATCGTTCCTTGACTGAGAGTGTCCCTGTGCTTTGTGTGTACAAGGGGGCAGTAAAGTTGATGCTTGGAGTGTAGTAGTAGTCGGGTTGCGGCAATCAATACAAGGTGAAGACGACCGCTGAATGCTAAACAGGGTTATTCTCTGATGTTACAAGCAGAGAGAACGCAAAACCGAACTAGACCCTTTGGTGGACTATCCTGAGGCATCTTTGGACTGCACAATTCCCTCTTCGACATTAAACATCGAATTTCGATGCGGTAAAAATGTACAAAAATGTGGTGCAATGAAAATGAAAAATCTTCTTTCCAAATCCAAAATGCGGAACACCCTTTTGGGCCCATCTTATAAACTAAATTATGTAATTACAATAGGAGGACTATAGTCGGATTGTTTGACAAAGTCATTTACAGACAGTAAAGGGCAAAAGCCCTAGCTGGGTCTTATAGTTCTAACTGCCTTCTAATCTCCTCGACTAACGACCACAATGGTTCATATTATTATACCCTTTCGTTTCGTAAATGACTTCTCGCCATTATTTAACTAACCCACAAAACACATACACACACTAGAAAGTGGAAGACTTCCATAACTTTAGTCATTTAGTTTAAAAGCCCACTAAGTAAGCACTTTAAACCAGAAGTCGATGGAAAATAAAATAAGAGCAGAAAAACGAAAAGCGGAGGATGACTTAGTTGGGGAACAAAGACTCAAAAGATCTAGAGAAGAATAAAAAACAAACATAGAAAACAGTGCTAGTATTATTAAGAATGTATTTTATGAGTTTGTTTGTGTATGTTTGAGTTTGTCATTTCGTTCGCATATACATAGATATAGTACAACATAACATAATAGTAATAATAATGAAAAGTGATACGTTTGTGTGGTGGTGTTGTGTCGTATTGTGGTGTTGTTTTGCGAATGAAATGCGCTTTTGACTGTTGGAATTTTCATTTAACCCATATGTTTAGACGTTGTGGAAAAGTTCATTCACTTTCCCCCCTATTGAATAATTCATATATCGATCTACCTCAGTCTGACCTTTCTGCTTTCCTCATATTAAGTAGCTACATTCTACGATGCAACCACTTTTCAGCCCATCATCAAGGTCAACATTTAAGACGCGTGGGACTCTAATTAAGGCCCACACGCAAAACAACCCCCCCGAAATAACACCGAAATGCCATTCTTTTTCCAATAATTCCGTTTCAGTGATGTCCTTCATTCCATCCAGTGCAGTCTCCTATTAGATACACATTAAAAGGGGTGGTGGCATGATCGGGGAAAGACCAGTTCCGCGAATAACGATCCGGGACGAGTCCGGGAAACTAGAGGCCCGGAGTGGGCGAGCGCGCGCCTTCCTTTCAGGTATAATGGGGCAGGTGGCGGCGGCACTGTGTGGGGCAGGCGCACTTTCCTCTTTCTATTGCTCTGTCGGCCTTGGGGTTTCGGGTGCATCGCCCGATCTGCCTTGCAAATGAGTCTTGCTTATTTATGAGATTTATGAACTTCACACTTCACTTTTCTCCCATATCCATCCAACATGTGGATTTGGACCTCTGTGCACTCGCATTTACATTTTCTATACAATCCAACTTCCTACCTGTGTACATTTCCACCGTCCCCATCTCTTATTCTCAGCATCTGATCTGAATTTTTCTGATGCGAATTTTATTCGCGCGTCTAGCCGCAATGTATTACAGTTTCACATGTATTCGTCTTGTGTTTTCGCAGTGTACGTCCAAGTCTGTTGCTATAGAATCCGGGAACAGTGTCACCGGAGTCGAAAGCGGAACGTGCTTGGACTTTTAATTAGATGCGCCGCTCAATCGATACCCCCTCGGACTCACCCAAACTCCAAGACACAGTATCGACCCATCAAACAATACACACTGGTGTGTGGATGCGAAAAACACACTCTACTATAATAGTGTATAGCACCAGTGTGTTGTATTCGTTAAGAAAATGGCCATGGGATTGTAACTGTGTCTCTCGCTTTGTACAGCTGTCGATTATAACTAAGCCGCTACATTTAAATCCAATCATTGGAGTGTTGCAAAAAAGCGGGGCGCACAAAGGGTCCGCCATACACTTATCAGTGGCAACCCGCGGCTCAAATTAGCCATATCGCACATGGGGAACTATTAAGGACCGCTCACCATCCAGGGTCCCCCTGTGGTGCGCCTCGAGGCTATCCGACACCTCGTCTATTAACTATTTTATTGTTATATTTCAATTCCCCTCAAAAAGTTATATATCGGCCAGCGGGTATGACGTACATTTCCTCGCCGTTTTCCTCTCATAATTCTGGTTATTGTACGTTTTTGGGGAAATATTATTAGTTTGCGCTAGTAATGAGATATTTCCGTTGCTGTATCGTATAAATATAACAAGAGTGGAAGTGACCCAACAGCATGCACAAAAGAAGTGGAATTAATTGTGTTCGGCTCGTTTAATATTTGTCGCCCACCCCAAGTGCTGTGTTCCAGTGTGGCCCCCCTCATATTTCGCAAACGACGTCCGTTATCTCATCATCTATCAAAATTTAAAAGTAATTTTCATTGGGAATTAAAGAGGTGTCATCTTTCAGTCAACATTAGCTTTGAAGCAACACCGCGAAACTCAAACGTGCCCGGGGACATGGCACTTCAAAGCACCGGGAGGGGCCCAAGGCGTCGGACCGGAATGAGAGGTCTTTTGAAGAGAGCAAATCAACCCCCAGCCCCCAGAGGGACACGCCGCAGCCCACTTAGTTTGTAATGTTTAAATTATAACATATTTAGATGTAAAGTTTGTGACACATCCACAGCACACATCAACTAACCCCGTTTCCCTGATCCTTACTTGTACTAGTGCATACACTCTCAACTAACACTCTGATTTATTCCAAAGGACACTTCGTTTACATATAAATTGTCAAAACGTTTATTTGTTCTCTGTGTGTTTTATACGGTTTGGTAATTCTATTGCGGGAAAAAAGAACGTAAGCAGATGGACTCGGAGCTCTGGACTGGTGATTGGATCAGAGATAGGGCCGTATTGATATTAAACCGCGCGATGTGCACAAAAGCCTTTTTCGTACGTAAGCGGATTATTTTGGGGGTGCGACTGGTTTTTAGTTTCGGCCATATGGGATTTACACACTTTTTTTCTTTCGATCTTCTATTGCATATTGCATACATATACAATTGTAGAAACGGCGACGTCTATATCACCAACACTTTTTTCCAATCGAATCAATTTCCATTTCCAACTTATACTGGTATAAAAGAGAGTGTACAACGTCTATTGTTATTGAAATTAGCCCAAAAATCAGCTATCACTCTTGTCCATTGTAAAATTTTCAAGTGTACACTCGTCCAATAACAATTAGAAACTTTTCTATATTCACTGAACTCACAATGGATTTGTAAACGGTTGCATGGGTCTGTTTGCCCTCTGGGCACTATTCATGATACCTGCAGAACAAAAATGAAATACATTCTTCACAGTGCACAAAAACGGAGAAACAATAGCTTTTGAATTAATAATTATATTCGTAATATCATGTGTGAAAAATCAATTACCCCCATATACGAAACATGGAATATGGTAATCATTTTTAATAACCTTGTACTTATAAGTCTGAAGCGTAACAATTGCAACACTCTCCCCCAGTGGAAGTTCTCGAGTTAATTAAATAAATTATTACTTTTTATTTAAGGCCTCTTAAATAGTTTTGTACACCTATTCTTAATTTACTGCCAGCCAATAGTCGTAATTTTCGTAGTGACGACTGAAATATCTCTGGCTTGAAAGACAATCATGAGAACTCTCTTAATTATATTTAAATCCACGCATAATTTGTCCAATTTGTAATACAAGCTGTAAATTAAAATGCCTGATACTATAAATTCTCTTCATTACCAATAAAATATTGATTATAATAAATAATTCAAGGCAATTCCGAATGTCATTCCACCAATAAAATGACAGAAATTGGAACGTTAAACCAATAAGCAACTAATTTCTCTCTCACATACACAGTTTATGTTTCGCTTTAATAATTAATTCCTAATTGAATAAATTATTCGTCGTGAGAGAGAGCTCATAGTTTCAAGCTTCTCTAAACTTCTCTCCCACATTTCGAATAAGGCAAATCGGGACTTGCGAATGACCCCCGCACATGAGGTTCATTGCAGGACTGCATTTGCACTCTATCTTTCAGGACGTCGGTCCCCAATGCTTCCAGTTCGTTATTTATGTATTTTAACGCCGTCGTTCGGCCATTATTGACGCCTTAATGGCCGGATTTGTCCTTGCATGCGCAACGTCAATGTTTGCAAACACTGATAAATAGAGTTGACGGTTATTCGTTTTTTATTCGTGCCTTTATATCGTCTGATTAGGCCACAGTGCGTTCCCTTTCTGTCCATGTGACATAAATACGGACAAGAAGCCGGCCGTTTAATAAAAAAAGTGCACCCCAAACACATTTTAAAGTTTCAAACGTGCAAACAGGCTCCAAGTTCGGATTAGACTCGGGCGGGCGGGCGCGCTGAACGCGCTCTCGCTGTGTGAACACCGGCGACACTCTCCTCTATTTTCCAGGGAACGCGATTAAAAAAAATATTAATTTATCTACTCGGTGGGGTGAAACCGTAAATTAGTCAGCATCAGTTCTTCGACTTGTGGAACTGAAACAAAGTTTTCCAACAGATAACTAGTTGGAAAGGGCCCCAATAACGTGCGGGTCGTCGCAAAAGTTTCGGTGCCGTGTGGTATAGTGTCGCACTAGAGTTCGTTACCAGGATGTAAATTAGACCTTCAATTCGTATTAATTAAGTGTGGTCTCGCATGCGCCCCCCTTTTAGGGCCTTAGTTGCCAATAAAGCGGGGACCGGCTTGTTGAGTAAATAGAGTTAGTCGGCAGGCGGACCGCCCCTAACTTTCGGGGACTTGTTTAATTCCAAAAAAAATTTCAACATATATCCGATAAATATTTATCACAATCTACATTCACCTTATTAGTAATTAAGATTCATTTCACAACAGTTTCGAAATTTGCATAAAAAACATTAAATCAACAAATTTGATAAGGAGTCAAAGTTTTTTCGCACACACACAGGTAGTCAGAGCATTTTGTCAGGTGGTATAAAGTCGCGCAATAAATTCTCACCAAGCAAGGTTATCAATTTGATTTTTTTCCTACCCACAGTAAATCTTATTATCGCGTAATTAAAAACGAATTCATTATTGTGTTGTATGCTGTTTAATGATATTTTATTCTTCACAACAGCAGCACAACCGAAGTATGAATTTTTAAAACCCGAAATAAATCCTGTTGTATGTATGTGTATATGGATGGCATTTTTAACTGAATTCGGTGGAAATCTGATGTGGTATAGATTTGAAACGGGGTTGTTTCACCCTCGAATCCATCATATCGATAGTCCGGGTAGAATTCCGGGGCTACAGATGGGGCTGACTCACCACCACACGCGGCTCAGCCACATGTATCGTCCAATACATATTCATGAAGCTCAACTCTCCATGCTATATTCCTGCTGCCTTCATGATACACCACACAAAGTGAGCTTTCGCTTTCCTTATTATTGCCTCACTGTGTACGTAATTATTGCCCCTGTGTACTTGGATTTTTCCACAGACTGTTGATTTATCGCTAATTAATTCACCTTCTTAAATAATTTGACGCACTATTAAAAATGATATATAGTATTGGGATATTTTAAATACATTATGCTAATATACCCTCGAATCTTGTAAACAGTTAGGTACCTAATGTGACAAAAAAGCCCAACTTACCTACTCGACTGGAATATTGTACTTATAACAAGTAAAATGCGATCTCGTTATCAAAACTTTACATATGTCAATATAAATTATTTCTATTTTGTTTTAATTACCACATAACTTGTTTACATCTCATTTACTATAATAAGATGTAAATATATTAATTAAAATTTAACTGTTTTTTTGCTTGTGGCCAATTAAAAGAGGCAGAAAAAATTAGCACCCGAATTAATAAATTATTCACACTTTACCCAGTGTGGAAATTTATTACTCTGTATGATTAATAAAAATTACAAATCGATTTCTAAACAACAATTTCACGAGAAGAATTATGAATATCGTTACTTGTTTATTATGTTAATAGTTTTTTTTATATTTCTCTCTGAAA
The DNA here is from genome assembly GCA_963930825.1 of Silvanus unidentatus. Taxonomy (NCBI): domain Eukaryota; kingdom Metazoa; phylum Arthropoda; class Insecta; order Coleoptera; family Silvanidae; genus Silvanus; species Silvanus unidentatus. The sequence goes on from OZ005758.1 coordinate 8,525,942, forward strand.
AAATAACGAACAGTCCGAACGAAAGAGGCGATTTAAAGGGTTTTGCGACATTGTGTTTTCGTAACGGTATACCGTTGTCTTTGTGGTGCACGCTTTGTAATTCATAGTTTTTTACCTTGTCTGGCATTGATGGACTCTTATTTTGGTCCTTTTAACTGGATGGATGCAGATGTCTGGCAGATAGCGGATCGAAGATTGTTTTACGAGGACCACATCGAACGCCGACTATTACCACAACCAGAGACCACTTTTTTTCTTTCATTTGTATTTCGCGTTTTAACGAGCGCCCCTCTCGCCATACCCAACAATAATATGAGAAATTAACTCGGATGACCCACCAGCACATCCAGCCGATCCCAGTATTAAATGACCAATAAAACTGTCCTTAGACCGATGTCGAGTGGAAATGTAGACATTGGTTAATGTAAATCCCAATTAAGCGAATGTCCCAAAACCGTCCACAAATCTGGAGTTACGGGGGGCTCCGTTCGTCACTCGTCTGATTGATTCCGGGACGCTCGTAAATTGCAATGGATTTTTAATTAGCATGTACACCCGTATCAACCATTATCTACCTGAAGACGTACTCGTGTTCCAATAATGTATATGACAGGTTTCGAAAATGTAATTTCCCTTAATGGGGCGGTTATTTATTGCATGGAAGGGTGAAGGGTAATGATTAGATAAGGTTTGAGTCATTCTGATGGCTAGACAGCATGACAAATGGTCCGTATCACTTCATAATCATTTAATCCGCGTTAACCCTCTCGCGTCATCACCCTGAGTTATGTGCGGGGAGACTTAATCATTGAAACAGCCCTGGATGGAATTCATCCACTGCAATTATATTGCCGATGAGTATGAAGAGAGTGTCCCGAAAGAGCGGCGCGTCCTCAAAAAATGCAGCCGCCTATAAAACCGTTGTAATTCATTTTATGGAGCATCCACTTCTCTACTTATATCTTGTATGGTTGGGAATGATTTGTGGCCAACTAAACAAGTCTTCTTTTCTATTTCGCGATTCTTTATTTCCCTTAGTGGTCTATTTCAGGTCGTCTTCTCGAACTTGGTCCATAAATCAGTGCCCAGACAGCATACGTTATGCGGGTCGTCCGTCATTCACAGAAAACTCCAACTTATATATATAATAAAAAAAACTATCATCCTTTATGCTCGACGCTCATACTGTAGAGAAAACTCTCTCCATTCTCCGACTGTTATACTCTTGTACTCGAAATCATTTTTAATATTCCACTCTTTTGGTGTTTCTTCTTTGTGTGGCTCCTTTACAACGGTTGTGCAGGATATACCAAATAATAAATACAACACACACTCACATTAAATTACGTGCCAGATGAATTATTAATAGCGACACACTTTAATATTGCATTAGCAAAAGAGTGAAACTGATGAACAAATTGTTTGTACCATGCCACAAAACCTATACAGCATCATATTTGGTATACAAGTGGAAGATTGACATTTTTTCTTTGCGAATAAATCGCGACAGTTCGATGGTGGTATTTCGAGTGTATATCTAGTTTCATTGTATTTGATGATAATCGTGCATCGAGTAGATCGAATGTTCGCTGTGTTGATTGGCAGAGTAATGATAGGCATTGAACAAAGCCTGTCGACAGACAACAGAATAGGCAATGCGTACACTTGCCTTCAACAATTGATTAACTGTTTCCGGGAGAGAAAAGCATTCATCACTATATACCTACACTGTAATGCTCCTCTCTCGGTGGATCTTTCCGTTGATGTGTATGTGTGTCTGAAGAGCTCGTTTGCTTGCTTTAGCGGTCCTGTTCCCTAGTTCATCAAGCGAACTTTATACAAACCTGCTTGCTGTCTGCTACCTATCAAGCCCGAACCATGTTTAATGTGCTCCTTCGGAGGGACTCTTCGGTTGATTATCGACGGTTCCATCAGGACGTTTAAGAGACAATCAAGAGATGAAAATTTTATTACAACCACAGATGACAATTATATAATCCATTTTGCGTTATATAAGTACATGTGTATGTGTGTTATCCTTGGCGTTTCGCGGACTATAACATATCGATTACTTTCCCTGTGAGTTGTGTAGAGGCAACGGCCACCCCCGCGCGCGCCTGATATGGCGTCGCATGCAAATCAGCATGGCGGCGGCGGCGGCAACGTCGACGCGACGAGCTACTACGCGGCCTGCATGACAAAGGCTACTTTTATCATTTATAGCGTAGTTGTGTTTTGCTTAGCGACTTTATAGAAGGAAAAGTATACGAAAATAACACAATTGAAAAGAGAGCAATGTAAAGACCTATAGACACACATCTTGAAAGAAGCGAATGCACGATTGATAAAAAATTTGCCATTTTTCAGGAAGCGGTTGTTAAATTTTCAGCCGTAAAATAAAATAACCCTATTGAAGATTCCTTCAATTATACAAGTGTCCCATCGCACGGCGGAATCGGTTCGTAATAAAAAAGTAAATAGGTCTGTAAATGGCAATATTGGAGCACGTCCAAAACGGACACCATTATAAAGTCGAACGAAAATGTGTACACAGAGAGGAGTATATATCGTTTAAATTTTATGACATGTCATGTACATTTCACGGTCATCAAGTGTATGAATGTTTTTAGATGCATTTGGGGATGACGATGATGATGGGTCCATCATCATCATATTGATGCTGTGTGTTTGTGTGCTAATAAGCGATATGATGGTTTTGCCAATAATAATCGTTTATTTCTACCTAGCATAACATATACAACTAATAATAATATATCGTGTATAAATTATAATTGAAACTATAATTAGATTAACATTGCCCAGTCATGCTTTAATCACTCTCTAATAACGAAAATGTTCACAATTATCGTATGGCATGCACTTATTCACATATTTAAAGTGCTACTTCCTTACCTATTATTTATTTGTATTTGGTATGTCTATTAAAACTAATACTGGCAATACTTGGTGTATATGTTAAGTTATCAATTCCAAGTGTGTTTATTTATTAGTTTTCTCTAAGTGGTCACTTTTCTAATTATGTGAAATTATACATCATCTAATAATAAGCGTATTACGGAATTTATTAATTAATTCGACTACCGTTTTCAATATAATGTGAGAATTTGCGATATCAACTCTACATGCCCATTAATTTGTTGTTTTTGTTTTAATGCCAGATCACATCTACAGGTAATAATTTAATCGTTCTTAAAAAAAATTAATCATATAAATACTATTATGAGAGAGCGCTTTTCCTGCTACTGCATAAACGCATGTCAAATATAGGCACTTTTTGTGAAATAATTGAGCGAAAATTCAAGTTGGTCGTAATTTTTCTGCAATTCTAATGAAACATTGTTGTAATAGCAAATGAAAGAGAGATACAAATTTATAAATATATAAAAAGGGAACCTTATCCGGCCTTGGTTTTTATATGAACGTGACCTAGGAAATAAATGACGCACCAATAAAAATTGCGTATTCAAAATTTGGGTGAAAAATCTTTTTCTAAAGTCGTTTCCTCCAAGACCCAGTACAGAAAACAGTTTCTCAACAGATAATAGATCTCCATTTTCATGGCACGAGAATTAAACAAAAATTAGCAGGCAATTTCCTTTTACTTTACAAGCACGTACACCTTATACTCTCATACAATAAATTTTACGCTGAAAATTAACATGGTAATTATATTCCCCATGATGTGTACATATAGATACTTTAATGGCTCATTTGTGCAAGTTTCCTCTTAGATTATTAAAGACACTTTGTAATAATATTATTGAATTACGTTTGAATTCTGTATACGAATGTGTGTTGGCAAGTCCCATCCTCCGAAACAATAATATATAGTGGCAGTTGACCTGACACAAAACGGGGTAAATTGTAGCCGATATGCGCCCTCTAGCAGGGGGTGTGTGCGTGCACACTTCTAGGTACATAGTAGTGTGGCGGCGGCGACGGACAGCATTGAGTGAGTAAATATATTTAAATGTATGCAACATTAATTCAAAGCGCGGCACTCACAGCTGACTGCCTTCTGTTTGTAAACATTGAGCCATTCGCATCGTTGTGTTTCCAGGATCATCGAAACCCACCGCCGCCGCCAACCATCGACGTCATCTCACCATCAACCACCATGCAATAAGCGATCAAATACGCGATGTTTACCTGCATCGTTGTCTGCAATGTTCTATTAAAATTACATGTCCAGACCAGTGCGGGTAATCTCCACCCTCCAACAAATTCTATATTATTTTGCTGTACATTATTTACACAATTATACAATATTATTGTTTACCTGTGATTCTGTGTATTATGCTACAAAATCAACAGCTATATGGGCGGCTGGCGGCCGTCAGAGGCATCATGTTCGCCAAACCAGAGAGAGAGAGCTGATCATTTGTTGTCAGTTTGGAAAATTGTGTGAGAATTTCAAAGCTGTGTCGTGATTCCTCCGGGTATTTCATATACATACACAGGACCAATATGATGATGGAAACAGTTTATATTTATTATGGCATGTATTTATATACCTTGGTTGTATGGGCAATGTTGCAAACATTATATTCAAAATACAAACGCAATAAACATTATATTAGGTATATAAATAAACAAGTATAAATTGTTGTTTATTTACGTTTCAATTATACCGGAATTGTTAAAGCCCAGCAGGACGTGGACATAAATACGTGTTCAACTATTTATCATAGACGAGCAGCACAGTTTTATTGTATTAATATATTTGTTTCGATATTTTATTGCGTTTTGCAGGAATTTCTGTTTCCTGTACACAGGAAGTGTGTTTTGCCACATTTTTCATGTAATTAAGACGACAATTTCATCACAAATGATGATGGAATGCAGTTAATCCATCCTGCGTTAGATAATGTTGTTTTTCCACTACCAACTTGTGTTTAAGGGAAATGAGAAACCGATCTAGAAAACAAGTTGGAGTTTTGATTTGAGTGCGCTTTTTACTGGCTCCTCGCTCGTTTTGAACAACTCACTTTTGGACATAAAATTTTTAACGCTTTTCAACAAAACACCCTTCTGCCAATATAAAGGGATAATGATCGTAGCTGAGGTGGTTTTTGGGTATATGGTGGCGGTAATGTGAGATAATGTCATTTGACGCGTTATACATATAGAGCCTTTGATGCGTTCGCAAAACCACTCTCTACTAAAGGTCTGTACGCTCTTACTTTATAATTAAACATGTGCCCCATAGAGTTGGCACTAATCTGCCTCTAATGGACCTATAGCTTTCATCTCAACACTCTCAATTTGCGCTACTGTGTCATCAAATTCGAAAATGCACATATACATGTGTGTGTTTGTGTGCGGTTCATGAATTAACGATGACTTTTAACATTAGCGTAAAATTGCGCACACACAGGTAAATAGAGATGAGATAAAAGTCGGTAAGAAAATTTCGCACTTGCATATATACTTCATGTCCCCCGTTCCGTAATATTGCGCGTTAGCATAAATCAAAGAGACTTAAAATCAAAACTAACAAAGCACCAAGAATACGAACAAGACACGAAATTAATGAAACGTCATATGATTTCAATATCAAAGAGATTTTAATAGAGATAAAGCGCGAGCATGCGTGAAAATTATTATAAGAGAGAAAATACACGAAATACAGCCCAGGAAAACATTGAGGGGCTGTTGAAAAGTTGTTGAAAAATGACAGATTCTCATTTCGAATGCAACGGGGAAAGCGAGAGAGGAAAAGTGCTATGTGGAAGTCGTCCTTGATTTTCCTGTTTTAATGATTCATTTCGCCGTCCTCACATACTTTACTCCACATCTCATACCTATAACCGTGGAAAAATATAAATGGAAAACATTTTCTCCTCTTGCACACACCATAAATAAGGGCCACAGACGTACCATACAATACATTTCATTGAATGGTTTTATATAAGATGGCGTATATCAAAAATCGACACTAACGAGAAGTGCACGTGACGACGGCGACGCAAGCGCGTCGCTATGACGACTACACCTCCGTCGGGAGCGTCGATATGGCTGCTCCTACTTGCAAGGAACACAAATAACCATCAGCCAACAACATCAAAGGCTCTTGCACACAGTTTGCCATTAAGGACAGAAATAGATGAAACAAGACTGAATGCTGCTGTGTGAAAAATTGATTACATATTGGACGCGGGGAACAGCAGAAGAGAGGAAAACCGTCGCAGAAGACGACTTGTGATTTACTCTTCGACCAATTATGTTGCAGTTAACTTTTGCACCCCTATGATAGATACACTTGTACAGTTTTGTGTGTATTTACTTTAAAGCCAAAACACAAATACACACTAGTACGAGAATATAACATGAAATCTATTATAATTGACCACTTGTTCGTTTGTATCTAGTCAGAGAGTGTATACCCATATATACAGACCCTTCCATCTTTATGCAAATTTATTGCCCGAAATTGAATTATAAATTTGAATAACAATAAACGTATGACGCAGTGTTAGATTTAGGGGTTTTATGACTTACTTAACATTAGAGTGTAACCAAGCGAGCTGGTTAACTCTGCCAAAATCAAATCCATCTCGCACATACACACTTGTAAAATAATTCTTTTGCATAGGTGCATTGTGTGTGTGCCTATTTGGCCATCGTCATACATTACAAAGCGAAAGTGAACAAGTCTGAGGGCCGTAAGGACAAGTTACGTTAGGCTAGGTCCAGTATGGCTCATGTAAAATGCATAAGATGGCAGCGGAGCACGAGTTCTGCATGGGAATTATATCTAAACAAACACACACAGTTCTAGTGCTGTTGTGTGTTCTAAGTCAGTAAGTTGAGCTTTCAGCTCATAGGCTCAAATCACGCCAACTTTTAATCGATTTTACGTTCTTAGTCCGGATGGTAAACAGTGCCACAAAAGGCACAGAACAAGATAGATTCCGGTCCATTTGGCAATGTGGAAATCATACATGGTCGTATTTCATCTTCGACGATTTTCTGAAAAGGTCCTCTCTATGGCATCTCTCTCTCATTCCATGGATATATATTTTCTTGTGTGGAGGGTAGGAGAGCGCCGCCAATCTTTTTATGTGAGTTTTATGTCCGCACACAGATATTCCTGTTGTGAAGCACGAAAAGTAATGGACCATGATATTTTTACGAAAATTGAAACGTAAATAAACTTTTATGACTGTTGGAAAAAGTGCCAAAGCTTCGTCTATACACTATAATGCTGCTAGCATTGCCATACTGCATACCATCGCTTGATATGGCATAAAAGAAGACGGATAGACACTCTCCGAACTACATATAGAAAATATAAAATCAGTAAGGAATTGGAATATTTTAATAAAAATATCGATGTTTTTGTGTGGCAATCAAAATTGCGAATAAAAAGAGTTGGAATTTATTTTGCTCTGAGGGGAGCGCGGGTATACAGGGTGTTTTAGCTAAAGTGGGCAAAAAAGTAATGGTAGATTCTCCTCACTGCCCTGATTCCGAAAACCTATTATAACACTTTTGCCCGGAAACGCATAATAACAGATTTAGAGACCTTCAAAGTTCTTGAAAAAAAATCGAATTTTCAAAATATCTCCGTACAGAAAAAAAATTAACAAACCCCATTTGGTACACTTACTTCTCTCATAATGACATATCTTACTGCAAAATTTAAACAAAATCGGCCGTCCACAACTCCACTTTTTGACAAAGGGGTGGCTTACCACCTTTGGTCATTTATGTGGGGGATGACAAATTTTAATTCCGTTAAATCATATCGATAGCAAATTTAAAAAGGAAACTTTTTTGTCTCTTGGATTTTTTTTGTACGACGCACTGTTTTCGAGAAAAATTCAATTTTATTTGAACTTGTCAAGATTTTTTGAAAATTTCTTAAGTTTAGTGGTCCACAACTTTTCAGTTAATGAACAGAAAAATCTAAAAAAAATATTCTAAGATCACCATGGGCTCTATAATATAATTCTTAATAAATCTTTGTTCTAATTTTTTTTAACATGCCGAAGAAGTTGATGGCCTCTATTTCCTAAAAGAGACCTTTTTAAGAAAAATCCAATAAGTTTTCGACTCAGGGTGACCCCCCGAATCTGTCATTTCATTTTTGCTCAATCGAGCAGTTACACCCTGTATAATACAGTCATACAGTAGAAATGTTCGTTATTATAAAGCTGAGAAACTGTTCTAGAGGTGCATCGGTGGAACTTAATTGGCATAAACACACCACTGACAGTTGGGATGAGCGTGAAGCCGCGAACAAACCCCTTCTCTCCATCCACCCCCACAAACACACATATATCGTTATGTGACGCGCATTATCTCCCCTTAAAATGTCCTATCCAGTGAATGTGCGAGTATATCACATGCAAATGCCTAGATCAAAGTGGTTGTATATCGTGCGAACGATGAGAAGCCGCAAAACTCCTGCAAATACACACAGCACAGCCTCCTCGATGCTCATCTGAGTGAGAGTTAGAGAAAGACGGGCACAAATTTAACTCCTTTAACTCGTAGCACATAAACAGCAATAATATTTCCATGATTTATATTTAACTTTAAATTATATTACGTATATGGAACGTTGAACACAAATCATTCAACTCACAAATATATAAATAATGTATGACTTTCAACTATTGGTCTCCATACAACAATAAAAAAAAAATCGTTTAATAAAGTATAACACTATATACAGTCAATTCATTTTATTGTAGGTAATACGAATGTGTGACAGCAATAAATAATATTTTCGTTCGCGGTGCGTTTTTTGCGTCTTGTGGAGAAAAAATTTGTTTCAAAACGAACAACGCGCGTTTGTTTGTTGAATGTGTATGTGTGTGTGCGAGTGAAAAAGGGAAGTATGTCTGCATTAAATGTTCATTTCGTTATAAAAAGCGAAACCATATTGCAGTGTGCTGTGGTTGAATGCCATGTTCGTGTGTTTCAGCATGTAAAGGCTGCTAGGGAATATAGTAGGCACTGCATAAAATACAGAGCACGGTACGAGCTGATTTGCATAGCTCAGCTGAGGGAAACAATCGATGCTGAACAGCCTGCTTTTGTTTCACTACTACACTATAGGTATTATAATAATACACATACACACACAGAGTGCTGAGACACAAAGTCGACTTACATAATAAAAAAGGCGCAATTCTGTTTTTGAACAGACATTGGAAATTTGTTAATGTGTAGAGGGAAATACGATGCTTTCTTGATTCGAATTTAACACAATTCTTAGTCTTTTTAAAAAGTCGTATAACTCAATTTTCTTTAAAATACAGTGAATTGTTAAATGTTGCCACAAGAATATAAAATATGGTTCGCCCCTCAAGCCTGAATTAAAAACTGCCTAAAAAGTTTTTGCTATAAATTGAAATTTCACGCATATAAATCTAGTTAAACTTTTACCAACTTTATTAACACTCTACATTTTTTGTATCTTGTAAAAGTGCGAAATGAAATGGGGATTATACCTTTAAAATCGTATACACTTTAAGTTTTTAGGGTGTGTTAGATTGGGGGAAATTCCAACAAAATAAGCATATTTATTTTAACATTTTTTTTACGTTTCGTATTCCAGCATTTCTAATCTGCAACATTCTCTCTAGACAACAAAAAACCAAAACAATCATTAACAAGCATTAAACAAATTTAATGGGAGCACTCCCTTATGTAAAATTATAAATTAATTAAACAATAACCATTTTATAGCATTAATTAAAGATACGTCGATGGTTTATACATACTAACGCCATCTAGTATCGAATCTCTCCACTGTTCCCCAACCATTTTGTTTGCCACTGTACGGAAGGGCCGCTAGGTGCCTTCAAGTAGCGGCGCATGCCAATTGGTCAGTTTACATTAACGACGCCCCCTTTTTTCTTCCTTATTTTCCACTACTACAATCCAATGTGCCCCCACCAATTTACACATTGAGTACGTGTTTGAAGCGAGTCACCCCCTACCACAAACATGTTACTACATGTCGTATTCCCCTCGAAATGTCTAAGGAAGGGATTTGAATTTTTTAGGGTGGGGGACAATAAACACATCGTTATGGTAAAGCTCTGCTAAAGGTTGTTTTATTCCACATAAAATTGTTAAATGTGTATCTCAATATTGATTTATATTATGTTCACTTTATTCTTCGATGCCTTTCCAGTGCACTATTGTAAAAATTTGATGGAATGCAGTCCAATAAAATTGTTTATTTGCACTAATTTCATTTGATTTTTAAATCGATCCATCCTGCTATACCGAAGACATAAATTGCTATTTGATAAATTACATAGCACACGATTTGTCTGGCGACAATTTCGTTACAAGTCGTATACTCGCATTTGCCCCCCACAAAGACGACGGGAAAAATATATGTACGAAAAAACGCTTACGTATAAATTAACGTTATCTTTACATTTGGGTCGTAATAAAATAGTGCGGTGATAGTAGGTAGTAAGTACTCATTTAAGAAAAGCGCTCGGTTTTAAAGTCTCGTGTTTAACGGGCATTAACGATAAGTCAAAAGTTTTTCGGAGGGAAAAATTGAAATTGTCCGCCCGCCAAAATTGCCCCCCACATCACACAGCACTCTTTTTCCTTTTTTTTCCTTTCTGATTATATAAACAAACAGCAATTGGTGTCCGTTACAAAGTTACCCACAACCTGCAAATAAATTCCCTGACATAAATGATGGCAAGACTCCGATAATATGTAAATCTTGCATTTATAAATATTCATTTGTACGACAGATGCCGCGACGGTCGCCGCTGAACCGGAATTTCAGTTCCGGTAGGACATGTCTTTGTTTGCCATTCGCGCGGCGCGTTGATCAGGGCGCCATAAGGCCACTTTGTACGTACACCACTGTATATTATGTCCGTTGTCAATTGTATTAAACGAAATTAAATATGTATCCGTGGCCAGATCTGACAATAAATACACTTTATCTGCTCTAATATCTATGCATAGTGCGATGTTACGCACACAAAACACGGCCCTCGACTATAGTGTATTATTTTTTTAATCCACAACACAAACCAGTGTGTCATTCACTAATTATTATTTCAGATGTCAATTACCCAAATTGTAATTTTATGGTGTGTCTTTAATGAGCGATAACATGTTTTACTATCGTCCATTCTCATGCCATTTTTCATTATATTCCAAATGTATTGATTGTTATCGCACGGGCAACTTATTAAAATATAACGACAATTTTTCATGACAACGTGTATAGAGCGCAAAAAAACCATTCGACTCATTTCGCAAAAGTTTCTTTTTATTATTAATTGAAGCCAGAGACAATAACGAACGGTTCGTGTTTTTTTCTATTCTCGCTGTTATTTTTTCAAACACACCCCTTTTGTATACAGAGAGTTGGTGAAAAACCACAACACTGAGCAAGATGGATTGCTTGGTTGCCGTCATAAATTTGCCTAAAGAAATCTCCAAGGGGGTTGCTACAGTTTTTTTTTCCTTCTATTTACACTACAAAACATACTTGAATTTTTTCGCTCGCGAATTCTTAGTTTTTAGGTTCATATTCTTTTGACGCACCGAGTTTTACCGTCAAACACAAAGCCCTGCCAAGAGTAATGCGTTTTTAAGTTTAAACAAACTTTCTAGTTCTGTTATGAATGATTTAAAGGCTGTGCGTCGTTTTGGGACTATTTGGCGGAGGGCAACTTTTGCGCTCTTTTTCCCGCCAATTTGCCATTTCATGATCTATCACTCAATGGAGTCATTAAACTATTTCACATTACATAAATTTATTGTATTTGTATTGCTTTCTATTAATTGCCATTAAATTACCAACGTAATGAGTGTATATTGGGCAATCAATCAGCAGACAAATCACTAAATAGAAAATGATAAATTGTATTAACCATAATTCTCGTGGTAGATTTTTTTCTACTGCTATGCGAAGTGAATAAGTTTTATGACATAATGGCAGTGCAATCCACTCTCTATATAGAGAAAATGTTGGAAGAAAATAATAGCGGCAATAATTACAGGGTATAACCATTTGATGTGAAGTGTTTCCTTTAATTGCCGTGACAGAATGTGTGTCTTGTTCTACTTTAAAGATTTTTTCCAACTGATAAACACAACCGAATCCTATTACTTTAGACAGTAGCGTAATTTATTGTTCTTTTTTTCTTTTGACTAACTTAATTTGGACATTAATTAATTTCTCTCTTTATGTGAAATGTTAATATCCGCGTCTGAATGGTCCGCTAGATGGAAAAATTAATAAACAATTTTATTTTCGTCATTTATCTCTATCTAAAAAGTTTCTCCCGTGCACAGAACACACATAGTAGTAACAAAGAAAAAGTTTTGCAACAAACGAATTTACAGTCTAGCAAATCCGAGGGACCCGTTATGAACCTCTGTGCAGTATAATAAACACATAAAATCGCCCAGAATATAAGGATATATTGAGTGAACACAGCATAGAAGAGTGAAATTGTTGAGATGCCAACATCAGGAAAGTTGCAACAAAAATATTTCATATAAATACTAGTATAACGCAGCGGCTGCTTTTTATCGTTGTGGATTCCCGTCCGAGAATGGCTGGTCAGAAATGATATAATATTGTATAGGACGAGTAATTGAAAATATTCTATATAAAATATTGCACAATAAATGTGCCCCTCTTGTCATGTTAAACTGAATTGATGTACTTAAACTATATACGGAATCGGAAAATATTTCAACTGCTTGGCCCCGACGCTCTAAGCTCCCGCTCCAAATTGATATTTATATTTAAGGATGTTGCGTGAATTGTCGCCGACGAATTCAATCAGCCAAATCTTATAGGTACGCCGACTTCTATCTACTTAACAAATTGAAAAAGTTACGTAAATATTTGCGCATAAATGCAATTCAATGGGAATATTAAGAGAGACTTGGCCAGCACTAAACAACGGTTCCCCATTTCTGAATATATGATTAGACTGTGTTTACATTCACGGTTCCACTACCTCCACTGTTGTGTTTATCTTTTTTAGTTTCGGAAAGGCAATTTTTATTCTACAAACACAACAACTTCGGACAGATACACTAAGGTAATTTAACGCAGCGGTAATTAGAGTCCAACCGGAAGGAAACACGAGTAACAACTATAGTCGGAGATTTATCTTCGATACATTTCATTATAATAATTTAGCATAAATTATAAAAAAAAAAACGGTCAATGAGTTAACATTTGCTCTTGTACACATACAACATTCAATTAAAACAATGTCACATTATTGGAGTGTAAATAAAATGTGTTTTTTCTCTGCAACTCTCCTGCTGTCTTTGGATGGCAATTGAAGCGGGAATATTGAGGGTGGGTGGAAGAAAAACGGAAATGATTCTTTTTTATGTCCACAATATGAAATGATCGTTACATCCGGCTGATGTTGCCTCTTCAACACTGATAATATTCGCATTTATCGCACACAAGATTTCCATCCCCTACACAGCACTTGAAAAACAATAATTAATATAGCTGTACGATTGTGAGGATTTGAAAAACGCTCGCAACCCAATTTATTTTAACAAGGGGCGCCCTAACAAGGTGCAGACCTCATTGGCAACGCCATCCGTATCCATAAACGATGAGATGCTGTGTCGTCTTATATGGAACACAGTCGATACTTTGTAAAAGACTTTTATTAGAGCACATTAATTCCAATACTATGCTGCATTGAATGTTCCCAACAGGCACACACCGATGGAGACCACATAACTAATTTCATTTCTCTCCAACTCTTCTTCCGAGACTTTTTTCTCTGTTTCCTCATCGTGCGCGTCCTTTGAACAAGTTTATTCCCATTCGAAGGTATATACATACTTAAAAACAGGCTTATATTTTCTGGAAGCACTCAACGATTCACTCTTCAAAAGTGACGCATTAAAAGAGAAGTTATTCGAAATCTGCATAATCCTAAGCTGCTGCTGCCTTTTGCCTTTAGGCGGACATATACCTACGTGCGGACATTTACAAGTGAAATTAGAATACTAAGAGACAGGATCCGCTCTAGACTTTTTTAAAGAGACCAAAATAGTCGAAAAATTAACGCCTCCATCATGGGTATAGCTTCGTTTTGCTCCTATACGATCGGAGATGTTTTATATCTCGTTTGTTGATTTTACGATTCCCCTGTTGCTGACGCGATTTGATCAAACGGAAAGAGGCATGTGGACTGTATATATCAAAGGTACAGAAGATGATGCTGTAAAAATATAGAAAAGCCGCTGAAAAGCTTATACTGGGGGATAAGCCTGCACATTCACATGTATGAATTCAGCACATCAGGCGAAAAGCTCCCAAACCGTATAAAATATTGTAGTTATCATAAGTTGAGGACGTTTCAGTGACAGTTTCTTGCCTATCCATCGGAAGATGGATGATTTACCATCGACCTCTCGCTCTCACTGCGAACCCATCTGTGATAGGAACCAGGGGTAAAAAATTAACGCACTTCTAATGGACAAAATTAACAAAGTATTCTAAAATCCAAGGAACTACTGTAATCCTCTGGATTTACCAGACTCCGCGCGGGGGGTCCATATATGTAAGTCCCGGATAACCATAAGAGTGCAATAAAAAATCCCATAAAAGACTCTATGAAAAGTTGACGGAATTGTAGTTGTGTTTAATTACATCAAATACACCTTCGATACTCTTTTTTTAATTAAATCACCGTCTTTGTATAGCGCCCTAATACCCCTCTCTACCAGCTAATAAATTCACTTTGAAATTAATTTGAAATAAGCCGACCGCATAGTGAAATGGGAAAAAAGTACCGTTTAAAAACTCATCAGAGAGTCACGCAGATGAGACACAACGTATTATGGATGTAAATTTAAAAACTTACAAGTGATTCTCTATTTTGGCAGACAATACAGTCCGGGTGGTGGATGGATGATGGCTTGTGTAACAGGCACACCTGAGAGCGGCCGAGCACCGAGAGAACGAAGGTTCGGTGGTGCTGGTGCTCTCAAGTAGAGTGTCCAACTAGGTATAGAGTAATTTGTTTCGCGTGCCTCCCAAAAGGCGTTTTTCTTCATTAGAGGGGCTTTAATTTTTCCTCGCTGCATACATAATCAATAAGGCTCTCTTTTTCTTTTGCCATAATTTTAATATTTAATTTATTTCTAATTTCCATGTTGAATTATGCATTCTTCTATCCCGGCTTGTGTGCTGTGTGTGTGTTTCTTAGCCCAGCAGTTTCCCGTTGCATATTCAGCGTACTCTCCTTCGTAGGTGTATAAGGCGGGGTGTGGTGTGTTGTCTTTTGGCGTAAGGTGGCCATTATCGGCGTTCAAGTCACCACCGGGTGGTGGTCAGCCCGAGGGGGGCCTCTATTCATAATGCACAAGGGCGGCGAGTAGGGGGCCCCCATGGAGGATATCCTGCGTTCTTTTGGCATCTTTGCGCGTCGCGACGCTTGAATATAACGGGTACTTTAAATTGTATGAAACATACATGAGTTCTGCCCTCCCTGAATAATATACCAGCCTTAGTTTACAAATGAATACAGCCATTGAACTTACTTATAATATCAATGTGGCTGCCGTCTTCGTCACACCACAGACCGCACCGTTTGACGCGCTCTCCCTCATACCGAACCGAAATCTAAAACCTCTTTCCAACGGCCATACAGAATGGCCATATTAACTTGATAATTAGGTGTGTTATCCGACTTGCAGATGAGCGACTGAGTCTGGTGGATGGAATAAAAAGTGTTTTGCCCCCTCTTTGGAGCTCGACATCGCGGTATAAAATTGGGAAGGGTGTCGGTGATGGCACATTCTGGCGTCGGTCGTCGCGTCGTGTCCCGTGCTCCTGGTGGACCTCGTCCTCGTCGCCCATCCGACCACCAGGTCACCTTCACGTCCCATTTCCGTTCTCTCTCCCTCTAACACGTCCATTTCTACTAACACAACTGTGCTTTTTTGTGCTTTAACAAGAAATTAACTATTAACGGTTTAAGTTCAAGGCATGTCATTGTGAGGTTAGACGTCTAGCCAATACCAAATTAAGTACGAAATAAAAGCGAGTTTATTAATTGAACGTGTGCGTTCACTTATACTTAACAACAACAATTTGTCAAATTAACGTAGACTAGCCTCATTTTATTAATGTTCCTATTGTAATAACAGTGTTATTTTTCATAGACAATATATACATATGCATAAATGTATTGTTTTAATGCGATTGTTCACGAGTATACAAATTGAAATACAATAAAAATTTACCACCAAGTGTCTGTCTTGTATATGCATATAAATGATTTGTCTTATTATGTTGAAAAGCCTACGTGCGTGTTTCATTCCATCGAGGCCGTTTTGCGGAAATTTTGGAAACTCCGCGCGCTTTTCTTCAACAACACAACACAGATGTAGAGTCGTGGGCGCCGTCTTCGAGGTGCGGCCGACCTTGTGCCGCTCACGTATCTCGATATAGATTTATGATACGTGTACACTTACCTGCCCATCCGTCTTCTCTGGCTCTATGCATTCCGCATAATAATTCAAACAATAAGTTACAATTTCTTCCTACTTACATTCACTTTGCTGGAAACAATGTAGCGATTAGTACGGCCGACGGACGATGCCGGTGTCTCGCGTTTTTCCCTCCTCTTTGTCGTCTTATAACGATTCAAATGCTGGGAATAATAAAAGAATGGAAAAAAATGACAAAAGGTCCCCATCACAATGCCACCGCGTGTGTGTATGTATATATAGGAATATTTAGTTGTTAGATGAAACGAAACGATACTTTAATGAAGAGTGTTTAATAACCATGAACAAAGAATCGTTTCTTATGCAAATGTTCATTTTACAAAATGATTAAGTCGAAATGTGCGTGTTGCTAACACGTATTAATCAAAACAGTGTTATATATTTTCTCCTTTATATGCTGGTGTAATGTTGAAGTGGTGCTGCATTTTACATTTTCGCATTTTCCATGCTGTTTAATGCTCTTGCCTCTGCTTTCGCACTGGCCCCCTTCATCACCACCAACAAAACTTATATACACAACTCGATACTAATACCTTTGACACAATTTATGCGAATGGATGTGTGAGTGTTTGTACTGTGTGTGTACTCGAAAAAAAATAACCAAGAGGGGAGATTGAAACTTAGATTGTCCCCTTTATTGCTCTTGTTTTGCATTTTTATTTCTTCTTGTGTTCTTTTCTCTGCGTATAGCGCACTTATGTATATACTGTATGTCCATGTTGGGCCTTCATACTCCTCAAAAAGTCATCATAAGGCCGTACCGTACAATGGCCACTTTTCCAAAGCGTCGCATATAAAACGCTCTCCAACAACATTTGAGAATTTAATCAAACGGATTTTTCAGGGAAAATATGAACGCGCCAATGCGTATATATTTATTCTCGTAACGAACATACACAAACTTATCGCTACTTTAAATATAAATAAGTGAGTACTTTTGTGTCGTTTGTGCAAATAAAAATAGAAACTTGTACATAATCTTGATTAATGGCCAGGAATAGCTTTAGCATTTAATGACTACTTGCGGACTACTTTAAAGCGGAAAAGTCCACGTACACTTGGAGGTGAACTCGAAGATGCGACGGTCTGTCGGCGATCGGACAGTTCCACATTGTATACGACCTGGTTGCGGGGAAATATTCGAGGCAGGTCCTTCGGCCACGCACATCAGTGTATGTACGTGCACCAAGGACACGCCTAACCAAGTGTCCTGCATCGCAATTATTCGTGAAAAACACAAAACATCCAAATCCCCCCATTAGAAAATGGTGTATTACGGTAATTATTGGCACACAATCAGATTGTTCCTGGCCAACAGTAATATGTAGGTAGGTAATTAGTCCTTAAAACGAGCGAAGCGGTTATAATGACGGTCCCAGGTCGCTATTGGTCCGCAGGAGCGGCTTAGCGGACCGTGTCACGGTTCACAATTATTACATAGAAATTCACACACACTGGCTTAGTTAATTATTGTCTTTAGCTTCGCCTTTCAAATATGAAAGATTACAGCACGAAAAACGAACGTAATCCTTACGAAAAGGGATTTGACTTAGATGTGGTGGCCCCGTGAACTCTTCCAATGATGTTTTGCAATTCAATTACACTGTTTGAAGTGATTAACAAAGTCGGTATTCATGTCTACTCCATGTTCAATTATCATAAGCATGAGTAAAGAAATAGTGAACGTAAATATAATCAATGCAGACTCGCTAATAGGCTTAAAACATGAATAAATACGTGATTAGAGTGTATCTTAATAAATTACAAAATCAATATTCATCTACAAGTATTATTTAAGAGCGGAAGGCACGCTTATTTTGCAACACAACGAAGAAGTCGTTTAAGACGACTCCACATCCTGGTCCACAGTGTCGTCCTGTCTGCCGAACTGTCGTCATCTAAGTGCACAATTTCGGCAAACTCCTGTGAGGGAAATGTGATTGCCAGCACTTCTTCCTGGGCCATAATTGGTGTTGGCAGAACACTGACGGTGTCATTGTAATCCTCGTCTTCCTGCCAGATATTCGCGTTAAAATTCGTGTTCTCATACAACAGAATTAGATCCTCTTCGGAGATTAGAGTTGAGATAAAAGAATTGTTCATCATACGCACGATTTCGTCCTGCGTGAAAAACGATGTCGTTGGATCACCCTTCACCAGTCCATTTTTCCATGCTGATAAATCCATATGGGCCGGTTTAGGTTCCAAAGAAATCACCGACGAAATGCTCGACAGAAATTTCCCCATTTTGGAAGAGTAAAACGTCAATATCTTGACAATTTGAATGTTGTTGTTTACCTTTTGGGCGAATTGCGAATGTAAATTAGCGAGAAATTACAGTGTTTTCTCTCCGATTCGAAATACATGGAATCATGATGACTTTTTTACCATATATATCTCCCTATAGTCGTTCTCGTGAGTTGTACCCATAAAAAAATGTACCAATCGGCGAAAGCAAACACAGCAGAATTAATAAAAACAAAATTAATCATGCAAGTTCATTGCTATGTTTATTGTTCTGGCGCGCCATTCAAAGGCCTGTATAAATTAATTGTGTTTGTGTGCGTTTTTGTGTCTTGGCCCTGAAACAGTTGCTTACTGTTGTGTACTGTTCCAACAACTTCACCTTATAGACGTGGTGAAGGATGCCAAAGAGGGTATTTTATGGTGTAGTGCCTTCGAACTATTCAATTCTCCCACGGTTTAACATCAATATTCAAGTCGTTCCTCTGTCCAATATATGTGTACGTATATACAAATGCCATCAGCAAACATGCCTCACTATTCTTCAACGGACATAAACGCTCGGCGCTTTTATTGAATTGTCTTGTAGCGGCCCGTGTTTTGTGTGGGGGACTTTTTTCCATCATTTTTCTATTAGTAATTGTTTACCTACATTTTTATTATCCATATTCATGAGACACAGTGACCAGGAAATTAGCTCAAATTGCCCATTTATCAATAGGGAAAGAGAAAACAATTGTGAGTCTTTAGCGGTTTGCCGTCGGCTATTGGATAGGATGTCGGTAATTGTGCGTACGTACACGTGTCGTGCTTGAATAATGCTGACTATACTTGTTAAATGTTGACTAAAGAGATTTTGGGTAAATTGTCACAGAGAAGTGTTTTTGCCTGGCCACTTTCAATTGTACCAACGGGCATTAATTATCCGCAATTAATTCGATTACATTTGCGAACAAATTGAGTCAATTTCGGGGCGATTGTATCGATGACAAACGTAAGGACAATGCAAAGTGTCCTCCCCGGGGCAGTATTTAAGCGTGGGGTCGCAGTGTAATGGGGTGAGAGACGGTTGTAGTTTCGAGTCACCCCAAAAACTGTTGCCCATCCATCATATCCTTACCACACCCCCACAACTGCCACCAAATCGGCCCCATATACTTATATGCGAATACGTGACATGGTATTAGTTTAAATAGGCTGCCATATGACCGTAATTCACACCAACAAAACTATAAATATGTGTTATTATTTCCAGTTGGTGGAAATTCGCGAAAACTGTGTGCATTGCCTTATTTTCTTTCGACTGTGTGTGCAAATAGAGGAAATCCCCATATATTTAGTTGTAATTAAATTAAGCATTCCGTAGGCAGTCCATTATACCTACACTTGCATAAGCATTTTATGAATTATTCAAAAATTTTATAAATTATTACAACAGGCTATTAAAATTACACACGAATAATACAGTTTAAATGCAGTTTTGTTTTCGAGTTAATAAAGCTGTTAAATAGAACAGTGGCGGAACGCCAAAAGGGCTTAATTGAACGCAACTGAAACAATTAACGATGAGAACATTTTTGTATGATTAAGTGGCTATAGAGAAACTTTGATCGTTACTTGGAAGTGAATCTTTTTTCTCTGTATTATCCAACAACAATAAAATGGACTTGTGTGTTTTTTATAAAAATTCCCTAATTGAAGCTGTGTACAAAACGCCAGTCGTTCCTATTATCATGATTACAGCAAAATGAAGCAAATTATTAGATTTTCCCAGAAAACCGTTCCTTTCCTTTCTCGTTACATTTTTTACGCATTATTCTGCCACTAACAACATTAATTAGGATTAAAAGAAAAAATGCAACAAAGATACCATTTTAATTGCCATGAAACTGTTACATGTGCGTGTGCATTAAAAAATCTATACACAATATATAACAAGAAAGTAAAAACTGTTGCGATGTAAAGTATTTCGTTCGTTTTTCCCCTTGTTTCGTTTCAGAAAAAAATTCATTTTCAATGTTTATTATTATTAAGTGGAATTAATTACGTACGTGACGTATTTAATATATAGCGCTCTTATATATTATTACAAAGTGGAAAGAAACAGGACGTCGTGTCAAAAGTAGATTTAATGGCATTTCATTACATTATAAAGTTTTGCATATCTTAATCAAATGTATTTAGTGGAATAGGTATTATTTTAACAGAAAACACCATAATTTCACCGCTTGTTGAGATTGATTCGTTCTACCTTGCGAAATCCCGTATACACATCCAACCTACCTACACATTGGGGCGCTTGATGAAAAGCTCTTTCTATGCCATATAATGATGAGGTTTTGCTCTTTCACCGTTTCTTGTTTTGCGGACCGTAACTTACCGTTCCACATACTTACATATACACTTTTTAATTACCGCATAATCATAAATTAAAATGACATGTGGCCAATGCAACCATGCAGTGTTTTTCTCATAAACAGGAAAAAAGCTCTCACTCCCGGCGCAGTCGCCATAATTCGAAAATTTAATTCATTGATACATCAAAGAGCATCGTTAATCTGCGAATCCGGTTCGCATATATAGTTGTGTGTAAGGGCTCAGCATCATATAAGCCGAAGGCTGTTGGGGTAACGGGGGAACAGTAGTTGATAGCATGCAAATAAGCCGAAAGTGGAGCTTCTTGTGTCGTTCACACGGAGCTTTCACCTGATAAAGCAACCCACTAACATGTCTATATCGTCATGTCTTACATTGTAATTACTACCACCTTACCAACATATAAACAGCATACAGCGTCAGCCTTTGCACATTTTACAACTCAATTAAATTTTTCTTTGGCGCAGTGAAATTATGAGCAAAATCCACTTAATAAGCTGGTTAATAACGAAGCAACTTTCCACCGCAATATTGTGATGATGGGGAGAGCAGCGCAGCAGTCTGATGTTGCTTAAAAATTACACGCTCTTTTCAAAACGAATTCAATATTGTGTTGTTTTACGACGTGTCGACTTTAATGAAACTTCTCCAAAGTATAAGTAGAAGAATGGAAGGGCCCAGCATCCAACTCGACCGCAATTAAAACCATCTTCGACTTAATTAAGATGCCATTATTAAAATCCTTACGTCGTGCAATATTACGGTGGAACGAGTATACAACGGGGTGGATTAACGGAAAGCTTTGATATCGAGACAAGAGTTTTTCAAATTACATTTTCTAATGAACCAACACACTTTCAACACCCCTGCTGTAATCTTGACCCCAAACACATAATCATAAACACAACAGATTGGAAAAGTGAGTGTGACAAATAAGTCAAGTTCAATCACAGAAATGGGACCGATATTAGGTGCCATATGGCTAAACAGCGGGCATCTGGGGGGTGGAGACCCACATATGTACATTTTATTGCGGTGTGCCAATAAATTAATTAATTTCAATATGTACGTTTACGTATTCACTTCTCTCTATGTCCCCTGTATATATGGAGAATTGATGTGAGTTCTTGAAGCGATTCGTCTTGAAGGTGACACGAGTGTGTGGGTGGTTGGAGCCATCCAAATGCTTTTGTAATCCGCAGCATTTGCGTATGAATACTGCATAGTATTGTGGTCGCCTATAGAGGCTTTATTATTGTCCGGGCCTTCCAGTTTGACACCGTCATTTTCTACTTGACTGATCTGTGATCTTATCGCATTTGCGTGCTGTGGAGACGTTCCCAATTCATCTCCCTTTCTCGCACACACACACATTACACTACTACAACGGGGCCAAATCACAAACATATCAAGGGGCTAAAAGTGCGTCAACAATATCATAATTTCGCTCCATCAATATACCAATACAATCGAAATTGGCGGGCCAGGAACAAGCACACACGTGTCCAAATTAAAAAAGTTGCTACAATTAAAGTCGCTTTAACCCCACACACAACACTGTGTGCCACCCTTCCTCAAATAGCACACATTTCCTGCCACTGTTTGTATTTTATTTATGTGTACTGGAAAAAAGACCTAGTGTATTAGTGTGAAAGGCATTCGGGGATCGCTATTGTATTATCGGCTCTCTTTTGTGACGCTTTGACCGCTCTGCATTATTTTTAAACCCCCATTTTATATATATTGTTTATCGTGCACGTTAAATAGACAGTTTCAATATAAAGTTTGGACGAGGGTGAAGAAAGGGATGGATGGACTGGTGTGCGAACTGGATTTCCATTTAATTGCAATCTATTCTCTACTTTATACAAGATATTTCATAATTCATACATTTGATGAATAAACGGCCATTCATCATACTCAAATTGCAATCAAGGCAGTGCGATACCGTTTCTTTGTTTGGCCTTTGTGCTTTTCGTTTCCGTTTTTTTGCCTGACTGACTGGAGTGTTATAAATGAACTTGAACCTTGTAAATAGGACTTTTATTCATATTAAAAGTTAATTATTATTTTTCCAGGACATGTCAGCACTAATTGCGAAGCTTAGGAAAGCAGCACAGCACGAGACAGGCAATAAGAGGAGCGCGTCTCTAATCAAAGTGCCAGGAACACGGAGAGGGCACTAATGCCAATGAAATGTATAAGATAAAACAATCCTATTACGAGAAGAGTGAACGAGTCGGTTGTACAACGGTCCCCTGGAACGACAAAAATATTTATGGAGACCGAATAAATCCACAGACGGGACTTGCATTTAGGGGATTAAATCAGTTATTGTCGTCGCAGACGACAACGACGCGAAAACTGTTTATATATGTTGTCGTTCTCCATGCACCAGATTTACTGGGAATTAGAAAAATTAACAGGAAGACTTTACTGTACAAATTCGCTGAACAATTTTTCATGTCAAATTGCCGAATAAAGTGCTTCATTTGTGAATATATATACAAGTTTGTTTTATTCTAGCGATTTATTTAAATTTTCCACACACAAACAACAAATATAATTAAATATTTACACACAATCCCTAATAAAGCTTATAATTTTAGATTGTATATAGTTGTACATTCGAGTTGACCACTGTACGACCATAAAGGACTAGAATCTGCATATTTTTGATATGGAATCGCTTAGAAGCGATCATAATTACAAAGCTCTCGGTTGTTGGGGAAAGAGAAAGTTGGTGTGGTGGAATATGTTAATGAACGTAAATCAGTATACTTAAAAGAGTGGTATGGTGGAGGAAAAGTGCGGCGAAAGCTTGCAGAAAGTGTTAATTTCGCACAGAATCCCCCTGGTAATGCTGCAAAAACGGGGAATGGGCTCAAAGACATGCAGATGTAGAAAATGGACCACGACCGAAAACTGGAATAATAAAGTCGTTTCACTCAACAAGTTTATATACAAATACATTTAATATAGGTTCGTGTTGTGTGTGTGATATAAGAGCATTAAGATGAACGAGAGACGAGTGTACATTATAATCACTTTTAAAGGTATTCTTAATGCCCGTGGACGATGAGTCAGTGTAAGGGTTTATCTAGCGGCCCCCTACATAAAGCGGGCCATTTGCATAAGATTTGCATACTAGTTGATGTTTTAGCGCACCAGAGGAGCTAAAAAGAGCATCTTTTTATTAAAACTCAAATCACTTTTTCAATAATCGGTCAGCAATCACGAATATGTATATATCCATCAAAAATATATATGGATTTGGTTTAAGTTTATGGGTGTGGGATTCGTTAATTAACAAACCGAGCGCGGTTATTAGCGGTGGTTTCGGTCCCCCAGAAACACGCTCTACACGGCATGTTCACCCCCATCGCCAATAAACAGCACACAATCGAGTTTTATTCCTATATGTGTCGCAGAAACTTGTCCCGCATTTACATTTTAATAACTCGACGACTATCTTTATCCCTTGCCCATATAGAGACGCTATCACCATCCCTATTCAGCTCGTTAGACGAACAACGACACAGGGTGATTATCAATTTTCTACCAATTTGGTTTCGATTGTGCAGTGTTTTCATACAACAAACTAATGCGGATAAACTCGCCTTTCTATAAACCAAAATAACACATCACATGATGATGCTGATGATGAGGTTTGCGTTTGTATGTTGTGAATAGGTTTGTACCGCGCGCGATGCAAATATGATTAATCAATGTCCTGTTCGATTCAACTAATAACAACCGTCCTTAATTGGCTCGCTTTCAATCACACACACAATCAGTATCGGTAAACAGATATTGGATGCGTTTGTGATTGGAAATTGGATTCTTCGTTGAGTAAAAAGCAATAAAGAAGCGAGATGCAATCAAGAAACAGTGGATCAAAGTCGGTAGGTGTGTGGGTAAACTTCATTTCGGCGGGACAAAATGAATTTGTTCACCCCTTTCTTTGTTCGATAAACAAGGAGTTTTAATTAAAGACACCACGTCCTTATTATTGGTTACTTCTCTGTGTATTCAGATTCGATATTTAAATATTATTCGTATAACTGATTCGTGTTAACCGAATAAGAATTCGCACACACAGATACAAAAACAAGACGGATTTGCATAATGCAATTAAAAGTCGCTTCTTCAATGAGGGGTGGGCCAACTTGGCTTGATTTTCTGTGTTTTTGTAATCAACGGTTGGGGACTTTTTCGGTCTCTTTGTACGCACAATTCGCTTTCTTTCAAAAACAAACTTGATGATCGTCGTCGGTGGATCCATTCTTTTACTTCTATTAAGGTTTATTTAATTTATTAATCAAAGATTTTCGCATTATTCAAATCTCTCCATTCGTTGTCTTCTCCCATTCCACTCTCATCAATACTGGCATCTGGAAAAAGTTTTGTTTATATTTTTTCTCGAAAAAAAACGTCTCTCTTTAATCTGACAATTTGAAAAAGTTTTCATTTAATTAAAGATTTTTATATAATTAAGTTTTCATTCAATGGAGTGTGTTAAGTTTTTTCGTGGTTCATTAAGAGTTTTTCAAAGTAACTTTTATGTCCCTGCCAAGATGAATAATTCAATGGGTTCTTTAATTAAAAAGTGGCTTCATTATTTTCAAAATACATATAACATACACTAGACGAAGGGCCATATATTTTCAAAGAACAACTCATGAAATAATCTATGTGCAAATTTAATATTCGCTTATGAAAACATAAATTAAGGCGCCTAACTCGGTCTTTCTGCAAATTAAAGGCGATTTTTCCATCGCATTGTATAGCGAGAGTGGAAAGCTCGCAAATCGACGAGGAAAATAAACAAATCGACACACTTCAGTTGGCAGCTTCACACATTGTTATTGCGATGAGGATGAGGTACGTGACCCCTTATTGAAATCGTACAGAGATCGGAGGGAATCAGAGGATGATCATTATAAGAAGCGCTTGCAAATATTTAGCTGATGAATATGCATGAAGTCGTGAAAGTACACCGGCTGTTTTTCTAACGTCCTGTGCTCTATACGCCGCCAAACTCATTCCCATTTTCCCTTATTATTCCCGTCTAGATGATGACAGTGTGCTCTCGGTTCGTCCACTAATGACACACACACACACTTCACTCGGATCAATTTTCGCCACTTATAACTTGTGTTTTGATTGTAAATTGTGCCCCAACCACACAGCATATGCAAATCCGTGACTCAAGTATTTTTTTAATGAACTTTCCCCAAATTCTGTGTGTCTGACCGACAACACTTCCATGTTCCACATTCCATAAAACTGTTGAAAAATTCATTACAATACTGAAAGTTCAGTGCATTTCGAACATAATACAAAATTGTATAAAGATATAAAAATGCCATTCCTACACGACAAACAACCCTAAACACTCGAATTTCCACCGATTCCATTCCCTATATTTACTTTCCCCAAATACCATTGATTACGAGGATAATAGATCGAGCGTGTTGTTTCATATATGCATACATAAATATCAATTATAAATGATTACTTACGTGTTGGAGTGAGAAAGGCCTTAAAACGACCTGACGACATACATGTACATACAATAGAGAAAAGTCGATGCGGTGAATGTTGCACGGAACATCCGTTTTAACAAACAGGCCAATACGACTTTTTGCCATTACTCATTTAGAGTGTTCCCCAAGTTCCACGGAAGGAAATGTAAAGTGGCCTGTGGACCGGAAGTCGATGAAAGAATGCCGGCCGGTTATCGTAACGTACATACATCCGGAAAGGCCGTTCCGGTATATCGGAAGTTCCACTGTATATAATGCAAGTACTGTTTTGGGTGCAGGGTGAAGAATTTATTAAGGAAATTGGGAACGAAGCGCAACTGATTGACTTACCAGTATCTTTATGACCAAATTTTTGAAATATGTCCGTTTAGAACAATTTTCTTGTCTTTTTATACGATGACATAATAGTTAATTCCTTTAAAAACGCCTCTCAGGTGAGTTATTTGAAAAAGCTCTTCATCAATCATATAAAAACCTATAATTTTAACTATTACGTTATATTTAATGAATCATGTATTAAATTTTCCTTCTTAAACTCTTCAGATTAGACAGTTATACGATTTGTTCTGAGAAAACTTGAAAATAAATCATTAAATATGATTTTACAGTGACACAAACTGAAAAAAGCTCTTGAAAATTTGGCGGAGGCGCCACGTACAAAATTGAAATAAAATTTCGTATGCACTTCAAAATCATTTTATTTAATTACTTTTGTTTAACTAAATACTACATGGAAAGCTCCAAAGCGCGTCTAATAAATTCCCTCAGTCTAAAAACTGCACAACACACAGGGAAAAAAGTAAGCCGGCCCTAAAATAAATCTTAACTGACCGGTGTATGTGTGGCCACAGATTAGAATTACACATCAAGAGCTTCCTGTAAAAGCTCGCCTCGCATTGTATGGGTTTCCGAATCGTCTCACCGCGAAGGGACGGTTCTTTGAGTACATAAATTTCTAGACATTCAGCCAGCTTTCGAACTGACATTTTTCCAACAAACTAACCATGCCATAAAATATAATTGAAAACCGGCAGAATTTATTTGAGAAAAAGGCAAAAAAGCTGGGGCCTAGCAGGGCAACGATTCAATCGTGCTTTTCACATCATTACGTAAGCCTGCAAATATAAGGTATATAATTTCTGAAGAAGTTGGTGGATCTTTCAAGATGGGCTAGCCATTCCTTTTAACAATATACATTATTTATAACAAAAATTTTGCATTTACGTCATTATCAGAAGAGTTTTTCATTGGTCAGTTGTGAAAATTGACCAATCCTTTCCGTAGACGACAAGCTGACTATTGGCGGGCCAGCGCAACGTTCCCGGGCTCCGGGCGGAGCTTTCGTTAAACTTTTCTTATCTGGACGCCTTATTGCTCCGTACTCATCCATTCAGAGACGCTGAAAAGTGTGCAAACTGTTCCGATATCGGTTCGAATTTTCCAATTGAAATTTTATTCCGACTCCTACCTGCACCGAAATTGCTTCGCTCTCTGCCAGAGTGGCACACATACACAATCTCCAAACACAATTCTGGTATGAGGAAAAGAGCAGACTTCGATGTAGGAACTGAAAAGGAAATAAAAAACCGAACCGTTTTTTAAGTATACACACATTAATTTATTGCCTTCTTGACATGGGAAATAATGTATATAAACCGCAAAACTTTCCCTCCCTAATAAACTATCTATTTATACCATTTATCTTAATACATACCGTTACGGTCCCCTAATCCAACAAATTTTCCCTCGTCTGGCAATTATTTAGTGACATGTTGGCTTGTTTCTTCATTTATTATCTTTTAACATCCTCTTGAATCTGGTTTGTCATCAGTTCCATCAAAAATTTCATCATAAACAAACGCCAACGAGGGATGGAAAAAAGCGTCTCTATTCACTTTGTCACTGGAATAAAGGGAAATTTCAAACTTGGTAAAAGTTTCTATATAGCATATACATCACGGCTAAAGTAAACTTAAAAGAAAAACATAACTTTTTAGGCGAATTGGCGATTCGTACTTCTTGTGTATGCTCTTTTAATGCACTGTTTTACTATTCTAATGAATGCATATCGGCTTAGGGGCGGACGACGGTGGAAAGATGGAAAAACTGTCTTGGAAAACATAAGGCACACAAAGACGATGCGATTTCTTGGTTCCTCTAGAACCCCAAATTTGATAAACTGGAATAGTAAGATCAGAGTGATTGTAGATATGGTCCTTATTCTCTTATAGTAGGTATTCCTTAAATGATGTCCTAAACTTATTCTGTCGTGGTATTTTTTGTAATTGTAAATAATTTATTTGTTTAAAATCTATCTTTAAAAACTGCTTTCACAAATCGTCAATCATTTTCATTATTTCTTTTATACCAATAATTTCCACCTACTTTTAAACATATTTTAAGCAGAGTCGAACTCAACAAATCTTTTCAGGTATTTGATGTGTATTTTTATGTCAAACCGTGGTCTTAGGGTCTCTGAATCAATACTATATATTTATGTATTTAATATTAATTAACTGACTTTCCATACAATAAATATTTTAATTATTAAACCTTCTTTTAGTATGGTTATAAAAATCATGTACCTACCCATGTTCGATTACGCATTCGCATTCTATAAACGCTAAGGTAGGTATATAAAAAAAATGTGCATAAAAATTGGCATTCTTTCCAATTTAATTTGTATTTCTAGAATTGAAATCAACTTTAATATAAAATGCCGCCAATTTAACTTATAGAAAAAAACCCTTTGATTCTCATACTGAAAATAATTAAAACCGTAAACAGGTGGGAAATCCGGATAAGCTTTCACAGAATGTAAATTGAGACAAGCAAGCAAGCGCGAAAATGCCTTGGATTATTTTCTAAAGAGCCCCCAGATTAACTCTGACGCTGTTTCCAGAATTCTAAACAAAATATACCTATACATATAATATAAATAAAGCCCGAAGAAGAAAATGCTGAAGGAAAAATGCGTTTATTAAACACCTGTAAAAGCTTTAGCTTTTCGTTTCCTATAATTTATTTAAGAAAAATTACAGTCGTTTCTCCATCTATATATAGGTAGGTTATATAGGTATATAACTCGGGACGCTACTAATGTATTGCGGCAACCGACAGAAGGGGAATTTATCCTCTGTTGGAATAATTTCCATTTGGAAAACAAAATGAATCTTTCTATAGCTCTAATATGGTGGTTTTTGTGTGTGGGAGCGTGTCTTTTACGTATAACGACCTACACTCACACACAGCTCCCAGAGTCTTATACACTATATCCTAACCACTTGACTTAATAAGGCCGTGATTTATGTAAGGAAGAGAGCAGAGTCCTGATGGTATACTGTTGGTGGCAACATTGCTTTATTATATCGTTTCCATCGGGCGCATATTTTAGTAAAACTGCCGCTGACAAAGAGCGTGCCCTGTCCTTGTGTGGCCCCTTTTTATGAAATACAATTTACAATAAATTTATGACTTTCACAAGACGAAAAAACCCAATGTGATTCGGTGTCAGCATCAGTCGCACACAAAAAGTAAAAATTAATACAGCACACTTCTTCATACTCTCCACATCGCTTTATCGATAGAAGGATGATTTAAATGCAGACCGTAAAGAAGACACCATCAATATTGAGATGAGTTTGTTTAACATTCCCTTTTTGAATGTTTTGATTGCTAGTGCATGCAATAGCGGCTGTAAGAACAACAAGTAAGTTTTCGATTACTAGTCGGAGGGCGCCTTTGATCTCACCAAGACGATTGACTGCTGAACCAAAAACCTATCAGTGGAGTTAAGCTGTCCCCGTTCCTCTATGTTCCACTCTTCATCATCCCCATCATCATCGCACATTCCGCAAAAGTGTGCGGAAAAATCTTATATACGACTTTCACAGCATCTCTGTAGCGCTTTTCTCACGATATGTGATGAAAACAAATAAAAAACTCAATTCCGAATCAAATTACTTTACTTAAATATAAATTGGATCTTATATGAGGACGTGTCGTTCTATTTCACTGTGTATCTCATTCAGTCTGTGTGTGAAGGGGCCACGTGCTCAGATATCATTCAGTCACATGGAATTGTACAAATAATGCCCCCAAAAGCCAGAAGCGATTGGGCCGAAGTTTTTTTTGCGGTTTTTGTTGTCGAGAAAAATTAAGCGAAAATATTTTTTCAAGTGATATAATTTTTGCGAGAACCACATATATGCTGTTTATGGGGATTCTTATATGCGGGAGAGAAGGGTGCAAATCCATAATGTATGAGAGGGTGTGTGTGGGGGCGAAAGTATAGAGCTGTAATAACTGCTCTGCGGCGAGTTGAGATGTCCTCCGGTCAAGGCATAAGGTATAATTTTTAGCTGAAAACCTAGTGGAGCGGAAGAGAGGAAATATGTTACTATCTCGATCTGACAGCTTCAACAGTCCGCAGAAAATTCCAAAAGCGAGGGTCCCCCTCGCTAGATATATTAATGCAAATTATTATGTTGCCAGACAGTGGACGGATTTCTACATTACTTTGGAAATTGTTTTTATACACGAAAACAACGTACGGTGCCTTTACTAGTCTCTTTTCTCTGTTTAGTATGGCTAATTGACGCAAAGTGCACATGTTTTGACAAAATCCGCTAGACTAGTTTCGATTATAATGGTTTGTATGGTAATAATTCCCTATTTGTTTGTTGGGGAAATTCTCGAGTGAATGTAAACATTTGAAACTGGAAATTCAGTGGAGCGGTTCCTTATTATCTGCCCTGATGCACCTGATTTATCCATACAACACACAGCATCCATCCAACCCCCCAGTTATGCTATCACTGCCCGCTGGCAGCATCCACTTGCCATAACACAATATTTACACTACAATTTGCTTTCTAACAGCACCAAAAACAACAAAAAACCTCCACATACTTAATTCGGGCCAGAATTTTAGTATTACCTTTTCGACTAGAACGAGGGGGGCCCTTGGAGGCCCGTAAATTGAATACGTAACTTGTCTATGGGGAAAGCGGTTTCCAATATTGCACCGTTATTGTCCATAATATTGAAACACTGGAACCCTCTCACTTATCTCAAAAGAAAAACTGCCCAACGGATGGCCAGAATTTAATAAAAGTTATTTGAGTGGATTAGAAAGTGTTTACCGAGAAATGGCTGGAAACGGTCAGTTGTACGTAATAAAGTTGAATTTTTATAGAAGTGTTTTGCATTTTATTGCACCTTTGATCGGTGCGGAGAACTGTTTTTTTCTACACTCTCTCGACTAGTTGGGAAATGATGCAATTGTGCTGCTGCAAACCATACGCGCTTTAAAGCACAATTTTCAGAATGTGTTTGTAATTCAATTATTCAAATATCATTCAGGAACAACTCAATTTCATGGATGGGAAAATAACATTTTATTGTTTTATTTACTGGGATGCTAGTTTTTTTTTCTCTGCCACATATGTGTTATGAATTTGCTCGTTTATGGTTGTACACAAGTCTTTTTTTTCGCTGCACAAATGAAATGTAAATAAGGGAAATTGAGAAAAAAATTAATCGGCGAAAGAGAGCGTGTTCTAATCCGCGCAAAAATAGTTGCTGGCGGCAAACACTGATAGCCCCTTTTCAGTATTTTATGTAAAACTAGACACTTAAATTATACTCATTGCACTGTGGTGGAGGCAACCACATCCTCTTTCCTTTTTGCAACAAAACACACTATCTTCGCATTTAATTTAAACGGGGGGCCAGTTTTCAGGCAATAAAAATGCACGCCTTCTGGCCTCATGAAAAACCGTCTTTTTATTTATTGCCCCACCAAAAGCCCCATATACTGCCTTTACGCAGAGAGAGACTAAATATCGTGGAAAATGTATTACTGTTAAATGTTTTCGAGGGCCCCTGTAGAAGCGGTACACACACAAACCGGAAAAGATAAGTTTTTCTTTGGACCGAGAAATTTGTTACAAATTCACAAAAACATTTATACACATTAACATTGCCACCGAAGTTATTTATAACGTCTGGCCCCTTTTAACTTTTTGGATTTTCTTTATGGCCGTGATGCGCGTATAGTTTTGTTCTTTCGCATGTGTAATTGGGGGCTCAAAGGGGAAACGCCAGTTATTTATGAACAAGGCCTTTTTATACAAATTTATTCACGACTCTCGCTCTAATCCCGCCACTCTTTCCGAAGATATTTCTAATTGGGAGTGGAGAAAGAACAAGAAATTCGATTTTATGGCATTCAACACAAATATAACACAGTATCCATTCCCTAATTATTTAACGATTGATAACGATTTAATGCAAATTGTCGTTTTTTTACTTACATTCGTCCGGTACCTTAATAGTATTTTCTTAGTAATTAGTCACTAATTGCGCCCTTGTAGTTTTACTTTTACTTTTTAACGTATAAATAGTACATCAATGTGCGACATTTCAAATAAATCCATCAAACATGAGATCTGTAAGTATTCAAATATTACAAAATATTCTTTGACTTATACTCTTTAAATTCGCAGCTTCTTGTATTCTTCGCCGTGATTGCCTTCGCTTCGGCCACCTTCAACATCCGCGCTTACGCAAGGATCACTCCATTCAGACACTATTCACCACCAGCCCGCATTGAACCTGCATTCAGAGTGCCTTCCACAAGTTACGGAGTTCCATTTGGCCCTGTCTTCAGATACGAAGCGCCTTCAATCGAATATAGCGTCCCCAGAGTGCCCTCAATCGAGTACGGCGTACCAAGAGCCCCCTCAATTGAATACGGAGTTCCAGCTCCTTCACCCGTCTACGGAGTGCCCGCCATCCGAACACCAGCCCTCGAATACGGCGTACCAAATCGCGTCTTTTAACTGCCAGTGAAAGAGAGCCCCCTTTTAGCGCTTCCTCTGTAAAATTAATTTATGTTCTACTATATGTGAGGAGTCGAATAAAAATCGCTTTATGTAAGCATTGTTCGTTTTTCTTCATTACATTTGAGAGCATTTTTAAAGGTCTGCATGGTATTCTTAATGTAGTCGAATGAAAAGCACAAGAGATAGCAAAGTCAATAAAGAGTAGTAGAATTGCACGGCTTTGCCCACCTCTTGCATAAAGTCATGAGTTCATCTCGTTTGATTGAAATCCGCTCTTATTCTTGTGTTCCACTCGCTTCGTATTTGAAAAACCCCACACCATAACTTCATTGTTTTAGCAGCGGGACCTCATGCATACTTTCATGTCTGTCGTCGTTTAGAATGTGAACATACCATCCACTTCCAACCAGGCCTCTTATATACTACGACTACCAATACTTTATATAATAGATTAAGGTGAGTAATTGGGCTTTTATTTTTCTTTGCTTCAAAAGAAATGAAAACCGACGAACAAGAAATATATTTACAAGAAAAAAGCGATGCCACCCTCACACAATCAACATTTTTACCTTGATGGAATTTTCCAGCATAATTTATTCTTTCAAATAGTTTACTACCAGTTTGAAATCCATAAATGACTGCAATTAAACCTGTTTTTAACGATATCGCTTAAAGGAACCAACGCATCTTTAATTAATTCTGAATTAGTTTTAAATGTTAAGGAAGTAAACAAAAAAAAAACTGTTATCAGATTTTTAAAATATTTTTTAATGAAAATGTTTATTACAACATTAATGGGCTTTAGCAGCTAATCGCTTAGCTCTCTCATCAGCAATAGACAATTTTACACCTCTGCCTCTTGGTAGAGAAACGAACGGCTTGTTTCCTTTTCCAATAATGAATACGTTATTTAACCTAAACAAATGTCCAATCAATAACTCAATCATTCAAAAATTCTGTATTATTTACCTAGTTGCAAACACGTGGTCATTTGCATCCTTAATATGTACGATATCAAATGAACCTGGATGACGTTCACGATTGACAACGGTACCAACACGACCCAAATTTCTACCGCCCGTGATCATGCACAAATTGTTTGACTCGAATTTAATGAAATCGAGAATCTTTGATGTGCCAATCTCCAATTGAATGGAATCGTTCACCTTAATCAAAGGATCTGGATAGCGGATGGTACGTCCATCGTGAGTCACCAGGAATGGGATTCCCTTTGGTCCAGTTTGAACTTTCTTAACTTTGCAAAGTTTGTACTAGAATAGACAAAGTTAGTTGCCAGAAAAGAATGAATTAAATATTTGTTACGTACTTTTGCTTCTTCAGCTGTAATTCTGTGAATTGTGAATCTGCCCTTAACGTCGTAGATGAGACGGAAGAATTCACCAGTTTTCTCAATGGTGATTACATCTACAAAAAAGAAACTATAATTAAAAAGAACTTTTAAGATTTAAAAAAGTTTTGTGCTCCACTTGGGTAATACTGAACTAATTTGGCATTTAACTAGCCAGTGACCAAAGAGGAGTTTTTTTATTTAGGCCTCATTTTGACTAAAACGTGTCATAGGTAAACAAATTTTAGCTTCGATCGGGCCAAATTTGAAAACAGTCTATGAAGAAATTGTACTCACCCATAAAACCAGCAGGATAATTAGGATCCGTCCTTACTTTACCATCAACTTTAATCAATCTTTGCTTAACAATCTTAGTTACTTCGCAATTTGTCAAGGCATACTTTAGCCTATTACGGAGGAAAATCACCAAAGGTAATGATTCTCGCAATTTGTGAGGGCCAGTGGATGGACGTGGTGCAAATACACCACCCAACTTGTCCAACATCCATGCCTTAGGGGCATTTAAACGCTTCAAATGCTTCTTTGGACCACGAGCCTAAAAAGAATGCACTTTGAGGTTAGAATTTCTTGAACATGTTTACAAAATTATTTCACAATTGATTTTAAGGCATAATCAACGAATTTCTGTTAAATCACATACTTCTACTTAATTGAGTTTATTATTAGTGTACAAATAAACTGTATTTATCCTATAATCTGGAAAATACATCAATCTTTGGTAAATTTCAAAGACGACTTTACAGCAACAAAAAGTATGTTTAAAACAATAAAACTCACAAAACTGTCGTTGAAACAAAATAATTACCATCTTAATAAATTACTTTAACTTATTATTAACAGAAAATCTTGATTTACTTAAAGGATGATTGTAAAAATAAATTTGTATACATTTGCAAACTTACCATCTTGGTTTTTTAACCGGAAGAGAAGGGATGGAGTTTGACAGCACACCACATACACGCACTCTGCTGCCCTCTACAAACAACGCGCTTATTTTAAAAATTGTAAAGTTCTTATCTTTTTTAAACAAAGACTTCAATTTATCTTGAATTAACTTGAATTCATTCAGATTTACATAGCTCTATAAATATAGAAAAATGAATAGAGAAATTTTCCTCAAAGATAACAAAAATGGTGTCTCTGTTACTGATTTATAAAAATAACTTGACCCCACTCTAAACATTTTACGTCATTTATTTTTAAGTGATTTAAGTCTCAAGTGCACTAATTAAGCTTAATCTTCTTCCCTGGCCTTTAACACACAAAAATGTAATAAATCAAGAGACTTCCTTTTGTTTATATATTTATTGTATAGTTTATTGTTTTCTATCGTTTCTTAATGTTTTCGTTACTTGAATGGCAAACTAAATCATGGCTTCGTGGAATGAAAAAGTGCTTAATACAAACGAAACTTTCAATAATAATATCGTGGTGACACATGACTTACAGGATTGTATTGATGAAAGTTTGGATTTCCATTTCGACAATGTTTACAACAATCAGGAAACAATCACAAATCACACAAAACTAAACACAGGAAAAACAAAACCACAAACATACATTGGAAATATACAGGAAAACGATGAAAATGCCGGGTAAGCAAGTGATAAACACTTTTTGGGAGTCAAGGAAATGACCAAAAAAGGAAATTCTAACCTACAAATCAAATGATACACAAAACACCACTTTCCAATCTTTAGGTGTCTCTTCCATATATATTCAACATTGTCATTGATTCTACAATGAAAAATACTCAAAACAATACTGTTTAAACATTTATTTACTGTTAAAAGTTTTTGTTGATAAGGTTATGTTTATGACATCTATCTAGTGTATTTTACTATTTTTGGTTGGCACTTGCAAATTTAAATTTAAAAAATGGCGCCACACCATTTCTCATCACTTTTTTTTCCTCAGGTTCATTCGGCATACAGTCTCCACAGACGAAATATACACGCAACTAATAACGAGAAACGAAGAGGAAATCCACGGAGAACCTACACATGCTACCCTAACAGTAACTAGCACTAACACCGACACGAAAGAGACCACAATAAATCGATTTCATTGCGAATATGATGGTTGTTCAAGAAGTTATAGCACAGTGGGCAACTTAAGAACACACATGAAAACTCACAAAGGCGAATATCGTTTCAAATGCACAGAACCAGGTTGCGGTAAGGGCTTCTTAACATCGTACAGTTTAAAAATCCATATTCGTGTCCATACAAAAGTGAAACCGTTCGAATGCACGTACGAATCATGCGATAAAGCGTTCAACACTTTATATCGACTACGAGCACACGAACGTCTCCACAATGGGAAAACATTCAATTGCACAGCAGAAGGATGCAAAAAGTTTTTCACAACTTTGAGCGACTTAAAAAAGCACATTCGCACCCATACACATGAAAAACCATACAAGTAAGTGGTGATATTTGTGTTTTGAGATGATTTCCAAACTTGATTCGTTTTCAGATGTGTGGAAAATGGTTGCGGGAAAGCGTTCACTGCCAGTCATCACTTAAAAACCCATAAACGAGTGCACAGTGGCGAGAAACCCTACGCTTGTAAAGAAATCCATTGTAATCGAGCATTTTCAACACCACATAGTCTTAAATCGCACACTAAAATTCATGAACGGGCAACACAAAAAGGCGCACCAAACCAAAAAGAAGAGGAAATCAATCAGGAAGAGTTTAACAACAACGAAAACGCATCCAGTTTCAATTACGCCGACTTGGACCTTGAAGACAATCCTCAAAGTGAGAATTTCACTTACTTTCCTTTATTTCTAATCAATTTTCATGGTTTCAGTGTACCAAGACAGCACGGATTCAAGTAACTCCAACTTACAAATCAACTACGACAACATTTACACTCAATTAATGAACGATGGAAATTATTTAGACTCAACCAACTCATCTACAAACACTGCCACCAAAAACGAAGCCAAATACGCATCGGTAATCGAAACTGACTTGAGTTCGGAATTCGAAATGGCAAATGGTTTGAAGAATTACGCTACAATCAACACAACCGAACCAGTAACCATCCAATTATCGTACAACATTGGAACGGAGAACATTGAAAACGGACGTGCTGATGTGGAAACGTTAAACGGCACCCAAATGGAGTTGCAGGACAGTTCGATAATCACCGAAATCGAGAACGCGAATATAAACCTGTATGACATCAATGAAGCATTCACCGA
Organism: Silvanus unidentatus; assembly: GCA_963930825.1. NCBI lineage: Eukaryota > Metazoa > Arthropoda > Insecta > Coleoptera > Silvanidae > Silvanus > Silvanus unidentatus. Next base: position 8,564,075 of record OZ005758.1, read on the forward strand.
CGATTTGTTCGACAGTTTAAATGAGAAAAACGACAAGAATGTGGGCGTTAAAGTGGTAACACCCGAGAACAATGTGGACAATCTGCTAAATCAGCTCCATAAACCGGAAGCGATTGAAATGCAACTTGTTTGCGATGAAGAAATTCCCAGTTCATGGGAGGATGTTGCCAATTACAACAACACACTGCCACAATTGAACGTTTATCAAGAGGAAAACACTTTAACAACGCTACAAACGCTTTTGAATGTGCCAATAATGCAAGATGAAATGGCCAAAACGAAAAGTGCAAATTGTTGCACGATTAACACGAATACAAACAAGAAAGAATGCTCAAGTGTGAATTTGTTGAGTGTTTTAAAGAATGTCGGTGACAGTGGTGTGAATTGTATTGAAAAGGGGGACGAATGTTGTGTGGTGGTGTGTCTAAAGACACTTGACCAGATCAAGCAAATGATCAGTTTGGCTAATAGTTGTTCTGGCTTGCAAAATTTACAATTTGGCTGTGTTAATGCCAAAGAGTGCCAATGAAATGCTTGCTGAAAAACTAACTATACATTTTGTCGTGCCATAAATGCTTTCTTTAATACAGGGTCATTTTTTATTTGGGATTGAAATGTTGCAAGTAGATGCAAAAAACAATCTTCTAGTCAGTTTTGTAAGTGTCTTTTTAATCCAATTCTATGTGCCTTAATTCAAAATTAAACTTGATACATAGTACTTATTATCCAATAAAAAGAATGTGTATTTTGCTAGTCAATAATTATATTTTGTTATGTTTTAATAAATTATTCTTAAAGCAGAACCAGTAATAAATGTCTGTTGTTTCTTTATTCATTGAGAAATTAAACATCATCACTCAACCTTAAATAATTAATAATATATAGAAAACATGTGAGCAAAAATAGCAACAAAGAACGTGAATTCAATAGAAAAAATGGGAATTACTTACAAAAAAACTCAAAATAGAACTTTATAATCTATCCGACTAAAAAATTTAATAACCCTTGTAAAGTTTTTTCATTGGCTTTGTTAAAAGGTGTGTATACATTTATTTTTATGTAATAACATTTAAAATTCTATTGCAATTCGTTATTATTTGATTATAAATAACTACAAAATGTGTTTTATAAGAAAAATGAACTAGTCTATTACATACATATTATAAAAAAATCGACAATAATTAATTGACCAATGAAAAAAATAGTTCTTTCTTATTTTTCTTTTACAATATATATATTCTAGTATCACTTTTCAAATGGTTTTTTTAACTGGCTCTTTTTCACAAAATCGGCCAGTTCATTTATTTATACATAAGAATTTCCTTCATATACTCGTACATAATACCTAATGAATAACACCTAAACTAAAAAATAGTCTTTTAACATTATATCTTCGTTATGAAAAAATATTCAGGACATTTTTCAATGTGTCTTTCAAGATTGCCTGTTTAAAAAAACAACTAAAAATACATTATAAATCTTGGATTGTGCCGATAAAAAACGATCTTAACACAACTAGGATAATAAAATACAAGAACAATAACGATCTCTTCAAGCAAAGCAGCAGAACATGTCTTAAAAAGCAATTTCCACCTCATTTATTCTTAACTCATCTAATAATTTCATCTTATCCCTATCAAATTTTGTATCCAGTTGCAAATCAGTACAAAAAAAACACCGTATCATTAAATATACATCACAATATATGTAGACACTGAAAATTTGCATTATATTTTTTCTTGAATTATTTTAGAAAAAATGATTCCGATCGAGCCAACATTAAAAAAGCTCTTAGATTACTAATAACATTATAAGTACACACAAGTTTTTTTTTAAAATATATGTATTTTTATAGTAGTACGTTGTGTATATTTAGTTGAAGCAAAAAAAGAAACCATTATTGCAACAAAATTCCACACTTTTTTCCAGCTGCCCTTTTAAAAACTGCATTAATAATATTTAAAAAAAATATATATGGAAAACGATTATTGGTGTGCTTGCGTTATTTTAGTAAATACATAATTAATTACGACTATTATACTTTCATCATGAGAAGAAAACTGAACATACACAAAAATTAATTTGATGGAACTTTTCAACAGATCCAATTCAGATCCCCACATTTTCCTGCAACAAAAAAACTGTCAAACTCTCTGAATGATACGAAGGCGCAGAACGGCCACTAGTAGACTTCTTTTTTAAATTCATACATTTTTCTATGAATTCATACAAAAAAGTGTGAATTCGCAGAAAAAAGTATGAATTTACACAAAAATGTATGAATTCACAGAAAAAAGTGCGAATTCACAGGAAAAAGTGTGAAAAGAAAAAAGTATGAATTCTAAGAAAAAAGTGGTGAATTCACAGGAAAAAGTATGAATTTACACAAAAATGGATGAATTCACAGAAAAAAGTGCGAATTCATAGGAAAAAGTGTGAAAAGAAAAAAGTATGAATTTACAGAAAAGTGTGAATTCCCAGAAAAAAGTATGAATTCATAGAAAAATGTATGAATTTAAAAAAGAAGTCTACTAGTGGCCGTTCTACACCTTCGTAGAATAAATCTTGTCCGTTGCTTACGTTTATTATTCCTTGTTCACAGAAGTATCCATTGGACTAGCCGGTTGCGGTGCCGGAATGGCTGGCTTAATAAATCGCTCACTAGGACGACGATGCGGTGGTGCCGGTGGACTGCTCGATCCAATCGGATGCAATGCCACTGACACACATGCCGGATTCACTAATTGGCCACACGAATGACACCTTGGCGGCCCAACAACCAACGAGTCGCGTGGCGACAATGCCTGCATTGACGACAAACCGGGACTCAGTGGGCGACTTTGATTTGGCGACGGATTGTACGGCACCGGCGACACAGTGTGCTGCCTTATGCCCAACACTTGCTCGTTGTAGTGCCGCTCCTCTTCCATCTCCAGCGAGCTCTCACTTTCCGACAAATGGCGACATAACGCTTCACGTCTCTCCACTTCCAATTGTAATTTGCGTTGCAATCGTAAATTCTCCTCTTTTATGTTCCGCTCTTCTTGGACGTAACGTTGCATTTTCTGTGTGTGCTCCTGTTGGCTAATTGCCAATGTTTGTCGTAATCTGGCCACTTCGGAGCGTAATGTTTGTATATGTGCACTTAAATTGGTCGCCGTGTCACCGTTGCTGATCTCCCTTGGACTGGCCGGATCGCTGACTGGCTGATCCAGTTTGATTTGCAACATCCGCTTCTCCGTCTCCAATTTGTCCATACGTTTCCATAGTTTGTTGACCAGAGCCTCCTGTTCTTGTTCCAATGTGTTCTCCAATTCCACCTGGAAAGAAACATGTTAGAATAAAAGTGGAGAGAATGTGGGAGATTGTTTACTTTTTCGCGTCGTAATTGCTCCAAATTCGTTTGTTTGGCTAGAGTTTCCGCTTCAAGTTTCTCAATTTTCCGCATAAGACGGTTAACAAGGCACTCTTGTTCTTGTTCTAGGGTTTGTTCAAGACGACATTTCTCTTGTCTAAGCTGTGTTAATTTACGTGATAGATCGTTGGTGAGACATTCCTCTTCACGTTCGTAATGGTGAGCCAAAGACTCTTTCTCCTTTTTCAATGCCTGGATTTTCTTTAATAGCGTATTGGAAATGAATTCCTCCTCTTGTTCGGCCTTTGCTTGCTACAAAACAAACACACCAACATCCAAAGAGTTTAATATCAAACGGGATTCTTACAATGATAACAGATGCTTTCCGCAAATCACGATTCTCCTCTTGTAAAGCTTTCACACGCAATTTGTACGTTTCTAATTCGACTTTAAGCACACGATTCTGTTGCTGTAGACTCTCGATGCGTTTTTGGAGTTGTTCCCTTGTTATGGGACTGGGGGGCATCATTATTATTGGGCCCCCATCGATGCTACTCGAATCCGATTCACTTGCAGAATCCGCCATTTCGTATTCGATTTGAGAATATGTATGAACAACACTAAACACACACCCACACCACAAAAACAATAAATATTTTGCCCTAATTGATTTACTAGATTTTTTTCCACAAATTTAGAACATCATCAGGAGTATGGAGAGCGATTGAAAAAATGCTGGATATTTAATAGACAATTGATGGTAATTTGGGGAGAGTTGAGTAATTTTGCTTCTTATTTTAGATTCTAGGCGAAAGACGCTTCACAAATTAATAAAAATTAAAGAAATTTACTTAAACATGAGGACAGATGACAAGTTTTTTTGGGATCATTTGGTGACAGCGGTAAGCACGAAGCAGTTTTTCGAATGCGGTTCGGTTGTCAAGTAAAAATGACAGACTTTCGACCAAATTAACGGTAAGTGACGTCATCAAATAATATTTACCATTTTTTTCGCATAAATTAGCTAATTATTGATCAAATTGATTGGAAAGAACATTACAATTAATTCAAAAAATGTTTTTATTAAAGAATAATTGTAATTTTTATGGTGCATCGGTAACCGTCATTATACAGGGTGTTCAATGATCTAGAGGATTTCAAATAATACTCAAATATTTATTAATCTTCATTTATTAGTAGTATCTAGTAATAATTGTTAATATATATGAGTATGTTCAGTCTATAAAACGCAATTTATGAAAATATACGCATTTCATTGCATTAGAATAAATGATTGTTTTGGTTAAAACGCATAACAAATATTAAAAATCAATTTAAATCAGTCAACAGATCCATAAAAAACCCACAAACAAGGAAATCGAAATCATTTAGGTCTTATTTTTTCGTATGTTACATTCTGAAATTTATTTTTAAGAGTATGCTTCTTTACGAAATGGAACTGTTCCAATGCAAACTCATAAAATTCGTTCTCCATCTGCCATACAGGACTCTCTTGAATTTTCTTAACAGTCTCTAAAGAGGGCTTGTCTTTTTGTACAGTCTTTCGTAAGTGCGATTTATTACTCGTCATATAATGGTCCACAGCCCCTTTGAACATCCTTGGCAACAATTCTTCTAATATCACCACAAAGTCATCCAACTCTTCTGTTACTCCAACGAGAAAATAATTGTTGATTAAATTCTTTTTCGCTTCCATTAAAGCCCATTTGTTGCCTGGTTTCCAGCAGTTTGCTGAATGACCACAAAAGAACGGGATCTGAAGCCACATGTTGTTTGGATCACATTCGGACAAGTTCTGTTCCACACACTGATCAAACGACTGTAAAACATATTAACAATATTAAAAAGAATTGTTTGAATTCGATTCAGATACCATTGTGTTGCCGTGCTTCCTTCGCACCAAATACGGCCGGTAATTGTCTCCGTATCTGACAAAGTAGTAATAAGAAACGAATCTGTCCAAAGGTCTACGAATAAGATTAATGTACATTGGTTTAATAGGAGCACCAAATCTGCAATTACGACAGAATTTAGGATTAAATGAATTGATCGGTCGATGAAAGATTATACTTTGCAAAGTCCACAAAAGCGAAATGGCCATGATACAAAGCCGGTTTCATGATCGACCAATTAGTAACATTTGTAACGAATTTATACTGATTGTTAAAGGATAGTACATGACTGTTGGCAGTTACATTCACGTGAAGGACATGAAATTTATTGCGTTTGCATAAATCGTATGCAACACCCACAAAGCTTGTGGACCCTGTTTTAGGTACTCGATTGTAAATCAGTACTAAGTTGTCGTCATCAACTTTGTTGTATGGAAAGTCTTTTTCCAGATGTTCATGGTGTCTTAATTGTTGTTCTAAAAATAGAGATTGTTAGATAAGAAGGATTGGGTGGTGGTTACTTTACCTAATACGCGTTGCTTTTCATATAGTCTAGTTAAGTTATTTTCGTAGAATATTATGATTAAACAAATTATTATTAAAGTAATTAAGTACCCGAGTTTTGGGCTTAACATATTTTAATTTCGGCATTAAATTACATCTTCTAATGAACAGGGTTTTTTTAGGAGATGGAAATAAGTTATGGAGATGCAATTAATCATTTAAGATAACATTATTTACACAAATCTACGGATTTTTAACACTTCTTCCTTTAAAGTTTATTTCCTTTAAAACCATAACCGCACTTTTACTGAAATGGAGCACGATTACCAACCGCTAGAAAATTAAATTACTAACTCTGTGTGACACTTTTATTTAAAATTTATTTAAATATTCAATATAAACTAATGAACATGATGAAAAGACATTTAATTACATTTTTCTATTTAAGTTATCTCTATTTTATATTGCTTTCTTAAACATATTTTTACTTTGTTGTTTTATTATGTAGGTATAACAGCTGTTCTATGTATTGGGTTTGAAAACTTGCCAATAGATGGAGAAGACTATCTTAAATCTTAATAATTTTGCAATAATAAATTCAAATTTACCAAATTGTTATTAATTTTCAGGACATGCAAATAAATAGACTATAAAGTTATATTGACTGAGAATATTACAATCCAATGACCGTATTAGTACCATCTCTTAATTATGCATTTGTTTGCCTAACCACATGCACATTCCAAATTAGCCCTAAACTTTTCAGAGCTTGCATAAAAAACATCTATCTCTAATAATTCGTAAAAAATGGCTGCAACAAACACTTTATCACTTGATCAAAGATATTTACTCCCATATGTAATGTATTTCACTAAAATGCATATGATATACATTAACAAATACGAAGTGGAAATATCAGAGGTAAGTGGACAAAAATTTCAATTTCAAAATCAAAAATTCACCAATTTTCAGCCAAGAGACAATTTTTACTTAATGCAATCTAATAAGGATATTTCCTCTGAATTGGATCCTGGGTAAGTTGTTTTTTATTAATATATCGCCGATTTGGAACTGAAAGAGATGGGAATTTCTTTAAGTGGGCTCACAATGTTGAACAGCCACATTGAATTCATACGAACAAGCGAACAACACTTGAATATTCTCGAAGAATGGAGACGTTTATTTCGCATTGGCATTAAAATGGACAACCCCGTTTCTGACTTCGATACTGACATTACCACCATGAAGCTGTTCTTCAACAAGAAACTAGTAGAGTGCAAAAAGATCGTCTCTAAGGCCCAAAATTTTTTCTGCTTTTACTGCAGTTACATCTCCACAATCGACAATTCAAAGACTTACACCACAATGCCCTATTTGTACCTGAAATCGATTATCATTTTCAAGGAAATGTGGCGAAAATTCTTTATGAGAGCATTGCTGGACTACACAATCATGTACCGAATTTTCATCGTCTTGGATAAGGATAAGCAATTTCTTCAATTCAACAAGAACGAAAGACGAGCATTAATTGCCTGTTTCCGACAAGACTATTCTCTAAATCATTTATTGAACATGTGCGATTGGCGCACTTTTGTAAACGAGAAAGACTTCTTTTTAGCTGAAATCTTTAACAATGTGGTACGAGATATTTCGGCAGACGGAAATTTAATCAAAATCCAGAGGAACTTTGCCCAGTACATCGCAACCGAAGATAAACTGTTCCTCAAGAAAATGACCAAAGATGATATTAATAAATCCAAAAGGAAAAGGACCTTTCCTGTTAATCTATTGGAATAAATTTATACAGTATCAATACAATTTATAATTTTTTTATAAAATCTACACACAATTTGTTCTTTATGTTCGTTTAAAAGCATTATAACTGTTGTTTTTTTATTAATAAATTATATTTTGATTTACCCAAAGAAAGTTTAATTAAAGAAAAGGGAATCGAAACAAATCGGACTTGAATAAAAATTTTATTTCGCTTTTAGTAACAAAAATCTCTCATTTAATTCTTCGTTATTATCATCGTTCTTTTCTTTACTTAACAATTTTTTCACTTTCTGAAATACATTTTTGTAACGACTTTTACTTAAAATCGAACCAAACAATTTGTCTAAATCGCTCTTCTCGTCTCTCTTCTCTTCCAGCAGCTCTTCCGGGTCTCCTACATCGAACGGGATCAAATGGCCACTTAAAATACCGTTGATGGGATGTTTAACGCCACGCAACTGCAAACGGAGAGGCTGCTCTTCCAAATTCCTGCACCAAAACCAGTACGAATAAGTGTCGAGTACATTATGAGACGTTTCGGTACAGGAACGTTTTAATGTTCGTGTTGAGGTGCGTTGTAAGCCATTTCGACTGAACACCGACGAATTCGAATTGGAGAAATGATCAGAAAAATCGCAAATCTACAAAGTAAAAAAAGTTAAGCAAGAAAACATAAAAAGAATGCGTTATACTTACTGATTTGTCCATAATTTACACTGGGGATGTTTACAATGTCAAAGAACTAACAGATTTGACCCAAAACCGCCCAATGGCTCGTATTAAATCTGTTAATGTGTCCCAAAACGACCACCAATTGGACGTAACTAAATCTCATTACTGCGAAAATCCTCTTATTGACCAGTTTTTCATCCGTTTTCAGCTAACATAATAATTACCAAGAGATTATATTAATAACTTAACCGTAATCGTTTAATACTTATATAATTGCAATTTTCTATGTGCATGAATTCAAATGAATGTTTATGATTTCCTCTGTATTGACATAAATTAACAATCAAATTAGCATTTCTAACAGTATGTTAAATATTGAAATGTTCAAGTGGAAATGTTTCACTTGGCAATTCGATTTGATTTAGTTTTTCTTTATATAATTCCACCATTTGCCATAATTGAATGCATTTTAATTTGATTATCTAATACTAAATAAACATTTAAACTATTTACCACGGTGCATGATAAAAAGACGCAATCAATAAATGAATTAATTGAAATTTCATTTGGAACGCTGCTTAATAGACTGTAACAGCGGATTTAGATTTATTGAAATAAATTGTTTGATTACGTTTTAACTAGTTTTTCCATCGAGTTTTATGGATACGCAGAAATTATGGGAACAAGTTTGTCTTCAGGAATTTCCTTGGGATCTTCAATCGTGGATTAAGAGGGTCGCTTTTAAAAATCGTACTTTTGCAACGTTGCACGACGAGTTGATGATAATGTCCGTCTTAAGTGACCGAATAAACCAACATTCGTGCCGGCCCCTGAATGACAAACCCATTTTTAAATACATGTTTATGTTTTGTGTAAAAACAAGTCCCAATTTCCAATCAGTTTGAAGTCTTCATTGGAGCACTAATTGCTTGTGAATGACACAGCATCGAGACCGCATGCTGATTTTGTAATGTAAATCAATGTTATACACATCGTTAAATCGAACTCATATGCGTATAATAAGTATTAAAAAATATCATTCCAACTTGGTGAGTATAGCCGACGAAATGGTAAAACATTATCATTTAATATTTTGTATTCAGTTATTTTATTACCATCCAATTCATTTAAGTTTCAAACGGAAAAAAAATTAAAAGCATACTCGGATTCTTGGATTCTCTTAGTCTCTTTTCTCAAATTGTATCATAGATGAATAAATTATGCTCGGAAGAGAAGTTAATCGTAATAACCCATAATTATAAGTTTTCAATCAAGTTGTTAATTTGATTTCACGAGAGAAGCGCGTTTTTATTACTTATAATGTTTAATTGCGTTATAGATTTTTATAGTCTTTAATAATGTATCTCTGGCTTAATTAGTGAGCGACTTTTATATTTCGTTTCTGATATTGTTTTTCAGGAAGATAATGTAACAATTTTAATTAGCACCACAACAAAATGGAAACAAACAGCAAATTTGCATATGTAATGGCTTTTTCTAATTCACCCAAAACGCTATAAAAACGTTTGTGTCTAATTATTCGCTTTTTCAGTGCGTTTTGTTCTAAAGTCAATTTAATGAGTGTTTCAAAAGGTGGATACAAATTTGTTAAACACAGGTGTCTTTTATAATGCTAATTAGGACATGACTCCCATTTAACAAATTCTTTTATTTTCGACACGTTTGATTTATTTCAAATTCGAAATAAGTTTTATAATTTGTCCGGCCATTAAGGAAATAGAAAAAATGTAAGGGTGAATAAATTCACTTAAATAATATTTTCAGTCGTTTAATTACGAATGTTTGTTGTTAAATATTTTGTTGGGTGTAGTAATTAACAAGTTTTTTCAAGAATGATATAATAAATTTCATGTTGTAGAAATGGTAACGAAGTAAAGGAGTTCTCACATTTTTTTCGAAAAAAATGAGTCTCGACTCTATTTCTTAGAGTTCGTTTAATCCCATTATAATTATTTAATTATCATTTTACAGGGAATTTCATTTGTTTAATCGCTGTATAAAATCTTATGTATAAATATTTATTAGACAATTTACATTCTTACTATAATAAACTCTTAGTGTAAAGTTTGCACTAAGAATGGAGAATTGGTGGAAGGAAAACTAATTAAAAATGATTAAACAATTTATTTTGATCAACAAATCAATAGTCAAATTGTAACAAATAAAAATAGAACTTCTTTGTCAAAATATAACAACAATAACAAATTATTTACAATCATCTTGAAACTGTCGGTCTATAAAAAATCCCCGCATTATGCGACGAACTCACGAAATTCCTTTTTTCCTTAGCCGAAATTCCGAGGTCCTCATGGAACGGTGCCAAATGTCCAGCCACAAAGCTTCCCTCAACTTGATTTCCTCGCACCCGGAATGATTGAGCCCCATTTTCCAGTATCAATCGGAAATTGTTATAAGCTTTGGACACCTTTCGATCTATCAGAATTTCGTTTTCCAATTTCCGTTTAGGGGAGGAACTTCTTGGTGGTCTTGAAATGGAGAATTTGCTGCCACAATCAGCGTATGTTGCCATTGTAAAATACGATTTGACTATTCGTTTAAGAAGCAAATGTTAATCGGGGTACTTCGTAGCAAGAAGTGATAATGAAAGTAATGAAGGGTCGTATTTTATCCCTGTTTGTTCACCACAGGGGGTAAATAGGGGTTAAATCAAATGTTCTGATTGGTTGTCGGTAAAAGGGTTGTTAAAACATGAAAAATATTTTAATGAAATTAAATAACTTTTTACATTATTTTAATTGTTTAGAAGAGTTAATTAGAAATTTAAATGTAAATTAAGCAACTTTTCAATTTCTTTGTATTCATAAAAGTTATGACAGTAAATTTATAATTATTTGTGTGAAATCAGAAATTGCCATAAGATAAGAGTTATTTCCGCAAAAAAATCAACAATTTTGATAACAATTAGAGAAGCTACATATGTAAGTAAATATTTGAATTGTGTGCGTTTGGAATTTCTAATAAGAGAAAATAAAGACGTTTTATACAATTAAGGACGGGTTGATAATTGTGTTGAAATTACAAGAATGGACCGGCCAGAAGAGAGTGGAGCGATTAAAGAAGTTATTTGAGTTGAGTGCGCGGTTAAAGTGTGTACAATTTTTTCACAAAGTTATCGTTTTATTTAATTAATAATAATGAAAATTGTTGTAATATGGTTGGCATGTCGCTTTTTCCTCTTAGAAAATTATAAGGTACACATATTTTTATAATTGTTGGAGAAATGCTGTGTTTCAGCCACTGTGGGAACTTAATTCCGTATTTCAGGAACGCAAATAACCGGATTACAGTTTTAATCCGTTTTTAAGGAAGTTTCAGGAACACAGCGGGAGATTTTCCTCAAAACTCCTTGACATTTTCCAGAAAACTGATTAGACATTAAGTCTAGTCAGGTAATTAAATCTAGAAAAAGGAATAAAATCAAAAACACAACACCAAGTAGTAAATATTTTATTATTAATACAAGCATAAATTATTAAAAATTATACACACAATAACAATAAAAAGACAAACCGAAAAAATAAACATATTCAAATGCAGTTACAAAAAAAATCGTTTAATAAAATTTTATGTCGATATAAAACTTAAATATTTACTTATAAAACCGGCCGCCATATATTCAAATTTAAAACAATTTATTAAATAGGTAAAATTTTTATGGGGAGACTTAACAAACAGCCAATCCTTTTTTATACACACATTTTCATTTGAGTATGCCTTAAAAATTTCGTTAGACAATTTTCATAAATAACGAAAATTATGCACACTGCGTGTGTGTATTTTTGCAAAAGAGAAATGTGGGCGTAAACGGATTCATTTAGAAAAAGGGACGAATTTTACGGCGATTCCCATTTAAAAAAAATCCAAACAACAATATGTAAATTTAAAAGTTGACAATGTTGCATTATAAATACATGAAGAATATATTATCAGCATAATGGAATCAGCTCCTGTAAGAATTAAATGGTGAAAAGGATTTGACAGTCATACTACAACAAAAAGTCAATTATTTTTTATTAGTAGCAATTGTAATTATCTATCTAGCATCTATATAGTTTGAAAGAGTAGTTTTAGGAAGTGGCACACTGATTTCTTCAAAACACCGTCAAAAATCCATTCGTTGTTTTGGTAAAGTGAATTTTTGGCAAGGTGATGCAGTTTTGTTGTTTTTTCATGAGAACTGCATGCCTGAAAGTTTGCTCAGTCGCGAAAACATGCAAGAAAGACGCACTTTGCCGCTTTATTCTCATGTTAGACACAAATATAATTTGGTAATTATGATTGGAAATTGTATTGTAGCTGCCGGCTTGAGTATGACAGTGATTCTGCCATTATAAGTCATTATGGTTGATTACTCGTTTACACACTTTAGTTTGCGATCCATTTGGAGATAGTCGATGGCAGTGGCGTAACTTGCGATGGGAAAGGATGAAGACATAAAAGCTTCGTTAGATTTTTTTTTGAAGAAAGTGTGAAAACTGTCACGTTTTTTGAATATGGAAAAAAGTTCAGCAGTAAATACCACAAAAATTTTTTTAAAATTAATTTGTGGTTTTTTTTAACGCGTCCACGTCACTGTCCGACAAAATGCATCTTTTAATGATTGTGTACAGGGATTACAATCAATGTATGTGTTCTTTTAGATAAATGGCACGATTTTCCTCTATGTAATGTTTAAAGTAAATTTATTAAAATGTAAAGAAGTTCCTTTGTACTTTGTGCATATTTTAAATGATTGTTTAATTAAAATTGAATAAAAATGTAGGCAATTAGAAAATTCTTCATATACGCAATTATAACTTGTTTTAAGGCGATTTGCTAATGAATCAACTTGAATAAATGGAAAAATTATAAGGCAAACATTCTTCCGTTTGGGGTGCACACAGAAAATGAATAAATTTCACAAAACACCTGTTCAAAGGATTATTTATTTTAAGAATTCGATTACAACTTAATAGTTTGCCATAAAATAAAATTGTCTGATTCTCAAGCCAAACAAACCTTGTCCTTCTTTATTATTAATTAGTGTGTATAACTTCCAATTTGTATAGAATGGGAATTTTTTTAGGTCGATTTATAATTTGTCCAAGTTATTAGGTTTACGTTTATGACTTAATACCCGACCGATATTTAATAAGTTTGTAAAAAGAGGATGGACATTTAAGAAATATACTGCTTATTAAATGTTTATTGACATACCTACGAGTATTAGTGCAAGTAGAAAAAAAATACAAACGTAAACCGATAAAATTAAATTACTTTCCAGTTAGGGGCAAAAAGGTTTATTATTAATATTAATTAAAAAATTGCATATCTGAAAAATAAGATAAACTTGCATGTGTTTGTATATTGTATAACATTTGTGCGTGCAATATTTATGTGATTTTTAATGTTAATCATATCATTTATAAACAAACATTAACAATTTAAATAATATAGTCATTAGACGAGAAGAGGCGATGGCTAAACATTAAGATCCTTCTTGTATATGCATGCAAACCCGGGGAGAAGAGAAAGAGAGAATTTTCCAATTGTCATTTAGGGCGACATTAAGTATTCAACTTGCATTGTTTATGGCACTTTTCAATAATATCACAATATATTAGTGGAATGGACAGTTTCACTGCATGTAGACTCGCTTTCATACGTACATAATATGAATATTACCCATCATATAAACTAATATACACAATGATTATGTGGCAAAATAATGACACTTTTATGGTGTACACTTTGAATGGGTGTAAATATTAAGTTGAGCGGCATTCATAAGAGATTTCTTCTTAAATAACTATTTATATTACGAATTAAGTATGTTTAATCTATTGGAATTTTGTTGCGAATTTATACAATTTTTTTGCAATAATGCAGCAGAAACGCACAAATTATGCGTTAGTCATAAACAGCAGTGTTTATATTGATGGTCCGGTTGTTTATACCAATGGAAAACAGAGAAATACCGCACAAAATTTATAATTTGTTTATTTGTCTCATCATTGTTAAACGCCCATTGTCGAATTTTTCAACAAGCATATTAGAAAGTTACTGTCTAACAACTACCGTATATACAATTTCTAATCATTTGTTAGAACAACAATAATGTGCTAATCAGTTGGTGGAGATAAAAGAGCCAACGAATGATCAGACAATTAAACAATTCCACGTGAATACAATAATAAGGTGGTAATTAAAGTAAGCAATATTAAATAGAAGGGTGCATCGTTATTCATCGACAATACACTACAGTCGCCGCTAATTGCCAATACTCGTTTTAATTGTGCCCCATAGACTCCCACCGAGTGACTCAATAAAGCCGACGACTTGAACAACAAAAAAAAACACAAACACAACAACAACAACAACAAACGTATTCATTTTTCCCTTCTTCATCCGTGATACGATATTATAAAATATATTAAATCGTTTTTTGTAAAATGCAAACGCGCATTCTTGCCCCTGAAATTTATTACAATCTCACCCCGACCAATTTTGGAAAACTATTTGTGTATTTTAATATACAGGGTTCAACAAAATGCTTTTCATTCGTCAGATATTGAAAAAACGAAATAGGTACATATTTTGTCTAGTTTATTAAGAAAAGTGTTTTCGACTTCGTTTTCAATTTGGCCTGATACACCCTGTATAAAAATGGTAGTCTTAAGAGAAAAATTATGCACCAACGTTCCATTGGTATTTTAATAGACGGATACCTATTTAAGAGTTTAATTAATGTTGTTACAGGATAAACTAAACATCAGTGGGAGGAGCGAGTGGTGATTGAGGCTCGAATATGTTGGAGGAAAACAATTCTCTAGACAAGGATTTCCATCTGGTCCCCATCATCATATTAATTAACTAACAACATTAAGGTATGACTATTAATAATAATCCTATATAGACAATGTTTTATATTTGCAATTAAATGCAATGTGTTGGTGAAAAAAAATGTCGCGCGATAAGGGCATAATGCAGTCCAATTTTATATAACTGTCATTAAAAATTTAATTAGTCTAATAGGTTCTTATTTTTAAGTTAGTTTATTAACAATAATAATTAAATGCAGTGGTTTTTTGGCTGTAGATAACGTTATTCTAGTGCATTTTTTTAAATGAAATTAATAGCTTGGTATTATCACTATAATGGGTAAATTTTCATATGCTGGTAGGAAATAATTATTGTATGGGTTGAAACAGTTCGATTAAGTCACACTGAATCGAAAAAAAAATAGTTTTTTTAATATCCTGACTGGACAACGTTGGATTAATCTATCACTTATAACTTGAGTTTCTGGCCAAGGAACGACCAACTTTTGGCATTTTTTGGGGCTTTATAAATTTTGTTGTCAATTGAGATTTTTTGAGAAATTTTGAGATAATCAAAAAAGTTGTGTAAAAATTGCACCGACTGAAAATCCGTTGCTAATTAATAAAGAGAACAGAACTAAAAGGGCAGAGAGCAGATTCTTTCACCTACAAACAATAAAGTCGATTACATACAGCACAGCACACGCCAATAAATCACAGTAAATCAGTATAAAAAGAATCGTGTGTAAATCAAATTGGTGGCGGTTTGTTTACCCATCGTGGACATGTTTATTGGTTTTAGATGAGTTATGAGGCACGTCGTCTCTAAAAAGTTTAAACTTTGTTATATTTTTATTGCAACAAAGTCTTGACAGCCGCAAGCTCTTCTAGAGAGAGTCTCACTGGTCATATTCATTAACTCCCATAATATTTATGAGACGGATATACATTACCAACTAATTAAAATTAATTAACTTTTTTTCTCTTAACTCAATGGTGAATAAAAGACGAGAAGAAAAAAGCAGATTGTGTGCTCTATTTATGGCAGATTAATTTGTACTAATGTCAAAATTGATTTTTACGTTAATTGTATATTATTTTCAGATTGGGGATTGTTAATGAATTTCAAATTAAACTTCTATGTGTTTCTAGTATGTAAAGTAAGAGTCTAAGGAGCTAGATTGCCTTATTATAAGCTTAGAGAGTTATATACATGAAAAAATAGGCTACTAATCAAAACTAATTATAATAAATTGTTTTGAAATGGACTATAATGGAATTTAATGATTCTGTACGTATTAAGAGAACTTTCCATTACAAACGTATACACATACCCATAATCATTTCTTTATTTACTAGTGCTTAGTTAGATATTGTGCTGTTTAAATAATATATCCATGTACATATGTAAAAAGTTCATTAGTAATTTACATTCCACTGTAATTAATAAAACAGTAGGTTTTCATTGCGCAAAATAAAGACATAACAGTGGTTTTATGCCGTTATACACAATTATAATTTATTATTTTGAAAAATTTCTACAATGTATATAGTTGACTAATTTAAATATACAAATCGAACCATTGAGAATTAATGATCTATATACAACAACTTGACATCTAACAATTACAAATTATCGTTAAATTAAGTTTGATTTTCTGTAAATTGTACATTAGTTTGTTGTCATGTTATCGTTTCGTAATTACGTTATAAATAATTAGTTAAAGCGAGTTTTTACATATGGTCCTTAAAAGGGTTTTATGAAATTTCAAATTCCCCTCATCAAAATGAGATAAATCATTTAAAATTTAATTTGAAAGAGAAAAGACAACATATATATGTATATACAAAACGTTAACGATGTTGTTATGTTAATTTAGAAATTTTACACTACTACCCTACCTCCAGAAAAACACTTCCAACTGGTTATAAATATGTGTTTGTAATACAAATATTATTTACCGCTTTAGAATCTGTCTGTTTACAAATTTGTTTTAATGTTGACAGTAAATTGTAATGGTCAACAATGAATTTATAGTTTTGAAAGTCAAATGGAAGAGATATACTATATTGTTTATTAGTTGCTGGCGCCAAACGTTTAGATTTTATGTAAATTCTCCATCCATATAAAAATATTCATAAATTATATTACCTATATTACTTTTTCGTATCCCCTTTTCAAGTTTTCTAATTAGTATTTACTTGAATAATGAAATCACTATAAGCATTTGGTCCAGCAGAAGTTCCTTCTCTGTTATCCTTATAATAATACGAAGGCGTTGAACGGCCACTAGTAGACTTCTTTTTTAAATTCATACATATTTCTATGAATTCATTCAATAAAGTATGAATTCACAGAAAAAAAGTATGTATTCACAGAAAAAAGTGTGAATTCACAGAAAAAAAGTATGAATTCACAGAAAAAAGTATGAATTCACAGAAAAAAGTGTGAATTTACAGAAAAAAGTATGAATTCACACAAAAAAAGTATGAATTCACAGAAAAAAGTGTGAATTCACCCAAAAAAGTATGAATTCACACAAAAAAGTATGAATTAACAGAAAAAAGTGTGAATTCACCCAAAAAAGTATGAATTCACACAAAAAATGTATGAATTCACAGAAAAAAGTGTGAATTCACAGAAAAAAGTATGAATTCACACAAAAAAAGTATGAATTCACACAAAAAAGGGTGAATTCATACTTTTTTCTTTTCACACTTTTTCCTGTGAATTCACACATTTTTGTGTAAATTCATACTCTTTTCTGTCAGTTTATATATTTTTCTGTGAATTTACACTTTATTGTATGAATTCATAGGAAAATGTATGAATTTAAAAAAGAAGTCTACTAGTGGCCGTTGTACTCCTTCGAATAATAATTATTCTTCACTTTGAATGCAAGAAAGTATTTGGTCCATCAGCACATATTTTGTATTACAAAGTCATAATCGAATTTAAAAAATGATAAGTAATTTTAAAAAGTTTTGGTTGTGTGGTGGGTCTGTTATGTAGTACACGTCTCATGTTAATATTAATTGAAAGTGCCAATCATATAGTAATGAAGTAGACTTTAAAAGTAGCCACACAGACAACAGCCAACAAGAATTTATAAATTACTAGTGGGCTCCCGTTTTCATACAGCATCCACACACATCGGATGCACATCTCTTAAGTCCATCCGTTTCTTGTTGTACCTACATGTGAAACCATTCCAATAGTGTGTATTAATAGCTTGTCAATCAGCTTATAAAAATTTATGGATACCATAATTATGTTAAGATATTTGTTTCAGAAGAAATAAATGGAATACAATGGAGCATTTTTAGAATCACTGGTTTAATTTATGATGGAACTGTTTATGGACGAAACGGATTAAATTGTATTGCTAGTTTAATTGTTGATTTGCGGGCATTTTTTCCAATTGAGTGCATGTAAAAATGTTGGTAAATGTATGGAGGGTTCCAGTGCGACCAAACAGTGCGCTTCGAATTCCGTTAAATACACACACATACACAAAGTGATTAATAATGCTGAAACTGAGTAATTAACTGTTGAAATAGAATTTAAAGTCATTATATACCCTTATTGTGTGGATATACGTGTGAGGTGTTATTTTGTACACCACATTAATCTGATTTACAAGCGCTTGTCTGTATGTCTAGCCAGCCAATAACTCATAAGCATCATCATTTAACAAAGTAACAAGTTGGCTATATATCCATCCTCTATATTAAAAAAGAAATTCGTCAACAAAAGGATAATTAACGAAACCAACAAATTTAATAACTTATAGAAGCGTTTTGTGTGTGTATACACAAAAGGGTCTTGTAACCATATAGAAAATGTGTAATAATATATCATATTATAGAAATGTGTGTTGAAGAATTGACAGTGATTCAAGTGGGCACTGACGTACGTCAGTCATTTGTCTACATAAAAACAAAGCTCCATCTACAATGCCGAAACAATTGCACTAATTTGAGGCGGTCTCATTTATCAAGTATTCAATGGGATAATGAAGTAAAAAGCTAACTAACCGACGACATGTTTATGAAAAGACAAAAAGAACACTATCCTATTATATTTATTACGAAAGATGTCAGACCGATTATCATAATGTAAAATTTATTGGCAATTTTTTCCAGTTGCTGTTAGACCCTTTTAAATACAGAGAATAATACTTTTTTCTTTTGTGTTTTCTTAATTTTATGAAGGGGCGAATGCAAATTAACAATTAAATTATTGTCCGGTAATATCTGTCACATCAACTGAAATGTTATACAAATAAAATGGATAAACAAAATTAAATTTTGTGTATGGTGCGCCCAGCACGAGTCAACTCTTTGTTATTCCAGGGCCGGTCCTCCCCAGTCACATAATTTCTGTAGTAAATTTGATTTTTATATCGGTTTATGGTTGAGGGCGGTTGTTTACCGTTTTTCCTATTCAATTCAATGTAATTTGTTAACAACATTTGGTGTTTTAAAAGCATAAGGTGTCCTCATTTTGCCAATAACCAAAGGGTTGGTAAAAAGAAAAGAGAAATTCATGGAAAACGCAATAAAACTAAATCGATGTTAAAAATAGTAATTTGTCACATATTTAAGTTATTTACCAAGAAAACAATACCCATAAATACACAACTATGCAACCGTTGTCCACATGTAATGTATTAAATGCCTATAATTATAATAGAGTTTAACGGCCACAACAAAGAACCACAAATTAAAATTAATTATTGAAAAATACCACCCTGTAAACTGGTTGGATTTTTTCTCTCTCATGGAACACATGCTTTCAATACAATGGCATACAATTTTTAAATGTAATTTACTAATTAGAGTTATTTGTTAAACGTCTACCTTTCCACTGACGATACCAATGGAGCTATAATAACGTTATTAATTATAAATATATACGCTATACAATCTATTTTATTATTATTTGTTGAAACCATTAAGTTTACTTTTGTTAGTATCCATCAGAGAGGCACACAGAGTGTAACTTTGCGTTCTTTTGTGATTGCACAGAGCGTTGATTTTAAAAAATGTTGCAATTTTTTCCAAATGCACATCTTATATCTTCGTGTCAGTTTTATTAGAGTGGATTTTATTGTTCTGTAGGTGTAAAAATATCGTTGGGCACTAGTGTGATGCCTGCTGTTTTTAGTTCCAGTCAATGTTTTCAAACATGGGATACTCTTTAAGTATCGAATCATGCTGGGACGACTTTAGTATCGTTTTATAAAGCGAACAAGCCAACATTTTCTACCTAGTCGTAAATTTGATCAAAATTCAATTTTTAAAATTTATTCCTAAATTTAATAACTGCTCTATATGATTGTACAAATTAAATTGGCCATAATTTATCGTTTTAAAGTGGAATAGGAGAGAGGGTGTCATTTTTCCATTAAATTTACGACACTATATAGGTCCAATCACTATTTCCAATTTCATTATAAATTCAAATTTGAAAAGACTGAAAGTGATCAATATTCATGTTGAAATAAATCATAAAACAGTTTTCGGTGTATCAATTTTATATGCATATCATATCTCCTTCGGTTGTGTTTCTTGTTAATAAAACTCTTAGCTTCTGTTTTTTCTTATTAATTATAATTACTCTTGAATGTTGCATGCATATCATATTGGAGAGTATAAAACCTAACCCGGCCCACTCTCTACTCTAATAAACGACAATATATTAAACCACATTTACGTTCTTAATTTACTTGGAAAGATAATAATCGTCAGATACAGTTTTTTCTGATTACACCTGTGTTCGTGTGTGCTGTGTGTGTGGACCACGTCTTTCGTCGTCCCATTACCATAATTCGATTTGATTATTTCTCTCATGTCAAAGATGATGTATGTGTTTGGTGCATGGGCCCCACTATACTTATAATTTGCACAACTATCGTCAATTTACATTTAGCCTAATTAAGTGGCTCTTTGGAGGAATTGTCGTTAAAGATGCAGAAAATTGCACTCGATTTGATAATAATCTTTAATTGGTAATGGGGACTGAATATGTTATACAGGGTGTAACAGTCTTAATTTTAAATATGTTTAACATGAAGATGAACCTGCCATTTCTTTGCCCGAATTGAGCGGTTGCACCCTGTAGAAGCATTAATAAAAGTGTATATGACATTTATTTGTCTCAATCAGACACATCTCACCTATAATTACAATATGATTAATTAAAATCGAAAAACAAAAAAGGCAATTTAAACGTGTTTTCCGTATTACTAATTTCACCTTGTATTATTATATCCAATTAAATAATAATAGCCAACCGAGCGTACTAATTAAGTGAAAAGCTGTTACATTTCATATTAAATAAAATATTTACAAGGTGTTTCGTATACAAAATTAATTCAATTAGTTATTTATATACTATGGGTAGAAAATGTACAAATCATTCAACTTTGCAACACTTTTCACCTGCTCTCTGGGGGTATACTCACATTAATGTAGGCATATCCTTTAGACTAGTTAGAATGTCTAGAAAGGCTGTTAATAAAAAATGTCAAATGAAGTTGTAAATTGAATGACCGTTTTTTATATGCAAACTAAACTACTTGGCGACATGATTTTTCGTTAGGATAAGTTAAGAGCTGTTGTCAGTTTGTATTTGATCGATTAGATCTAATTTAATTAATTATACGGTCTGTTATCTAAACATTTCACCAGTTTTTTGAGGGGACACATAAAAACTAGTGGCAAAAGAATGAGAAACTGTGTTTTTCGCATTGGATTATAAGATGTAATTAAAATTGGCCCATTTACTTTCATTTTAACGCGTTCCACACACTATAAGGAAGTAATTAAAAGCGAGTCATATATATTTTAAACGATTACAAGGCACATTTTTCAGCTAGCAACATATTTAAAAAAATTTTTAATTAATTAATTGGAAATGGAAGTAGAATCATGTGTGGCTATTATATAAAACGCACTCAAAACTTGTATTCTCTGCATTTTTTTTGATGGGCTTTTTTGTGTTGCTTGTTAGAAGAGGGAAAAAAACTAAATGAATATTGTTTGAAGCGAAAAAGATGTGTATCCCAGCCTTTTTTATACACCTGCACTAACTAGACCTTAATATATTTTTCATTATTTTATTAAATTAAAAAATATCCATCAAAAGGCAAACCGATTCTCTCTCTTCATCTCTTCTCATATATTTATGATTAATTTGATGAGAGAGGTAAGATACACACATACATTGATGAGTTGAACATTTTAAACGGGGCATTAATTTTAATTAGATAATTGCTCAAAGGCGATCTCCGAGAAGTGGAGGCAGGTATATATACACATTGTACATATATAAATATAATATAAAGTAAATGGCTGGATTCATTGTCTGACAGGCTGTGAAATATGTAGTAAGCTTGGAGCTTTTGCCTCATCTAAAATGCTGATCGTCATATGGTTTCACACAAAACGATTTAGAAGCTGAATCAAAGAGAGTCTGTTGGAAGATGAGAAACAATCAGTGTGTGGAGAGCGGCCAACATGCTAATTTGCTTTATTAATTTTAAAATTATACGGCATAATTGACAGTCAAGTGAATGAATGAATATTTAACATGCATTATAAAGTGCAGAAGATGGAAGGGTATAAATGAAGGAATTGCTTTTTTGGAAAAGCATTTGAGGAAAAAGAACAACAACAACAGCACACGTTTTTTGGCATAGTGTGTTTCGAAACGAGATAAATTATTAAATTATGCTTTTGTTAATTAACTGTTGGGCCCCATTTGAGAAATACCTGCCCATAAACTAATCTATAAATTAATCTAATTACAATCTATGATCGCCCAAAGTGGCTACACTCACTAATCGGCTAGAGAGGAATTGTGTATATGATGGGAGAATGAATGTGTGTAATAAAAGAACACAGACAACGGTAGCTTGTATATGAAATTTCCTCTACATTTAAATTGTATTTTAAATATAACATTAACTGAATATACAATTTATCGTATCAGGGTATCGTTGTCTGGCTAATTCAATTTGTATTATAAATGACAAGGACAGTAGTTGGTTGACGTGACTGTAATTATAGTATGCATGTAATTTAATTTCATCAGGGTCGGACTGGGCGGAGTCCACTGACAGACTGATTACAGGGCAGCGAAAATATACCACCAAGCTTATATGGTATGCCACATTATATTCTCTTTCGAGTTTTCGAAAGATGAGAATGAAGAAAAAAAACGGATCAGATGTAACGAGGCACTGATGGTTGATGTGGTACCACCGGTTCCATAGTGTTGTCTAAAGGTGGTACTTATTAAATTTTTTGACATTTTTAAATGGAGAAGGCGATTTCACATCCGCTAAACATTAAAATCGTGAATAATTAGCATAATGAAAAATTTTTAATCGTTAATGTACGTAATTGAAACATTAAAAATAAATTATTATTTCATACCGTATAATTACTAGGATAATAATAGGTACTTTGGTATTATGTTTTAGAAAAAAAATATATTCATTTTTAATATCGTTTTAATAAAATAATTAGTATTATTATGTAAATTCTCCACAACATTGCAAATAATGTTTGTTTAGAATTTTTGAGGATGTTATTCTACAATAGAATGCAAATATTTGCTAACTGACAGCATATTTGTGCTACTTTTTTAATTTGTTTATAATTGTTGGTCTGGTTGAATCAAAATTGAAATTTATATTAGGAATAAATAGTTTTTAAAATTGGACAATGAGTGAAAGTTAGAAGATTAAATTTTTGTTGTGAGTAATACCTGAAGTATTGCAGGTGAAGACATTCGTCTAGAAAATGACTCTTAACACAAGTTTTACACTTGTTTCCCGTGATTTTTCATGTCTTGGATGGATGTAAAAGTAGGTATGCCTAACACACCTACTACTGCTGTTCTGCTTCTATGAAATTACGTTCCTAATTAATACTAGTCGTTATCAAATGATGATCAGATTTCTTATATGTATATAGATATATGTAACATAAGCACTCAACTATAATTACAAGCATTTATGATTTTAATTATTCTTATCTTATGTATTAATAACATACATAGAGGTAATGAGAAAATGCTTTAATACATACCTGTGGTACGTGAAATTTTTCGTCCTGGACAGAATGATTGAAGCGAGTCTTCTATGGGGTGTAGGCAATAAAAATAAAACCAAACTATCGACCTTATAAAATATTTATTACATTAATTTTTCAATTTAAGTACATAGAATAGGACGGATTCGTTTCACATTTCAATAAATATTGCAAACTAATTTCAATTTTAGTTATTAGATCTGTTCATAAGTAGAAAATGTCAAAATACCTTTTTTCTTTTAATTATACATTATCATATTAATACTATCAACAATATCAATAGAATTATTTACAGAAATTTTTATATGGTACCAAACAGTTCTCTGGCATTAGTACTGTCTTTAACCACCGAAACTGTTTGTATATAAAATTAAACAAATTTTAAAAAAATACATTGAATTCGTTCAACTGATTAAATCACCATTTTGGCGTAACATTTCAAGCCTAAGTTCGTGTTCACGTGCCTTTAAACGTAACGAAGCTATACTAGAGCTGCGTCTATCGACGTCCGGGGGTGTAACTGGTGCGCTTGCATTTCCCTGTGTCGCACTGGCAGCGGCCGACGGCGAGAGGGGCGGCGGTGATGCGGTGAATTCCTGTTTGGGTCGTTGGGCGGCCGATATGTTGGCAAGCAGCGTTTGGAAGGAGCTGGCTGCCGACGGCGGATACAGACTGACGGAGGGCGAGAGGAGCGGCGCACCACGATGATAGGGGGGCGGTGAGGGCAGGTAGCCGGGGAGGACGTGGGGCGGATAGCGGAATGTGAGCGAGTCGAACGGTTTCCGCAGACCGAAGGGCAAATTGAAGGGGTTGGGTAGCGAGGGTGGCACGACGGACGGCGTTGGCCCAGCGCCGCTTGGATTGAGGTAGGGGTTGTAGGGGTGTCCCTGGGGGCCCACTTTCTCCTGTTTACGCCATTTTGCGCGCCGGTTTTGGAACCAGACCTGAAACAACAATCCAAAATTACAATTTTATTATATGGGAATGATTAATAACTGGAAAGTGAATTAGGGAACTATTAATTTTCATTTACAACTACTAATTTGAATAAAGTAATTAAATTTCTAACATGATTTAATAATTTTTCCTCTTGTTGCCTTTTTACTGCATCTGTTTAACGATGTGGTAGGTATATGCAATTAATATTTTTCTTTTTGTGTTTGTCTGCAATGTAATGAATCCTATACGATATGTGGTTGGAGATAAGGTGGAAAAAAAGTACGATTTTCTTAAGTTATGGACAAAAATTTCATGTTTGCTAATTTCCTAATTAACATTGCGGTAGTTTTTCAACAAAGGAATTACTGTCACGCATATACGTGCGTATATGTGTGTTAATGTTTAGATATAGAAAAAAAAACGTTTAACGCCCCGCTGCCCCGTATCCGGATATAATTAATCAAAAAATTCATGTAAATTTATTGATGTTTTTAAATGCGCGACTTTTAAAACGTGATAAACACGTGTCCGCAAAAAACTTTGCAACATTTTATATATGTGGAAATTAAAACCGAAGGGAAATTACAGGGATTAAATGTGTGGCGCTCCTAATTTCAATTCAGTTTTATATTTTCGTTGTTGTTGTTTTATATTTTCAATGTTCCAAGCACTTATTGAACGACTTAGGGTGTGGCAATTTAATCGACATCACTTTGCTTCGTATTAAAGGTTCCTTAAGAGTTATTTTGTACATATGAACATATAATTGCTCCATACAATATATAGAGTACCTAATACAAGTCACTCTTGAATGAACAATTCGCGTAGGTTATAATTTAATAATAAATAATGATACGTTGTGTAAACCCGCATAATATACACACTTTATATTAGGTTCACCTGGACATAATATTTTCATAATTTTCTTACTGTTTTGAAGATGGAAAAAAAACGTTTAATTAGCCACATGATAATTATCATAAATTATACATCAATTAAGTTTGTTTAAAAGAGGACATTAATTAAGTATATGCATTGAATAGGAGCTAAATAGTTTCATAAATGTATACATATTGTATAAGTACTGGGTGTACTTGGTACTGTACCGTGCAATTAGCAAGGAAATATGAAATTTTTGTTTGTAAAAAATTGTTTTTACACATGTATGGGATTCACTTTGCGCATTTTTATATTTTCCAGATAGAAAATTGTTTTCGCAAGAAATTATTATAAATATTAAAACATTACATTTTCTGGTATGCATGTCAACGACCAATATCTACACCAACGGCCACATCATATACGAAAAAACCATCTTCTATATAAGAAATATTTTTCTGAGAAGTAAGTATACATAGCGTGCATTGGATTCTTGTCCTGCTGTGTTTTTATACTTGTCTAACTTTTTAATAAAAATAAATAACGACATGATGGGCAAAAGGAGAGAGAGAGAGAGCGCGTCATCAACTGTGCGATTTTTGAACATATATTTGTCCAACGGTTTCAAAGATGAAGAAATGGAGAAAAAAGTGCACACAATATATATGTTACGAATTAATTAGTTAATAACGGCTTGCATGCCACATAAATAACAACGAATGGAATTGTAATAAACAAAGCAGTCAACTGATAATTCAGCCACACTAATCAAATTAATTTCAATTAAATAAGAAAATGCACCCAACAAGCCAATGTGTGTAGGTACGTTATTACATAAACACGCAATACATACCATATATAAGTAATAATGGAACTATGATATAATAATTACAGGCCTGTATAATGAAAGAGGTAAAGGTACTAGACATTAAAGTGTTTTTCGATCGTGTTGCAAAATTGTAATGTGTTAAAATTTTATTATAAAATCGAAGCGATGTAGAAGCTGATGTATTTCATTAATATTAAATTGTAATAAGTGGTATATAATGGGCCAGACATGTTATATACACACCAAACAACAAAATAAGGCAATAAATGGTAATATAGGCAATGGATAATTATATAGAGGCAAGTACCTATAGTACTATGGTACGAGTGCTTAACGCCAGCAGCGTGAGTGTGCACAATTCTCTCTTCTGTAGAGAGTAGCGAAGCAAAAAAGGAAGGAAACATTTATAAGTCATCTTAATCGAACCAACGATACACACCGAAATGATTCTTCGATATATTTATATGTATAGGAAATTAATTGGCTGCCGACTACTATATACAACATTTATATTGTGATTGGGCCGCCAAGATGCGGTCAGCAGGGGCATTATACTTTTATCATATAAAAATCATCTTATTTAGAGCGTGATATGAGACTTTTCATCATCATCAACATCATTACAATCAGCATTTTTCCATCAATGTCTAAGAAGAAGGGAGTTTGAGTGCGCGGAATACCAAACATACCATTTTCGTTGTGGACTGATATACTTTTGTCTTACCTTGTAATAGGATTTAATAAGTAATTAAATAACAACAATGAAAGCAATTTGAGTTGTTCGATTGCTGAAGAATGAACAGTAGTTATTACGTTTAATTAAGTTGAAGATGAAAGCAGTTTTGAAGAGGGATTATAAAACCGATTGCGATATCAATTTCATTTTCTTCACAACGTTTGGCGCAAATTGATGTGTAATGTAGAAGGTAAATTGTATTGTAAGTGGTTTCGCGGAATCGAACAAGTTCAACGTCTAATTAGTGCATTGGTTCAGTTCTTTGTTCTATTAATTTATGTGATCGAGCATTGTTTCCCTGATCAAATTGTTGATAATAGATTGTGTCTCTCCCAATATGCCATTGGCTAATTTCGGAACAATTAGACTTAATTAAATTTCTTATGCACTTTCTAAAAACAGCACACAATTTTACAAGTATTAATTAGGCGACTCTATTGATTTATTGAAATAAAAGATCGTCATTAATAAACTTTCAATTATAATTGAGTAATTAATAATTTTCGATTGGAATGGAAAAAGAAACATTTTTCTTCATATATCGCATACACAACTTAATAGATAGGTGTTTGTGAATATAAATTCTTTTATTATGTTCCCGTCGATATGAATTGCGTAATTGTATAGATTTAATGAAATTTTCATAGAACTAGGAGAGGAAATAAGCAATTCAATTATAATTTCAATGCTCTTTCAGTATAGATTTATAATATGGTAATAATTTATTATTTGCATTAGTTTCTGAGAAATGTGAATTTAAATTTTTTATTGTGCAACGTGTGTGCAGTGATTTCGGTCTCTTTTATATTCTCTGAATAAAAAAAAATGGCATTTATCCCATCGGACTCGCCCCTACATCGAAAATTTTAATTAAATTAAAAATCTCTCAACAGGCACTTGATTATTATTTTGATAGGAAAAGAGAAGACCGCACTTATTAATATACATTTGAAAATTTGAAACAATATGTTAGTTTGTTAGTTAATAGGCACGGTGGGGTTTTTGTATCAGCGGGATAGTATTGAGCTAATTTTGTGCACAGCAGGTGATCCTTTAAGGCTGTTTTTCGGTGGGGAAACGAACTAATACACAGACTACGACCCAGTTTTTATTATATGTGAGGTCGAAAATGCAGTAATCGTCACACATTTGTCTTGTTTACACTTGTATACTTGTCTATGCTTGGAAAATGGATTGAATTAATGAGCACTCGAGATGGATGGGATGAATAATGAGCACATGGTGAATGGTTTTTCTTTTGTTCCAGGTTCAGGACGAATGGGCGAAGGTGTCATGGCTTTTGGGGTGAATTAACATAACTTATTACTATTTTTGGACGAAATATGATTTTTTTGGAAACACTTTATGCGTCCTTTTCTTGATTAAAAACGCCCATAAAGATAAAATCAAAGAGCTCAATAAACGAGCGCGCCGCTGTATTGGGCTATAAATCGAAATTGGTAAAAAAAGACAATGACAGCGAGAACATTAAACTTAGGTATACGCGAAATTATAGCGAACCAATGGATCTTGGTATCCAATTTTAATTGAGCTCGGGAATTAATAGGTTCATTGATAATATTGTAAGTTTTATAACGTAATAAAATTAAGCTAATATTAATTAAAGTGAAAAATTCGTGAATTCTTTTCCCTTATATTTAGCCAAAATAAAATGTATGGAATTCTGAAAGCTAATTTTCTTATTCGACGTTAATTAACGTCGATCTACAAATAAATATTTTCAATTTATGAGAGTGCATATTATATGTGGGTCGTTTTTTTTCTGTGTATTTCGTTTCGTAATTTATGGGAGAGTTCACGAAACTAATACATATAAAATATAAAAACGGTTCTATATTAGGTAGTAACGGCTGATACAGGATCAGTTTTAATGTATTTTAGGGTTTAAAATAAAGCCAGGATAATTAAATTAAAATTTCTCGACTAGGTAAATTGTTTTAATTTACTTTCATTAAAAGATTCTTATCTTTAATATACAATTTTAATCCGTATTTCCTGTTGAAAGAATTATACCACATCTAGATAAAATATGTATTAATGAAATTTTATTAAATTGACATGAAATTGTTGCTATTTAACTCGTGCCCTTTTCGAAATTTCAAACAAACCATCAAGAAATGGAAAAACTTGCGTGTGTCACACTTTCATTTCCCTATTAGCTGTACAACGTATCCACAATACGATTCATTATATAATCAACGTGAATATGTAATTAATAGAAAACTTGCCATTTTAATCGCATTTTTCTGCAAAGCTTAATGGACTTTTCAACTAGTACAAACACCTCTAATCGCATTGAATTCATTCTAAAGTCTAGTAAGATGTATAAGTCTGATGGATCTATTTAATTTGAACAAATTATCCCCATTAGAGGCAATAATAAGGATTCCTTAAATTCACCTCGCATGTATGGTCATCAAGAGGTGATCCGAGCATATGGTCGTCAGTGACATTGACCAGCATTTTTCTCTTTATCGACTATTCAATTTTTCAACTTAAATAATATTGTAAAAGTGTTTATAGATGTAGTGAACCATGACAGATTTGCAACAGTTAGCGTACAAAATTCAACAAAACAAATTTATAATGAGTTATGGAACAGCTTATTTTCAAGTGGATTGTTGTGATTTCATGGTTGTATTCATTTCATTTATAAAACTGACAAAGATTCGTAGCACAGCCCGAATATAATAAATTGGTAAAAAAAGGCCAAGCACAATGCGTATATGCCTTTCGATTATCGGTTTACTAATGATATCGTCTACCAAATAATTATGTCTGTTCGTCTTTCAATTCGAATTTATAATTTCCAGATGGAAGAAGAATGTTTAAACCAATTACATACGTGCAGGACCGGCTCAAATGTGTGTGCGATTTATTTACAATAATCAATTTAATCAAGCACGCAATCCACTTTTAAAGAGCAGCTCCAGTTTTTTTTTATATAAGACAGCAGCAAGTGCAATTAAAAACGTAATTGAGAAAATTTAAATTGCAAATATATTTGTGTGTATCGCAGTGTTTGATAATTTTATGAAAATGATTATTCCGCATTGTTAAAACAATGTTCCATACTAAATAACCTTCATAGAAACCACACAATTCTTGTGAAATAGAGACATGTAATTTATTTAATTAAGCCTAATCGCTCAAGTCCGTGACTGAGGCAAGCGAAAGACAAAGAGAATACGAGAGATGTATATACCTAAAGAAACGTGTATAGAGTTCTTGGTTTGCTGGTGATGGTCCGAAAAAAATTATAGAAAAAAATTATACTTTTATATGTGGATGTGTGTGTGAAATGAGTCTCTTCCTCTCTCGACTGTGTCATTTCACATCAGGTGTCTGGTATTTTTATTATTATTTTGTTGGCTTTTTCCAAACTGAATGTTGTGTGAACCGTATAATCATTCGATAAATTTCTCATTCGCTTTCGGTCAAAGTGTAGACAAATTTGTCGAGGTATAAAATGTGGGGCCCACCACCCGCATTAAAAAACCACTGGAAGAAAGACCTTTTTGAATTCACTTTTTCTTCTCACTAATAATAGTAAATTGCTCACGCAATATGGAAAAAAATAAATGGGTATCAATTATTTGCCTATTTAGGTACGCAATTGGTTCCATTTTGTACCGGCAACTCGTTTAAATGTCACCTTAAGTGAGCTATTTTAATTAGTGCAGAAGGAAGTGCGGCCGTGTCTTCCTGTTCGCGTTTTTCGGAAAAACAACACAAGATATATCAGTTCGTAATTTGTACTGTTAACGATTTTTCATGTAAAGTGGTTCAAAGTCCGTAATTATAGATCAATTATAACTGACAAGTGAGTATGGATTTTTCGGAAAATATTACAGTTTTATTATTTTTTTAATGGGTGCAAAACAGCAGCTAGCAATTTACTTAATTTGATTACACATTTAATTAAATAACAGTACATACCTACATACAAAATGTTAATAAACAAAGTAATTAGACATTTTTACGTTACACGTATATAGTCATAAGTAAAATGAAAATTGCCTTTAATCAATTACATGTAATAATTTAAAAACGTGCTTTAATATATGGTCGTCTTTAAAGGTCAAATCAATTCGTTTTGCTAATAATTTTAGAACAAATTTCAGACAACTTTGTGTAATTAGTGCAGTTGTTATTATATTTGATTCCATAAACATTTTATATAAATTGAATTTGTTTTGCTTCAATAAATTCCCATTGATTTTTCAATAATTGCACGGTTTTTTTTGAATGTGTGTGTGTTTTTTATTCAATTCAATGTTATTAATCATCAGTCTGTACACGTAAAAAGATTTCAAATGGAATCAATTAAAATAATTAATTAAATTATTTTTCTATAATTGCGGTTCAATTAAATTTTTTTTCTCTTCAATATTACATACGGATACATTTTTCGTATTAACAAGTGTGTTCAAAACAAATTAATTTTTATTTAATTAATTCACCTATACATTTTAATTACTCAGAGCTACAAAATGTTGTGTAATGGAATGGTAAAGGTTTTCCCATTAAACTTTAATTAACTTGATTGATTATAAATTGTGCAAATACATAAATACATTTTATTTGCATGTGCTTACCTGTATTCTAGCTTCAGTCAGGCCTATTTTCATTGCTAGCTCTTCTCTGTAAAAGAAAAAGGGAGAGTTATTTATTATTCAGTAAATGAAATATCGACTAATATCGGTTTGGGAGAAGGACAAATTGCGGCCAATGTGGAATGTCCATTTTGATAAGTTTATCACGGATCCAACCGTGTGTGGAGCCCAAACAACATGTGGTCAATTTTACTTAAGATAACTATTAAGTGGCACATTAAAGTAAAAACGGTCACTCCATTTCTTCTGATTGTATAAAGAATTTTTTAAAGGTTTCTATTTCGGTTCGGGGTGGCCCCGGAATTGTTAACATTTTTAATTCTTGTGCCACTGGAATTGTATACATGTTTCACCAAAAGTAATTACAATGCAATTTTCTCGGTTTTAAATTGACGTTAATTTGTTGAAAAGTTCCCATACACAGTTATCAAATAATTTTTTTATTAAAGCTACCCGATATATAAATATACTTAATTGACATGTTTATAATTGGTTTTTAAAGTTATAGTATGTAGTTTAAATGTTGTATCACCTTTGTCCGCTAATTTTCATTAGTTATATACCATTAATTTGCAATTTACTTAACTTGACATTCAATTTGAAATAAAGTAATTAGAAATATGTATGTTGAATGGAAATCGGTTTTATGGATAATTTTAACGTTTTGTTATTAGGAAGAAAGTGATTGCACAATGTAGTTTTTTTTGTAAATTATTGGACTTCTTTCAACGTACCGTGTAAACACATCCGGATAGTGAGTTCGCGAGAAAGCCTTCTCCAACTCCTCCAATTGGTAACTGGTGAACGTGGTCCGATAGCGTCTTTGTTTCCGTTTCGGTGCGAAATCATCCGGTTCCGGATCACTGCCGTCACTTTGATCTTGGTGTGCAGTCGGTGGCCGCGGTTCCAGGCCAGCATTCGGTGTCACTTCTTCACTTACGCCCATTATTTTGGGGTTGCTGTCAGATACGACCGATTCTGAAAGATGATTAATCGAATTATTCATTATTTTATTGGCGAGATCGAAAATGGACGGTTGACAAATTTATTATAACCTTAAGGAAATTATAACGAATTAGTTATTCAAATTTATGGTGATCCTTTTACGTATAAGACAGTGCATTTGATATGTCTTAAGGCTGTCACACACGTTATTCGATATGAGCATTTAAAATTATATTACAGCGTCCAGTGAAGAGAAAAAACGAGCACATAATCTTATTACGTTAATTAATAATTTATCCTTTTAAGAGAAAGATGTGGATTTATAATATTAAGTATTAGTACAACGCTGTATTTTAATACACTTGCAGAACCTGTTATATTATTTTGAGTCCAAATTTTCCTTCGGGCGAAAACTATTTACCTAATGCGCTGTGTTTGTCTTTCTTTATGTATATCATTGTAATTTATTTTATTAATAATTGGAATTACTGTCTAATTTTCTTTTAATAAGGTATCAAAGGTTTTTATGCTGTTTTTGCACCTTCGGGTTGTTTACTAATTTTTGCTTATTTTGACCTCATGACCATTTTTTATTTGAAACGGTTATTAATTTTTTTTTTCTGTCATCTTAATGAACTACTAATTATTAAAGACAAGCTTAACATTTCGTTTTATGATGAAATATTGCCAGTCTTGACGGAAAATTGGAATTTTTTGCGCGCGTTCGTGTTCATATGTTCTCCGCGAAATTTCCCTCTGAATCCAAATTAATTAACAATAATTGAATTTCATAATTAAAACTAGTGATTTACTACTGTTTTTTATAGGATTTATGTTTATTTTCTGATATGTTTCGAAATTTTTAGACCGGGTTCTCATCGCCTGTTCGATCTACAAGACCCCCTTGAATTTCTCAATGTAATCGACTGTAATTAGTCGGTTCAAATGAGACTATTCTCTTTTTATACCGTATATTCTTCCCAAAATTGACATAATTTCTATATTAAAAGGTTCGGGGCTTTTCACTGCCTTGAGAGAATGCCCGATCCACAAGTCTCAGCACACAGTACCGAATTTATTCGGAAAAAAAATTAAATTAGAGATAAAGAATATAATTTGTAGGAATTAGTGTGAAACTAGCCACGCCATAGTCCATTAATTATACCAACATAGATGGTAGTACACTGTAATTTTTTCCTGCAAAATTACATGTAATAAGCATAATCGTTCGACAATTAGTAATATAAATAATACAATCTACGGAAAGAATTTTTTATGCCTAAATAGTGTGGAAGAGAGATACGGATCACATTAGAGCGTTTGTTTCAATTTATGGTAGTGGCTATACAAAAATTTAATTTCTTAAATAATTAAAAATTAATTTCATGCTTCGTATAATCCATGTCATGACAATAATTATAAAATTGTGTTGTACCTACACAGAAGACTAAGATTTCATGTTGATGTTATATATGTTGTTCTGTATGTGTGTCTAGAATTTTTTTAATACAATTAAATCATTAACTAAATGGGATTTTTTACGGTGACGCCAACAAGTATAACCGAAGTGTCCCTGAAACTCAATTCGGAAGTAATTTGCCTAATTCACTATTGTCTTCTGTTGACATTTGACATTAATTCAGGCACTCACTGTGACTGCCTTTAACGCCTTAACTGAAAATCCACCAGGGAGTTGAAGTTTCTTGTTTTAGATTGAAATAGAATTATTATATCCGGTTGAGATGGGACAGAGCGATTAATCTTGTAGATTTAGAGAAATTAGTTAATTGTTTTGTTTTCACAAAGTGCCATTAATAATGGACAGTTTGTGGTTAAAAGAATATAAAAAAACACTTAGAAATATTTCTATTCATTTGCAACATTTTTTTAGTGTTGTATGAAAAAATTCGTTAAAAATGCGGGCTTATATGTTCTTCTAGTAATTAGCGTAATTACTTTTATCTATGTTCCGAGGAAATGCGTCACTAATGACATACTGAATTTGTTCGGTTAGATATAGGTCCCCTCAATCATACCTACACCTAATCGTAAGGTAATTTTTATTTCGAAAATTCCTCTAGTCGTATCTAGGCAAGGCACTGCTCTGATTTACAACTGTTGATTGCATTTATGCCACATAAACATCATTTGTGTTCCCCGAAGATACATTAGAATCCGAAACAATATATTAATGATAGATAGATGGAAAGAATAAATTTTCTGTTAAACTATTTTTAAGAGAGTATCATTTAATGGTATATATAGCGTGGTAGTGTGTGTGAGTGAGTGTGGAACTCGTTTACCTGACACCTGCCTTAACTTTGATCACGCATGTTGCTTTTAATAATAACGCTCCAGCAAAATATTGGAACGTACACTGCAGGGATTCTTGTTTTTCTGTCAATTCAGAGTGCCATAAATATATATAATACACACAGAGAAAACGAAACAGAAGAAATCATCAGCAGAACAAGAAATGCCTTAAAACAATAAGTAAAAAGTGGCGTATACACAACGAGAGAAGAGACGGTTAATGTAATTATCCTGTTTAGAAACACTAATCGTGTTATAAGATTTACATCTTGCTCACAAGCTTAAAGGTAATTAAATAATACCGTTACACAAGATCAGCTTATGGGTTTAGTTTGTTGTGTTTTTTTGCGTACTTAATGTTGGGAATTGTTCAGGAAGAGAGCGAGATCGAGGAAACTGTGTCTTAATCGAATTAAAATTGTTTTGTCTATTTTTAAATGGGAGTGTTTTACACTGTAATACCCGATTTGATTTAGTAACAATTTTTTGTTTGTTTGTTTTTTGGGTAAATTGCGTTCGGGTGGTCATCAGGATCACAATTTTTTCAAATGGAAGCAATGGAAAATTAATTATCTGTAACCGCTTTCATTTAACAAGATTACAACATCATCATTAGTCTGGGTAATCGTTTTTGCGCATTTTATAACTAATGATGACCTTTCGTCATGTTGTACAGTTGAATTTGTGTGGGAGTAACAACTTTTGTAACAAATTTTAATATTGAAACTGTGCTAATTGCTTTAAGGATGTCGCACAGAGATAAAAAAAATATTCTTTGATTATTAATGCAAAAGTAATACAGAGTGATCGTGAAACTATTATTGTAATTCATTAAACATTCTCTTATAGAATAATTGCTCTCATAAAATAGTAAATAAATTTAATTAAATTACTACTATCACATCCTGTGTATATAAATTGAAATACAGCCAACCTCTTATATACGTAAAAGATTTTTTTAGTCTCTGCTTTTTTATTTGTTTATTTATTAGTTATCAATAATAAATACGAGAAATACAGATAGAAAGTTAATTAACTATTTTATTTTTCTAAAGCAATAAATTTTATCGTAATTGAACATATATACAACATGATGATTATATTCTCTCTGCTGTGTGTTTGTATGTCTGTGTCTTACAATTTATTATACATACGTAGAAATATAAAAAATGTGCACACATCATTTCAATTCAATATCTTTTTTTTTTTATTTTATTTAGTTGTTCATTGAAGTTACACGAGCCTAATTAATATGATTTGTTTATATTGTTAAAATGTTGGGTAAATAATTGAGTAAGGAACATTCTGTGGGGAGACGCCGAAAAACGCATACATTCACATTGCAATTTCAGGAATGAAAATGACAATTTCAGACCAGAGAGAATAAGATCAAAAATCAGTGAAGAAAAAAGGCGCACACAACGAACATGGACATATAATGGGTTTGTGTTTGTTGATTTGTTTCTCTTTCACCAATTTAATTAAAACATAAAGTATACCATAGCACCAAGCTTGATCGAATAATTCGCGCACGTCAAATACTTTTACGTCCACTCCACTATCCGACAATGCAATTAAATGAAAATATCTAGACTTGTTCGGTTTGAACTACATTGTGGCTCTCTACAAAGTAGAATCGACATGAAAGGTGGATGGACTCGCCTAAAATCCATCCGTTTACCTTTTGGGTAGGTAAGGGGTTAAGAGACGTCACATTCGGTGTCACTTCCTTGTTATCTGTCTGGTGGCGCGTCATTTGTCTGCCCAATTTCAGATTAGACACTTGTTTGGAGACGTTTTTTACAAACTAATATAGAATTAGCTAAATTGTGTAGTGGATAGATAATAGGGGAGCCATTAGAAAGCAATAAAACGAGGGTGGGCATCACAGTTGGATGAAATTGACTTGATTAGATTTTCTGGTTTTGTAATATCCCCTAATTAAATCATTATATAATTGTGTGAAGTGTGAAAATTAATTCGATTATTAAAATTCTCTCCGTGACAAATGCACTAATTTTATTACAATTCCTAGAACATTGATTTGTCTTAATTTCCCAATAAAACTTAAGAAATCCGTCATTTACATAAATTACCAGTTTGAATCGAGGTGACACCTACTGATTGATTCCAAGTAAAACTCGTTTTTCGGTTTTTATTTAAATGAGTCATCCGTTCCTAGGATGACCACTTTGCACACGTTTTACCATTCATTCCTCAATTAAACCTCCCTACAACCATATTTGACATTTATGAAATAAGTGGTGTGTATATACTTGGATAATTGACTTCTACAAGTAGCCAAGTTAATGTCCATCAATTATAACTATGTTACCTATAATGCCAAACCGGATGTTTAAATTTCCGACCTGTCTTAACTGAAACAATTTCCGTTATTGAGGTTATCAAACTGGGCGTGTATAGGCCATCAATTCAGTTTTGAAAAAAACATTTAACCCATTTCAAAACATTATGTAATATTTATAATCAACAAGACAGTAAAGCCATTTTTCCCATATATAATTAATCACTTGGATGGACTCTTGGTGGCCAGTGGATATTATATGCCTATAGGGGCGCTCGATTACATTGTGTATATACGTTAAACAATAATGCAATGATTAGCATAAATTATGCACACACACACAAGTATTGTAATTGGTGTTGTTTAATGAAGGCCGTTAAATTTGTTTTGTGAAAAAAATTAAAATTTGTTAATTGGGACGGGATAATAAAAAGGCCGCCACCACTTTCCACTCTATAGATTTCAGTTCGATCTCCGGCGGCCCCAGGTTTTATCTTTTATAACAAGTTGTTAATGTGTAAGGCTTGTTCAAGTCATTCCGATTAATTACAAGACCGGCTCTTCTCTTCTTTGGTCCACACAGTTCTTATATAGGCGAGTATATGTGTTCAATTTTTAATCGTACATTCTCTCACTCGATAAATTATTACGAGAATTATTATATTGGCCAGTTATTAATGTGAAGTATGATGATAGAATTGTTATTAAGAGTGATTTTTTTCCTTTGAAAATTAACTGACAAATTGTGTCTTTGTGTAATAACTGGCGACACACACACACACACACACACACACACACACACAAATGATTATTTATTGTTCGTAAATAAGAGTTGGTTTTTCTTTTTCCACATTATGTGTTATTAATATGTTGGAAGGTGAAAAAAGTTGCCTCGTAACAGACGAGCAATTCCATTAAATTAGCACGTATTGCATAGTACTAATGCCATTAAACTTTTTCATATTCAATTTAAATTGAATAATATGGAAAAATGTTACATTAGATTGAATTTTCTTGTATAAGTTGATGTGCAACTTGGTGTTTATTCAACGCCCCAACAATTTAATATAAAAGAAAATTTCATTAGAGGAAAAACCGGTGTGTGACCGTTAAAACACAGAGTTCTTTGCGCTTTTGGATTAGAACGAGGTTTTGTTATTTGTTGAAAAACGCTTCCTTGGTCGACATTTAATTATTAACAACAAATTGACGTTGAAAAGTTTACTTTTGCATAAAGGCACTAAATAAGTTGAATGCATCACATCACAGACAGTTCTTTTTGCATTTGCAATTCATATTTATTAAATGTCATAAGTGTCATCACTCATACAAGTACTAAAATATTAGATTGAACACAAAAGTAGTTAATTTTATTATTAATTGTAGACATGTTTATCTCATGTTTAAATTAACTTTACAGTTAATTTGCATCTCTAATGCTTGAATTAAATTAATTTGACGGTAATAATGTAAATGAGAACTGAGCGTTGGGTATATTATGTATCTATGTAAATATATTATTATAATATGAAATAAATTGCTGTGGGCGAATTAAAAAATCTTATCAAATTGTATGTATAAAGCGCCAGCAGAGAACAATAACGAAATTAAATTGAAATACGCAAGTTTTAAAATAATAAATCGTTGAGTTGCTGAGCGGACATGGTTGAAGTGTTTTTAGTGTTTTTGCAAATGATTTGCCATTGTGAAAAACCAATTGAAAAATTATAATCGTTCAGTTAATAAATTAAATAAAAATAAAAATTAATGCGGTATTTCATTGCTATGAGTTTTGTGCAAAAAAATTATTTGAGTGGTTTGTGTGGAATCCGGAGAATTTGATATATTATAAGAAGGTATAGGCCATATAGGTATATGTTTAGTAATTAAAAATACAACACAAAAGCAATGTCAAACGAGCAAAAAAGTAGATGAGGGCACATAGCAGACTGGTATTATTAAGGAGTCACACATGTATAGGCCTTTGTCCACTATACACAGAAACCTGATAAAGACTCCATTAGTCAGAGTCCTAACTGAGATAGCGTAAGTGCACATATCAAAAAAAGCTCAACTTAACAATATAAGAAACGCGACATTGCGGCGCACTCAATCCCCAGACTCTTTTACAGCCTTTTTATTATTAATTTAACAATAAATTTTCATAATCATATTGTAAATGGAATTGCTGATGTTAAAAGAACTGATGGCAACGAGCCAAAAATTTTATTTCTTTCAGATTTTTCTTATCGGGTTTTTGGTCAAAGTTCAAGGATTTTCTGATTTTTATACAAATATTTCAGAGTATTTAGAGCAATGGAAATATTTTTTCACTTGATTTTGTATGTTTATTTAAATGATTTTGCATTCTGTTAAGGTAAAGCTTTTTGGTTAGCGACGGACGCCGGTCGCTGCTACAAAACATTCCTAAACCTTAATTTTTGCAAGTTAATCAAATAGTTTTTTTCAGGTCTTCAGGTCTTTTAGCCCTTTCTGAGACCTTTGGTGAATTTTTTCAGTTATTCCATTAAGACTCGAAACAGATCAAGATCAAAAACGTTGGATTTCAACTATTTGCAATTTGAGTTTTTCTGAGCAGGTAATAAAATTTGCAGACTCCAAAACCGTCTTAAATCATAAGAACCGTACTAACTTAAGACCAATTAATTTTTTCAAATTGATTTTTGAAAGTTCTCTAAAAATGCATTTTTTTATGTGTACTCACCCAGGGCCGAAATGGAACACGTTGTATAAATGAACAAAAACTGCCCGAAAACCAACTTAAAGTCAACAAAAAAAAACAATGTTTAAAAAAACAACAAGCACCGCTTTGAGTTTTTGATTTCGTTTATATGGGAGATAGTAACGTCTAAGGCTACTACCTGAATGCAACTGTTGTCTGTTACATACAAGAATTGCTTTACCTGTAGTTTTAATCAACAACAGCCAATGACAGAACAAGGTATGAGCTTGAACGAAAGCATTCAATCCAATCGGCGTCAAGAGGCGGCCTCAAGTTGTCCGATTAAAATAATGGAAACTGAACTATTATGAAAATACAATTATGGTAGCTAATTATTTGTAAACATTCCCTAATTGCTTTCAATTATTATTTTCTGTAAGTTTTGAAGCACCTGCAATATAGTTTTCAGTTGAAAAAAATAATATAAGAAACACTTATGGGGCAGGTACTACCTGAAAAATAAAATAAAAATTGCACCAAGACCCTGTATATAATAATATAAAGAAAAATTTAAATGTAAAAGTGCAAAAAATTTGTTAGTAATCATCGAACAATTTATCTTCGTTACCACACAATTATTTTTGTTGTTCGGAAGAGTAGAGTAGAAAAAAATGTTATTGAAAAGCGGTTTAATGACTTTAAGATGAATTATTGTGCACCAGTTAAATAGATAATATTACAATTTCACGGTATTATAAGATACTGGCCATTATCATCTGACTAGATCTCTTTTACAACTTCAATTCAGGATACTTATTGTGTTAGTAAACACTGCTTCCTTTTTGTTACATGATTATATCTGAAAACTTCTGTGAGTACCCATACTACTGGTGCTCCTTATACTGGATGTGTGTTTGAAAAGTTTTTCAAGATGAAATATGGCTGGTATGTTGATATGATTTAAAGTAATGGAAACAGCAGGAGTCCTCTTCTTCTGAAACAAGCTTTCGCTACTG
Source organism: Silvanus unidentatus (assembly GCA_963930825.1). Taxonomy (NCBI): domain Eukaryota; kingdom Metazoa; phylum Arthropoda; class Insecta; order Coleoptera; family Silvanidae; genus Silvanus; species Silvanus unidentatus. The sequence continues at coordinate 8,605,524 of OZ005758.1, forward strand.
TTTCCATTTTCCAATTTCATCTTACAGCGAGTATATACGTTGGATAACTAAAAGCCCTATTAGATATACTGTTTACATAAGATAATGACTGATGGGTTATTTATTTTCAAATCTCATTTAGCGTGAAATTAAATTTAAAGTGTTTTTTAACAGATTGACGTTGAGCTTGATGATTAAACTTGTAATCATATTTTTCTATTGGGAATAGCATTGCTGGAAAATGTTCGGGGAAAATTGTTATACACATTAATGTAATATACACAAATTGTATAGGAAACCATAAAATGTGTGTTGTGTTTTGTGGATTTTATTTAAACATTAAGCTAATAATATATATTGTTTTATTTCCGACAATAGAAACTAATGATGTTAATATAGAACCTATTACAGTGTGTAGTATTAGTGGTATAGTATGGTAACTTGGTCTAGTCATTTGTTTAATAAATGAAGACCATACCGGAGATGTTATCTTAAAACTACTGACACGAAAAATGCTCGTTTACAACCAAACTGTTCCTATTTTAATATACCTTATGTACCTGTCTATATTACTGTTACTAAATGAATGAAATAAATGGTCAAACATTGCGATTTGTGAATTTCAAAATCGGCACGTGCTTTTTCCTGACGAAGAAGAATATTATTCTGGTTTATTTTTTATTTTCCTCGATTCTGATGATGTTAAATGATTTAATGCCCCAAATATTGATCTAACATTAGTTTAGACCCTAATATATTCATTTCGTCACACAATTATTGTCTGATTCAACATAATGGAAACGAATTCAATACGTTTATTGCTTAGCCGTAACAATAATATTGGTAAATTTAATAAAACATACAATAAAACACTATCCATGCATTGAATAATAGATTTTTCCGATTCCAAAGATTTGATTAAATTTCTATTATGTAGAAACATTATGAAATATGTTCGTGAATAGACAATTTGTCTTAGAAGTTCTCATAATTTTGCATGTCAATTTCTTCCACTTAATCTAAATCTTTTTATGTTAGTTTAATTGTGCTCAGTGAATACCTAATCTTCGACACTTTTTGATTCGCTTAATGTACTCACTTAATTGTGTATTATTTAAATAATACGCGTTTTCCATGTTGTTTTTAGGTACAAGTAATTATAAATGTGCTGTGCGCTTTTGTGGTAAACACACAGCACCTCGAACGCGTCTTTAATTACCCTTTAGACAATTTTTTTTCTGTTTTTAAAATTATTGTCGCCTTTGTTTGTTTTATCATCATAATTAATGTGTAGGAAATTCTTTAAAAATTCATTTCGAAAACAAAATGGATTTACTTAATAGTTTTTATGGTCTTGTGCGAATGAAAAAAATTCAATTAGTGTTTTAAATAAGTAGTAGAGTGGAAAATTAACTGTGTTTGTGCTTTAAGTAGCTATGATAAACAATGAGCTGTTTAGTTTTTGTCTAAATTTTGTATAATAATAAATAGAGAAAAAAGGCAAGAAATTATCAATTATCACTGAATATATGGTGCATATATAATGATAATTAATATGAAAAACTAAATGGCTGATGATACGCACTGTGTGTGTAAAATTGAAAAAATCCAACAATTCTAACCCAAAGCACACAAAACATTATTGAATAAAGTTGTTACATTGTTAAATAGCCACTTTAAATTGACTTTTTCATCGACTTGCATTGAATTTCTATTTGATTTTGGACGGTTGCTTTTTTTCTATAACCGAGATGTTGCTGGGTCGGTTAATTTAAATTTTTTCACCATCCAATCCTCATTCATTGTTTCAAAACGGTTTAATACTTTAACGTTTTTCGTTTATTTATTTACAAGACTATTGAATTAAATACATTTAAAAAGCGGATGCTATAATAGCACGTACGTTACACTTCATTTCACAATAAAAATCACATTTTATAATATATAAACAGAATTATATTAAAAATTCGTCAAGGATTTATCCTGATATTAAATTAAATTTACTACAATGCGATGAAAGGAAAAAAATGAGAGCAGTTTTATATATTGACTTGTTTTTTGTTGGTGTGTGTATGAATTTTAATTCGGTGTGCATTAAAACCACGAAAAAAATTTGTATTAACGATCTTGTTAAGTTTCAAATTAAGTGAAAGGTTTCCAATAACGAAGCGAGAATAAAAGCCTATGGTAAAAAAGGTAATTACTTATTTATATAAAAAGCGGTCTAAGTAAAATTGATCTTCAAGTGTGAGAAGAGATTATAAATTAATAAATTTAGTTCATCCAAAAGTTAAGCAAGACAATTTTCGATCGGTAAACAAAACGCGCCTATGGACAGACATGTGTGCGATGGGTGCGTTTTTTACGCTCTTTTATGAAAATCACCTCCAAAAATGATTTACAAAATTGACGACAAAGAAACAAAAAGTTAAAGTCATGCTAATGTTATTAGGGGACCTCTTTGTACATATTGTTTACAAGACAATAAAGTGGGGCCTTCGTTTTGTTCGCCCATGCTGGGCCTTTTTTGTTTGTCTACAAAAGGAGTGTGTTGAATTTCAAAGTTTTCGAAGGAAATTCGAGCCAATTTTGTACCTTTTTTTGTTATTGTTGTTTATTAAACAATATTTATTCGTCAATTATTTACTATATTGATTGTATAATATAAGGAAATGTTTGTACAGCGAAAGCAATTTGTCTATAGTTATTCAAAGTGATTAATAGTTTATAGATTGCCTATCAATTTAATAATTAAATATTTAATTAGTTATTAAAATGGGTGGGGTGTATGTATAACAGTCTTTTTCCTGTCCGTGAATAGTTTTGCACGTTTTGGCCCGCAAAGTGTTCAGAAACGAAAACTAAAGAGAAAGAGAAAAATTTCGTGAACAACTTTTTAAAAGATTTTCTTTTTTAGTGTCCAACTCGCAAAGTAATCGACGAAACAATCTGAAAACCATCATCTTGTAAGAGAAGAACAAGAGCTGGAAAATGTTTTTGGTGAAGAGAGTGGACCAAATGAAGCATAGATAAACAAACAAACAATACAAAATGAATACAATTTAATGTGATCAAGTGGTATAAAAATGACACTGGCTTATAGTGGTTTTTCTTTCCACTTGACCATACCATCATCATCATGATCCGGAATGGATGGGAAACCGCATTGTGCACGCGTTACACTGAACACTTTTTTCCCATTAAGTCAATATTATTACATATTGATTGAACACGAGGAAATTACATTTTATATTCTTGGTTTGTGTTTATCTTAGAAATGCCGTTTTTTATTTCTCTTTTATTTGGTGAGAGCTTGTTTGGTGTGTGCCATCATAGAACACGTTGTTCGATGAGACACACACAATATCCTGTGTGGATTTTGTGTTGTTGTGGTCTGGACTGGATTTTTTTATTGTTATTGTTACTCGAAAGTAATCATTTAAAGGGTTTTTAGCACCAAAGCTCACATCTCTGCGGCCGGTTGGCATTCCACTATGCCACTATATACAATCTTGTTTGATATACAGTTGCAAATTGACGCTAAATAATTGTTATAACTTGTAAGTTAGTCTAGTTAGATGTTTTCTATGAAAACTTTTATATTGTTAGATAATTGGAATTGAGTGCGCGTGCATGATGGTGTTTTGGATGCAATTTTTACTGAAATTGTCTGGAATGCTTTTCTATACCAAGAATGGCGTTACTTTTCTGTTGTTATATAGTAAATGGAATGACATTTGAACGGAATTCCTAAATGGGCACACACATTGGAATTAAAATGTTTTCTCAACTTTGGACATAATTTAAGTTTCAATTAAAGAAGTGTTATGTGAATACTTAAGTTTTATGGACTTGAAACAATTGGCTCTGTAAACGGTTTCAATGGATTGAGAGTTTTTTTTTCATTTAATATCGTCAAATTGTCGGAAAAAGTGCACGATTTCATTAAAATTGTTCGAATTTATTGAACGAATTTAATTACTCTATAATGACGATTCGATTACGTTTAATGAGAGCAAATGTTCTTTTGTGTAAAACGAGCAACATTTCTATCCAGCATTCAGCCCTGATGAGATTCTACATCACCAATTAATATTCCCATTTAAATAGAAATGCGATCAAATTCGTCCCAAATTGGAATTAATTTTATTTTTTATTTTGACTTGGAAACAAGTACATTTCCATATTTATAAGATGTGGCTATTAAGGTAAAATAATTTTCATATAATTATATGCAATTGCATAGCAAATGAAATTAACCAAGTTGTGCGCTGTGTGTGCATTGGGGGATACGAAAATCTTTTTTTTTTCTCTCCTTCTTCAACTCGAACACAATTTCCCTTTATTATTTATCATTTCAATAAAATTTATACGTGACATTTCAATTTGGATTCATATATATACAGTCACTTGCTGTTTTATTGGTCCTATTTCACCTATCTTATGTGATACGTCCAGCTGTACTTAATGATATCTTACGGCCACTAACGTTTTATAATACACAATCCAAAGGTATAGAAGAGAGGAGAGCTGTTCATCCCGTGAACTCTCTTCATGTTTACTTTATATGGTCGTTCACGGCTGGATATTATATATTTTACAACACAAAAACGTGCTCACTTTGTGTCAATCTTTTGCCCATTATACAATGTTAAATTGTTATAATATGTCTGAACTATTATATGGTTCGGTCCGTGTAATTTTCCTACCATTTTTTCCTTATTTTACATTGAAATTGATGCTAAATTGCCTTTATTGAATACTATTCGTACACACTGTTTGTAATCTTAATGCAATTATTCACACTGTCTCCTCCTGATGTTTTAATAATGCTGCTAATTTTTGTTTTATAAGAAAACTCGGTGTAAATGAATCAAACTAATTCCATAGCATCTTCGACTAATTAAGTCCATTATTCTTAATTTTTTTTGTGCACTACCGACCACCCAAACAAAAACCACCTTCACCATCTAATTAATATAAATTAAACTACATTTCTTTACACAATTGTACAATCAAGCAATTTACAAAAGGAAAAAATCCTTTTACACTCGTACGTAGATCAAACATTACTAAAGGTATAATAACAAAGTAACGATAATCTCATTAAAAAATTTGAACTTCTTGAATTCCTTTATATTGATGCAATCATTCATCTGTCATAAATTTGTTACATTCAAAGGGTACATAATTAATCATTTATTTACGCATATAATATGCTGATGGATTCTATAAGAACAGGTTCAGTTTATTTATTAAGCACCATATTTAGAGAGGATGCTGGATTAATAATTAATCAACAGTTACGAGATGTGTGTGGTGTTTGACAAAAGGTCTCAACAAGTGCGAGGGTGGTCTGCAATTAGATTTTCGGCGCCGCTTTGCGGTCACTTCTTTGACTCTAAACAACTAATGACAATGATTCAGTGTTGTGACATCCGGTATCATCATACTAACATGCCAATGATATGTCCATCAACGGGACGCGCTGTCTAATTTCAGGGCAGATACATACTCATAAGAGTCGTTAATTTTTTTTTTGAATTAAATTTCTCTGCTGTTGGCGCCGTTACATGTCCATAATTTCAATTAAATACCCTTCTTGAAAAAAATGGGAAAAAATTAATTAACATCCTAACAACACAATTATACCGAGGGTCTATACAAACCGAAAATTTATTGAAGGTAAAATAGAGATTTCGACTGTGGATGTTTGTAATGTTTTTAGTGCACGGTGGATTTCTTTTATATGTAAATTGTAGCCGGTTTTGTTAGAAGCTCATATTATTCATAGCCATTAATTTGTTTTGTTTGAATAAACATTGTTATACGGACATTAGAATACAAACAAGAGTAGATTAGAGCCAATTTAGTACAATGATGGAGTTTTCATTTACATGAAATGACCATAAATTTTATGGTGTAATAGAAACTGTTTTTATTTTCAGGGATTTCAGTGTGCATTTCTCAATTCCCAATTTGACCAGCACACGAACCTGTATAATAAATGCATCGACAATTAGCGAAACGACCAACAACTAAGTATACTTTGTTTATCTTGTCCGAATGTCCTGTAAATGAATTATAAATTTATTATGAATTGCAGAATTGGCATCGTCTGCAAAACGAAGAAAAAAACATCGTTAATAGTGACTGTTAATGTATACGCGGTTATCATATCATAGTTATAATGTGAGCCCCCATTTACATTTTTTCCATTACCGGTTCCAGTATTTATGTATTGAATGATGTTGTTGTAGACTACTTACAAGAGGCAAAAGCAATCAGGCATTCTTCAATATATGTATCGAGATGTGTGGATACAATTTGATCGGAAAATGAGTGGAATGCATCAAATTATACGTCACACTTGTGTGGATGATGTGAGAAGAGAGAATTGTGGATTGAAGGAATCGACAATTGCGATCCAGAGTGCAGACCTGCGTCTATTTGCGCCCCGCGAACTTTGCAATTGTGTCCAAACACAAAATAATAGCAGAGCAGAGAAAAAACAACAATAAAATATAAGAAATGTTCAGAACGTGATCATCGAGATCGAGTTTTGATTGGTTAAACTGCCCATAATGACCAGTTCTATGTGGCCACACTATACATTAGCCTAATCTACAGTAATATAGAAAACGTTTATTGTGGGCTCGCTCTTGCTGGGTTCCTCTTCTTAAGAAATTAAAAAACATTTTGGTTTCGACAAATTATACTCAAGTATAATGGGTTGTGTGTTTCTTGAGGTGGGAACTTGGGCGCCCACAATTTTCTTGATATTTTTTTAGCTACATTTCGATTCAATCCACCATTAGTACCAATTTAATGATACAAATATTTATATTATCGCCGATTACCATCTAGAAGACGATTGTAATCTAGGATTATTATTAGAAATTTAGTTATTATTGTTTATGGCGAGTCAATTTAATTTGTAATTTATCATTTATAATGTTTGTTTTTATGGTATGCTAATTGTGGGGGACTGGAAGGAAAACTATTGATTTGTCCATTAAGAATTCATCCGTTGAAAGGAGTTATTTGCATTGCAATTACAAGTGTGATGTATTTCTCGGAAGATGCATTAATTTTTCAAATTTTTTCTCTTATTTGTTGTTTCGATAGCAATTTTTTGTATAAGCAAAAAGCGCCTTTCCTTCCGCTAATAATCGTCTTTCATCACAAACTCTCACAATTTTATTACTGTAATCATGGGATTATTAAACGTCATTAGGGAAAACGGCACTAATTCCGGTAAACGAACGAAATGTGCAATATGTTTGGGTTGGTTGGCGAAAAATCCAAAGAGCTATCGATGCAAATGGCCCAGAAAGTGGGAAAAAGTCGATTAGTTGTGATGAGCAAAAAACACGTATTGATTTACTCCATTGATTTATCCTATTAAAAATTGATTGTTTTAACATTACCAGCAATTCGATTTGCTTTGAAAATGTATAATATTAACGAGGTGTACATTGTCAATGGGTAGAAGAAATTTTTAAGTAGAACGAAAAAAATCTATAACGTGCTTATTCATGCCTTTGAACTTTTCTACTTTGTGTTCCTGTTGATGCGCATCTTTGGGTGGAGAATTTGGTGGTATATACATAAAATGATAATATGTACAATGTCTTCAGGTAATGAACTTGTGATTATTCGAGGCGGAACGTTTTACAGAAAAACGCTTTAATTAGAGAATGTTTTGTCATCATTGCTGTTATGCTTCAATAAACATAACATCAGTCAGCCATCCAACATCACAGCTAATCCCATTTTCTATTATTATTTTTAATTGTTTATAATAGTGTAACAAATTTTTAAACAAAGTTCTCTATTCTCTCTAAAGCTAATTATTTTTCTCTGTTCGTTTTTATATGTTTGTTGTGGAATGAAGAGAATTTTCATATTTGATTAGTTATTAGGTTTTACGAGCGGTAAGACGGGGGTAATTAGTTTTTGGGTTCGTTACAAAAAATTTGCATTTTTATTACTGTTTTGTTTATTTCAGTGACACAATTATCCGACCCCTTACATTTTATTATAATAAGGAAGGTAAGAATGTTAAAGTGTTTTTTTCCTGCCAGGTCAGGAAAAAGCCACTTTCAGATTATTTGAAAAATGTTGCAACATTTCATATATAGGTATATAAAGTGAGAGCAAATAAGAGATCAATAATATTTCCTTCACACGAAACGAAATTTTATTAAGTTTTAAAATATCCATCACTGCATAAAGAAAATAATTGCGTGCCACATGCCATTAAACCATAATATATAAAATAAACTAGATATTGCTAATTTTATTATAGCTTATTCCCTCTTTCTAATACCAAACGAAATAATACACTTGCAAGTTACATCCCCCTTGAAACAGTTTTTTTTGCTCTACCTCGACTAGTTTGTGGGGTACTGAAATCCCATTTATAGCTTTTTTCTTTTTATTAATAGTGACATGCAAACAGAGCTTATTATAAGCCTGGATTATGGCTTTTGAGCGGAACAATTTCTGTTAATTTTCTTAAGGGTAATTATTAATGAAACAACTTTCTGACTCAATTATTATTCCATTCTAAAGTGTTATTAATTCGTTCATTTAAAAAATTTACGTAATTCTCAAACATAATAAATGCACACGTCTAATAGCTTTTAGAGTTGATAAAATAAAGAAATATATTACTGCCAATTTTCTATTGATTTATATATATGGTCACAGGAAAAAATTCAATTAATTCAAAAACAGTTAAAAACTGAATAAATATGAGCACTAAAAGCCTCACCAAACCAAAGACCCAAACAATGTAAATAACCGATTAGTAATATATTTTTATAATATGAAGCCACAAATTCAATCTCTATATAAAATTATCCTTAATTTATGTTAATGTATAACATAAATCACGCGTTTTTATCCCGAATGGAGCGCTTGTAAATATGACATGTTTAATCAGTACCAATTTTTTCTCTCTTTTCTTCCATCCCAGACAAGAAAAAAAGCCCATCAAACCTGTGTATGGTTTTTTAATAATGTAAAGTATCTCTATTTCTTTTCAACTCGTCTTTGTATAAACACTAATAAAATATCAACTTTTATGTTTGTTTGGAATTCATTTATTGAAATTCAACTGGTTGGAGAGACCGTGTTTATATGGTTTTAATCGGTTGTGATTTTAGTGACACACACAAATGTATAGAAAACAAGAAGATCCTTTTGTGGTATTCAAATAAAAAACTGATAATGAGGCACGCGACAAAAAACACTGTTAGTCAGGGAATTTTTTCATTTGGAAAGCCCAGAGACGGCTCCCAAGTTTTCCTATAATTAAAGAAAAATTGTAATATCTCTAATGTACGAAAATGTGCAATTTTAATTTAGATATTTTTAAACTGTTTCTTGTGCAAATCGAATGAACGGATTCCAAGCCTTTCATTATAAACATTAACTTTGAAATTTATTAGTTTTTACCCTCGTTAAATAAATTATGGCCATAATATGAAAAACGAACTTATTTGTTTTCATTCGGCCGTAACTAACAGCCTCAATATTTTTGGGTCTTATTAGGGCGCCGTCGCTCTTCCATATTACAACAGCATATAATGGAAAATTAAAATATATTTATACCTTATAGTCCAATTAAGAGCCGTGAAATTATTTCTATAGGAAAAAAAACATGTGTTTTGTTTACCCAAAACGAATTCTAATTAATTTTATCAGACATCATTATAAATGCTGTTTATTATCTAAATTATTCCTTCGATGCAATTCGCTTGCAGGAGACGCGCAGTTTGGTTTAGACGAAATGATCACAAAGTGACTGGATAAAAAGTCTTTGTTTTCGTACGTGGAAATGCAGGGGGTCGTAAAACCCTTCCCCGCTAATTAGCCCTTTCAGTTCCTGTACTTTTTTCACCACAAAGTTTACAAGCGTGTGACCTCCTATGCTTTTCTGTGTGTAATCATAAAAATTTCAAACACAAGCGCCAACTAACAAGCTGTTATACAATTTTATTGTTGAATTCCTCAATTTATTTTACAAGTTGGTAGAATTTAATTGGCTATATAAAGTCATTATACAAAATGATTAACATTGATTAGAGTTGTTCGAGGGTGCTTTGTTAAAAATTATACTATGTGTGTTTTTGTATCTTTTTATACAATCATTAATCTAACTTTAATTTTATTGCTAGGATTTTATACCCGTTGATGTCTAATTAAATATTTAATTGTTTTATTGGACGATTCAGCGTTGCTTTATTCGTTAACGAAAAAAGGCGGTTTTTAAAATTATTTCAACAAAGGTAAAATGGAAATTGTATTTGCGCGTGCACAAAACGCCATAAAATCCATTCAGTATTTTAAAGTTTGATCGCAAAAATGAAATTTTCATAAAAATGTAAATTACCTCATAAATTGTAATTAGGAAGGCATGGGAGGAATTGCAATGTTCCTCAGGAAAAGCAGCTAAAGTGATTACAAGTTCATTTAAACCTTTTGATGAGGGGACAAAACGGCTCACTAGCCAGACAAACAAATCATAAGAATTTGTTACTCGTAAACTTAATTAAAGATAAAACAAGGCATTTTGTGGCCGAAAGCCCACTCTCTCTGGCTATATTAAAATCGTAATAAAGTTAATTCGAATTATACATCACATTAAATGCCAAACGGCGTAGCAATAAATTCTAATCAAGCCATGCTGTGTGTATAAATATAAATAAGAGACAATAAAGGCCTTAGGGTGAATGCCAATTAGTTTACCATTGGTCGGCGCATTTCTATTTGAAACTATACTCTTCTTTTCGGCGCCATATTGAGCCTGAATGGTGGTACCGGTGGTGGTGGTGGTGCTTTTTTACTTCATTATTTTCCATTTTTTGTTTTGTTCCTTTTGAAGTAATTTAAATGTATTCGATTTGTAAACAGATAAAGTGGTGTGTAGGCGAGAGGAGATGCCCATCGGCCATCTAAAAGGCACTTGCTTTTATTATTTAATTCATGACTCGAGTTGGAAGATTAAAAATTAAGAAACAATTAACGCACTCTCATATAGGGTTCTTATTTATGGGTTCGGTTTTTACTTTGACTGCTTTTCCAGCATTTTCAAGACAAGACCTTTTAATGGCTGTTAATTGAATTCAATGCAATTGTAAATTTCGCTAACAGGATACAGTAATTTATAATCGCATCAGTTTTTTATAATATTTATGGGAAATTGTTTCCGGTGTTGCTTTCTATCTCGAAATATATGAACCATAAAAACGATCTGATAATTATTAACTTCATTATGAAAATTATTAATGTATTTCTTGGACATGTCAAAAACCAACACGCTTTTTCTATAATTTTCTTAATTATTAATTGTACAAATTAGTTTCCGTTTCCTAAAAGTGTGTGGATGCTGAGGTGCAAAATTTGTAACAATCCCACAGCCTTCAATAAAAAAAGGTTTCTTACAAATTATTGGAATCCTTTCGTTTGTGGCCCCCTTTTCCAGTTGCACGTTTTCAATTTCATCATTTTTGTTGAAATTTATCAAAAGATTTCAACTAATTACATAAAATGTTCGATTATTAATAACATTCGATGATAGGTTCAAATATCGAGGATTGAACTTAAACAAGTGGAAAAAATTCATTTAGTTCATTATACATTAGATATTGTCGTGACTAAAATGCGTGCTTATTACTAATTGTACAAACGTTAATTTTATCAGAAACGAAAACCTCACTAACTGTTGTTTAAATCTTGTGTAGTGAACGAATTCAATTAACAAACTAAAGTACAATTTAGAAGTAGGAAAAAAGCGAGCTTCAATAATGCCGCACCGACAATTTCAATTTATTTTGTTTGATTTTTATTTCCTATTGATTTTAATGCGTTTATACTGTCACTGTAATCATTTAATTTCATTAAAGCGTTTTGTTTTCTAAGCAGCACCATTGTCGATGTTTTAAATGAAATTTTTTCGTGCCAGTACGAACCGTGACAACTTTTAAAATAAACCATATAAACAATCGACAGAGCGGAAAAGACTTCCTGTCATCATCCAGGGCCCCTTTGTCCATCCTGAACGAGAATCGACGAGATTTGGTGGGCAGAAATCGCGAAATGTGTCGCATATTTCCATTCGCCTACACGAATTAAATGGCAAATGGCAAATTAAGCGCTAATTAAACGTATTACATTTATTCCATTTCATTCTCAAATAAATTAGTAAAATTCAAGGCTACCAATTATAACAAACAACTGGATGATTAATGAACTGGAATATAAATTGGATAGAAACACACCTGTTCGAATACCTACTCAATTTTCCTCAATATTCCCATTATTTCGTTAAAATTATTGCCATATAGGAAGGTTTAGTTGTTTTAAGCCTGAATGAGTTTTACAGATAATGTAATTACACGGACAAGTGAGATGCGCTCGTGCATTTTTTTAAGTTTCATTTCGAATCTATTTTATGGTTTAAATTGAATTTTATTGAAGAAGAAACAGAATTAGAGACGAATGGAGAAAAACTCTTCTATACAGTCTAATGTGGATAGATTTTATGTCATATTTCCGGTTTTAATAGCTTTATTTTCGGACAATAGAAAATAAATGAAGCAATTAGGAGACGTGACAATTCACGTATAGGTAAAAAAAACTTACCATTTTGGACACAATTCTCTCGTTCCTCCAAACGTTCACCGTTTTCACTGAGATCCACCAAACTTCGAATGGAAAAGACGGACTTTGCTACCCTCATTTTCGCTCCATTTTCCTGGGAAACAGCGTCTCGCTGTCTAGTGGTTGTTAGATCCATTTCCAAGCACTCGCTTCCCATTTGTTTTCTCTTCGAAAGTTGACTGAAAATTTTGCCAATAATCATAGTAGAGTTTGTGGACATGAAAACAAATAACGATAAGATTGTGGGAAATTTAATTAGAGGTAATTTGGTGATTAAAGGTTACAATTTGCCTTAGAAAATTGTAGCTAATTAGTTTTTTACATATTTTTTGGGTGAAATTATATGAGTAAAGTTATATAATTTTTTAAAGTAATATATTCTTATTTCCCTATTATCGGTTTTATGTTACTATTTATCACTTTTTTACGATTTTCGTAATTAATTTTAAAAATAGATTTTTAATTAGTCAAATTATAGAACGTTGAGCCGAATTTTAGAAACGCGATAAAAATTACCTATTTTATTTGAAAATTTATTTATTTATACTCTAATGTTTTAAATGGCGAATACTAATGGGATTTTGCAAAGCAGGACAACCCCTTCAGCTATAATAACTTCATTAATGGACCTATAGAGATGTATCTGTATTCACACTCCGTTACAAATTTCTAACTTTGTGTAATTGTTGTTGCAAAGTTTGCTTTAACTGCAAGAAGTTGCATATAAAATTTGTTTATGGACTCATTAAGCACTCCTTACAGCATACCGTCAATATTGAATGCATTTTTATAAAGAATAAATTTATAATCTCTCATTTATTATTCAATTTAACATGTTTTATACACGAGTTGACAAAGGAGCCGCTCAGATTGCATTATTTGCGTGTAAGGCTACGTATCTTGTATTAATTTTCAATAATTACACTTAATTAACTCGGTTCCGGCTCTGTATTGTATTATTACATTGTAATATTATACTATGAATAAACAATGACATAACTTATTTAGTTATTTGTGTAGATAAACAAATTAGATGTTTGCTAACCGAAACCACCCCCAATTTTTTTCTCTCTATAAGGAAACGCACATTTTAATTATCAATAATTAAATATTATTATTTCTAGGTGTGTTCGTTGGCAACCAGACGACATTGTAATAATTACACACTGAAAATGCCTGCTTGGAAAAGCGTTTCATTAAAAAAATGTACGCCTTTGTACAATTAAACCGGTGCCGCTGTATGTTACACGAATTATGATTATTTTATTATTAAGACTGTTTGCACATAAATCTTTCGTTTTATTAACATAAAATAAATTGAATTCAATTTAAATGTAGATACATATAGGCAGTCAGAGCGCGGTTAATGAAAATAATTTCCGCACAATGTTGCGAAGGATTTATGAAAACAGCTACAAAGAACAGAGAGAAGTGAATAGCGTGGTTTCGGTACTTTTAAAAACCAGTCCGCAATTTTTCCATTTCGGAAATGTACACAGTTAAAACGATAATTAATCGTGATAGAATTTATGGTGTACATAATGGGTGAGTTTGTAGCGAATGCAAATTTTATACATTATGAAATGGTAATGAGGTGATAAATTTGTTGAAACAAATTCATTTGAAGGAATTGACAAAGTGTCTTTTGTTGTTGGCAAATTATGCGTGTATATGTGGAATATTGATGCGGGTTAGCGCGGTTCAGGTGCTTCCTTACTTGCCTGTGTGCTTCAACCACTAATCCGTCTGTTGAACTAATCACAAAAACGAGCGCTTTAACCACTAAAAACCAACATGATTTCGTGTTCGGCTCAAACACATGTAATTATCACTTTTTGGTGGAGTATTCGGTGAGCAGATGACACAAAACACCAATTGGAACCGTTTTTTTTTAATTTCAGATGAGGGGTTTTAAACGGCAGTGTTAAATGGTACTCAAAAAGGCACATGGAGCGCGCGTTTCAGCGTAAAGGAGCACATCACGACCACTTTGCGAGACCAGCAAACAACTGTACTGGGTGTGTTTGTGTATGTGTTGGTGTCAAGTGGTTGAGATGGGCCGGTTCTTGAACGGGACCTTCCCAGAGGCGGAGCACCGACTTACATTCATTAATTATCGCCCTTGTTACTGTCTATTTAAATGAATATATTGGGAATTAAAAATACCTGAAACGAACGGTGTGTAAAGTGTATTAAAATATGATGGGCTGGAGTGGGAAGAGAGAACGGGGCGATGGCACTTTTTACATCTTCTCAGAGATGAGAAGCGAAATTCGTACTTGCTTTAAATGAGCTCAACTAAATTTATTTCTAATTACAATTCTAATGGTATATACAGGAAATTAGTAGGTGTCCCCCATAGGGTTTTATTGCGTATTTTTCGTACAAATCCATCCAATTCTGGTAAACTGTCTTCTTGGGGTTCTTTTTCACTTCTAGAATGTGGTGTATGTTTAAATAATTCAATGTTTCTGGTTTCATTGGAGGCCAAAGGATATTGTCGAGTAGTTGGTCGTTTTCGGGTATTGGATTCCTGAAAAATAAAAGTCGAATTGAGAAAATCAATGTTTAGCCTAGTTTTCGGGGTTCTTACAAGTGTGTGGCAAAGTTTCTGGATAGTTTCAAACACTTTTCTGGGTGAATTGCTGTTGTTGTAACACCATATAAGCATAGTCTTCCCTAACTGGATCGGCACCCTCAAGGTACACGTTATTCCCAGCCATGGGTCCATGACAAAAGAATTGATGGAAAAATGCGTCGGTGAAGTTTTCGATTGGAGTTGTGCATGGCGGATTACAGACTGAAATAACGAATTGCGGCTGGTAAATCGTCTTGGTAAACAGGCCATTTTTGTAAGACTTGTCGGGTTAAAATGCCGACTAGACGTTTTGTGACTGAATTGTTCATGTGGAAGTCGTTAATAACAATACCTAATTAGGTTCTTTTTCGGATAATCTTCAAGGGTGTTTCCGAAGTTTTCAGAAGCTGAAATTTAGAGATGTTTGATTAAAATTTTTTGGAGCACTTGTGTGAAATTTTACAAGCAAAGGCACGAAATATAATAACTTCTTCTGATGAACACATTCCTATCATGATTGGAACTCGATTGAAATCGCCATTGACATTTAGCGAGTAGTTCGTATTCGTACCTACCCAATTTTGTCCTAACTAAATATGTAAGGTATTTATTGACATTTAACATATGTTGAAGCCGAAAGGTCCAAGAGAAGAAACCAAGGGGCCAATTCGATAATTGACAGTTACTAGGTATTATACTAGAACTATTTTCGATGAGGTAGTATGGGCCAAGAGCGATGAAATCTGCACTTAATCCTGAAACGGCAGGATATCATAGAGATGTACCTCCTACATGACTGTGAGAGAGGCGTTGGTTCCAGATACCTAAGATGATTCTTACAGCTGGTGAATAAACGTTTAAATTTAGGCAGTCTTCACACTGGCATCGTTAGCTATATTTGATAACAGATTTTTGAGGTGCCAAAAAGCGCAGTTTTCCTGTTGGAGGTATAGCAAAAGGTATTTCTTGAGAAACGAAAAGCTTAAAATTTTATGAAGGCTTATCTCTTTTATGTCTCAGATTTTTCCTTTATTTACTCGCACAACTAAAATCTGAAAGCTGGAATACTGAAAAATTTTAATTTATTAAATTTATAGAATATCCTTGGTGAGAAACGAAAAGCAAAACATAAATTTGAACAACATATTTCTATCAAATGAACAATTTGAATAATTAAATTTCGGTGGATTTATTTTGTGTTTTTATAGGTAATTTTTTAAGAAGCCATTAATATTTTTTAAAGGAATTTTTACAGATAAGATACATATCTCTCTTTTATAAGTATGTGTTTATTTTGTCAGTTTCATCTGATTATCAAACACTGATTGTTTTTTCAAATAGCAAATCACTTTTTTCTACTATTGTTTAATAATTCATTATCGTTATTTGCAATTTTAATTTTGTTTCAAACATTTTAAAGTAGGTACAATCAATTCGACAGTTCTCAAAATTTAATTAAAACTGTTCTTTGGAAACATTCTCTTTTTGGAAAAGTTACAGAGACTCGTTTTACTTTGGTCCATGCAGACTCCTTATTCAGAGACCCAGTTGAAGTCAAATTAATTTTCGCAACGTTATTCTTCGGTTTTTAGATGTAGGTCATATATCTGTAAAACTTGCAATTTACTAATTAATAATAAAAGTTCATATAAATATAACGATACATTTTAATCGGTTCTCTTTTACTAACCCTCTATTAATTAATTTTAAATTAGGATTTGTAGGTATTTGTTAACGATTAATTAATTTTCATAACTGCTCAGTCATTATTCACGGATCATCATTAGATACATCTCATGATATACCATCAATAATTATACTCTAAACATAATAGATACATATTTTTTTTATTATTGACAAAAAAACGTAAAAAATTTATTTTTATATGAAGAGATCGAATTATTGGGGAAAAAATCATTTACCATAGATGAATCGATGTGAAATTGTGAAAATCAAAATATTTTAAAACTCTAAAACTGAATTGTCCTCTTTAAATTCAAAATAATATTTTCAAATCGATTTCACCAGAACGTGAGCTGATAACAACTGAAAATTATAATAAAACATCAATTTTGATGTGAAGAATGAAAAGGCGCTGTCCCAAAATGATTAATGGTATCAGTACATATCAAATTAACAATTTCTTCATTAGTAATGTGTTATTTATTAAAATAAAGTACACGCAAACACTCGCTAATATGTGCATAAATTTATTAATTAGAGTTAATTAGTACGTGTCCCATGGTTTTACTGCATACTTCTCATACAAATCCACCCATTTCTGGTAAACTGTTTCTTTAGGATTCTCCCTTATTTCCATTGTATCGTTAATATTCATATATTTCAAACTGGACCATTTTAGTGTAGGCCAAATGACATTATCAAACAATTCGTCACTTTCGGGAGTTGGATTCCTGCAAACCGAACAATTCACTGTAATGACTCTCAAAAAATTGTTTTTAAATTTTTACAGATAAGTCGCAAAATTCGTAAACAACTTGACGTATTTTTCCAAAGTTCTAACATCACTTGCAGGATGATTCGCTGCCGGATTGCTGTTATTTCCGGACGCCCATAAATACGAATTGTCCTCCGCATGTCCAACCCGGTCTGCACCCTCTACATACACGTCGTTACCCGCCATCGTGCCATGATAAGCGAATTGATAGAAATAAACGTCAGTGTAGTTGGATTGGAGTTGTGCATGTCGAATGACCGATCGACTGTATGGCACGTCACTGAAATACCGAATTGCCGCTCCCAAATCGTTCTCAAACAAACCGTTTGTGTAAATTTGTCTTGTGAGACTACCGACCATCCGTTTTGTGTCCAAATCATCGATATGGAAATCGTTGATGACCAGCAATGCGGGGTCTTTCTCGTACTGTTGGACGGTGTTCTTGAAGTTATCAAGTGCTGAAACAATTAAAATTTGAATAAAGATTGTTAGACTGTATTTTTCACTTACAATCGGCGCGATGGATCGCTTCTTCAGAGCACATTCCCATCATGATTGGAACTCGATTAAAGTCACCATTAGCCAATTGTTCATACATTCGGTCTGTGATAAAAGCGTCCGCTGCGGTGGACGGTTCGATGACTGGGCCGAAAAAGGCGCCCTGAATAATTTGCTCATAACCGACTGTATCCTAAAAAAAGCCATCCATCCATTTTTTAAATTACATTATTTTTTAAAAATTTACATAAAAATTGTTCGTAGCTTTGTCCACATCACGAGCAGTCGCATTTTGTAATACGTCCAATAAATGTTGAGAGTCACTTTGTTGATCAAAAGTTGAATCAACATAGGACGCTAATTTGTAGGCGTTTGTGCGAGGATCTCGCTGGAATCCTCCAGAACTGATGGCGCTTCCACTTTGTGCGATTACAGCTCGGAATAAGCCGGCGGATTTTTTACTTAACAGCTGATAACAGGCTGCTTTGGAGCCAGCACTTTGTCCGAAAACTGTCACTTTACTTGGATCACCACCAAAAGCTTGAATATTTTCCTGAACCCATTGTAATCCCATATTTATGTCTTTTAATCCTGCGTTACCGGAAAGAACGTCGTCGCTGGTTGAAAGGAAACCCATGGCGCCAACCCTATAGTTGACAGTGACGATTATAACGTTGTTTTCGACGAAATAGTGCGGTCCAAAGCTATTAAAGACAGCGGAACCGTCGGAGAAGGAACCTCCGTAAATATAGTACATTACTGGTAAATTAGCGGCTGTTCCCGGTTCCTGTATGAAAATGGTAAGCACCCTTGGGAGTTAATTGATGTGATTAACTTACCACTGGTGTATAGACATTTAAATATAAGCAATCTTCGTTCTCTAAGTCGTTATCAAAATACATTTGATAGCAGATTTTGGTGTTTTTGGTGCAATCTAAAACGTTGTCCCATGGATCAGGTGGTTGCGGTGCCATAAAACGCAGTTTTCCAGTTGGGGGTTTAGCGAAGGGTATATCTTGAAAAGCGTAAAAGGTGACATTTTTATGAAGGCTTATCTCTTGTCTGCCTTGGATTTTGCCTTTATTTAGTTGCACCACTAAATCTGCTAGCTAATACATTTAATTTATTCAGGAATAAAATTTAGGTAAGGATAATTTTGAATTGTAGGGTACTTACGCATTGGTGACAAAGTAGGAGAAGGAAAGCACATTTGAACAGCATTTTCTCAAAGAATAAGTACCAATCTATGTTTTAAGGAACTGATATACGTACTATTTTATTCTAAATTAAGTGTTTAAATAATATTATACTTTTATAAGTAGGTACTTAAGATAGAGTCATATATTTGAATTGAATGGGATTGTTTTCCTATTGCGGGATAATATCAGCATGATTTTATTGATAAATTTATGTTATTGTATATGAATATTGTGCTGAAAATGTTCGCAATTTTCGAATATCCATATATAATACGATGACAATTAAATATTTGTTATTGATATACAATTTAACTTTTCTGAAAACCATTTACAGTAATAAGTTTAAGTTTACAGTACAGAATATTGATTGAAATTATTTAAAATAAATTAGAAATATTAAATTTCAAATTCAAAAATTTAAAAAAAAAGTAACTTATGCCACCTAGTAACTAACTGCCAAAGTTCCTAAATTCTGGTGAGGTTAAATTACAGGGAACAACTATCATTTATCGACATGTCAAACCAAAATTTAAAAGGGCTTTAATCACGATAACAGCGTTTTCGTAATTTTCTTTTATAATTTTTTTGGTTTATTTTAATGATTAAGAAATGTTTCACCCTAATAACTGTAATATAGGGTTTCTTAATAAAAAACCTTCAACGTAAACATGACTCATCATCATCCGATTTTAAGTAATTTCCTCCAGCAAACGGTTTGGAGTTTGGTTATACAATTTTTGCTGACCTTCAATATTCAATGTGACTTTCCAAATAAGTGATTATTAGATAGAGGGGAATGAATGATAGTTCAAATTTGAACCAAATCACGTTAGTTGCTAATTGATAGTGAACAAGATTCACTCTATAAGTTATTTGGTGGTGCACTACTTTTTCTAAGTTTAAAAACATAAACATTCAACAGGTCGTTCAGAATGGCTTGCCAAAGGTAATTTAAAAAAAATGCCTATATTTACACCATATACACATTAGTTTTTCATTGCTTGGTGCATTTTATGCACACTCATCATCTCATCACCTCATACATTTCGATTATTAAAAAAATACCTATCGATTTATATTACAAAATATTGCTCATTCAATATAACTGCATTATGAATGTGAGGACACCTTCTTCGATCCTTCAAAAATAAAACTAGACCACTTGAAATTTAATGTGGTGAAGGTCTTCGGACCACATAATCGCATCATTAACCGAAATTCTAGAATTCTAAATCATTTCAGAAAAGGGGACATCGGTCTTATCGGCCTGGCTGTAATGGGCCAAAATCTCATCCTAAATATGGCAGATCATGGATTCACTGTGGTCGCCTTCAACCGTTCAGTGGAAAAAGTGCACGCATTCTTAGCGAACGAGGCCAAGGGTAAAAGTATCTTGGGTGCCGAATCGATTGCAGACTTGGTCTCCAAACTAAAGTCACCACGTCGTATTATGATGCTGGTGAAAGCCGGTTCGGCTGTGGACAGCTTCATTGACCAACTTCTACCCCATTTGGAGAAAGGCGACATCATCATCGACGGTGGCAACTCCGAGTACACCGACAGTGAACGCAGAAGCAAGGATCTAATGGCCAAAGGGATCCGATTCGTTGGTGCTGGTGTTTCTGGTAAAAAATCAACCAGTTCAACAGAATTAATAACACTATTAACATTTTCTTCTTGTACAGGAGGTGAGGATGGCGCTCGTTACGGGCCCAGTCTAATGCCGGGCGGCAACAAGGAAGCCTGGCCCCACATCAAAGACATTTTCCAATCGATTGCTGCCAAAGCCGATAATCAGCCATGTTGCGACTGGGTTGGAAGTGACGGTGCTGGACACTTTGTCAAAATGGTCCACAATGGCATCGAGTATGGGGACATGCAACTGATTGGTGAAGTGTACCATTTAATGCTCGCTTTGGGCATTGGTCAGGATGAAATGGCGAACACATTCGCCGAATGGAACAAAGGAGAACTGGACAGTTTCCTAATCGACATCACTAAGGACATCCTGCAATACAAAGACACGGACGGCAAGTATTTGTTACCGAAAATCCGCGACACTGCCGGTCAAAAAGGCACTGGTAAATGGACAGCGATTGCCGCCCTCAATTACGGTGTACCGGTAACTCTAATCGGCGAAGCGGTCTTCAGTCGATGTTTGTCTGCATTGAAAGAGGAACGTGTCAAAGCGAGCACTCAACTGCCCGGTCCAACAGCGAAATTCACTGGCGATAAAAAACAGTTTTTGGAGAATTTAAAACAAGCTTTATACGCCAGCAAAATTGTGTCATACGCCCAAGGTTTCATGTTACTTAGAGAGGCAGCAAAAGAGCACAAATGGGACTTGGATTACGGATCGATTGCATTAATGTGGCGTGGCGGTTGCATCATTCGTTCCGTCTTTTTAGGACAAATTAAAATCGCTTTCGATAAAAACCCCAACTTGAGTTCCCTTCTATTGGCGCCTTTCTTCATAGAAGCCATCACCAAAGCGCAAACTGGATGGAGAAACGTCGTATCCACAGCAGTGAATCTCGGCATTCCAACACCAGCTTTAAGCACTGCATTGGCTTTCTATGATGGTTTCCGATCCGAACATCTACCAGCCAATCTGTTGCAAGCCCAACGTGACTACTTCGGTGCACATACTTACGAACTGTTGGGCAAAGAAGGCACTTTTGTCCACACCAATTGGACGGGCCATGGTGGCAATGTTTCCGCCTCAACTTACGATGTTTAAACCGTCAATTATTTTAAGTGGGAAATTTTGTACATAAAAAAAAGGAACTATTCATAAAATTTATTATTAAGAAATGCTACAGTCACTCATTTTCTTCATCCTCTTGAGTTTGTTTCAATCCCCCAAACACTTTAGCCGGTACATTTTGTTTCTCCGCTGAAATAGTACGTATATAGTTAAACTGATATCATACTTACAAAAACGATTTCCATAGGCTCGTTTTTATCATTTTTATCGTTAATTATGGGCATTTTTGTAAAATAAACGCTCTGCTAACGAAGCTTAAAAAAAGTGAGGTTAAATTTGAACAGTTTGTTGTATGCAATATGCAACCCACAAAACCACTAGTTCAAGAAAAATTCTTATTCATTTATTGAAAAGTACATTTATTGAAATGCTACAGTCACTCATTATCTTCCTCCTCTTCAGTTTGTTTTAATCCCCCAAACACTTTAGCCGGTACATTTTGTTTCTCCACTGGAATATCCTCGACTATCTCCTCCTCATCGTCATCATCATCACCAATATCGATCTCATCCGGATTTACCACTTTATCCTTATTATCCCCTTGCGTTTCTCCACGCACAAACATAATATTCCCCGGTCTTGCACCACCACTTGCCCCCATTTCTACCGCTTTCGCCTCCAACAATCGCATACCATCCTTCACACCAGGCGCCAAATCGGCCACTGTACCCGCTGCTATCGACCCTGCCGAATTCAACATCTGTGCCGACATCATATTCACTTGCGTATTGTACATCGCTTGAACACTCCTCTTAATTCTCAACATCTCCCTCATCGTATCCTCGTTGCCATGTCGCACTTCAAACTCTTTCCAAATCTGCCAGAACTCCATCGTCACTCGCGGATCACATATCTGACTACAATGTGCATAAATCGCTCTAGCTCGATCAATTTCACCCAATTTCGTCTCCATATCAGCGAACCGTACACACATTTCACGAGTTTTGTCTTCGGGCAATGCTTCAATGGCTTGTTCGTAAATTTGTCTGGTTTTTGGTATGCCATAAATCTCCGCTGCTCGTTTAATATAAATATTAAACACTTCGAACATTTCACTTTCGGGCACGGCTTTTGTCGCCCGTTCGTACACTGCCATCGCATGCCGCGCCATTCCGTGTTCCTCCTCCAATTTCGCATACAACAAATACAATGTCTTTGCAAACTGTTGCGGACACTTCTCTAAACATTGCTCAAACAAATCACGAGCTCGTTCCAATTTCGTGCCACCATACCGTTTTAGAAACTTTGTTAAATACGTGTTCCAAATATCGTACACATTCGGCCATTTGAATAACGAGATTCCCTTCTCATACGCTCGGAATGCTTCCTCGAAATAATTGTTCTCTTCGAGAAACACACCGTAATTGATAATAATTTGGGGAGTGGCGATTTTTAAGTCGATTATGCGATCGTAGACCGCTTTGCAAGATTTAAATGTACCAAAACTCTCCTCCAAATCGGCGTACATGGACCACACTTTTAAGGATTTGTATAAACGTGCTTGGACTGTCTCCGTGTCATCGTGATAAGCGACTTTACGTGCTGGTAAAACAGTCGCTTTGTACATAAGTCTTAATGCTTCTTCATAATTCTCATTGCGAATCTCCATTTCCGCCCATTCACACCAAACGTTCGCCAGATCGTCCACTTTGACGAACGCCACTTCAGTGGCTTTTTTAAAGATTAAACGAGCGTCTTCGACTTGACTGTTTTTCTCGTAGAATTTCGCAAACTCCACCCACAAAGTATGCAATTTTCCCACCGCTAATTTCGGATCGACTGTCTGAACAGCTTCTGTGTATGTATTGATAATTTCATGCGGTTTGCCTTCATACAGTTGCACTCTTTTGTGCCATTCTTGAACATTGTGCGGATTTTGGCGCAATAAAACTGAATTTAACAGCAACAAACGACGTTCCATCAAATGCTCAAAACGAGCTAAACGCAATTCCAGTTCAATGTCATCGTCTTCAGTTGGATTAGCGAGTTTGGCGATCTCTTCCATACGTTTACTCAAACTAAGCTCCTCGAATTGAGCATAAGCGTCGAACACTTGCGTGAAATCGCGTACGGTGGTCACCGTTTGGATGGCTTCTTCGTAAATATCGCGGGCCCTTTCAAAGAGTCCACTTCGCACGTAATAGTTAGCCAGAGAGTTCCATAAATGTCCTAATTGGTCGGTGTATCGTCGGAGGCCGCCTCGAATGATCGCGTCCACGTTTAACGTACGAACTTGGTCCGGATTTTTCGACATTAATTCACACAATTCATTCCATAATTGATGCTTCGACTTGCCTTCTTGCGATACAAAGTTGTCATCGTTGACAATCTTTGCTAGAACGATGGACGCTTCGTCTAAACGACCGATTTCCGTTAGATATTCAACGTATTCTTCTGCATTTTCAGGGCTGAGTTTTAAGTAGCGACGAAACACACGGATTGCTGTCTCCGGTAGATCGTGCTTTTTAACGAATCCTAAATATAACGGCCAAATGCGATGGTGTTGTGTTACTGGCAGAGCTCTTAATGCACGATCGAACACTTTTCTTGTACGTGTGATTTTTCCCTGGTCTGTTAGAAATGTGCAATAGTCCATCCAAATGCGGGGCATTTTGTGCATGAATACGAGAGCACGTTCGAATGCATTGTTTACTTCTTCGTATACGGGGTCGGTTATGCAACGGGAACGGACTTGTTTCCTTCTGGTTCTTAAGTAGTTGTACCATAATTTATATGAGCCTGGTAATTCTTTTAATGCACGTTCGTAGATTATATTTACCGCATGTTTGGGGGCTTTTCTTTTGTGCTCTATATATCGGAGCCAGTGTTTGACGGAATAAGGATTCCGAAGGATCTCCTCTTCGAAGGGCAAGTCTTCATCGGTCTGAAGAAATGGGTCAAATATAGTACGTATATGTTAAATTGATAGAATACTTACAAAAACGATTTCCATAGGCTCGTTTTTATCATTTTTATCGTTAATTATGGGCATTTTTGTAAAACAAACGCTCTGCTAACGAAGCTTTGAAAAAGTGAGGTTAAATTTGCATAGTTTGTTGTATGCAACCCACAAAACCACTAGTTCAAGAAAAATTATTATTAAAATTAATATTTATTTATTGAAAAGTACAATGATTCAAATTATTTCAGTAAAAAACTTAAATCGGCCCCAACTTCGATTTCCAAAGGTTCTTTTCCCTTTACAAACAGTCTTGCATTATGAATCCCCAATAATTGTGCTTTGTTTTCGTTCACAGACAATGTAGAGCCTTCCCTCAATGCCAAAACAGTCGTTGATTCGCTCTCCTCTTGATACTGAAGTATACGTTCTTCCCTAGTTTCGCCATGATGAGTGGACTTTGGATCATGGTCCAAATAATGCGGATTTATATTGAAGGGGACCAACTTTAAGGCCTCAAATGAGGGCGGATAAACAATTGGCATATCATTTGTCGTGTTTATACTTCTTGTCGCCACATTTGTGCCTGCACTGCTCCCAATATAGGGAATACCGTCTTCTAGAACTCTTTTACGGATTGCTTCAATTAAATTTAACTCGTACAGTTTCTTAAGTAGCCTGAAAGTGTTCCCACCACCTATGAAGATGGCTTGAGCCTTTTTAACTGCTTCAACAGGGTTTTCGTGTTGATGTATACCTTCCACATGGTAGCCTAAAAATCTTTCAATGAAAACCTTTTTAATCCTTAGAGTACTTCCGTTTATACCTAGTTGCAGAAAAGGAGATGCTACTTTTTTTACATAGTCATCGTGGTTGGACAGAGCATAAGGCACAAACAAAACTGTTTGAACAGAATTCCTAAAATTCCAAGTATTAGCAATAACTATAGTTCATTGCTTTTAAATTTTTACTTTGATAACAGTTCTTCAATATCTTTGAGGGCATACTCTAAGTAATTATATCCATGCACTTTGGACGAAGAGATGAGAAGAAGCTGCCGTTTTACCATTATTAAAAAACCTACGAAAATACATATGATTAGTGGTCTTTTATACAAATTTAATTGCTATAACTTTTTATCACTGTTTGATTTGTCATCAGTTTATCTAATCAGTTTATTTGTTAGAACTATCATTTTAAACACTTAATATTCTTCTCTTCTAATGCTGAAATCAAGAATGGAATAAATTATTTCATATAGATAAACAGAACAGAAAAGTATGAAATGAAAATTAGGAAAAATAACTTAGAGTCGGAGTCGAGTAGTTCAAAACGAAACCAAAAAATACATTGGAACTACTAGAAATAAAAGACCTTCTTCAAATTTTCTAAATATATTTGTTAACGTACAAAAACGTGTACAAATGAATTATTATTTACATTACTAATGTTAGAAAAAATTGTATTATTCTATAACTAATAAAACTGACAATTTTAGCGTGTAGGAAATCTTTGCTTCAATTTCTTCACATCGAGTAGCTCAAAACGAAGCCAAAAAATACATTGGAACTACTAAGAATAAAAGACCATTTTCACATTTTCTAAATATATTTGTTAAAGTACAAAAACGTGTACAAATGAATTATTATTTACATTACTAATGTTAGAAAAAATTATATTATTCTATAATAAAACTGAAAATTTTAGCGTGTAGGAGAACTTTGCTTCAATTTCTCCACATCATTAAAAACCACTTGTGCACCACCACTTGTTGTTGGCACAATATCACCCTTATAACATTTCGTTTCCATTTCCCCATCTGTATCCGGTTCTTGTGCAACTAAACAATATTTACTCTGTTTCGGATTGGTTATATCACTTGCTTTACTCAATTTCGATACGGACTTCCTTTTCTTCATTGCCGGTTGCATTACAGTCTGTAATGGCACCGGCTTAACAACATTATGTTCCAACCACATATCAGGACCTGCTGATCTCGAACGACGACGACGATTTGGTCTTGGCACTGAAGCACTATTTTTCATTGCTGGTGTAACAACCACATGACTTTTCGGCGTCTCTGGTACACTGGACGGTGCATTTTCCTTTTCCTCTCTAAATCTCCTTTTAGTTGGTGTCATTTCCTCATACAAATACCCAACAACTTCCTTCATTTTCGTCTCTTTCTCTTGATATGCATTCAATTCTTCCCTTTGCTTCTTCAATTTCATCTCCAATTCTTTAGACATTTTCTCATTTTTCATTTGCATTTTTTGCTTTGCCTTCTCTTTCTCCAATATATTCTGATTAATTTTCAGATCTTTTTCATGCAATAAATTCTGTAATCGAATCACTTTCTCTTCCAATTCACGATTCTGTGCCATCAATTGTTCATTATCACCTTCCAAATCAATTACTTTCAATTCAATATCCTGCGTTTTTTGTCTTGACTTATTAACCAACGTTTTCTGACTTTTTAACTCTGTTTTATTCACCAAATTCTCCTGATTTATCTCCACCAAACGTTTACGTAACTCTTCTCCCGTTTTCTCAAATTTCTTTCTCAATTCACTC
Organism: Silvanus unidentatus; assembly: GCA_963930825.1. Lineage (NCBI taxonomy): Eukaryota > Metazoa > Arthropoda > Insecta > Coleoptera > Silvanidae > Silvanus > Silvanus unidentatus. The sequence continues at coordinate 8,633,148 of OZ005758.1, forward strand.
TCTTTCGATTTCCTCACACTGAAATTCTTCTCCAATTTAATTAAACCTTCGAAAGTCTTCTCCAAATCATCAATTGTTATCTTAAAGACAGGCAATGGTGGAATACTAATCGAAGCAGCCACTTTAACCTTCGGAGTCTTCTGAATTGTCCTCTTAACAACCGGCGTTCTTATTTCACTACGAACAATCCTCACATCTTGTGTATTCTCAGCGAAATTCATCACTTGTACATTCTCATCAAAATCATCCACTGATGGATTTACACACACAATCATCTGTACACTCCCATTCCCTTCGAAATAATTACGAAACAGTAAAGTCAAGCGACTCTCCCTATACGGGACCATTTTATTGTTTTTAGTCAATTGATTTTCACGCAAAGCGTCCATACACGCCCTCAATGTCATTAAAGAGTTATTAATACTGCTCGCCTCTCTCAATCGAGCCCCAGTTGTGTTTGTTCGATTTGTTCGTTCCGAACCTGCCAAGTCCACCAAACTTAATTGACTTACAACGACGACATTTGCTTCGGGAATGACCTGTTGGCCATCAGTGTTGTAATTAACTTGTTCGAATTGAACTAAACGAATGTTGAAAATCGAATGACTGCGACTGGATTCGCTGTTCAATTGTGTTTGTGCCATTCGTTTTGCCATTTGGCCCATACTGAACACTTCAAATGCCTCTTCGGCACTTTTCACCTCAATCTCAACCACTCCATTCACGTACATGCTTCGATTGCAGTCTTCTCGTATGATTTTATTCTTGTTACTGTCTAATAAATCGTAAACTATGTTGTTATAAATTTCCACATAGCTAACAAATACGGAATAGACGTTCATTTCGTTTATTAAAGGGATTCTGGTGCCGTCGTTGTAGTAATTCATCTTTTCGTTGATATTTACACGACGTGGAGTCTTTACTTTAGGGGCTTTATTACGGAATTCTTGGATTCGGTCTTGCATTACTTCTCTCTCTGCCTGGATTTCAAAACCGTTCATTTTGTCTGGTTTTATAAGGAATTTTGGTGCTTGATGATCGTTTATTGTGTTAAATAGAGTGTGAATACATCGTGGAATGATTCCAGGCTCATCTTCTCGGCCAGTTAATGTGTACGTTTTGCCAGAACCTGTAACGCCGTAAGTGAACAGTAAACTGTTCTTTCCTTTTAGCAAGTCTTCTAATAAAGGGAAAGCCAAGTGGTCGAAGACTTCCTTTTGATTGGAATAAGAGGTGAAAATGTGTTTAAAACGGCAATGGATTTCTTTCGGTTGAGATTTTGATTCTATTGGTGTGGTTAGCACCAAAGTAGTTGGTGATAAGAGTTTCATGCATGATGATTCAACATTTTCTTTTAGGGGTCGTAAACGGCAGTAAACGTGTACTGGTTCTCGGTCTACTGAGTCCACTGAGCTAGAGGACGATGTTAATTTGTCTTTTCGAAGTCTTGGGGTGTTTTTAACGGAATTCATAGTAGCTGAAAGGAATTTGTAATTTTTTATCCCTACTTCAAATTATCTTACTATTGATTTAAGTAAAATGAGTTTTTACCTTTAAAATGGATTGGTACACTTAATTAACTTAATTTTTGCACTTAATGTTTGAAAAACTTGATGTTATCTTTTAAATATTGTATTTGACGGTTATAAAAAGTAACGTACGCAGGCTTCAGTATATTTCTTTACAGAACACTTCTCTTTTTCGTACTTGCTGCCACCTATTGGGGGATTTGTGAAAGTTGATATTTGTTTATAAAAATATAACCTCTTTCTCTTTTATATCCATCCAACTGGAAAATCATGTTTAAGTCGATATATATGATATTAATTCCCATTTTACTTGCTTTGCTAATTATTAATTCGAAATCGGAAAGACAGAAATCGCTGGATAAAGAATATATTTTGATTAAAAAAATTGAAGGTGAAGTTTTGGAGGAGGATTTTAAGTACCATAAAATAGGTGCAACGGGGGATTTTTTAATTGAATTACAATCATTGTAATATTTTACAAAATGTAGATATCAATTTTTATAGTGTTTACTTCTAGAGAAGGCGATGCGGATCTTTATGTGTCAGAAGGGAATTCAGCCCCTACATATAAGCCCAATGAATATGATTTACAGTCGGTAACTTGTGGACTCGATCAAATACAAGTGCCATATGAGTATGTGATTGATGTATGTAACGATTTTGATATTGTGTTCAATGTTCATTGTTTTTCAGCTTTAATAGACCGTTTACGATTGGTATTTATGGTCATCCATCACATAGCCAAAGTTCTTACATTCTAAGTATTTATGCACTCTCTAACAATGGGAGTTTATATGAGGAAAATGAAAAAGATTCCAATTATAATAATAATAAGAAAACTCAAAACAATGAAAAAGCGAAAAAATCAAATATAAAAAACAAGAATGCTGCAGATGTTTCAACTAAAATTGGAATCTGGGCATTATTAGATGTTATAGAGATGATTTTTCTGTGAATATAACTAATTTTATTTAGATTACATTATTTATATGAATTTTTTGCATTGTATTATTTATTATGTTGTATTAGGAAATTTAAATTTTCGTAGGTCCTGCCATCTATGACTGAGTCTTTAAACCCAATAGGTAAACAGTCTTTTATACCAACAATTTATTTAAAATGCTAATGAAAAATAAAAACTCATTTATATAGTAAATTATTATTTACTTTAAAGTATTATCGCGTTTATTGTACAAGTTTTAATATATGTATATAAATATCCGTTATAGTAAACAACCTGTTTTTGAATTACGAACTTTTTAATTTGAGGTTAAATCGGATCGGATCGACTGTCAGAGTCAAGAGTCGAACGTTTCGTTTTTGAGTTTGTTTTTAGAAAGTTTGATAAAAACAGATAAGATTCATATAAATTGTATTCATTTAGGATTTTAATTGCACTTAATTCAACGCGCATGTTGAAATACCTCAACCTGACCTTAACAAGGAATTGTCTCAATAATTCCATGCAAATAAGTGACTCTTTTGAGAATTGTGGTACGTGACTATCAAGTTGTAAACAATGGCTGGTAAGTGTATTATTTTTGTCTGTCTTCTTGTAAATAGATGTAATTTTGTGAATTATATTTAATACAGGTAATAATCCCTACAATAAGTACTTGAAAAATCTAACTGTGGGGGGTAAAGAGTATCAGTACTACGATTTAACCTCACTGGGACCCCAATATGGTAATTAACATTAACATACCATTTAAATGACTACATAGTTATTGATTTATAGATAAATTACCGTACAGCATAAGAGTCCTGTTAGAATCGGCAGTAAGAAATTGTGACAATTTCACAATATTGGAAAAAGATGTACAAAATATCCTCAATTGGGAACAGAATCAAAGTGTGGCTGGTGGAATTGAAGTGCCATTTAAGCCTGCTCGTGTTATATTACAAGTACACTCCATAATCCCTATTAACAAATATTGAAACTAACATTTGCATTTATTTAGGATTTTACTGGAGTTCCGGCTGTTGTCGATTTCGCTACAATGCGAGACGCAATCAAGGATCTTGGAGGAAATCCACAAAAAATCAATCCCATCTGTCCTGCTGATTTAGTAATTGATCATTCAGTACAAGTGGACTTCGCCAGATCGTATGTTGTTTATTATATAATCGTGATTTTGAAATAACCTCTTATCGGTTATTGTTTTATTTGACCACACGAGGTCAAATAAACATGTAAATTGTGTATTGTTCTCATTTACACTTTATTATCTCGGAGATATTTTGAAAATATTTCAATTGGTTTTTTTAATTTCAGCTCTGATGCATTGCAAAAGAATCAAGACTGTGAATTTGAACGAAATAAAGAACGTTTCACATTCCTTAAGGTAAAATTTAATCAAAGTAAATACTATTTCAATGTACCTGTTTGATTTCTTTTTAGTGGGGTGCAAAGGCTTTTGATAACATGCTCATTGTCCCACCAGGAAGTGGTATCGTTCACCAAGTGAATTTGGAGTACTTAGCAAGAGTTGTGTTTACAGGAAAGGAAACTCCAGTCTTGTATCCAGACACTGTCGTACGTGAATCAATCAGATTTAAATAAAAACAGGTGAAATTTATCGATTTTCAGGTGGGAACTGATTCACATACAACAATGATCAACGGTTTAGGTGTACTTGGATGGGGTGTTGGGGGTATTGAAGCGGAAGCTGTAATGTTGGGACAAAGTATAAGTATGTTATTGCCGGAAGTGGTTGGATATAGATTACATGGCGAGTTGGGGCCCTTTATCACATCCACAGATCTTGTTCTAACAATAACAAAGGTTACTTAAAACATAATAATTTATTGCAACGTTTTTATACAAAATTGAATTGTTCACAGCATCTTCGTCAATTGGGCGTCGTTGGAAAGTTTGTGGAATTCTATGGTCCTGGCGTTGCGGCCCTCTCCATTGCAGACAGGGCCACAATTGCGAACATGTGCCCTGAATATGGAGCAACAGTTGGCTTCTTTCCAGTCGACGAGAATTCCTTAAATTACCTTCGACAAACCAGTAAAAAAACAATCATAAACAGCCATAAATCAATGTTTAACGTTGATTATTTTTAGATCGTTCCGAAGAGCAAGTTGTACTTATTGAAACGTACTTAAAGATGACGAAACAGTTACGAAATTATTCCAGCAACGTTGATCCGATTTTCAGTCAAACTGTCAGCTTGGATTTGGGAACGGTTATTTCATCAGTCAGTGGACCGAAGCGGCCGAACGATCGTGTTTCCGTAACGGAAATGAAAGCTGACTTTAGAAAATGTCTGCAAGACAAGGTAAATATCTGAGACAAATTGTTTGGTGCTTTTCCAACTAACGTAGGATGATTCCCACCCGGTGATGCTCTCAAATAAAACACATTACCGCGGGAAATCACCTAACTCTAGTCGAAGTATGAGAAAGTGTCACTTGTATCGATAATTCGCGATATTATGTGATGCTGTGTATAAAACAATTGGACAAACTTATACCCAGTGATGTTGAGTATAAACACATCTACTGAGCATAGTTAATCCGACTGTAAGATACTGGAGAGTGTTCGTTCGGTGTTGGCTGATTTGCAAATCGTGCAATGAGGCAACTACGGCTGTGATATGTAAGGTAAAAACAACAGATCACACCAATAGTTCCTTAATTGCCCGACTCGAGATGAATAATAAAAATCACAATGCACAAATTGTTGAACTGTCATATCACATTTTTCTTTGCTGAATCTAGCTTTATGATTTTAAATATCATCATAAGTTAGATCACCAAAGAAGAAAATGATTGACACAATGGTGAGGTGTTCACTAACTTGAGTACATGTTGGAACTGATTTGAAGAATTGTGGTAGGTGGGCTTTTATGCGAATCTTCCATCCCCCTACCACAAATGTCACTGGTCGAGGCGATTCGGCTAATTGTTTAGCAAACTGTTATTTAGTCTATAGCCATTAGTAATGGATTTTTATCGGGAATTGTTATTTTATCATACGTTTTATAGTTTTTTATCATTTATTTTCTATTGTTCTCAATGAATTTTCGGTGCACACGAGTTTCACTTGCATTTTTTCAATTTGAATTATAAATATTTTCTATTTAATCGCAATGTCTCCAATGTTATCATTACATAAGGCTGTAAACGTACAATAAAATGATTCATATTTCATGCATGTATTTCATCGGTATCAGCAAAAATGTGTGTTTATATGTTGATTTCAATATAAACAAATCTAAATAGATTAAGGTTGCAATAGTAAGCGTTTTATTGTTGCAAAAGTAAAAAAAAAGGTTCAGGCAATGTTTTCGAAAAATATTTGACTAAATTTTATTGCAAATAGATTATGTTTTAATGACAATGTAATGGTTGGGTTTATTTGCCAAAAATTCGTAATTATCTAGTAAATTTTCAAATTTCTATTGAAATTATTACGGCGCCCTATTGCTGTCTAATTTTATGGGCCCATTAGTGGTAATTACGTGGTCTGGGATTAGTGTCTTTAAGGTCATTTCATAGAAACTATTCTTATTTTTAATACAGTTATTGTTATTAATTATTCTTGGAGTTGTTCGATTTAATGGTTATCAATTTTGCTTTCAGATTGGATTTAAGGGATTCGGAATAACGCCAGAAAAAATGGAAACCATTGCAAAATTTATGTATGATGGTAAAGCGTATAATATCACACATGGTAGTGTAATAATTGCGGCAATTACTTCATGTACAAACACAAGTAATCCAAGTGTGATGCTTGGTGCTGGTTTACTGGCGAAAAATGCAGTGGCTGCCGGCTTAACTGTAGCACCATACATAAAAACAAGTCTGTCACCTGGCTCCGGTGTTGTAACATATTATTTAAGAGAATCTGGTGTGATACCATCATTGGAACAGCTTGGTTTTTATAATGTCGGTTATGGTTGTATGACATGTATTGGAAATAGTGGCGGAATCGATGAGAATATTGTGAATGCAATTGAACAAAATGATCTGGTGTGTTGTGGCGTATTGTCTGGTAATCGTAATTTCGAAGGGCGAATCCATCCAAATACAAGAGCGAATTATTTGGCCAGTCCATTGTTGGTGATTGCGTATGCAATTGCTGGTAGAGTGGATATTGATTTTGAGACGGAACCGTTAGGTCATCGGGCGAATGGTGATGCAATATTCTTAAGAGATATTTGGCCGACACGGGCTGATATTCAGGAAGTAGAGAAGAGGTATGTGATTCCGGCCATGTTTAAGGAGGTTTATCAGCGGATTGAAGTTGGTTCATCGAATTGGCAAGCATTGGCGGCCCCGGAGAGTATTTTGTATCCGTGGACGGACAATTCGACGTATATAAAAAAATCGCCGTTTTTCGATGGGATGACGAAAGAGTTGCCAGTTAGGAAACCGATAAATGATGCAAGGGTTTTATTGTTGTTGGGTGATTCGGTGACAACGGATCATATAAGTCCGGCTGGTTCGATTGGACGGACAAGTCCAGCGGCGAGATTTTTAGCGAAGAATGGCTTAACGCCAAGGGAGTTTAATTCGTATGGATCGAGGCGTGGGAATGATGCGGTGATGGCGAGAGGAACGTTTGCTAATATACGATTGGTGAATAAATTGATAACGAAAACGGGACCGAGAACGGTCTATTTGCCAACAAATGAGGAGATGGATGTGTTTGATTGTGCTGAACGGTATGCCAAATCGAATACGAATTTGATTATTATTGCGGGGAAGGATTATGGGTCGGGGTCGAGTCGAGATTGGGCTGCGAAGGGACCTTGTCTTTTGGTGGGTTTTTTTAAGGTTTCTTGAAATGTTGAGTTGTTTGTTTTGGTTTTTTTTAGGGTATCAGAGCAGTGATTGCGGAATCATTTGAACGTATCCATCGTTCGAATTTGGTCGGTATGGGAATAGTGCCATTACAGTTTCAAGAAAATGAAAGTGCTGAAACGTTGGGTTTAACAGGAAGAGAAACGTACAATATACCATTGAGTGATGAGAATTTAAAACCAGGCAATAAAATACGTATTACGACAAATACGAATAAAGAATTTGATGTGATTTTACGTTTTGATACAGAAGTGGATTTGTTATTTTATAGGCACGGTGGTATTCTTAATTATATGATAAGAAAAATGTTGGATTAACATTAATGGAGAGGGAATGCTTTTTATACTGTTGGTATATTTGATCTATTGATTAATTTTACTAACAATTTTTATATGTATATGGTTTTTGTTGTTTTTTTTCTGTTATTTTAAGACTTGCTTTGTATTTTGTTTGCGGTTAGTAATTTTGTTCATAATATTTAGCAATAAATTGTTTGAGCAATTATGGGAGTTTAATTTAACAACGCAAAGACGGTGTGTAGAAAATATTTATTTATATGTAGAAATTCACAATAAAAATATTTTAGATTGCACTCGTAAAGGGAATTGCAACAAAATAAAACGACTCGTTTAATCAATGATTTGATTGTTTATATTACGTAATTTGGGGCAGTAATAAAGTGTAAAGAATTGGAAATTTGACTATTGAATGAATCATTTGTTGATAATACATCGGCATTTGCGTCTTTCTGAATGCCACCGAACATAATCAATTCCGATTTGCCTTCAACTAAAGTGTATAAGATCGTCTCTTCTGGTCCGTTATTTAAATTCTTCGCTGGTAACCAAGTGGCTTTCGGTTTACTTATATTTTCATATATCTCCGACAAATCCAGCACATATAAACCTAAATATTGCATTTTTTTCGTTTCACGTTTGTTTAAAGTTTTTGGGAATTGTTCTTGGAATTTCACTAAGTTGCCCAGCCGTCTGTCTCGCCTTTGATTCGCATCTAATGGTCGTCTGGGCTCCGGTGGTGTATTAAATGCAGCCATATTAATGCCAGAAGATGAGGGCAGACCATGTATCTAAAAATAGAGGCGCCTATTAAGAGATTTTTTTTCTTGTACAAAGTCAGAATGGAAATAGCATTTTTCTCTTACGATCGACGTAAAATTCTTGAACCCCAAGATATTTTTAAATCGTACGTCATCATGTAGGAAAATATTGTTAATCATTGAATTTTACGCGGAAATTCAACTGTCGATTCACTATTTAAGATTATTTTCAGTTCTATTGCTTATTAAACTGTCGTGCATTTGCCAATTTAATTAACATTAAAATATATGAGTCATTTGTAATTGTCGGATGTAAACTTGGCCAAAAGACCCAAATAGCTCTACAAACAAGATTTATTACAACTTACAACTAAATTTTGCATATTTGCAGCTGCCGGAATGCCATTCTCTTCCATATCCCGTTTCTTATTCCTCAACACTCCATGTCTCCCATTAATATTCTCATCTCTATCATTTGGACGGTTCGCTAAATCAATTCTAGCTGCACGTCCATCCTGATTGCCCATATTCCAACTGGATTTCGGATAATAGGCAATCGTACCCGATTCTGGCACTTGTACACGACTTAACACAATTAATTTATCACCTACTTTACAGCCAGGATTTGGCCAAATTGTGGTAGGCTCATAGGTTTTACCAATAATCTCCACTTTTATCCAACGCCATAAAATACCTTCCATATTCAAAATCCAGGCGTCTGTAAAACAGAAATTCTGTCCACCAGACCCGCCCCATATCAGCAAATTGTTCTCATTTAAAACCACTTGAGTGTGACCAAAACGCACTGTGGGCTTGGGTCCATCTGTAAAACAATCAACAAATTCCAATGCCAAAAATGCAACACGATTAATATCAATCAATTCATACTTTCAACGTCCTGCTTGTACCACGTCCAAGTCTCTAAATTTAACTTCCATATATCGTTGGATTTTTCACAATGTAAACCATTTGGTGGTCGCTGAAATCCACCAAAAATAATCATCCATTCATTTATGACAGAAGCGGAATGACCCGATACTGGTGGAGGTGTATTTAATGTATTTATATGCGTCCAACGGTTTCCGTTTATATCATAAACATGCAATTCGTTGAATAAATGCCAGGTTTGGTAAAGAGGGTACGAGGGTGGCGAAGTGCAACCACCAAACAGTACTAACAAGTCTTTGTACTTTACTAGAGAACAGCATGCTTTTGGAGATGGATAAGTGCCCACTGCGAGAGATCGAATCCAACTACGTTTTGATAAGTCCAGTCGCCATAAATCGTTGAAGGTGGTTAAAGAGCACGTACAGCCTCCAAAAATGTACATGGAATTGTCGTGAATGACGGCAGAATGGGAATAGCGTTTGGATATTGTTGGGGTCATGTCTACAGGGGTTAATCGATCCCATTTTATGTCGAATTCAGAAATGGCTCTGAATAGATTGCGTTTTTTTGTTTTAATTACATCTGAAATAGATAACATTTTGTTGAGTGTTAGAAGGAGAGGGTTTTATGGGTAACACGTACTTTGTACACATCTTCGCCACTTTTTCGAAACTATCATACAATCTTGTAAATCTTTGTAAGGAGAGATAAGAGATAAAATAAATTCTAACACTTCTTCTGGTAAGTCATCAATAGTGGCAATTTCCATTATGACTGAATAACATTCAATGTCTCTCACACAAGAACTCTTTTAGTATTGAACTGTCTTTTTAAATTTACAAGTATTCCTGGGGTCTTTGTTGATATTTTTAAGTTTAGTCATTTAATTGTTGAATCATTGCCAAATATTTGTTGTTCACTTTCACCCCTTTTTCATACAATAAATGCAGTACGGTAATGTTTATGAGTAAATGTATACTGGGATTTAAATTATTTAGATTATCAAGTCAATTTAAGACATTTTTATTAAAATATTTCATTTTTTCATAAATTTAGGTTAGAAAATATAAAATCTTCTCAAAACAGAAGTCTTTTTACCATAGAGAACTGTTTTACCATGTGGTTAAAAATGATCCCTGTAATAGAAATCGACAGAAGAATCTCAAATTCGAATGTCAATTGGATTCCTTTTAATTTCATATTAAAAATAAAACCGTTTTTATTTTATTTTATAAGTGAATTCGATTTGTAAAGATTAGTATCACTCATTGTAAGTGTAAATATATTTTCATATTCTTAAACATGTATGTTTAAAGTATAATGAAACCAAAAATCATCTTCTAACCTTAAAATCAAGCTAATATTTTTAAATAACTATGTCTTTATTAGTACATTTGGGACATTTAAGTGAACATTTAAGTAATTTAAAGCTAGTTATACCTCAGAAATTTACTCTCTCAACCACACAAAAGGTAATTATAATCTTAAGGTTTAAGGAACAATAAAATTGTTTTTGGTTCCCACAGATTGTTGTTGTCTCTGTTACTGCAAGTGTAGCATTTGTTGGAGTCCTAGCCAGATATTTACGAAGAAAAAAACGTGTAATTGATCCTGCAAAGTTTCGTAGAACTTTCAGTAGTAAACGGTCCAGGGCCTCAGGTTTTCGAAGTCCAAATGGAGGTAAGACGAATCGAATCATGCATAAAAACATAAATACACTCTTCTGCTAACATTATTCCTCATTTTTATTACTGTAATTACATATAACTACATATCTGCAATAAGATTATTAAACTATGAGATATCATAATTGTTTTGGGAAACAATTAGATTTTTATGATTATATGTATGACATATCTTGTTGTATAATCAATATTCTAAACAATCAGTACAGCAAAATTTGTTAATACAATCAATAATAATACAAAAATATATATTAAATCATCTCTCATGGGTACGTTAATTTTTCCTACAAACTAGTATTGTTGGTTGCCTGTAGACAAGCAATGAATTGATTAAATTTTTTTCATTCAAATAAAACCCTCGTAAATAATCATTTAGAATATAATTTTTTATTTAAAATTGTTTTTTATTACCTAGGCCCACATAATAATGTTAAGTAGGACACCATCATCATTTCAAACAATTATTTTCAATAAACCTCATAAAGGGATATTATTGGCCTTGACACAGAATTCCCTGATCGCACATGCAATTATCCTTCCTGCAAATAATAAAAAAATCGACATTTTTCAACAATTCTTTAATTCCAGATGTTGGAAGTACAGCAAGCAGCACTGGCCGCCGCAGTGCAGCTTTCAGCAATGTTTACGGCGAAAGGTACAGCCGTCAAGGAAGTGTAATACCAAGCGAAAAGGCTTCCGTGGCTTCTGGTAGTCTTGCTGGTAGTGGAATGAGTGTACCCGAAGGGGGTGACAGTACCCACCTAACACCCCAACAACTTGGAGTGATGGGTGAGTGAAGGCATTTATTTCAAATCGTGCGATGACATGATTTAACGCTTTTCTTATACTCGCATTTCAATGTCATACTTAAGAATGAATGAAATTGTTTAGAAAGGATCGTAATTACCGGGCACAAGATCTAAGACATGGAATTTCCGTATTTAATATGCTTTGTGGTTTTTTATAGTCCATTGACCGGAGATGGTATTGAAAAACCCGCTTAATGAATAAAATTTGCCAAATTCGAGATTATACCGATTGTGCGGGCACAATCTTAAATAATATTCATATGTAAATAATTTTATGGTGCTGGTCATTGCAGCATTAATTACAAGAAACAAGAAATGTAATTTACCGCTAACAAATAAGCGCTTTTGTACAATAGAGAGAATTGTGTGGAGAAAAGTCCCTTTTGTTGTCTGTACCACTCGCATTTGCAATTATCTTCCCCATATATGAAATATATTTGAACTTAGACCTAAAGATATAACAGATGTGTATATATTGTTGTGTCTGGTGTGGCGAACTGCGTTCGACGCCCATCACAACTGAATACTTTTGCTACAGTACAAAGAGTGTAATAACCATCCCCCTCATATCACGGTCGGATCAATTCACCATTCTTTTATTATGTAGATAAGTATTGTATAAGTGTGTGGTGTTGGTTAATGTTGATGACCGCACAACAGCCCACACAATTTGCCGCTTTATTAATACTATTTTCCCAACTGATGGGCTACCTTCTTCTTATTTCATTTTCGAGTTTCAGAGGGGCATGTGGGTGGTTCATTCATTTCAATGATTTCTTCTTTGTCAAGTTTGAAATCTTTTTCGATGTTAGTGAAAAGGTGTTGGAAGTAAATTGAGCAAACTTCCTCATCTTGTTGGGTTTTTGTTTGCTTTTTCGATGGAGTTGTATTGTGTTTGGTTGTTTGCTTAATGATGATGTCAACCAGACATTGTTTTATGCCTTTGAAAAATTCTCTGAAAAAGGTGTTAAAGTATGTTAAAGAGAATTGTGTAAATTTGTTAGATGGACGCTAAAAAATCACGTGCCAACATTATCTTATTTGTTTAAAATGAACTAAATCCACTACAATCTTTCAATTCTCTAAATATAAACTTGCATAATATTCTTATTCCGGTCGGAATTTTGTTATACACACGATATAAAGTGGTGCTTGAATAGTGTGGGTGTGAATATTTCATAATATAAAAACTACTTGTTATGTCTAGAAAGTTGAAATGTTTTTTTATTCCATTTATACAGGGTGTAGTAGCTTGCCAAAATGGTAGACTGTATTTGCCTGTTAAAAAATTTATAATGATTATATTAAATAACTTGCAGTGATAATTAGATAAATTTTTCGCCTCATTAACTGAAAAGTCTTAAGATAATTGCATTCTCAAAAACAGTTTGTTGTATGAAGCAAATACAGGAGGCAAAAAGTTTCCTTATTAAATTTGCTTCTAAATGGAATGAATGAAGTTAAAATTCCACCGCCTTTTTTCTGATAACCAAATTTTCCTTTTGGGAAGTTTTTCCAAGGAAAGTGTGTCCACCAGAATCTACCATTTCATTTTAGTTCAATCCATCGATTTCATCCAGTATATTTTAAACGTGCTTATATCATAACACGTTTTCTTGTTTAATTGAATTTTAATATGCATATACGAGTACATCGAAATGATTCATTGTCTGTATGTATCTTCATTAACACATGTTACTGTCAGTATATAAAAAGTTCATTAAACACGTTTTCCTACTTTGCTGAGTTTGTATGCAAAAATTTTAAAAGTCAGAGAGGCTGTCTTTTGGGATTGGGACGTGACTGGGACTGTATTACAAGGACAGAATTGTAATGGGGCCAATGGGGGTGATTCTTTTGATGTTGGATGAATCAATAAAGAAATTTGAATGGAAGACGCTTTGTGGCAAGTCGAACATTTCATTAATGATTTAATTGCAAAAAGAAAACCACCGGTTAAAGGTTAAATATGATAATTACCATAATAATTGAGTTGGATATGCAATTATTATTTACACATTGCATTCATAAATAATGTAGTGGAATGATTTCAATGTCATACAATTTTACAATGATATTGTATTGCTTTTATAGTAATCACATTCGATACTATACTGTAATTTATTGATACATTTTATTGACATTTAAATAACATTCTCCGTTAAAGAGTAATTTAATCTAATAAAGCGTGAACAAGCATGACAAATTCACTTAAGGGTAATGAAATTGGACATTGATTATGAAAATGACAACTTTTCTGCTTGATTAATATTGTAACGTGTTAATTATGTGCAATTTGCATATGTATATGTAGAGTTAATGTCTTTTTTCATTTGCGTCTTCTAGAAGACTTAGTTTTGTTGGAAAAAGGTCGACATTTGATTGGTTAGTAACCAGTTAAATACCCGTGTATCGATCCGAAAGCCACGACTGTATACCGGGTATGTTGTACAAACTGTCTAGTGGGGGTGGTTTTCTCTCACTCGAAGGACTCACGCACCGTATACATCTGGGTTGGTTCAGTAGGGCGTCGTGACGCTGTACTTTGGTGCCGGCTAGTCTACAGCCGGCGTCATTTCCTCAACAACCTCCTACCGATTATTCGTCTATTGACTGTTTTTTAACTAGTTGCTTAATGAAGGACTCTAGAGAGTCCTTGGCTGTCCAATTCTCAAGGATTCAATGAGCATATCTATTTTTAAGGCCCGCTATTTCGAGTATTGATTAAGTTTAACAGACAAAATGTAGCAAATTGTATTCCCATTGTGGTACTTGAAATTTATGGGAATAGTTGCAACTATTAAATAATCGTTTTCAGTTTAAATAACCTTGTAGGAAAGTGCATTTATCACCAAGTATACAGCTGTCACTGTAATAATTGACATTGTTAAAAAATCTGCTCCCCCTTTGGCGACTATTTGCGACCTATTTAATTTTTTTTTCTTTTCACATATGTATGAGGATAATCTATGGGTATTGTCAGTGAATTTATTATACTTGTCGACCGATTTCAAAAGACTTTCAATAGCATTTTTTTCAATTGGATTTGTAAGATGTATTTATTAACAAATATAAATGTGCGTCTTTTTATGTCTGTGACAAAATCGATTTTGAAATAAAGAGTAAAACAATAAAGTATATGAAAAACATGGTCACGTATAGAAAATATATATCACGTTCTCCTTCGTGTAATTCGAGACAAGTTGTAACGGTTTTTCTAAAATGAAAGCGTTTGATAATAGTGGTCGATTGCATTTTTAAATGTCTGACTATTTAAATTTTATGTTAATTATAACGGACGTGCAGTTTTAATTAGGGGGTTGGGACAGTATCCTATTAAATGAAGTTGGTAAATTAATTTCTCTTGTAATTTACTTAAAGACTGACAGAATATTTCGTTTAGTTGGACGTTAATTAATTTATACAAGAAAATTTTTAACAGTGGGATGGTTTGGTGTGTGTTTTTTCTTTCGGTCGTTAAAATGTTTGTTTTAATTATATATTTAGATCAAATCGATTATTGTTATGGATTATTAAATGAATTTTGTGCCCTTGACATCGAATGGACTTTAAAACTGTAGTAATTGTTGTTAATTGTTTTTAGCGCATTTCAATTGAAAGGGTTAGAAAAAGAAATGGCAGTTTCTTTGTTTTGAACATTATTTCTTAAGTATATTATAATAATATATCTACAATTACAGAAATTTATACATTTAAAATAATATAATATGTATTTTTTATACATTATTCAGTCCAATTACTAGAGATATACGCTATTATAGAGTTTATAGTATTTTTAATTCAGTTTTTTTTAACAGTTTAAAGAAATTGGAGATTGGAATGGACAGTTTGTTTAGGAACACGAATAAATAATTGGTTTTAAAAATGTTTTCAACAATTTTTGCTGGTTTTGATATTCATTAATAAGAACACTGGAAAGCTGATAAATATCAATAATGAATTGAAGCCTTAAATATGTATTAATAATATCACATGTACTATTCAAAAAACTATTGATTTAAATTTTGGAAATGTTTTAACTACGATTTTTTTCAAGCTACATTTAGAACCAAAATGAGAACAATTCTCACGGTTAAATAGTGTTGGAACTACTTACTACATTGATCAATCAAAGTGCCATCATCAGTGTATTTGAATCTTGCTCTCATTTCGAATGTTTCCAGATTTTTTTTTGTTTTGGAAAACAGCAAATTTTGTACCTGTCGAAAAATACTGAATAGCCATTAGCAAAAATATACACGTTCTTTTACAATAATTTCTTCATTTGTAATACACTTTCCAAAAAAACGTTTTTTTTTTGTTTAAATAGACAAAAATCAAATGGACGTCACTGGTCACAAATAAGAATCGATTATCACCATTATAGTCTCGCCATATTTACACAATTCTATATACATTATTTGATTTTTTAAACTACCTTGAAGAGAACTAAAAACCAAAGAAAAAGCTGCTTTAAAGTCAGTCGCACTAGGTTTCAATTTTCAATAATCAATCAAACAATTTTCATTGTTTACGTGACACGAAGTAGTAAAGAAAATGTGAACAAAGTTGTTAGACTGAAGAGTGTTGTCGGTTCAGCGTTGCCAGTTGCGCGTGTCTTGCTTTCTTGAAATTGTGACACTTCCCCTTTATCACCGATATCTGGCTGCATATTTTGTGGATTGTCAATCTTGTTATCCGGCAAGATTCCCTGTTGTGGTACAACGACGACTTCCGGTACAATTTGCTCTTGTTGTGTGGTTGAAGTGGTTCGAGTGGTTGTTGTTGTTGTGGTGGTGGTTGTGGTTGTGGTGGTTGTTGTTGTGGTCGGTACATGGCTATTGTTATGCAAAAAATACACCGGTCCATATTGTGCCACCACATCCAGCATCTTGTGCTCCCTTTTACTATCCCGTATTGTCATTTCTCTTCGTTCATTGTCTTTGTACAAAGAGACAACAGTTGCGGTGTATGGGACATCGGAATCTGTGTAATTACCAACTAAAGTGACATTCACTGCTGTACCCTGATCTAAGAATTTCTCAATTCTTGTCACATCGACAATGTTCGAGGTGTGTGTAATGGCCCAAGTGCCATTGTGTCTTGTGTTGTTCGGTAGTTGAACGGAAAAGGGAAGACCAGTCAACAAACCGTGTCCTTTGCCCCACAGGATTGAGTATGTGTAGTTGTAACTAATTACACTGTCCACTCGTTGTACACCATCCACTTCGTTCTTTAAGATTGCTTCACCTAAAATCATCGGTTTGCGTCTGTACATGCCGCGAAAGTATTGGAATTTGATTGTGCGTAATTCGTAGCCGATTGGTTCGGTTTCAACCAACACTTCACCATCTTCAAAGTCGATTTCGTGATTGTTCTGATCGACAAGTGTGAAAACACCTAGATTGTCTTTAGGGTTGAATTTGCCAATGTAGTGGGTTAATGAGCCTTCCTTTTCGTGATTATTTGTGGCACGACGTGCGATGAACGAGCGGAGAATTGTGTCGCCCGCTGTAACAGCGCCTTGTTGTAAAAGGGTGTATTTGTCTTTGTGGACCCAACTTAATCTGGCACTGCCTTCGATATTGATTAGTACCTCGAATTTATGATATTCATTGACTTTTTTGTATAATGATGCGACACAGACGTGTTTGTTGGGACGTAGTTGACCGGATACCCAAATGCTGTTCACTTTTGCACGGCAAACGTAAACCGGGATGCTGTAGGGCGGTTGGATTTCGTCTTCGGTCTTTTCTTCGGCTGTAAGCAATGGTGATTGATGAGTGGCTGGATAAGGGTGGATGGATAACTTACGTTCTACTGTTTGATATGCGGCAACGACAGCGTTTTGTAATAGTTTCGTGTCGGTTCCATCTGTAGGCTTCCATTGGAGTGTTGTGGATGTGACGGTTTGTTCTAAATTTTCGGCAAGGATATGTACGGATGGTTCACAAATGACCAGTTGGAATAACAGTGGCAGAAGTGTTGCGAGATATGAAGACATTTTTGCACTGTAACAATATGATTAGACTTTTGTATTGGAAATTGGATTATTTTTGTATTTGCTACATTTCATTTTGGCTCAATCGAGTTGTTACACTCTGTAAGATATTTATGGTGAAATCATTTTGGCTCAATCGAGTTGTTACACTCTGTAAGATATTTATGGTGAAATGAAGTTGTAGGCGTTCAGGAAAACCGGTACATTTACCGGAATTTGCGAGTTGTTACAATAGTTTGTTGGCCAGACAAACCCAATGCCGTTAGCAACAATGTTTTATAATATCTGCATGTATGTACAACATAATAATCGATTTATGCGCATAAATTTAAATGATTTTTCGTAAAACTGCAATTTAATTTATTTAAAAGTTTTATGGGCGCGTGTATAGCGCTCCAAGGAAGATGTTTCAATTTTCCGCTTGTGGTTACAATGTTGAGGGAGATAAGAGAGGACATAAGTTTGTGAATCGTTTTGAATTGCGGGGGTGGATAATTTTTCCATATTTACATAACTAAAGATTATGGCTTAAAAATGAAATGAACGCGAGTGGTTCGTGTTTGCATGTGGCGCGGTTAAGGAAAAAAGTGTTCATAAACGACTTGTGAGAGGAGAGAGGACGTTGACTTTATAATATTAATTTATGAATTCTAGATCACTCTTGCTGGTGTGTGTTTTACTACACCTAAACATGAATTGTTAGGAAGATTAGAATGCATTGTCTAGTGCATTCCACTTGAACCGTTCTTGCATAGTTAAACAATAGGAAAGGCGGTCTATTTTTCCATGTGACAATAAGTATTAATTTAATTGTGCTCTTTGCAATGTTCTCTTTTGGTTTTATTTATTAAATCACATAATGATAAGGCACATTTCGAACTGAATAGTTAATTAGGAGTATAGAAGATGTTTGATGACTTTGTAAACTTTTAGAGAATCCATTTAATCGATTCACTGTTTGTTTTATTAGGTTTCCTTTGAACTGTTTTGCTATCGGATATATTAGTATTGAAATCTGTTATTAAATTGACTATGGTAATTTGTAATGTAATATCCAAGGTTTTTTGCAATGCATTTAAAAAGTGCTTAACACAAAAAACTCGACTGTGTAATTAGATATAAAGAAATATTGTAATGAATGTAACGTATAATGTATTATAAATCTTCCAGAGTGAGATAAAATCGTAAAGAATGTCTAAAGACAAGTTGAATTTAATCCTAAGCATATTTAAATAATCAATGTATATTGGCGCCGTATTACAGTCTAATTAAAATTCCTTTAATTACGTTTTTCAATTATAATGATTTTGTGTGGGTTTATTTTTGTTTATAATCGCGTTAAATTTGCAACTTGTTTGCAATGTTGCGCACATGTTTTGATTTTTGCAAACTTGACCCGTTTTAGAATAATTTCGAATTTTATCAATAGAAATAAACAATTTAAGAATATAATTTATGTGTCATGTAAATTGTGTGCGCATTGCTCTAATTAGGGAATTATTTTTCGTTTCGTTTCAGTGATCGTGAAGTATGTTGAAAACAGCTATCGAATTATATTTTTTTGTAATAACGGATATAACTGTATTCTTGACTCTGGATTGTGTTTTAGATTGTTTTATAAAAGTTTCACTACAAATTGAAATTGGAATGGGATTTATTTGATCTTTTGGCCTGCAATTTGTATTGTAGGTTACGATGTTAAGATAAAGAGATTTAATGCGTTGTTTTTTGGCGTAAAAATGGACTTGAAACCGATTAGGGAAGGACATGAATATGGCACAAAATCCATAATTGCTAATGAGATTTTGAATATTTATTCAACCCAATGGAAGTAATTTGTAATTCAAATTTACTACCAGTTTGGTTTGTGCAGGTGTATAATAATTTTACTATGTAATCAATGAGATAATTTCTAGAGTAGTAACGCTTTTTCCAGTTTTAAAGACTAGTTTTACTGTAACGTTTTTCTTCTAGCTTTCATTGAAATCCAAGAAGAGAGTAAATTTACTGTTGACGTACGAAGAAACAGAGAGAGAGAAAAAAACCGACACATAAAATTGCAATATAAAATTACGTACGATATAAATTGTTTATAAATAGAAAAAATGCAAATGATTGCGTTTAGTTAATATGCTGAGTTTAAATTGGAATTTAAAAGTCCCATATACAGTGGCTGTTTACTGTTTTTTTCAGTATCCACAACAGATGTTCAATAATCATAATATTTGTATATTGATTGACAGTTTCTGAAGAGATTTTTATTATGTGTGATAATGAATATGATTTACTAAATAACATATGGTTGACCACAAACAATAAACAAAATAACACGAGTTATAGATTCTTAATCGTTTCCAGACCGTGTATATGATTTTCTTGTTTGTCGTCGTTGTTGGTCTATTGAATTAGATGATGATTACAAGTCACGTATGCTAATTAGAGAATTGTTAAGTTATGAGACATGAATACATGTTCTTGTAGGCGTGTGAATGCATTATGCAAAGATTATCGAAATCGATGTCTGCACAACCTTTTCCTAAAGGTTGGGATGGTTGCAAAATTATTAGATTCTTTGCTGGATTTTGGGTAAACCGCTGAAAACCCTTTTAAAACCGATTTTGTGTGTCCAGTTTTGCTTTGAAATTAATTAAATGAGCCTTGTAACTGTCGCTTCTAAGGAAAATGAGTTGAACTGGGGGGCCTGTTGTGGTGTGGTATAGAAAATACGCCGACATTTCACTACCCCCAGTTGCCATGCCAACTCCCCTTTTTACTGGAGGCCCATAAACACACGTGCGCCTCTGGGTCTTAAAGTGCGCTCCTGTGGACGCGCGCTTTTCTCAATTTCTGAGTTTACGTTTTTTAACCCCCCAAATTTTCATATCGCTTTAATAAACATTTCTGTTTCATTATTCGATTTTCAGAGAGAGGGTTAATTGAAGCGATTGAATGCGATTTGATGACATTGCAGAAAACGGTGTCAACAGTCCAATTGTTATTTTCAATATTGTTTAAGTGAATGAAAGGGGGAACTTGTACTGTAAATAACATGTGGTAGCATTGTAATAAATTGTACAAGTATTTGCAATTTTTTTTCATAGGAATTACATTGACGAATAAATTTGAATGTCAAGTGTGTTATAAAATGAGATGACAATGACCTTTTTCTGTTAGGTAACCTTTTCGAAAGAAAATTGGCACAATGTTGGGTATAATTGATTTTAATGCGAAATATAGAGATGGAAAAGGTGGAGAGACGTTTGCTGTTTTGACGTCACAAAGTAAATGCATCCGGATATCTATTAAAGTTAATAACAGTACAATAAAGTGTATAAGAAGGAAAGAGAAAAAAATTGAAATTGGAGATCGTCAAGATTATTCTTCTCGTTAAGAGAATTACGTAATTTTCTAACTGTTTTTAAGAGAGAAAGATGTATGAGTTGAGGATATGTGATTTTTTTTTGTTGTTGTGCAAATCGTTGGATATTTAAGTTATTATCTTACAGCGGATGACTTAATGACTTTGAATATTGAAAAATATTGCCCGTTTATATTCTTTAAGAGAATTTACAATAAATTAATATGTAAGTTGTTTAAAAGTTAAATGGATAACAAGCGAACAAGTTTGGAATCGATTAAAGTGTTTTATGCAAATTTGAGCACATTTATCCCCTTAAGATTAGTTCTGTGGTTTTGCTTAATTTACCCTCAGATATGTGAAACGAACCCCTCTCGTCATTAGAAATTATTAACTTTTGAGTAATTGCCACGACTAGAATGAATACTGTGAAAAATCGAAGCATTGTGCACTTGTATACCTGTACAACCCCAGTGTGCAGTTTACAACCCCTCTTAGCACACAGCATCCACGAAATTGTTTCCATTCTCGTGTATTCTCCCCTCTTGCGTTGTGTAGGTATTTTTATTATACACATCCAACAACATATACAGAAAATGTTCAATTTTGATTGGATTCTGGGGACATAATGGAAATCGATCATTTCTCTATCGTGTTTTAATTCATTGTTGTATTAATGAAACAATTCAGATGGAACAATAATTTATTAATAAATAAATTGTTTAAGGAACGTTGAACTGTTGAAGCTTTTGTTAATAGTGAGAAGATTGTTAATTCAAATCGTTATTGAAATTTTTTTTACACGCTAAAATATGCAATTTAGTGTGGCTCTTTTCCTTATCTTATTTACTCGGCTGTGTATCAGGACGAATGACAATATCATTATCATTTATAGATTGATAAACCGTAAATTCATTTTTTAAAGAGTGTATTGATATTTGCATTTTGAAATTGTTTATCACGCATTGTGTAAGTACTTAAATTGTGAATTTATCATGTTTTTATATACTGGAATTAGCATTTAATGTCCTTATAAAACCTGATGTCAATAAATGTGGCTTGATGATTAATTAAATGTACATAAAAAAACTTGTGTTATCACAACAATCTCATGTGGAGGAGTATAGCGAATATTGTCGTTAAGTAATTTAGGAAATTAGCACTGTAATCGAGGGAGTCCTTTGGCAATTCTATTAAAAATGATGATGTAAACACATCAATGGAGTGATAAATGTGTCTGTTTTTCTTGCATAAGCATATGTGTCGCGGAATTGAAAGTATTTCACCGTATAGAAAGGGAATGAGAGGTGAGAGACCCTTCTGATAAGTGTTCTGAATGCATTTTCGCTCTGTATAGTGTTTGATAAGGTTATACGGGGCACCCCAACGCAGTCGTGTATAAATAAATCAGTGTGAAGCAAAAAGGTCGATATGTTTTATAAAAGAGAATGCCTTTAAGAAGGGAAACTGTTTCAGAATTTTACCTGATGCACCTGAGGCTGTGCTCTTAAAAGCAGGCATCATTAGGTATATATTCCGTCCATTTTTTAGCGAACGGTTGGACGTATTTATTTATCCTTAATTCAATATTAAATTATCGCGTTGGGCTGGTTTTTTCGCAAGTCCTTGAATGTTAAAATGTTTTCCTAACGTATATACAGTTTTTTTCGCCTAAATTAATTATGCAAAATCATTTGTCACTTTTATGTTAATGATTGTTTTTTGGATGACGAACTCTCTTGTAGCCGCATTAGAATCAATACAACGCGCTCGTCCTTTTTGTCTAACCATCTATCCATCTTTCTCCGCTATAAATCGAATAATTATGCCCTTGAATTGAAAATAGGGCCGATGAATGAGGTAGAGTGAGACGAGTATTGTCTGTTGAACGATCTTTTCTCAATGCTTCTGGTTTTACTTTTTTTGGTGCGGGAATTGCGTGCCAATGGTATGATGAAATACATTGTATAACAAATGATTTTATTAACACGCACAACAATGTATAATTACGTATTAATTGCACTTGGATAAACGGTGAGGTAACCTTGACAAAGTGCAATTTTCGAGTTTAAAAACTTCCGTCTCTTTTTGGCGGGAAAAACGTTTAAAGAGTTATTCGTCATTCATCCCCTTTTAAGTGCTTTTAGAGAGCTGTCGTGTATTAATTTTAAAATGTAATTAAGACAAATTTAATTCTGAGTGTAAGTAGTAAAATGTTCCAAGAATTAAAGGTTTGCAGAGTGCTCTTTTTGTTGTGCGAACATTTTTGGCAATTACCAAACTGGATGGATGCACATAAGAAAGTGATGAATGAGATGGTAATTATAGGGTTTTGTAAATATTTTCTGCCTTAAGCTATTTGAGGATTCTCTGAAAGAATTAAACATAAAATGTTTCATAGTTGACGGTTGCATTTATTTCAAAAACGGTGCACAGTAGCAAGTTCAGCTTTTTTTTCTATACCATCTTAAATTCTATTTTAAATAACAAATCGTCCCTCAAAGGCCTTGTCCACAATTGTTGCATATTAATTTGATTTTGTTAGGCTAGTTTTGAGGAAAAAAAAACTAGATAAGTCCATGAACAAATGGAAAATCACTGCATATCATGTGAAAAATGTGACAACGCACATTATTATACTTGGTAAATTTTCTCTTGGAGCAATTTTCGCATTCCATAAATGGTGAACACGACTTGGATGTATAATATTTTGTGTGGTTGTAAGAAAAGTAAAAACGTCAATAACGTTTTTTTGCAAAATAATGAAAAATCGATTTTGTCAGCCCCCATGAACTTGAACTTGTTTCATTGTAATAGCAATTAAGGAAGATGTTGCCATAATAAAATTGACTAACCGTATCCGATAAATTGTTTTAATTAAACACAATCAACGTATTTGAAACGATTGACACAAATCTTTAAGAACGCTGTTAGAATGACGGAATTGCATTCTCAAACGATTTGCAATGAGAGTTTAACTGTTTTTGAATGTTCCAGGTGTGGGGTGTCATTCTTATCACCCTTAACAGCTGATGAATACAATAGACTTGTCACCATCTGCTCTTGTATCAAACTTTTAGCAAATGTGAATGAGGAAATCGATATTGGTCAATTTGATTGATGGTCAAATGTCTAGAAAGAGATTAGTTTCTTATATCAAGAAAATGACATCATTTTTAAAATGCGTCTGGGTATTGTATTACTGTTTGTGATAAATTATTGATTAATTAATTTATGTTTGAGGCAAGCCCAAACTGGTTTTCTCAATTTGATAGCAAATGTTATGTAACAATGTTAACCCCGTAGACGTTAAGTTTGGCGCCCTTTTTAGTCCAACATAAATTGTTATTATTTATACACGCCCCGAAGGTGATGGTAAAAATATAGATCCATTTACATACAATGCTCGTTCTAAAGTGTAAATGAATTAAGTTTTGTGTATATGTGGTTTGTTTGGGTTTTAGAGAGTCGAGTATGTACGGAAAACTGGAAAATTGTGTTTAGTTGCGACAGTGAATAATGTTTACTTTAGTTGCGCGCTTGACTTTTACAACAATACTTGTTTAAATGTGGAAATTACTTAACGAAAATTGATCTTTGTTAAATTTAATAACATCGTGAACAGATGTTGGTATAATACAATCGTAAAAATCGTCGTGATTTTAAGAGAGTTACGGTTTGTCGATATAAAAACATGAAATATTAATGGTTCTTTTCGGTATTAGGAAGATGAATGGTGTTTGGATGAAGAGTGTAACCTATTTCGAAATCGAAATGTTGAAAATTGTTCACGAGATGCTTATTAAAATGACAATCACATTGAAATTTGAATGTTTCAACATTCTTGCATGGCATACGAATTAGAATAAAACATTGTTGTTTTTATTAAGAGGAAATGCGTTTTTGCAATCATTATGTGTTCGGTTTGAATTTTATCTGAGCGCCAGGTATTATTAATTATTCAATCTTTGTTCTAGTTTGTTATGTAAAAAAACATTGGAAATTACGATTTAATTCCAATTGAAGTTTTTAATTGGAATTTATGATATTTTAGTGGTTGCGGTGGAAAAAATACACACTTGCATGTAGTGGCATTGATTTTTCTGACCGTGACAACATATGAAATTTATGTTTTCGATTTGGTATAAGGGCTTTAGGTTTGATTGATAGGATTTTAAATTATAGTTGACGTTTCAAATTGGACTTGGATTTGAAGAACAATAAAGTATATAATAAAAATCGTGCGAAAGCAGGAAATGCATGTTTAAGAATAAACAAAATTCCATTTTAGATACATCGTTTTGCTTTTGCTCTTCTAGTAATTATTCTAATTATGATGAGAATACAATCTTCATACTTGGACATATTATCATCAGTATACTAGTTTTAATTATAATCATGTAATTAACATTTCCTTTTCTTAAGTATTTTTCCACATCTACGTAGTAAATTATAACAGTTTTGTATTTTTATTATTGAAAGTGAAGTTGTGATATAAACAAATTATGTAATATGTGTGTTGATAAAGAAGTAGAATAAGTGGGAACATTTTTGCTTTTCATATTATTTTTTTTAACAAATTGTCTAATCGGTGACCGTTTTGTAAGTAGCGCTTTTTTATTTTGTATGATGCTCAAAATGTTTTACCTTTTTAATAAACAAATTAGATTTGCGAAAAAATCCAAGTAAATCCCTGTTTACAAGAAAACACTTTTCAAAACACACCACATATAGGATTAATTCGCTTTTATTGAATAAAAATGGTGTCGGATTCGAACAAAGTACAGACACAAACACACATTACAACATTTCGACTGTAAGTGCCGGACTCGGCGTATAAACTTGGCGGCTATACGAAACCGGAGTTCCTCCACGCCGGAATTGAAAGTGGGGTTTGAACGGGGTCCGGATGCGCACACGGAGCACCCGAAAGGATCGAGGATTCTATGTGGATATGGGTAGATGGGTCGATTTTAGAAGCCCGCGAAAAAAACGGTTGCGAACTTTGATCAAGTTCCGTTTTTTTGGCGCACTTTTTATGAATGACTGTGTGTGCTCTTCGCCAAATTCCGATGATATCAGGATTGGTGTGTTACGCAATTTTACGTAAAGATTCTGTGTATGAATCATAATGCTATTTGCAGGAGTTGTTCATGATTTTACCTTGTTATAAATTGGCTTTTAAAGTTTAAAGGTGTAGGAGCGCGAAAACACCTGCAATTTGTGGGAGTGTTTGTATTTTAGAGCAGTTTCTTTGCATTTTCGTTTGAATTCTAGGAAATGTTTATTACATTGAATAAGGAATTGTGACTGGGATTTGATACAGAATTGCTCAGTGAATTTTCAAATGGCATTTGACCAAAAAATCCTCAAATCAAATGAAAAATATTGTTTTTTCTTTTTCATCGAATCGCCCTTTTAAGTTACTACATCGAATGAGTAATAATTAGATTATACTTATTACTTAATTATCGTTTCCGGACTACGTTTGGTCATGAATCGTACTATAAATGATGAAAACACATCAAACGTATCACACCAATGACAAATGGAATTAGTTAGTTGAATTTGAACAGTAGAAATTGTAATTTCTCGCCTTTTAAAGAACATTACAGTAAAGTGTACAGGAAATGGGACAGTAGAGTTTAAAATAAACATTTTGTAGAAATTCATTAAAGTTTTTTGATTGACTTTTGAATGTTTATTTTTTTCGTTGCAAATTTTCTGGCTTTCTAAAGAAATTATTAATTTAGAAAGTAGACAATTTAATTGTTTTACATGATGACAATCGTTCTAAGATTTCTGATTAGTGGGTCAGTAACTTGAAATGCGATTTAAAGTTTTTCATATACAGTCACGATTTTCCCACTAAGTTATATTTAAAGTTGTGAGTAATTTTAATCTGATAGACTTGCAATTATTGTGTTCGATTATACATGTGGGCTGAACAATAAATTAAATTCAATGTACATACACAGCGGTATAAATTAACTATAAGAGCAAATGAAAAAAATTGCATCTCCCGTTTTGTCGTTGTGCTGATTTTGCGCTTACAATTCATTACTTCATTTGATTGATAATTTTTCTTATATGTCTGCAATTGTAAAAAAATTTATATTTAGCTACTGGTTAAGTGGCGGCGCACAATAATACATGATTTTATTTATATTTTATTAGGTCATTAAATGCCATTGATTAAATTATGGTCACATGCATTATTGTCATGACGCCAGAATTGAATGCACTTTAAGATAATAATTTGTTGGGAAATTTTGTTGGAAACGATTTCAGACAAAAAACAGTAAAATGATTCATGAATAGTTGGTTTGTTTATCAATAGAATAAAAAATTATTACATAATATAGAGAATTACTTTCGCTTTCAATCGAATCTAGTTTGATACACATACATATTTTACGATATTTTTTACTTAAAAACCCGTTGAAATGTTTGTAATTTACAAGATTGTATCTGAAATGTCCATAGATGGTTAATTTGTTAAGTGTGTCAACAGAATGTCTTACTTTGTCCAGAAAGGGGTGGCATATGTATTTTGTTAATTACTCAAAAATTGATGAGTTAAACAATCAAACTATTATAGATGATATGGAAATTGTCCACATCCTAATAACAATGTACCAAATATAAACACATTCGCATTTACTACGTGTTGTTGTTGCTATTTTTATAAAATTGGCTTTGCACATGCAAAATAAATTGAATTATCTATTACAGGGTGTAACTGGTGGAATTTTAACTTTATCCATTCGATAGGAAATTTAATAAGGAAACAGTTATGTGTCTTGAATTTTTATTATACATCAATCTGTTTTGGGGGTTCGATGGGTCCACAATTTTCTTGTTAATCAATCGAAAAAAAAAATATTTTGAGATCACTGTATCAAAATTTTTACATCCTACAGCATACTAATGACTGGTGGTTTTTCTGCAGGTATGGAAGCACTTGAGACTTGCATCAGTTACTGGGAGGATGCGTTATCCGCTTACAAATCGAAGGATGGCACTACAACTGGTCCATTAACAATTCTCAGTCCAGAAGAGGCCGGTTTTTGTAGAGACTTGCAACAATTACTTGAATTAGCATTAGATCTACAAGATAGTTCGGAAATACTATTTTTAGATGAACGTTCGGTGCTATTTAAACCGGAAAGTGGTGCTGGACGTAATGAGAATGGCATCGATACGGATTTATCGGGTGGTGAAAGTTTTGCCTCAGCGCAAGATCAAGTAATTGTCTCATTTTTTTTCATCCACTTTGGAAATAATTGAGTTTTGTTTGTAGGTTGCCGATCTTCGTGAATTCGAAGAGTTCCTTGAATACTTTCCCGATCTGGAGGCGTATCCATTGTACCAAATGGCTTTAAAGCAAATGGAAAACGGCGGTATACCATGCCGGACACTCCGTACCGAATTGGTGAAATGCGGATCCGATGTGGAGTATTTGGCGAAATTGCACTGTCTTCGATTAGCTTTTCAACATTTATTAAGAGATCAATACAATTATATTTGGTTTGCGGACGCTGGTCGCCAGATTTTGGCCGATTTACTCTTGTACGCTGACAAAGATCCCAAAGACTTTTTAATCGGCTATGAGGAGATGTTGTCGTATATACAAGATGCGAAAAATTGGCGGGATGTGGAGGAGGAGTTGCGATTGAATGGCGTTAAGGCATTAACATTTTACGATGTTGTCTTGGATTATATACTAATGGATGCGTTTGAGGATTTAGATAATCCGCCATCGTCGGTGACGGCCGTCATACAGAATCGTTGGCTCTCAAACAGTTTCAAAGAGACTGCATTAACAACGGCTGTGTGGTCGGTGTTGAAAGCGAAACGGAGAAAATTAAAGTTTCCAGCCGGATTTATGGCCCATTTTTATACACTGTCCGAACAATTGTCGCCACTATTGGCGTGGGGTTTCTTGGGAACGGACGATGTACTACGTGACACATGTGTGTACTTTAAAGAACAAGTTATGGAATTTTTAGCGGACATTTTCAATTTTCAAAAGTGTAAATATACGACAATTGATAAATTGGCTGCCGATATATTTGAGAATATTAAAATACGTGTTACAAATATATGCCAAAGATTAAGTGCACAATGAATGATTGTGAATTTTTAACATTGTAGAATTGGAGATTCGGTGGTTGCATTTTTCATATTATGAAATACGTCTCAATTTTCAATGAAATGACAAGCAAAAAAATATGTACATTCCTTCACATATTTCTTAAAAATATTGCGAAAAATTTGTATACTTTAGACTTGTCTCTTATACATGTTTCATATTTTATTGTTTATTTATTCTTGTATTTAAATTAAAAACTAATTATATGAAGGATCAAACTTGAATCCTGTCTCTAAATGTGAACAATTTATTTATCAAAATTCAAACAGAAAAAAAACACATTACAGAACACATATAAAAAATAAAACTTATACTAGTGATGTACTCGTAAAATAATGGCATCGTTTTTACACGAATGTTATTTTGGAACGAGCTTGATTGATTTGCCAAACATTCAACTCTTCGTACTCTTCAATACAATCGTCCACTTGATCAGGCTTATAGCCCTTCGATGTGCATTTCTCTTTAATATCATCGATTGAAAGGTCTTTCCTTCCACCGGCCATTTCTTGTATAATAGCGTAAATTTTATCAGTTACACTTTGTGGCCGATTCACACGATTTTCGGCTTTTTGATTCAATGAATCTTTACTCATTTCCAGTAATCGAATCGCTTCTTGTACATCGGCCTTTTCCACCTCGTCCGCTAAACGGAGACGAGCCAAAGCGGTTGATAAACGTAATATTCCCAATAAGTTTCTTGCTGATGTGTAAATAGTTCCGTGACTTCCGTGTTCCGCGTTGCGGGCAATGCGACGTAACTCAACATACGAAGCTGAAATAGTATATTAATGAATGAGTTGCATAAGGCACATTTTATGGCAAAAGTGGCGTTATTTGCGATTTGCTTCGCAAAATTAAAAAGACCTTCCATCTTCCATTTTTAAAAATTTTATATGAAAAATGGAAAATTTATTTAATTTTAGTAACTTTTTGTATTTTTCGATAGCATAAAACATGCAACCAATAAATCAATACAAGCACTTGTCATTTGAAATTTATGTCCATTATGTCAGAGTTAGAGAATTACAACCTCAAAATAAAAAAAATCACTAAGTTTACAGCCGGTTGTGAATCAGATTCACGCTCGCATATGCGGACGTGAATGTGGTTGTTATGGTACCGAAATGCAAAAATACAATTAGAACTTCGTGTCATATAAGGAATGTTTCTCTACTTACAAACCAAATATTCAGTTAAATGTTCAGGTATAACAGGGTTCTTCTTTTTACATAACGCAATATACTTTCGCATTAATGACAATTCCAACGCTACCGTCTCTGTCGGTGGCTGTTTAGAGTGTTGATGGACATATGTGATATGTTCGGCCAAACGTAAATCGTTATCGCGATTCGCCCTGTCTCGTAACACCCACAACAAATCAAAACGGGACAATAAAGCGGCTGGTAGATTAACATTTTGTTCAGGTGTACGGTTATCGTTCCAACGGCCGTATGCCGGATTGGCAGCGGCTAGGATCGAAGCACGGGCATTCAAGCATGTCATAATGCCAGCCTGGAAATGAACGTATTGAATTTTGGGTAAAAAATTTCAAGGCAAATCACTCACCTTTGCTATACTGATCGTTTGCTGTTCCATAACTTCATGAATCGCCGTCCTATCCGCATCGGCCATTTTATCAAACTCGTCAATACAGCAAATACCTTGATCGGCAAGGACCAAAGCGCCACCCTCTAAGATCATTTCCCCTGTGAAAGGATCCTTCATTACAGCGGCAGTTAAGCCGACACCGGATG
This sequence comes from Silvanus unidentatus, assembly GCA_963930825.1. Lineage (NCBI taxonomy): Eukaryota > Metazoa > Arthropoda > Insecta > Coleoptera > Silvanidae > Silvanus > Silvanus unidentatus. Next base: position 8,664,204 of record OZ005758.1, read on the forward strand.
AACCGCGACCGGTGGTATATTGACCTGAAATCCAGCATTTAATTAACAACTGAACAGTGTTAATCAAACAGTCTTACTTCTTGTAGCCAGTCTGTTTATATAACCGAGTAATTGTGATTTGGCAACACCTGGATCTCCCATCAAACAAATATTTATATTACCACGAATTTTCATGCCATCCTGATTACGATTTACACCTCCAACAAGCAACAAAATTAACGCCTTCTTCACATCCAAATGACCGTAAATTTCTGGAGCCAAACTCATCGCCAATTTTGTATAGAAATCATCTTGTTTGAGTATTTCGAATTGTTCTCGGGTCAGTTCGGAATTATCAGTGTCGGAGATTTTATGTACCAATGTGATTTTCTATAACATCATTTATCTAGAGAAATATTTTGGTAAATTTAATAATCCTACATGTGCTTCAATGAATGTTTCAGTTAACAGTCCTCCAGTAATTTTGGAGAATCCTTGTTTCAACAGTGGCAAAAATATACCAGTTATGGAGACATGATCACCGGGTTGAGCTTGTCGAGTGAGTTCACCACGACAGAAGACATTCATTGTTCGAGGAATGTGGCCAATTGGAACTTGGTCGCTCTGGAAAATGAGACAATTTATTTCTCTTTGAGTTAATGTACGGTTTATATGGAATTACGTGTTCCTGTATTTTGAGTTCTTGAAATTTGACAAACTTTGATCCTCTAGTTTGCAAATATAAACGTCCACCGGATTTGTTAATGCTGCAATCCTCACTGGGACACATAATAATGGGCATAAATGTTAATCCAGTGATTGGTTGGTATGTTTCAGAGCCACATTGGTCACAGGTGTAAGTGGCAACTTGTAACATCGGTTTCACTTCGGTAGCACGAGTTAGAATGCCAGTTATAGTAACCAAATGGCCGATACTCTCCCCTTTTACTTCACGAATTGGAATTGCTTTGGTGTCTGATCTTGCATTGAAATAGACTTCACTAAAAGTAGATCAATGTTTATTAAATTGTGTTCAGGGAACGATTGATTTACTTACTAACGGCGCATTAATTCGGATGGGAATTTATTCTGTGCTGGTTTATTGCTTGTGTCGTTTGGATTACGAACTCGTTGTTCGATCATTTTTCTGTGTTCGATGAACACGTCCAAGGCGTCTTTGGCCACAACATCGTGTTGTACAAACTTTGGCAGCAATTCGAATACAACATCGGATGCAAGGATGGTGTAACGACGAGTATTGGCTATGATAGCATCGGCTAATTCTGAATCAAACTCAGTAACATCATCCAATTCGATGTTTAAAGCAATTTGTTCGCGATGTGCTAATTTTGTGAGTTGATGAAAGTATTTGAAGTTCTTGTTACCGGCGTGGTCATCGATAAAAAATTCATTTAAGAAACGTGTAAGAGATTCTAAAAGAGTTATTGTTAAGAGGGTAACAATTATTTTTTACATTAATTTTACCTTTGTCTTTTTCAAGATCACGTCTCCCTTTGGCCATTTTAAGGAAATTTTCTAGACACGAAATAATCTACGCACAAACACAAATTGATTTATAAATTCTTTGAATTAGTAGTTTTTTTTTGGAATTCGGTAACAAACACCAAAGACAAGCCGAAGCAGAAGCGTAACAGGTGAGGTTAAACGTTATTTTTCTCGGTTTACCGCCAATTCCCCAGGTGTACCAACTCAAAACTTAGTGAAGTGAACTTGACAAGTAGCGCCCTATGATGCTATAAATTTGGACTACTGGAAAGAACATTCGAACTACTTAAAAGAGCATTTGAACTACTTAATTTGTTTAAATTTATTTATGTTTTTGACTTAGAGCACTGGTGCAGCACAAATGCAAGATGTGTAAAGCTTACAGATAATCTTAAGCTTTATAGATCTTGATTCCAAGTTTCCATGACTGTGACGTCATTTTATTTAAAAAAATCAAGGCGCCATCTGTTACACAGATTTCAAACTTGTTTTACAGATGACGATAACATTGCAAGTGAGGCAATGGCCGTAAGATGTCCAAAAGAAGCGGTATATTTAAAATCTAGATTAGTTTAAATTTATGCTATGGCAGGAGGTTTAACGCATTTAAAAGCAATTTTACAGTAAAAATTAGACAATTACTGCTGGATAGAAGAGTAAAACGATCATAAAAACCAGGAAAACTGAGTCTTAATTCATTTGTCATTATTTCATTCTCTGATGCCAGTAGAAAAGAGACGAGATGCTCTCGTACAAATGAACTGATTTTTTCCCACGCTCTTCTTGAGTTGCGGGGTGAGGTGTAAAACAAAACACTGTAGCTAAAGTCAGTCATTCATACATAAGAGAGATAGGTTCCCATAATTTAGATGCGAGAATTATCAAATCAAAGGAAAACATAGAGGTAATCTCATCAACCAGTAGTCTGAATTATTGCGCGGTCCGTATCAAATGTTAAGGCCACCCACTCTTTCCCACACCATTTGATATTCCCACGCCCCAGCACTGTAACCCCAACATCCTTCCCTCTTTCTTTGCTCCACTAATTCCGTACATCTTTTCCACTCTTTCTAGTCTGTTTACATGTTTATAATAATTGACGAGGGACGAACGCGGGGAACCCAAAGCAGGAATCACTTTAAAGCCGAATACACGTAACAATCTACTCGAAACTCGTCCAACGATTCCTGCCGACATTCATTACAACGATCCATGAAAAAATCCATTAACAAACTGACAAAATCCAAATGAAAAATCGATTACCAGTCTCAATAATTCATTTGGAATAGAAACAAATTTAAATTGATCATAGTTGCCGCCGGCGCGTCACAAAATGGCCGCCATCATCGAAACCTAACCTAATCATACCAATGTAATAAACGCGTATGTAAAACTGTAGTGCTTAAACCCCCATCGAAATCGAAAGAATATTAACGTCCATAACTAAATCGCTGTACATTAAATGCAACAAATCACCATAATAACATAAAAGTTCCTATATTATCAATTTGTAAGATGTTGATAAATAACCTAAAATGTTGGCCAGACTGTCGGAAAATTCAAGCTGCAAACAGGTGTTTTTCGAATGGAATGAGGTAGCACGCCTAAAGAGGGGGAAAAAAGCAGCCCGAACAGCAGCATTTGTTCTCACGTACCGCGGTAGCTGTGAAGAGAAGTCGTCCAAGTCACGCAGTGTGGTGTGTTTACAAAAATATTTCACTTCTAGTTGCACTCGCAGTAAGTACACTCAATTTGTTGTGTTACAAACAAACTGTAACCACTATTGGCGTTTATTCGATTCCAGCACCAAGTACAATGTGCCCCACTTGATCCCCCCAGTGCAGTGCTCCATTGAATTTCCCCAAAAACCTGCTCAGAAGAATCTCTTGCATGAATATGCCCCATCAGTACGGATTGCCGGGCATTGCACATGCACAATCACCGCCAACGCCGCCACCACAGCATGGTGCCATGTATCCGCGATTCGCCGGTGCCGTAGTGCCTGGCGGCTACCGAGGCGAGGACCGCCGTCTCACCCGTGAAGCCATGGAACGATATCTACGCGAACGCAGCGACATGGTGATCGTAATATTGCATGCGAAAGTGGCCCAAAAGTCGTACGGCAACGAGAAACGGTTCTTCTGTCCGCCGCCGTGCATTTACCTGTTCGGTGAGGGTTGGCGATTGCGGCAGGAGCAGATGTTGCGCGAGGGTGAATCGGAACAGGCGTCCCAATTGTGTGCCTTTATCGGTATCGGTAATTCGGACCAAGATATGCAGCAATTAGATTTAAACAATGGCAAACAATATTGTGCTGCAAAGACACTGTACATCAGCGATTCGGATAAAAGGAAACATTTCATGTTGTCGGTGAAAATGTTTTACGGTTCGGGTCACGATATTGGTGTATTTCAAAGTAAACGTATTAAAGTCATATCGAAACCGTCCAAAAAGAAGCAAAGCTTGAAGAATGCCGATCTGTGTATTGCTAGTGGTACGAAAGTGGCGTTGTTTAATAGGTTAAGATCACAGACAGTGTCTACACGGTATTTGCATGTGGAGAATGGACATTTCCATGCGAGCTCAACGCAATGGGGCGCATTCACCATACATTTACTGGATGACAACGAATCGGAGAGTGAAGAGTTTCAAGTACGGGATGGATATATACATTATGGGTCGACGGTGAAGTTGGTGTGTTCGGTGACTGGAATGGCATTGCCAAGACTCATTATACGAAAGGTACACGGTGTTTTTTTAATGAAAATTTTTCGTAGAAAGTTTGATGGGATTGTGTTTTAGGTGGACAAGCAGCAGGCGCTTTTGGAAGCCGATGATCCCGTCTCACAATTGCACAAATGCGCTTTTTATATGAAAGACACTGAACGAATGTATTTGTGTTTGTCTCAAGAGAGGATCATTCAATTCCAAGCGACGCCATGTCCCAAAGAGCCGAACAAGGAGATGATCAATGATGGTGCTTGCTGGACAATTATCTCGACGGACAAAGCGGAGTATCAGTTTTATGAGGGCATGGGACCGGTGCGGTCGCCAGTGACACCGGTGCCGATTGTGCACAGTTTACATTTGAATGGGGGCGGTGATGTGGCGATGCTCGAATTGACCGGTGACAATTTTTCGCCGTCATTGCAAGTGTGGTTTGGTGATGTGGAAGCGGAAACGATGTACAGGTGTCAGGAGAGTATGCTGTGTGTGGTGCCGGACATATCGCAGTTTCGGGGTGAATGGTTGTGGGTTAGACAGCCGACACAAGTGCCTGTGTCGTTGGTGCGCAACGATGGCATCATATATGCGACTGGTTTGACGTTTACGTATACACCGGAGCCGGGACCAAGGCCCCATTGTGCACCGGCCGATGAGATAATGCGACAAGGGCAACGGAGTGCTGCTGTGGCACAAGCACAATCGCAAGCGGCTCTAGCGGAGGCGTCTGCATGGAATTCGCATGGTATGCACTGAGATTTTTACTGCGCTCTCGAATTTTGATGCAATATGGATTTTTTTTTGTTTTATTTATTTGTGATATATTCGATTAGTTTTTTAAGTATATATATTTTGTGTTGTATATAAGCATTTATGCAAGTTTGTGGGGTGGAATGTAATTTTACTCAGGGAGTTGTCTCCATACGGGTTGAAGATCCACTCTACAGTTTTCTGTTTTATCCAAACCAAAGGTAACTAAGTTTTACATTGTGGGAGTTTCAGTATTTTGTTGTGAAAGTATTTCTGTGGCCGAATTTTTGCCTAAATCGCTCACTTTTTTTTTGTCGAAAATTATTTTATAGTGGTTTTAATATATTTATACATATATAATATTTTGTTGTGTGGCAAAGAGAATAGAATTTAAAACTTATAAACAACGAAATGAAAATGAAGAATTTTCTTGTAAATAATTAGAGAGAATAGTTATATATTGAATTGAACCAACTCTGTACATTATTTTGTAGAAATACAAACAATTTTAGAATATGTATCGAATTTTATTTAGCCAGCTTCTCGGAGATTCGCAGATTGAGGAAGTTAAAACATTTTTCACATACATTAGAATTTTCGTTTCTCACGATAAAATATAAAAATCTTAAAAGACATGATTGTTGTTGTTTATACATGAATGTGGGAAATTAAGATAACAATGGTATAATTTTTTTGTATGTGTATGTTAATAATTACTTTCCTACTGTATTTTAATTAGGTGATCCTATTCCCATCGCTCAAGTCCATTTTAAGGTATGGGAAAAGGGGCAAATATACCTAGATCCAGCGAATTCTAATAACAGTCCATGACTAGCAACAAAACAGTTTTTTTACAACAAACAAATATCCTTTATTTCCAAATAAAATGATTCTTTTCATATACAAGAGTACACATATCTACAAAACTCATTAACTATTGTAAATATGTATAGAAAATGATTTGTGATGCAATAAGTGTATATATTATTTACACAATAATACAATTTAATCTCATCAATTAATAATAAAACCGCTACATTTTAAATAAATAATTATCAACTATAAAAAATATGTAATATTGACGTCAATGGAAGCGCGCAACATTTTCAGAGATTCCAATTTCAATATTCAACAACAAATTGCTTCACTTTATACGCAAACTTCTCTGTTTGTTCATATTAGTTAACATTAAAGAAATGTAAGATGTTAGAAGATCGTCCATCTTGTAGCCCAACGATGTTTCGCACAGCAATTTCGATCCTCTCACCAAATTTCCAATTGTCATGTGGAAGTATGTGTTGCCCGATGACCAATTCGATATTCTAGTGAATGGATGTGTGACTAAAATGTCCTGTAAACAATTCTTCAATGAGAAAATTGCAACGATTTTAAACATTACATAAGAACGCAATGGAAGAAGTACAAGTGATTTTCTCACGATTTAATATTTCCTGTTCTCCGACTTATTTACATCTTGTGTACTCATTCAATAATTCTCTTATTTTTAATGAATAAATAATTAACGGGATTACAGTTTCTTATACATATAATTAAATGTTATTAAGCGAACTTGTTTTAATCCGTCTGTATACAGAGTGTTTCAGCTAAAGTGGGCAAAAAAGAAATGGTACATTCTCCTAACTGCCCTGATTCCGAAAACCTAAACACTTATGCTCGGAAACGCATAATAACAGAGTTAGAGACCTTCAAAGTTCTTGAAAAAAACATCGAATTTTTAAAATATCTCCGTACAGAAAAAAAAATTAAAAAACCACATTTGGTACACTTACTTATCTCATAATGACTTATCTTACTGCAAAATTTAAACAAAATCGGTTACCCCCAACACCACTTTTTGACAAAGGGGTGGCTTACCACCTTTGGCCATTTGTGTGGGGGATGTCAAATTTTAATTCCGTTAAATCCTGTCGATAGCAAATTTAATAAGGAAACTTTTTTGTCTCTTGGATGTTTTTCGTAGAACGCACCGTTTTCGAGAAAAATGCAATTTTATTCAAACGTCGAGATTTTTCGATAATTTCTTAACTTCAGTGGTCCATAACTTTTCAGTTAAAGAACCGAAAAATCTAAAAAAAATTATTTTAAGATCACCGTAGGCTGTATAATATAATACTTAACAAATTTTTGTTATAATTTTTTTTTAACATGCCGAAGAAGTTGTTGGCCTCTATTTTCTCAAAGAGACATTTACAGGAAAAATCCAATGAGTTTTCGACTCAGGATAACCCCCCGAATCTGTCATTTCATTTTTGCCCAATCGAGCAGTTACACCCTGTATAACAGTTGCATTCTCAAACCGGATAAGATTGCCATATTTTCGTAATACTTGCATGATTCCATGCCATTCCATGATAACAAAATCAAATTAAACGACAATTGTATTATGTAGTAAAAATGATGACTTTTCAAATACACAAAACGTGGGAATCGCAATTTCAAATTACAAACAATACAGAAATTATTTCCCAAAAGGAGAGATGATTTATGTGTTTTACCTTGCTTTGTGGATGTATCAAACTGACACCATGTTTATTAATCGCAATCAACAACATTTCCGGATAATTCGGATCCGTTGTTTGTTTCACTTCAAAGAACGCCGAACCGAACGTCGGCCACCGATACACCACCTTCAAGAACGTAATTTTCGCATCCTCCGGACTCATACCAGCATCCTGATTATACGCTGCCACAATGGCCCGTTTCCAATCATTCGCACTTTGCACTTTCACCAAATCGGCCGGAATCAATTCCCTCAACATTTGCCTGAAAATTATCCTCAATTAAATCTTACAACCACCAACAACCCTCCAATCCTCTTACGGTATTGCCTGCAACTCTTGTTTACTCTCCCCAAATCTCACCCGATAAACCAACGCTGCCAATTTGGCTGCCTCCTCTTTCGTACACTTATGATACCCTCTAATCAACTTGGGCAACTCTTGATGGAAATGGAAAATCAAATCGGCATTCCGATCCTTCCCTGGCACCGTATTCGTCCACAATTTCTTCATAAAGAACACCTGATAGGAGAACTGTGGCGTGACACCATCCCGTGTCGGACGCGCCTTCCTTATCCAATCGGTCAAATGTCGAACAAAATCGAAAAAGAAATCCCCCTCCGGCACCGAGATCACCTTGTCCGCTATCTTAACAAACAAACTGAACCCCTCACTCGACCGCAAATTCAACCTCTGACTGATATTCTGACAGAAATCCTTCGCTCTCGTACTGGAGTCCACCTCAAACGCCTCATCCGTATCGTCCGGAAAATAGACCTTATGGAAAATTTGCGTTGTCTTGTGCTGTATCGCTTCCACTTCCACCTGATGTGGCGGATACTTCCTCTGTCCATTCCGCAACGTTTTCTGTAACCGTTGCAACGAGTCCTGCGAAATGGGATGGCGACGACTCCGCAAAAACGTCATCAACTCCTTCAACAAACTTTGCGAACACGTAAACAGACCAGTCGCCAACCACATCAACTCCCAACCCCGCTCCTCTGACATCCGATTCCGATTCTCCGTCAATTGTTTCATAATCTGACAATAAATCTCGTCACGTAATATTTCATGTTTCAGTGGCCCGTCAAAGATGTGATCAGTGTACTCGTTGCCCATGCGTGGCCTCTTCGACGGCAAATCCCCCATGTACTTCAGTATAGCACTGAACGCAAAACACGCCTCTTCAGCCAGCTCCTCTTTCATCAGCAACTTTTTCAACAACGGCTGTTTAATCGGCTCCCTAGAATGTCGCCACAAATCATCCACACCTCGTCTACCCGTCGTCAATGTCAACGCTTTGGACATGGTCCTTTTCACCGGCGGTCTGAAATGATCAATTGCATACTCGGCCAACGTATACGGCCGATCCCGCGACTCCGTCCCATTCAATTGTGGACTCAACCGTTTCCCATGCTCCGCTCCCTCCACAGTGAACAACTGCAGAATCTCAGCGGGCGGTTTCGACATGCACGGCAACACGTACACCGTCTCCGCCGGAAAGTCGCCCTTCTCCTGTGTCCTCTCACACCTGCCCACACACCAACCGGAATTCAACACCGTCTCCCCCGTACTATCCTCCTCCAACACAATCAAATCGCCTTTTTGGAATGTGAGAAAACTCGACCCCTCACCCGGCGCCTTGTAATCCTGCAATGCGATCACATTCTTCGACCGTTTCTTCAATCCCTCCAAAAAGTACACCACCAAATCCCGTATATCCTCCGCATTGGGACTCTGGAACGTGAACTCCTCCCCCCGCACCGTACTCAGACTGAACGTTTGCGTAAACACTTTGTTCGTCTTCTGACTGGACACAGTTGTGATTTCGGGGAACGAGAGCTCCAACAGCACCTGTTCCTGATCATCCACCACATATACACCCGTCCAATTCACAGCAATTATGACATCGTTCTTTGGCAAATTCGGACCAGAGTTACGATACGCCTCATAAAATCGACTAAATAATAATGGCCATTTAAATTTCGCATAACTAACCACATCCTCTTTCACACGCAATGTGATCACTTTCTCTTTCACATAATAACTTTTCTTAAATGCTTGCACCACCAACGCTGCCCACCGATCCACCGCCTTTTCCACCCCCGTCAAACAATAGTCCGGTATATAATTCGGTAACAGTGTCAACAATCGTTCCACATTCATATCGGCATTGTATTCGATGTAATATTGTTGGGCCGCTATCATAGCCAAGTCCTCCTCCTTATCGCACCGATACTCGCCAAACTTCACTCCCCGCACGACTTGTTGGTAAATTAAATTCGTCGCCACTTGGTCCTCGGTTGGTTCGTGCCACGGTGCGAATATCTCCTTCCTAAAGAACAATCGCCACGGTGCATTCCGTTCCTGGGCCCCTTGCTCTTTCGCGTACTGTTCACACTGTGAAATCGCGTCCATTACATGATCACCACCACTGCCCAACGATGACACCTTATCAAACAGTGCTATATACAACGAGAACCCAAACTGATCCTTCAATCCGATCTTATCGGACAACTGATTGCACAATTCCCGTGCCGTTGTCGCCGAATCCGCTAATAACGTCTTCGTATTACCGTCCATGAATGTAATCGGCAACATAATCGGCTTTTTCGACTTGGTCGCCTGCAATTCCAGCCAACTGGGCGGCTGATTTCGCGTGCCATTGTTGAATGTACGTTTTAAACGGTCCTCACAGTACGGTGCATAGCCGGGCGGTCCTTCACGTATAAACGCTCGCAAATAGTTGACGAACTTCTCCGACGGTGCAAAACAACCAACACACAACGACAACAATATCCAGCCACGAGCATGTGACGATTTCGATGGATTGTTTGTCAATTGTTTACATATTTGACAGTAGATTTCGTCACGTAATTCAGCACGCAGAATGCCATGGCCGATAATGAAATGCAATTTCTCCAAATTGGATGTGGGCCGTGATTCCAGCCACGATTGATAACTGTCCGCCGTATATTCTTCATCTTGCAACTTACGACGTACATCTTCACCTAATTTATTCTTTCGTTTCAATGTTAATGACACTAATTTGTTGCGAATTGATCGGGGTTTCTGTTTTAAGAAGGAATCGGGATCGAGGCCCATCATTTGCGCCTCTTGGAACTCTTTACTACGGATAAAGTTCCTGCCTAGTGTGGCAGTCACTTTGGACATGACCGATGTATTGTCTCGGTCCATTGTGTGATAGCGTGGCTCTGGTAGATCGCCGGTAAATCGGAGTATGGTGATCCATAACGCTTGAGCGGCCTGCAAAACAAACAAATTCATTCACAATTCCACAGTAAGAAAAGTCGGCTGCTCCACGAACGTGGATCAAGGTCAGTAAACCTGGATTTACGAATGTTTGCGTCTACGTCATAATCAAAAATATTGTTAGAACAATGAATTTCGATTATTGCGTAAACGCAAACATTCGTAAATCCCAATATAGCTAAGTTCAGGTCTCTGAACTTAGCTTCGGACGTATGCCGTCACTTGAAGCAGCCTCCACATTACAAATTTACAATGAGGAAGTGACCGTTTTTTTTATTTTTTGTAATCTACATTAAAAATGCTTTAATGTGATATAACACATGTGCCCTTTTTGCTGCCCCGTGTCGCCAAAAAAAATTGCAAAGTTTAAATCTAAAATTTACCCGCGTTTTTACTGCAGTCCTAGCCGCCATGTCTACTGTGCAATTTCTTTAGTTCAAGAAAGTATTACTAGATGGCTATTAGTATTTTTCTTAGTAAAATAGTTAATTAGGAGGCTTTTAAGGGTGGAAAACAAATATAAAAAAGTAAGAAAAATATAATTAGTTAGTCTATGATATTTTTGATTTCAAAATAAACTCATAAACTATTTAAAATGACAAATTATTGCAGTTTGCCGCAACCCGTCATACATATCCGCTTATTTCCACTAAAAATACGCTCGGACAAGCTCTGACCAATCAGAGCTTGTTACGTCACCGAAGTCATGTAAAAATTGTAAACAAAAGGTCATGTGATAATTTTGAACTTTTCAGGCACTTTTTAATTTCCGTTTTTTCAGAAATTATGCGCTGAAATGAGTAACTGTTAAGTTCAATACTAATCATTTAACCTATTTTATCGAATTATATAGAAATTTCTGTGAATTTCCAACCTAGGTCACTTCCTCATTCACTTAATCACTTACCAATTGATCTCCTTGCGTGTGCAACGGCAACAGCGGATGTTTAAGCGGTTTCCTCGAATACTGATGCCCCACATTCCCTTGAAAATAGGTCGCCGCAAATTTCTGAAACTTAAACTCACTCAAATCCTCCTCATCCTCCGACACCGTTTGCATTGGACTAATAATCTCCTGATCGGCAGGATTCGATGGTAGATCATTAAACACAGACGTTTCACGACCCGGTGCCGGTGCCTCACTCGAACTATCCGGCAAAAAGTCAAACATCGCCTCCACCAACTTGGAATCATCCACCGGCTCATCGGCTTTCCTTGCCGCATCATTAATAATATTCTTCTTAATCTCAACACGTTTCCGTTCCTCAATCTCCAATTCCATCTCTTTCCTCTCCAACTCGTACATCCTCTCCCGATAATTCTGTTCAGCAATCTCTTTCGCTCGCTTATTGCCCGCATCCTTCAACTCCCTCTCTTCTTTCTTCTTCAATCGCAACGCTTCCACATGGTTCCTATGCTCGAATTTGATCTTCCTGAATCGTCTCTGTGCAATCATCCGTCTCACATGCGACTGTATCTTAATGATCGCCCACATCTTATGTCCATACTCCCTCCTCACCAGATACCCTCTTGCATGCGCCTGCAAACCGACAATGTGTCCACGAAGATGCCGAAATCGGTGCGACAACACCCGCGCCCGAATCAACGCCTGCAACCGCATATACCCCACCCGCATCCGCTTGTACCGCTGTCTCTGTATGTACCCCTTCCAATACTTCTGTATAATCATCGTGGCCGCTCTCAGCCTCAAAAACCGCCGACGATACACCCACCCTCTGATCGACCTTTGCAATATCAAAATCTTCTTCGTCAACACTCGATCCCGTTCCTGTTCCAAGAACAAATCGTGCGCATCTTTCAGAAACACTTTCGTATGACCCAATTGATAATCACTCCGTCCCAAAACGATCGAACAGATCCGCGACGTGGCCGCCCTACAGTCGGTCTTATGTGCCGGCGGTACACCGGCAATCAGGAACCGATACCGTTCCACAAACTCACCGAAACTGTGCCGTATTGGATAGCCAGCACGCCGTATACGAATCGTTTCCATCATACCCGAATACCGCAACTGACGACAACACAAATTCCTATCAAACATCATCGGTTTCTTCAATTCGTTCGGCTTTATGCACCGTATAAAAAACGGCTGACAATTAGACAATGTGCGCATTAACGAGTCCAAACTCTTTTTAAATTGTGTGGACAATGTGGGTGTACGTTTTCGTGTCTCTGAACCCATACCAATATCCTCAACAAACAACTGTTGCAAGAACTTATTCGAACTGATTGTGATCAATTGCAATAAATCCGCACTGAATGTGTCCCGATTCTTTTCTAAAAAGCCTCGAGTGTCATAAAACACCACACCAGCGAAATGATTCAATCCGAAACTGGTATTTATGTCCGATTTCGGTTTGAGATAATTCCGATGCGAGTTGTGCGTTTTATGCAATTTAGCCAACATCGTCTGATCTGTCCCTTTCGGGAACTTGCTCTCCTCATCAATCAACGCCATTATATTCAATTGCTTGATCGCAATTAAATCCAACGCATCTTGATTATCAACAAACTCGATATGCTGCCAATTGATGCCCTCCACATTGTACTCTTCCTGTTCCAGTTTGAAAATATGCCGTACAAAAAACTGTTGCAAATTCTCATTGGCGAAATTGATGCAGAACTGCTCGAAACTGTTATGCCGAAAGTTCTCAAACCCGAATATGTCCAGCACTCCAATCGAGCTGCGTTGTCGCTCCTTCGGTCTGTAGATCGCTTTATTGATCTTCCGCACAATCAACACAAACAACCGTCCGTAGATCCCTTTAACAAATGCATCGCGCACATCCACACTCTGCTCACGCGACAACGTCGACACCACCGTCTCGCCATGAGCGAACAGCGTCTTCCTGGTGAGTGCATCGATGAACGCCTGTCCGGACACACCCAGCAAATTGGCGACACGGTGTGCATTTGTCGGATCGGGTATTTCGGTTGCATCCAAATTATCCACAACTGTTGCCTTGTATTTGATGTTGCCGATGTGCAGTAGAGCGGCGAGCAGTTTCATGATCTCCCAAATTTCCTGATCGGAGAACAGCAGCACTTTCATTGCACTGCGGATATCGGCGAATTCAGCCGTATCGTCGCGGCCCTCGCACGTTATACTACCGCCCTGAAACAGCACAAAATCAGCCATTGTACATATAAGAGGACACATGATTATAAAAAACAAAAACAGTGACCTGTAATGTCGGTAAAAAGTTGCTCCTTTAATACTGGATGCAGAGAAATGAAAAAAATCAGGGAGATGGAGGAAGAAATTCGAAGAAATCCGTTAGCTTTATTTGTTTCAAAAAAGAGAAAAAAATAAATAAACGTACGTTTTTTTTGACAGATCAGCACTATTTTCAACTTTCCACAACAAATATATTTCTTTAACACAAAAATTCAAAAAACTGAATCTAACAAAAGTTAGATTCATGTTTTCCTTCCTTGCCGTTAAAATCCGACTTTGTAATTGTAATGAAATTTAACAGTGTTTAAAAATGTGGATTTTAACAACATCACTTAACATTCAGGGCTGATTTTTCACAACCAGAAAGAAAAAACATTAATCTAACTTTTGTTAGATTCAGTTTTTTGAATTTTTGTGTTAAAAGTTCAGAGTGTACTTAAGTAAGTTTTTTTTTCTCCTTTTTAAAAGAAATAATCAAAAATCGGAATCTAACGATTTTCTTAGAATTTCTTCCACTATCTCCCTGAATTTTTTCATTTCGCTGCAACCAGTATTAACGGATCAAATTTTTACAGTTTTTTTACCGATCAATGTGGCCTTATAATAAAATGTAATAAAATATTTACCCCTGTCAGGTACCGATACTGACTCGCATCCCCCAACTCCAGTTTCCTCTTCTCCTCCTTCCCCAAACCGGCCAACAAGCAATAAAATATATGATAATTCCTCTCGTCCGGATTCTGGGACACAATGCGACTTTTCTCCAATAAATACTGCTCGATCTTAGCACCCTCTATAACACCACTACTATTGAAATGTATATCGATATATTTGCCAAACCTTGAACTGTTATCATTGCGCACAGTCTTCGCATTCCCAAATGCCTCCAATATCGGATTCGCTTCCAATATTTGCTGTTCAATCCACGAATGTTTGCCACTGATGGCGGCCAAATATTGTAGAATTAATTTTGTACTTTCCGTTTTACCAGCACCCGATTCACCTGAGATCACAATACATTGATCCTGTCGATATCGTCGCATATTCCCGTACGTGTTGTCGCCAATAGCGAATATATGCGGCGGCAATTCACCAATCTTCCTCTCCTTGTACAGTTTGATCTGTTCGGCTGTGTAAATCGGCAGAATTTGGTATGGATTTACGGCGACTAGAATAGAACCAGTGTACGTCTGTGAAAAAGAAATCACGTTCAATCCATCTATACAAGCTACTTGTTTTATTATGGAACGCCATTTGTCTCATAATTATTCTTTTTAGGATATACATTAGTTTGGATGGGATTTACTTTTTCCTTTTGATATATATTTTTTCATTGAAATATATTTATTTTCACATGATACCTATATGTATAATAAAACGCAATTGAAATATAGTATAAAATTAATTGTATTCAGGGTGTAACTGCTCGATTGAGCAAAAATGAAATGACAGATTCGGGGGGTCACCCTGAGTCGAAAACTCATTGGATTTTTCATGGAAATACCTCGTTGAGGAAATAGTCAACTTCTTCGGCATGTTAAAAAAAATTTTAACAAAAATTTAAATTATTAAGAATTATATTATATAGCCTATAGTGATATTAAAATATTTTTTTTTTAATTTTTCGTTTCATTAACTAAAAAGTTATGGACCGCTAAATTTAAGAAATTTTCGAAAAATTTTGACAAGTTCAAATAATATTGCATTTTTCTCGAAAACGGTGCGTCGTACGAAGAAAATGCAAGAGATAAATAAGTTTCCTTCTTAAACTTGCCTTCCAATGAACTCAACAAAATTTAAATTCCACCATCCCCCAAAAAAATAACAAAAGTGTTAAGCCACCCTCTTGTCAAAAAGTCATGTTGGCGGTGACCGATTTTGCTGATATTTTACACGAATATTGTCCCCGATCACCTAAGTAAGTGCACTAAATTTGGTTGTTCTAATTTATTTCACTTAGAAGATATTTGAAAAATTCGAGATTTTTTAAAGAACTTTGAAGGCCTGTATCTCCGTTAGGAAACGTTTCCCAGAAAACGGAAAAAACCATTCCACTAAGAATGACTTCCTCAATCTGCCATTTTTTTTGCTCAATCGAGCA
Organism: Silvanus unidentatus; assembly: GCA_963930825.1. NCBI lineage: Eukaryota > Metazoa > Arthropoda > Insecta > Coleoptera > Silvanidae > Silvanus > Silvanus unidentatus. The sequence goes on from OZ005758.1 coordinate 8,680,255, forward strand.
GTTACGCCCTGTATATCATGTGAAAATAAATATATTTCAATGAAAAAAATATAGAGGGTGTAAACGCTCGATTGAGCTAAAACGAAATGGCAGATTCCGGGGGTTACCCTGAGTTCAAAACTTATTGGATTTTTCATAGAATTGCTTCTTTGAGGAAATAAAGACCATCAACTTCTTCGGCAATGTTAAACAAATTTGAAACAAAAATTTATTCAGAATTAAGTTAAATAACCTACAGGGTTCTTAAATTATATTTTTCAGATGTTTCGGTTCATTAAGTAAAAAGTTATGGACCACTAAATTTATGAAATTTTCGAAAAATCTTGACAACTTGAAATATAATTGCATTTTTCTCGAAAACGGGGCTCCGTACGAAAAAATGCAAAAGACAAAAAGTTTCCTTATTAAATTTGCCTTTCAATGAATTCAACAAAATTGAAATTCCACCACTCCCCAAATAAATAACAAAAGTGTTAAGCCGCATTTTTGCCAAAAAGTCATGTTCGGGGTGGTCGATTTTTCTAATATTTTGCAGAAACATTGCTCCTGATTACCTAAATAAATGTACCAAATTTGGTTATTCCAACTTATTTAAGTTAAAAGATGTTTGAAAAACTCAATATTTTTTTAAGAAGTTTGAGGGCCTATATCTTCGTTAGGAAGGCTTTCCGAGAAAAATTCTACCAAGATTTTGACTCAGAATGACCCCTAGAAACTGTGACTTTCCTATAGCTCAATTGAGCGTTTACACCCTGTACATCAAAAGGAAAAAATATATCCCATCCAAACTAATATATAACATAAAAAGAATAATTATGAGACAAACGGCGTCCCATATTTTATATTTACATAAATTAGATTGTCATTGTAGCGGATGAGCAGGTTTCGTAGGATGCCCGCTTCGTGTAAATCGCCCAAACCGATCATATCCTCGACACCGTGTATCGATGTGGCGTGCATCGCCTTGATGCGGCGCTCCGGCGACAGCCAATGCTCGTTCCCATCATCATCACGGACCGCAATGCGACGTCCCTCCGCCGACACGACCCGGGCCCCAATTGCTACGTCGAATTCATCGCCAGATATCGGCTCGATCCAGATGTAATCACCCTGTGTACAGATAACATTGTGTAATCACGTTCATAGAACAATAACAATACAGTGGAAATGTGGGCCAGTTAACGAAATTAGTCACACTTTATCTTTGCATTTTGCATGGATTCCTATTATTTATTACAGCAAAATAGATGACGTTTCATATTGTTGTTTGTAATAGAGAAATCTATGAATATTAAAACAGTGTTTCGAATAGAAGCGAATTTTGAGTTGTTTTTCCATCGGCAGGTGTTCAATGTTCAGCCATACAAGACATTTCGATTTATTGTCCTTTGATTTACAACAATTAGTAGTTTATGAAAAATAATTGTTTAGAAAGTCGGGGAATTCATTTGGCGTCTTTGGAAGACATTTTTTTACACAAGCTATTTTAGAAACTATAAATAGTGTCGCTCTTTTAACATAAACTAGTTAATTAGATAAATAAATGGCGCACAAAGAGAGGATTTTTAAAAGGTCATTGCAACTATGTATCAATATGCAATTATTGTGTTTAGATGTGAGGATGAATGTGTGTTTTTTTTTAAATATGTGTACATTGTACATGCAGTCATTTAAGTACCGTTACATAACATTTAACTTTTCCACGTATTCCTATACGTTGTTATACATTAATGAAAATCAATTAACGCACAATGACAGAAAGAAAAACACCATTTTCTATTTTGGTGCCATAATATAGTTAATTTAGTTCCAAAAAACTTGCCATAAGTATGTTATTATGGCACCCAAAATCGCATTTGGGAGACCTGATATTTGAATTTGTGAAATCTTCAAATATCGAAAGATAGACTTGAATGACATTAAATATAACCTTATTTTATAGCAACTTGCTCATACGTCAACCATGCGTCAACCATACTAACAAAAATCTCTTGTTTGTCAATTTTGGCACAGATGGACTGAACATAATTTAAAAAAACTACCAACATAAAAATTTTCTGATCAAAATTCCCTAAATTTTCTATTTAACAATTTTTCAATAAAATCAATAAATTCGGACCAAAATAGAAAAAATAGTTTAAAAAATCCGCTCAAACAATAAAATTTGCCTTATGGAACTCATTCTTTAATATACTATTAAGAAAATATTCTCAAAACACACATAATACCGAACGAAGACAGATTATTTCTGTATTGCCATTTTCGTTCAATTGAGGATAAACATATCCACTTTGTATGTGTTTATATTTCCAAGTGAGAATATTATAATGAATAGATTTGATGTTGAATGAATGCGGTCAACGTTTCCGGAAGCCCCAAAACCACTCACACATTCGAATAATACACGAATTCGATGTACAAAAGGATTGGATGCATTCAGACATTCACTATACCATGAATACAAGCACAGCTTCCTGTATCCGGAGATGGGTATATGCGATGTTGGGAGTAAAAAGTGTGTTAAGGTTTTAATAATTGCTAATTACAGTAATTGCTGTTTAATAATTCAATGGGGAACGTCCAAAAAACTAGTTAGAAAGTTCTATTAAGTAACAGTGTGTTCTTTTTACTTGCTTTGTCGATAAATGATTTAAATTTTAAATGGTATTCACTTACCCGTGTCACGATAACCATTTTGGCTGGTCATAAAACTGGCCGAGAATGCCTGAAACAAAGAATTTCTATTAGATAATGTTGTGTTGGTTAACAAGGATATGGAATGTAATTAAATGTGTGTCTTCCGGTGTAGGAAAGGGTGCAGAAATGCGCCTCTCATTCGAATTAATTGCACACGTTCAACATAATCTATTCCGGAAGATGCAGATGACACAAAGACAGAACAGTGTATGTAGGCGTGTCTTGGACGCGTGGATGCTCTTTCCCCGATAATCGTCTAGTTCAGAGGTCGTTAGACTTCCATCAGCCTTGGCATTGCAAAGAGATATTGTCAAGTGAACGACCTTAATTAATTCGTTGTTTCATTCTGGGTGTCATCGTACATTGATGATGGGAAGAGACGGAAACAAGGTCAAACTCTCACTTAATATCACATTATATTCAATTTGTTGAAGAATTTTCGTGCTTTCCAAAACGCCTGCAATTCAATTCGAACCGTTTTTCGTACACGCTTTTAGAACAGTTTTTTTTGCTGGCCTGAATACACTGTTGAGTAATGGGACGACGTTGTTTGACATTGTTTCTCGTATTTAATAACCATTTAATTCCAATTCCAATATCCAAGGTTTGAGAACATGTTTAGCGTGTTTTCCACATTGAATTTTGTCTTGTTTAACGTACAGAGACTTTGATGGGCGATTAAGCAACAAACCAACGAATTCAGCGGGATTTTTGGACTAATGCACCGTTTTTCTCCACTTGCTTATCACGATACTGAAAAACAAAATGAAAAACCGTCCTTAATTAGCGTACAATTCGGTCGGTAACTAATATTTGCGTTTACGATAGAACAAATAAGATAACAGTTATTATATTAGGTGGATGTCCTAATCATATGTGTCTTGTAGCGGTTTTGAGAGTGTTTTTGTTGCTCTTTTCATCTCTCTTAACAGACGACAGAATTTTCTTTTGATTTTAATCGTGTGTGTGTGCAAGCAGAGCACTTTCAAAGTACCGGTATATTATAAAAGAATTTCTTCACTGCTCTCACATACACACACACCTGTACACAAGGACAGAAAACCGATATGTGGACGATTTGACCTGGACTTGTCTTACGATTTGTTGAAATATCGAAGACGGCTGTGTGGAAATTTTGAAAAGGCGTCTATGGACGGTGGCTGCAATATTCTTGGATTTTAACGGATGGTGAAGCATGAAGATGGACTACGTGTAATGATGATGAATTTTTAAAAATAAATGCCAATAGCAAATATTCTACTCACCTCACCGATAAAAATAATTTAATTAAATAATCCTCTTATCATATTAGTTCGTATTCAACTGTGCACTGAGAACGAGAGAAAAACAACACACTCACGTACAATATTATGACACTCTCCAATTTCAAGACTTCATTTATTACGGTCAGTGTTATCCATACACTAGCAAACAATTCCAAAGTGGTCAAGTGCTGTTACCTTTAATTACCTGTGCGCTCAGGTTGAGCGCCAGTGGCGACACCATGTGGTGGATTCAAGTAAGTAGGAATGGTGACGCGCGACATTTAAAAACTTTTCTACAAATTTTGTATATTTATTTGTATTGAGTAGAGAGATATGGTTTTTTAACAATTAAATATGTTCATAAAAATGTGTACTTGCTAAAAATACTACACTATCACAATTCTTATTACTGTAGTATCACAATGTTTTGTTTATTGGAATTTTAGTGTCTCAAATACGCCCCTGAAACAGGACCATCAGCCTCTGGAAGGTACCCCTCATTAGAATCCTGCGATTCTTCTGTATCTGGTTCTGCTAACATCTCGTCTTTGTCTTCAGTTCGTTTTCTAAAACAAGATTTCCAATTGAACAAAATATCTCAAAGCAATTCAAACGATCTTACAGTAAGGACAGTCGAGTAGTTGCACTTAAATTCAATAACCCGCTTTGGGAGCGATCTAATACAAACAGCAAGACTGTAGTGGCTAGTGCAACTGCTAAACTACCCAAAAAGCACGATTCCAGAACGGTATAACCGTATTTATCCACAATATTGCCAGAAACGATTGCAACCACAGCCAAACCCAAATTCTGTATAGCTTGACATCTAAAAAACGACAATACAATATAAAATATTCTTGAATATTAGCATCTGTGAGCAATTACACTCCATAAGCGGTTCCAAGTTGATTTTCCGGCACTAATAATGAGACCAAAGGCCATAAACTGCTCGCCAACGTCGAATACGAAAGTCCCATTAATACCTAGAAGAAAACGCGTTAAAAAACCATCCAAATCGCCATTTTCATCAAACTTACCACTCCCAAATACGGAGTAACCATTGTGTACGCGAAAAACATGTGCGACAACGCTGTTATACTAACACCAGCCCCAATCCAGAACACATTCCTCCCAATCTTGTCGATAAGTAAGCCGAAAATCGGCGACGCAATACCAGATATCAAATAAACAATACTACTAATATTATTCGCTTCGTCTCCACCCATATGGAAGTGTTTCATGAAAAATTCCTTGGCAATTGAAATGAACGGGAACACGGTGATGTAATAAGCGACGCAAATCACGCTAATTAACCAGAAAGATAATTTAAAGTCCTTGATATCGCGCAATTGGATCGTTTCACCGGCACCCTGACTTGTAGTACGTCGTAAAGTGCGTTCAGCTCGTTTATCGAACACGCCCAACACAATGCCGCATACCATCGACAGGATACAAGTGGATGTGGCCAACAGGAGCGACATTCCGAGTATTTGGCTGCCCGAATACGCGTTTTTCACCCACTGGTAGATGGTCTCCATCACCGCCAAATTGACGGTGCTTCCAATACGGGCAAAACTCAGTTGCAGTCCAAACACCATGTTCAATTCCTTGCCTTTAAACCAGAGTACAGCGTAATTGTTTTGGGCGACAGCCAGTGATTCAGCGCCAATTCTAGAGAATTATAAGTGGTTTTAGAGAGGCACGAGTGTGTGATATGATTGTTGTACCCGAAAACAAAACGGCCAGCTATCATCATCCAGTACCAATTGAACATGACACCGAATGTGAATAGGAATTGACCGATGAGGGTCAACAGCATGTAGATAATGGTCCCCCATCGGAGTCCGAACACTCTGCGGGTTGGAAAACATTGTTAAGTTGTGTATTAACGGGAATTGAGAGCTGGCTTTTTACCTGTCCAACAAATAACCACCAATGGAACATAAGACGACATTAGGCCAAGAGTATATTGAATAAAGCATTGTAAATTTGCTGGTGGATAGATCTAAGTCTTCTTTAAAGTGGTCCATTAAAGATGCTGGTATATCGTAGCAGAAGTATGAGCCTGAAATGGGAGAAGTGTGATTAGAGTTGTGTTTTTTTTGTTGGAATTGTGAGTACTTACCAAAACCGAGAAAACATAGGAAAAATAGGAAGACAAATCGATGGGCCGATCCAAGAGGATGGCAGAAGAAATTAACACATCCTTCGACATGTTCTTGTTGGTTTTCAGTGGAAGTAGTGGCACGTTCAGAGTCTCGTTCTTGAATATTTGAGCCACCCTCCATTGTAGTACAGAGTTCACAGCGTAATAAATTATTTGATGCGAAATCAATTAATTTAAAGATAGTCGCGAAATTAAGTAGCTGTACTTATTTAGATAAAATCACGGATAGAGTTACAGTATGACTTATTCACTTATAATCTTTTGTTGTCTTATCATTGTTCTAATTTTTGTACTGAAAAAATGAATATTAGTAGGTCGTGACGTTTGCAACAAAGAAAACTACACATTATTATTAATTTTTGATGACGATGCTTATCAATAAACTTTAAACTGAAGTACTCAAGGAAACACTTGAGTTTTCACTTATCAATTATTTAATTTCAAAATAAAGTGTGTAAATATTTGAATACTTGTGCGAAATTGACAGCCGAGGAAGCGATCTCTAGAGCTCTTTATTGGCACGCTATTTTTTTACTCCGAGTACACTCACCGCGGCCATCTCTACATTGAGATGCAAATGCAAATACAGAAAACTGTAACCAAAACAGTGCCCTGTAAACTGTAAAATGTAATGTCTAAAAAACAAGAATCGTAATAAATGGACAATGATGTTGATTTTTATAAAAAAGAAGTTGTTTATTTACACTTGAAATGGCGACAATCAGAATTCCCCAACAAAAAGTGATTTTATGTGGTGAATACGGTGTTGGGAAAAGCTCAATATTTCGTCGTTTTATAAACAATTCATTCGTAACAGCCACCGATCGGAAATCGACTTTAGGTTTGGATCATTTCGCTAAGGTTTTCAACGTTTGCGACCGTGATATCAAGGTAATTGGATTACAATCACACTAGACACATTGTTCACAATAGATCCTGTTTCAGTTGCAATTATGGGACACCGGCGGCATGGAAAGAGTCGCCTCAATTACATCCAGTTACTACAAATTTGCAGAAGCTGCAATCTTAGTTTACGCATTAGATAATCCGGCCTCATTCCACATTCTATCTCAGCATCTATTGGATATTGTTACATACGCTGAAAATGCAAAGATCTTTCTGTGTGGCAATAAGTCGGATTTGGTCTCTCAGCAAGTACCCCAAATATCGGACCAAGAAATCAATGCATTCTGGTTAGTCACCCCTACCGGAACTTCTCTATTTAACTGTCTTACATTTTAGTGAACAATGCCAGAACCTAATCTCCGGAACGTATAAAATATCATGCAAAAAGAACGAAGGACTCGACGACATGTTCAATGACATTGCGTACCAATTGGGCACATCGAATCGGTCACGTTTAGAATTACAAAACATGGAAGAAGATAGCTTTAAAATTCTACAAACCGAACAGGAACTTGCCGAAGAAGACTCATGTATATGTTAACACAATTTTATTATATAAAAATGCTTTTCATCCAAACTGTGATTAAAATTATTTAACAAACATAATAAGAGAATGTTTCTATTTCATATGCGTAGACTTTTCGTGCCAAAGAAAGTGTTTTAATATCACATTTAAACGTAAATTCGTTTCAAGTAACGATCATTTGAATAAATAACGTTGATTTTATAACAAAACGATGTTTTACTCGACCAAAACTCCTAAAGAACCGTAAAATATACTTTATTTACAACCTACAACTAAACTGAGTAAAATTAGTGCTGTGACCATTTTATTGTCTTCAAATCAATTCCTTCCTGCACCATTTCCCACAATGGACTCATCTCCCTCAATCGTGTAACATGTTCAATGCATTTCTTAGCCGTATAATCGACTTCTTCCATTGTTGTAAACCGACCGAGTCCGAATCGAATAGAACTGTGTGCCAAATCTTCATCGGCCCCAATTGCACGTAAAACATAAGAAGGTTCCAGTGAGGCGGACGTGCATGCCGATCCACTGGACAAGGCCACATCCTTCAATGCCATCAACAACGATTCACCTGAAAAAAACCGACTAATATTCGCTTGATTCAACTGTTGCTTACAACGAACCTTCCACATAAGCGAAGGATAAATTGATACAGCCTGGATACGTCTCCTTCGGGTCGCCATTTCGAATAACATGCGTTAATTTACTGAAAATCGTGTCCATTAATCGTTGACTGAGTTTCTCCACCCACTTATGATCGTATTCCATCTCTTTGTGGGCGATTTCGCAAGCAGATCCAATTCCAACTGCCAACGGAGCTGGCACTGTGCCACTTCGGATGCCACGCTCCTGACCGCCACCACTTTGAATGGCCTCAATGCGAACACGCGGCTTTCGACGCACATACAATGCTCCAATACCTTTTGGGCCGTATATTTTATGTCCACTAATCGACATTAGATCAATGTTCATTTTATTCACGTCCAATGGCACCTTTCCCACAGCTTGAGCTGCATCTGTATGGAAGAACACCTTTCTACTTCTGCAAAGATCGCCAATTTGTTGGATCGGCTGTTTAACACCGATTTCATTATTCACCGTCATTATTGAAACGATCGATGTGTTTGGTGTTATTGCATTTTCTAAATCAGTGAGGGATATTATGCCATTTTGCTGTACGGGTAAATAAGTGACTTGAAAGCCTTCCATTTCCAAAGCACGGCACGAATCTAATACGCATTTGTGTTCCTAAAATAATTGTATAATAAAAATACATCGTATAAGATTGAAATTGGGTAGGTTACAGTTTGTGTGGTGATTAGATGTTTCTTCTTTGCACTGTAGAACCGGGCAACACCTTTAACAGCGATGTTATTGCTTTCAGTTGCGCCCGATGTGAAAATAATCTCCTTTGGATCAGCACCAATTAAACTAGCAACTTGTTCTCGGGCTTTTTCAACAGCTGCTTCAGTTTCCCATCCATATGCATGTGTTCGGGAATGGGGATTGCCGTAATATGATGTTAAATATGGGAGCATCGAATCCAATACACGAGGATCCTAAAATCGGCTTTTCATAGACCTTGTATTTTACATTATTTAAACAAATTACCAAAGGGGTGGTCGCTTGAGCGTCCAAATACAAAGGTCGACCAAGGATATGCTCTTCTTTCACATCTACAACAGAATATTTATCAGAAAAATGATTATTCTCGACTTGCATACAAATTTACCGCTAGCGAGATGTTTTCTCTGATGTTGCAGTTTGTTGGGTTGTAAAAAAGTTCGCACATAATTTCTAAGTTGTCTTGTTGTATTTCTATACATAATTAACGTAAATTAACAGATATTTTCAAACTAAAAACAATTTCAGAATAATTTTGAGGTTATGTTTACTTTACTCATTACTCTACTCCGCATCACACCGAACAAATGGAAAACTCACCAAAAGAGCGGGGTTAAGTGAAAAAAGGAGGGAAATTCAAATTTCTTTATTGATTTATGATTTACAACAAACCAATTAAAACATTTTGCAAACATCACAATTTATAAAAATATTCACAGAAAACGATAGTAATATTCTAAATCACAAAGAAAACAATATATTCGTACTTTACGTATTTAGTTTCTTTCAGTACTATACCAACCAAACGTATAATCTTTAAAATTAACAATCACAACCGTTATATTATCCAAGGAACCTCTATAATAAGATTGTAAAGTAATACTTTTCGCCCCAAAATCGGGCTCATTTAAGCGTTCTTTAATAAAATTGACCGCTTCCTCATTTGAAAATGTGTCCCATAAACCATCTGAAGCCAATATTATAAACATCGGCTTATGATCCTTTAAATCAAACGTTAAAATATCCGGATCAGCAATCACCAACTTCTTATCTTTCAGTGGATAATCTCCCAATGCACGACTTGTTGCTAAAATGCCAGCCACACGCCAAACCCCATTGAACGTTACAAAACCGCCAGCCTCACGAATCCGTTTACTTTCCCTCATTTGCTGCGGCTTATGATCGAATGACAATGGAATGGCGTTCCCTTTCCCATCGCACATCACACCCCTGGAATCTCCCACATTGCCAACGATCAATTTGCCGTCTTCAATGATCGCAATTAACGCCGTCGTACCGGCCACATCCAACGTCTTCTTCGCTGTCTCCAATAACCGTTCATCGGCTGCCAACACTTCATCAGTAATCAACTTTCCATAATTCACAATGCCACTCTTATCAAAATAACTGCTAGCTGGGATCTTTTTAATACTAGGTCGTAACTTTAAGGGACGCGATGAACGTGAAATTGGTCGAACATTGTCCAATTTCGACAAGATTTCCATGTCTGTAATTTCTTTGGCACCTGTACAAAAATTCCTTTAATGCCAACATTTAAAATTTGATACACATTACCTTTAATACACTCGTCTGTAGTGGAACTGGTTCGTTTAAAGCTCTTCCTTCTTTCCGTCAGACTTCCACTACTGGGAGTTTCTTTAACATCCTCATTTTCCTTGTTCTCCTCCGCACTGTTGCCACCATCCAATTTCTCAACAATTTTCCCAGCAATCAAGTCTTTAATTTCGATCACTTTATTGAACAAACTTCCAATGAGCTTCTCTTTGGCATAATTTGCAGCGAATTCGCCGCCATGTCCATCAAAAACAGCGAACAAAGCCACACCGGTGTTATTGATGTTGTCGTGAATTACGAAACGATCTTCCATTTTGGGTCGGCGTCCTTGCACTGCATACGCAGCCACTGGACCCACTTTGGCAGTCCAACTTGCCTTCTCCACATCCAACGTGCCGAATAGGCCCAATTTGTCCACTTTTGAGCGACTTGTTGCTTTGTTTATGGTGTATTGAAGACGCCCTAACAAATTACGACTCCATACATCCACCAGTTGCATATAGACGATTATTATTAGGATTAGTGAGCCAAATATCAGGAATTCTGGTTTTAATGTGTAAAATTTTAATGAGCGCCATAGATTTGATGTGTAGGTCATGTGGGAGAATTTCAATGGTACACCCCATGCGATGCGTGACATGATTTTCATGTGGGACAAATACGTTTGGTAAATAATCTTATCATCTAATTCGTCTTCCATTTTATTTACAATTCGTTATTATTTCTGCATTTTCACTCTCGTTTCAATATCGAATTCAACAAAAAAAATGTCAATGACTCTACAACAATTATTTTTAGAATATCATCAATGAAAATGTGTTATAGGTAAAGCAAACTGGTGACTTACAGTACGGTTTTTAGCCTTAAATGAGTATTTTTTATGGAAAAAAGGTGATTTATCTCTTCACAAAAAACTAATTAGACATTTTTAGATTTAATTAATTTTGACAGTAGAAAATTGCGTAATTTCTTAGCGACCTCTATACGTCAACATTAGAACTAATTACAGGAAACGTAAAATTTTTGACAGATTTATCATCTATTTGTAATTAAATTTCAATTAATTTATGTAAATAAAATCGGTGTAAATGTAAACAGTACAGTAATTGTTTAGATTTTTGCTATTGGTTTCCTTGAAATAAGTCCTTAATAGCTTTCTATTCAATTAGAATAAACAAGTTTTTCTGTCAAATACATAGACAGTGCAATGAATTCACCACAAAACTACACAGTGGGTCGATTTCCTCATAAATAAAACATGTTTTTAATAATAACCAATTCAATAAAATTCCTCAATAAAATATGAGTGAGAGAAAATTTGCACGTGGTTTAAATAAACCGGGCACAGCGGCACAATTACGGGAGACCATTTCACAAGTGGTTAAAGAAACAACAGTACAGGTACAAATCCGTAAATATCATTGTTAAAATTAGATTAAAGCTCTAAAGCATACTACAAATTAGCTACATACATTTGAAACTGATGCAAGACATGTTTAAAACAAACAATTTCATTGTTTGGTGAAATTTTATTATTTTATTACATAATTATTGTGGTACGCCCACTTGGGTATAATTTAATTAAAAAAGACAAGACCCTAAAAGCGACTTAAATTAGAATTGTAAACATACTTAAAAATAGACGAATTTAAGTGTGTGTTATTGTTGTTCCCTAGAACAAGCCTCAACTGGTGGAACCGTTAGACTTTGAAAATTTCCTCCTCAAAAACAAGACCGTCTTACAAAATGATCCACAACGCGAGCTATTACTCTATCCAGCGGATGATATTTCAGTAAGTAGACCACAATGGACGCTGTATACAATTCATTAACATCCTCAATTCCAGCAAGTGGTTTTGCCCAGGAAGTACCGCACATTATCACACACCGTTCCCCCAGCCACCGAAACGGAAAACTGCAATTTATTCACCAAACAATGCATCAACAGTTACTCAATTAATTGGAATACAATCCATTACAAATACAGTGCCTATTCGGGCACTTATGCGGAATTACCCAAACTACCAAACCGATCATTAAAGAAGGAGAACTATGAAATTGATATTGACACCGACACGGACGATGATATTAAATCTAGATACGATAGTATCACAAAAGAAGGATATTTAATGAAGGGACCAGAAACCGGTGAGAATCTCCCACAAATTCAAAATTCTCCATACATTTTACCCTGCATTTTTCAGGTTCGGAACGTACGTTCGTGAATATCGGCTCGAAAAGCTTTAAACGGCGTTACTGTTACCTCCGCCAAGAAGTAGACGGTACATACATACTGGAATTATACAAAGACGAACGTAAAGGTGACGCCAAAGTGACGATAGTCATGGATTTCTGTGTGGATGTAGTCCAAGTACACACCATTCAACATACATTTTCTTTGATTTAATTCCATGTCCATTTGCAGAATTTAAAAAGAGGACGATGCTGTTTCGAATTACGTATGACTGCGGGCCACAAATCGTATCTATTAGCAGCCGAAAATGAGAGCGATCTGAAAGATTGGCTAAATAAACTCAACTCCGTATTGCAACAGAACAAATTACAGGAAGAGAAACGGGCTGCATCGTTGGAACGCGACAACAAATCACCACCGAACTCACCGCAATCGTTCGGCACTCTAAAAGGGCTGGAGCAGAGCATGAATCCGCAACTGATGCAATATGCCCGTGAGACGGACATTAGTATTGCATGTGCAAGGAAAGAGAATCGCAATAAACTGTTCGAACTGTATCCGAATGTGGTGTTGAATGTGAAAACGCCGACCAGTACGAATTCTAGTCAACAAATGGACCGTGATGGACCGTACCGCGAAGTGTTCGGCCAACAAGTGTTCATCAAATGTGAAAATATCAAATTGAAGCTGCAAGCGGCCGATGAAAAGGAGAATCTCTGCCAAGTGGAACCGTATCATACGATATTAAGTTTGTACGATGCGAAAAACGGGCGGAAATTAACCGAGAATTTCCATTTCGATGTGAATAGTGCAATGTGTCGCTGCACATCGACGAATTTCGAGCAATTGAGTAACGATTCATTTGACAAACTCCAAATACCAAACGGTGTACCGCACGAATGGCTTCTGTATCCGAGACAAGCGATTCTAAGTGTCACCAATCCGCATTCGGACATTTTTCTTGTGGTTAGAATTGAGAAAGTTTTACAAGGCGGCATTTATCAGAGTACCGAACCGTATGTAAAAGCGACCAAAGAGACGAAGATCAATAGTAAAGTGCACAGGAATATAGCGGTGTGTTGTCAACGTTTGGGCAAGTATCGGATGCCGTTTGCTTGGACGGCTCGGCCATTGTTTCGATTGTACAGCAACGAATTGGACACAATCAGTGATTTCCATGCACTTTACCGACAAGAGCCGAATAAATTGCATGATGACGAATTGTTGAAATTGTTGTCGGAGTATAGGAAGCCGGATAAGTTGAATAAATTGACAGTTATACCAGGAACGTTACAGATCAGTGTGTCACAGTTCAATGAATTGCCGGAGAATTCGTTAACGACAACACTAGCGCCATTGCGGCCTTTCCCCGTACCACCGACAGCGGACCCTTCCATTGAAATTGCGGAATTTCAGAGCGATTGCGAGAAGGATGTGCATCCGTACACGACATTTGTGAATCATTTATACGTGTATCCAGTGTCCCTTAACTTTGATACACAGAAAATGTTCAGTAGAGCGAGAAATATTGCGTGTGTGGTGGAATTGCGTGATTCGGACAATGCAGAAGCGAAGGGTTTGCAGTGTATGTACGGCAGACCGGGCCAGGCGCCTCTAGTGTCGCAGCAAATTTGCACTGTCCATCATCATAACACGAATCCCGTGTGGTATGATGAGATTAAAATACGTTTACCAACACATTTACTAAGCACTCATCATTTGTTGTTCACATTTTACCATATTTCCTGTGATATAACAAAGAAACGGGAGAATAATGTGGAGAATTGTGTGGGCTGGTCGTGGTTGCCGTTGTTGAATAAAGGGAAATTGAATGTGAATGTGGTGGGTTTGCCGGTGGCGCAATATTTGCCGCCCGGTTATTTGGCGGTGCATTCGTTTGGATTGGGGAAAGGGAATGCCGGTCCGGAGATCAATTGGATTGAGGGACAGAAGCAGTTGTTTAATGTTTGCTTGAAATTGGTGTCGACAGTGAATACGAACGATCAGCATTTGTATAATTTGTTCAAACATGCGGAACGGTTGTTGGAAACGAAACCGATTGCAATACCAACGGAGAATGAGACGTGTAAGATTTTGAAAGCGTTACATGCAATACAATTGAGCACATTGATTACGTTTTTACCGACGATTTTTAATCAGCTGTTTACATTGTTGATTGTGACACAGAGTGAGGAGATTGGTTTGAATATTATACGAGTTTTGATCAATTTGGTGAATATGTTGTATGAGGCGAATCGGCGGGATGCGTTGCACAGTTATGTGAAGTATGTGTTTGGAACGAATGATGGAATTAAGAGGATGCATGGTACGGTGCATGAGGAGATGTGTAAACATTTGCCGATCATTTTGCATCCGAACAATACGGATTTTTTGGTGGTGAATAAGTTTATGCATCATGCGGATTTCTTTTTTGATGTGATTATTAAAAGTATGGCAGAGCATTTGTTGAATACTGGCCGGATTAAGATGCATCGCAATGAGAGATTTACGTTGGAATATTTACAGAAAGTGGAGAATTTGTTGAAGGTTTTAATACCGTATATATTGAATAAACATAAAGAGATGCCGGTGGAGACGAAGGAGTTGAATAAAAGTTTGGCACATTTTCTGAAAAAGTGTCTATCGTTGACCGATCGTGGATTTGTGTTTAAACTTGTTAATAATTATATGGAGAAATTCAATCCGGGTGATAATCGGTTATTGCAAGAATATAAATTCACATTTTTGGAGACGATTTGTAATCATGAACATTACATTTCGTTCAATCTACCAATACAGTATTCGAAATTGAGTCCGAACAATCGTTCGCCCGAACATCGTTCCAATGAATTTCAATTGTGTGAGGATTTCTGTAAGCATCATTTCCTGGTGGGATTGCTGTTGCAGGAGGTGCGGACAGCGTTGTACGAAATGTCGCATATACGAAACATCGGACTGAACACATTACGGAATTTGATAGCGAAACATGAATTGGACGATCGGTACGAGAGTAAAGGACAAATGAATCGGATCGCATTTATCTATATGCCGTGGTTGGATGTTGTGTTGGAGAATTTGAATCGTTTGGAGGTGTTCGATGAGGAGGAGGAGGATAAAAGTGAGCATTTAGTGAGTCGAATATCGGCGAGCAGTTCGTATTTGTTTGGGAAAAGTAATGGCAGCGATGTGACACCGAAAAGTCAACGATACACATTGCATTTGGATAGAGATGGTCCGATGGATTTGCGGACAATGATGCTATATGATTCGATTGCCGGACAATCGTTGGTGAATGGTAAATCGATGAGCATTGAATCGGATTTGTCGATTGTGTCGGGCAATGGGCCGTCGACTGCGTCCCAAGAGACGACAATAATTCGTGACGATTTACGGAATGGTGATGTGAAGAAACATGTGCGTTCAACGTCCTCCCAATTGCCACGTTTTGATAAATTGCAACAACAAGAAGTGAAGGATATTCTGTTGGTGTTTCTGTTCGTTGTCAAATATGTGAATGATGAGCAGTTGTTGTTTTGGTGGCAACAACAGAATGAGAATGATTTGTTGAATTTCTTTGCGGTATTGGAGATGTCGTTGCATTGTTTTCGGTATGTGGGTAAGAGGAATATTGTGACGATTAAGAAACCGTTACATGTTGAGAATACGAAGAGTTCGGGTACGAAGAAAGCACATACATTGCCGGCAAGGATGAATCCATCGGATATGAGTGAGAATGCTGCGAGTACATTGGTGACGTATACGATGAATCGTGAGAATTTGGTTAGTAGTGAGAATGAGGTGCAGAAGAAACATCAATCGATACTGGAACAGCATTTAGCCACCGAAGTCGGTTTGATTGTGTTGGACTGTCTCGGTTTGTATTGCATGAATTTCCGTAAGAGTACAGAACACGATACGGAAGTGTTACGGAAAATGTTCGATATCTATTTGAGTTACATGCAAATTGGACAGAGTGAAACGTTGTTTAAACATGTCTTTGCAGCGTTACGTGCATTCATCAATAATTTCTCAACGATTCTATTTCGTGGGAATGCGGTGTTGTGTGGCCGTTTGTGTTATGAATTATTGAAATGTTGTAATAGTCGTTTAGCATCGATACGGCAAGAGTCTTGTGCCATTTTATATTTATTAATGCGAAGTAATTTCGAATTTACCGGCCGGAAAACGGTGACACGTGTTCATTTGCAAGTGATTATATCGGTGTCGCAAATGTTGGCGAATGTGATTGGTTTGAATAATGCCCGATTCCAGGAGAGTTTGTCGTTGATTAACAGTTTTGCGAGCAGTGATAAAGCAATGAAAGGTACACCATTCCCGACGGAGGTGAAGGATTTAACGAAACGCGTGCGGACGGTGTTAATGGCAACACTACAAATGCGCGAACATCATCACGATCCCGAAATGTTGGTGGATTTGCAGCACAGTTTGGCCAATTCGTATGCGTCCACACCGGAATTGAGACACACGTGGCTTGAATCGATGACTAGGAATCATGTGAGGGATGGTAATTATTCGGAAGCGGCTTGTTGTCAATTGCATATAGCCGCATTGATAGCGGAATATTTGAAATTGAAAGGGGTACAATGTTGGGGCTCGGAAGCGTTCCAGAAGATTTCATCGAATATAGCGCGAGATGAGAATAGTTTGAAGTTGGATGTGGGTGTGCAAGATGCACAGTATGTGGAATATATGTTGTTGGAGCAATTAGAACGATGTGCAGAGTTTATTGACAAAGCGGAACGGTATGAGATTTTAGGGGAATTGTATAAATTAATTATACCGATGTTTGAGAAGAAACGGTGCTATGAATTGTTGCAAAAAGCGTACCAGAAATTGGCGCAGAATTACGAGAAAGTTGTGGAGACGAATAAGAGTGGAAGAAGATTGTTGGGTCGGTATTATCGTGTGGGTTTTTATGGGCAAGCGTATTTTGAGGATGAGTCCGGTGTGGAATATGTGTATAAAGAGCCGAAAGTGACGTCGTTGAGTGAGATATCGGAACGATTGAATAAACAGTATTGTCAGAAGTATGGGGTGGATGTGGTGAAGATGATACAGGATTCGGTGCCGGTGCAGCAGCATGAATTGGATGCAAAGTTTGCGTATATTCAAGTAACGCATGTGACACCGTACTTTGACAAGAGTTTGGTGGAGGATAGACAGACGGAATTTGAACAGAATCATGACATTTGCACGTTTATGTTTGAGACGCCATTTACGAAGGATGGAAAAGTGCGTGGGAATCCGGAAGAGCAGTGGAAGCGACGAACGATCCTGAAAAGTGAGTTTTTTTAGTAGAACGGCCACTAGTAGACTCCTTTTTTAAATTCATACAATAAAGTGTGAATTCACAGACAAAAGTGTGCAAAGAAAAAAGTATGAATTCATAGAAAAAAGTGCGAATTCACGGAAAAAGTGTGCAAAGAAAAAAGTATGAATTCATAGAAAAAAGTGTGAGTTCACACAAAAAAGTATGAATTCACAGAAAAAAGTGCGAATTCACAGGAAAAAGTGTGAATTCACACAAAAAGGTATGAATTCACCGAAAAGAGTGTGCAAAGAAAAAAATATGAATTCATAGAAGAAAGTGTGAATTCACAGAAAAAAGTGTGAAATCACAGAAAAAAGTGCGAATTCACAGGAAAAAGTGTGCAAGGAAAAAAGTATGAATTCACAGAAAAAAGTGTGAATTCACACAAAAAAGTATGAATTCACAGAAAAAAGTGCGAATTTAGAGGAAAAAGTATGAATTCATAGAAAAAAGTGTGAATTCACACATAAAAAGTATGAATTCACAAAAAAAGTGTGAATTCACACAAAAAAGTATGAATTCACACAAAAAAATGTGAATTCACACCAAAATTTATGAATTCACAGAAAAAAGTGTGAATTCACACAAAAATTTATGAATTCACAGAAAAAAGTGCGAATTTGGAGGAAAAAGTATGAATTCATAGAAAAAAGTATGAACTCACAGAAAAAAGTGCGAATTCACAGAAAAGAGTGTGAATTCACACAAATAAGTATGAATTCACACTTTATTGTAGGAATTCATAGAAAAATGTATGAATTTAAAAAAGAAGTCTACTAGTGGCCGTTCTACGCCTTCGTAGTTTTGAAATGTTTATTGAGTGTGTTTTGTTTTTAGCTGAGTATTCGTTCCCGTATGTGAAAAAGCGGATTCCCGTAAGAGGGCGCCATGTAATTGAATTGAGTCCAATCGAGGTGGCGATTGATGAGATGCAAGTTCGTGTAGCGGAATTGGAGGATGTGTGCTTTAGTCATCCGACCGATGTGAAGAAGCTTCAGTTACGGTTACAGGGAAGTGTATGTGTGCAGGTGAATGCTGGTCCATTGGCGTATGCATCCGTTTTTCTCGATCCGAAGACGTGTGCGAATTATCCAGAGGATAAAGTGGAAGAGTTGAAAGATATTTATAGGGAATTTTTGAAGATTTCTTATTCAGCGTTACAAATTAATGGGAAATTGATAACACAAGACCAGCAAGAGTATCAAGAATTGTTGATACAGAATTATAGAAAGTTATGTATGTCGTTGTCGCAATTGTTTGGTGAACAAGTTTGGCCACATGATGAGATGGGTAGTTTTAAACGGAATAGTACGGCGTTATTTAGTCCGATTAGTGGTGTATCACAATATTCTAGCTCAGCGTAAATTTGGTTGTGATCAGAGAATAGAAAAATTATTTATGTCTTGCCCTATAATATGGAAAACTGCCAAAAATATGCACAAAATCGTTGTTTTTTTTTTGTTTAATTTAAAAATTTTATTGTATTTGTTGTATGAATTGAAATAGTTTAATGTAGGAAGAGGAGAGAGGTGGCCAGAACGATGTAAAATTGCGATAAGCCTTAGAAATTATTGATATACACATTTTGTACTTTTATAAAATCTCTCAAGACTGGCTCAGTGAAGAAGGCATCAAATTTTCTACCACAATCTTTACACCTGTCTTTGTAATCAGTTTACAAAAGCCTTTATGACATGTTGTGTCAATTTTACAAATAGGACAATTGATATGTTATTGTTTAGGAAATTTTTTCTATTGTAGTGCTAATTGTAATAATTATATGTTGTAGGTAGTACATGAAATTATTGTTGTTTTTTTCTAATGTATGTTATTTTTTTATTTAATGACAATTTGTAGATCAGTCAAAAAATGAATCATCGTTATGTTGTGTGGGCTGTGAGTAAAAGGAACAAGAAAACGGACAGTTTTGAACTCATTTCTTTCTCTCTGTTGTATTTTTAACATATGCACTCCATTTATCTTTACTCATGTATGTATACTTTTATTTTATTATTCCTGTAAAAATTTCCATTGTATTATAAAAGCATTAAAAAATATCTAGGAGTTTTATTTTTCTATTGGGGTAAATGAAAATCACGGAAATATACAAGAAAATGGGTTATTAACTTTTATTGGTTGACTTTTTTTTTGTTTCATTTTTGTCGAGTGTTTCATGACTCACAAAGTGTGTAATAAATATTTATATTATAAAAAAGAGAAATAACGGGGGTATTTACAAAAAAAAAAATATAAAGAAACAATTAAATTATTGGTAAAAATCCAAATAAAAAAAATGAAATAAACAATATTACAAAAAAAGCGTTGCGATATACATTCATGTATAAATAATTGTATTTACTTACAATTAAAACAAATTTTTACAAATCAATTTGACCAATAGTCAGTAATTTTTACTTGGTGGTGCAAAAATCACCATCATTTTTATACAAATTACACGCCGAATAAAGCTGTAGTGCACAAAATCGAAAATATCAACAGTTTTCAGTATTTGTTATGATTTTCGTGCAAAAATAGTCTTTATTAAATCACTGAAAACTGTTTTCGTAACAATTTCTTTTCAACAAGAAAACAGCCCTACATATACTCTAATATTCAATTGGAATGACAATAATTTGAAATTTATTCACTAGTTATTGTTACTTTCTGGTTATGGACAAGATATGCACTTTATTTCAAAGAGAAAAATAACAAATCAAGTACATATCGAATAACACCACACGTCCGTGTTTTTTAATCAATCAATTACCGAGACATTTTTTCCATTGGCACAAAAATAAACGAAATAAATTAAAGAAGCACAAATAATATTACATAAAAAGGCACAAAGAAAAATTAAAAATACAATTATATAAACTAATATCTCAGACACTGACTGCTCATCATTGGCATTAATTCAAATTTTATAGTATTAGTAGCTTTTCGTAATAAAAAATTTCTTTTTAGTGTAATTACTATAATCTTTCTTTTTTTTTGTATATTTTTCAATCAATTATTTTCATTTTTAAATGTATAATATATAAAAACAACATTTATAAAGCACGTTAACAAAAATATTAAGTAATTAATAATGATTAGATGACTATTATTCTCATTAATTTAACAACAAATTCAATAAAAAGAAAAACTGCACCCTTTTCTCTTTCTATATAACTAATGCCATATCCTTTTTATTGGGCAAATTCACTTTTTTACCTTGCCACAATGAGTTCTGTATTGTAAATGCGTCTATTGTTACAGTTAAATGCTTTGTATGCACTTGAGAAAAGCACTTGCCACCAGAATTGTATCTAAAAATAAAATCATTTCAATACACATACCATTCCATTCGTCATTATTAACTTACTTGAAAAACTTATCGAACATCTCATCATTCACTTGTTTTGGTCCAGTTCCATACAATTTACTCACTTCCTCCCTATCGGGACAATACGAATACAATGCCCGAAATTGGCATCGAGCATCCCGAAACAAGATCAGAAAATGTTTACTCTCCGATCGATTGATTTCATCTAATACCCTTTTCTTTGCCTCTTTATTTACCGCACCGGGGAACACACAATATTCCACAGCATTCAGCATAATCGTACGATTCGATTTGGATGCTGGCTGCTTATACAATCGTGGACCTAAACAAAAATCCATTTATCAAAGACAAAGTGTGATTTTTTTATTAAAACGTACCTGTATAGTCCATCATGCTGCTGGGCGTTGAACTAATATCACTGGATCCATCATCAAAGATCCGTCTGCCTCTAGACATCAAACCGGGAAGACTTCCAGGCCCCGAAGGTGACGGCAAATGGCGAACACTGCCCATACCAGGCGACGGTGCCCTTCTCGGTGGCGTTGCACGTCCTAAACCGGAATCCGTGTCTCCTAAACGGTACGCAATACTATCCTGATCCGTACTGGAACCTAAACACATGTTCAAACAACGAAATAATCATATGTACTCGCAAAATTTGCATATTCTCTTGTTAAAGCATTGTAATTATTTAATTGTAAATTAAAAACAAAGCAGAAGCAAACTGTTAAAAATTAGTAATATTTCTTTTAAGACACGTTATATAAATTCCACCAAATACCAAAGACGAACTAAACAATAAATATAAAATCACAGAAGAAATCCAATCACCAAACATTGTTTTTTATACAAAAAAAAAGAAATAACCCAAATAGAAGACTAAAACCATGCCCTAAATTTAATAACCACGACCAAAGCGGAACAAAAATTCGTTAAAACAAAATATATGATCAAACACCAATTTGGAACTGTGCCTAGTAAATTTTAATTAGACGAAAAAGAAAATTAAACGACAACATAAATATGAAAATATCAGACGAAAAATTGGTAAACAAAATGAAAGAAATGGAGAAAGTTGAATAAATCTTACCGTACAAATTCATCATAGAGCTAGACTTGCGGCCTTTAAAGTTTTGATTTGCCGTATACTTAGTTCTGCCACGGACCTGGGCAGGTGAGGGGTCTGTAAAATATTTATTACGAATACTTTTGTGTGCCATCATAACTTTCATAAAAAATAGAACTTGATTCACAATTTTCCTTAACTAATTTACACAATAATAGCACACAAACCCCCATTTCTTTAACGAATCAAAAATACCAATCTCAAATTAACAACGTGTCTCTGCTATTGTATTACAATTCCAAACAATCAAAAAAACACAACAAAACATTGCGTGCGTACATGAACAAAAAAAAACACAATTTTCATTGAAAGAGAAGTTCTAGTTTTACTATTTTCAATTTTCACTGGCTATAATATACCATACCTCTACTCGTTTTATATGAACTGCGACGGCCTAATGTCTGATTGGCACTGTGACATGGTGACATACCACGGCTATCATCCGGCGAATCTGAAACCAGCCCCCAACAACTCAATCACAAAACAGAGGACTTTTTTGATTGATTTAAAACAAAAATTTAAACTAAATTCTCGAGAAATGCGAACAAATAAAAACGAAACACACCTTTATACAGTAAACCGTTGTTCATGCTTCTATCAGCAAGACTGTCTTGTGAGCCTCTATAATAATCTCGTTTCATTGAAGACGCTAAATTATAATTATTCGCTAAATAACCAAACAAATTAACAAAAAGAAAAAAAAAAACAAATAAAATATCAAAATAGTTATTTGGATAACTAGGCCGGAAAGTATGTGTCGGCCAGCAAAATCGCCCTTGTAATAATACTTTCCGGCAGTGTTATCCACAGGATTTTTTGGCCAGGCGTTTAAAATTTATTCATTTTCATACTTAAATTTAAATTGACATTTTACGACACAGGGGAATTTTTTGGGTTGGCAATTACAAAACAATTGAAATTATTTAAAAATCTATCGTGTATACAGGGTGTTTCAGCTAAAGTGGGCAAAAAAGAAATGGTAGATTCGGTGGCTCACCCTGAGTCGAAAACTCTTTGGATTTTTCTTGGAAATGTCTCTTTGTGGAAATAGAGGCTATCAACTTCTTCGGCATGTCAAAAAAAAATTATAACAAAGATTTATTAAGAATTATATTATATAGCCTATGGTGATCTTAAAATAATTTTTTTTAGATTTTTCGGTTCATTAACTGAAAAGTTATGGACCACTGAAGTTAAGAAATTTTCGAAAAATCTTGACAAGTTCAATTAAATTTGCATTTTTCTCGAAAACGGTGCGTCGTACGAAAAAAATCCAAGAGACAAAAAAGTTTCCTTATTAAATTTGCTATCGACAGGATTTAACGGAATTAAAATTTGACATCCCCCACACAAATGGCCAAAGGTGATAAGCCACCCCTTTGTCAAAAAGTGGTATTGGGGCGGCCGATTTTGTTTAAATTTTGCAGTAAGATAAGTCATTATGAGATAAGTCAGTGTACGGAATGTGTTTTTTTAATTTTTTTTCTATACGGAGATATTTGGAAAATTCGATTTTTTTTCAAGAACTTTAAAAGCCTCTAACTCTGTTATTATGCGTTTCTGGGCATAAGTGTTATAGGTTTTCGGAATCAGGGCAGTGAGGAGAATCTACCATTACTTTTTTGCCCACTTTAGCTGAAACACCCTGTATATAGGAAACTGTAGGTGCAACAATCTATCACTGACAGTGTCAGCCTAATAGCTGTCATTTAATACAATAATTTAGTAATTTTAACTGCCAACATTAGAATCAGAAATGCAGTAAAAATCGTCCGGCAAAAGGTTGTTTTCCGGACGATTTTGTGTGACTTTTAGTCCGAAATAAGCGACTTTCTAGCCGCCTGGCCAAAAACTAAATTATGTGTACCTGTAAGATTCGATGTGGAACCTTTCTTCCCTTTACTACTCATCCCTTCAGCCAATTGCACCGAACCACTATCAATATGTATTGTTTTCGGTCGTGGTCGCATCGCCGCTTTTGGACGCATTTTCGGTGTCGGCTTCAAAGACGACATCAATTCCGTCTTATCCAATGTTTTACCCTACAGAAAAACACACATAAATCTACAATCAATATTGAAAAAAAAAACAACGCAATCACCAAAGACCAATAAATAAACGACATTATTAAAACTACTGAATGTGAATGCACTTGAAATCGTCTAAATTTCAAACACCATCGAGTGGTGGTAAATATAAAAATAGCCATACATATGCACAATGTTTACAAAACGACAGTATCCAAAATTAGATCACATTATACCTCTCGTTCCGCTTCCTCGATGGCTTTCTTCAACTTATACTGTTCCAAAATAGCTGCCCTCTTCGCTGCCTGTTCCTCTTTCTTTCTAGCCCTCTCCTCCTCTTTCATCTTCTCTTGTTCACGTCGTCTTTGTGCCTCCATTTCCTTGCGACTTTTCGCCTCCTCTTGTTGTTGCCGCCTTTGCAAACTCCTCAACATAATCATCTCTTTCTTTTTTTCACGTTCATCCACCACATCCGGATCGGGATTACTTAAATCGTTACCAATTATAATACTCGATGCGGCCGCCACTTTCTCTCTCTCCTGACTAGCTTCCCGTTTCGCCCTTAAACGTTCACGTTCCACCTCATACAATTGTCGTTGTTCTTCATGCTGTTTTCTCATCCGCTCCTCATCCAATTCCCTTTCCAATTGTCTCTTCTTCTCTATACGTTCCATTTCCATGATATTCTCTTCCGTTGTCGTCTCACCATACGTGACACGTTCCTTTTTCGGCGAGCCACGTTTCGTACGTAACGGTGGCTTGGGACGTTTCGGTTGATCATTATCAAAACTTATATAGAAACCTTTCTGATTTGTCGGATCATTGTCTAAACTACTGATTTCCGCAGCGGTTTGATTCGTTTCGGTATTTGTTGCAGATGACGGTATGTTTGGTAATGGTGGTGACGGTTGGAACACATTACGCGAGATTAATGGACGTGTTGGTGATGGTATACGGTACGTTCTACTACCAGATGTGATATTCAATCGACTGATGCCTGAATACAAGATAAAACACAACATTAAATCAACAAAAACATTAAACATTTTTTTAAAAGGTGGAATCCAAAATGTAGAATCGAATGAGTTGCGTCGATGCATGATACGCGTGGTGCCGCTGGGCGGACAATATTCGTACTAGAAATACGCTGTCCTTCTCCATCTCACATTTAAAGAAAGAGATAACAAATTTGAAATTAAATTACCTCAACTTCAAACTTGATTTACAAATAGTTGTCAATACAAATAAATACAGAGCGATCATTAATGAATGTTTTTTTCTTCATTTTTATTATGTTGGATTAGGATTTTTGGTTGGCAATTTCTGTTTGATAATTTCGAATTGGCAACTTCAAAAACTTGACATGGCAAGAATCCTTTAAATTTTGAAGTTCAGTAGCGGAACGATAATTCAGAAAATAATATGGAGACAATGAACTTTCAAATCAGCTTTCAAATCATTTATGTTTTATGATTTTTCATTTTAATGACCAACAGATAGAGCCACTTGCAGGACGAAATTTTTTTGTTTATTGTCTAATCTTGGATTTATGAATGTTTGCGTTTACGTCATAATCAAAAATATGGTTAGAACAATGAATTTCGATTATTGCGTAAACGCATACATTTGTGAATCCAAGTATATCAATCGTTCATTTTTGAGTTATATTTCAATTTATCAACCGCTAGGTATCGCTAGTTACCGGACAAAATTAGGACGTTATTCAGAATCAATTTCAACAAGGAAATTTTTGTGAATGTTACGGCCATATGGAGCGGCAGTGACATTAATCCTCGTAGGCCGCGCATGCACCGACGCAACTCACTCGATTCTACATTTTGTATTCCACTTTCAACAATGGAAATCGTTTGAGTTACCAGACCTTTATGTAATGATCTTGCACCACACAAACAACCAATACACACACACACACACACTAACCTTCTTTAATAATGTGTTCATCATTGTTGCCAATAAATGAGATATTCTGCGGTTCCATATCATCTGCCGATGGTGCTGGAATTGGAGCATGTGTTATACTCGATTTCCTCTCTCTAATCATACTGTTATCAATTTGTTGTAAACTGACTGGTGATGAACGTTGTTTACTACTAATACTACTACTATCATCAAGCAATTGTGAAATTTGTCGATGTATGTTACGGTGTTGTGGTGAAGCGGATGGCGTACTATGCGATGTGCCATAATGCTGTTGTTGTTGTAAATGTTGTTGACTCAATGTACAACTATTCGATTGCTGTATCATACTACGCTCATCATTACTGCCACCATTTTGATATTTATTATCATAGCGATCGTTAAACAATCGTTGCTGATCGATATAACGATCGGATGTGTCATGTAACACGAAAGCGTTCGTGTTTGCCGATTTGTTCCACGATTGATGGTACGCGGACTCGTTGATAGGTGGCGGCGCTTGGGGCGGTTGTTGAGCCCATGTACGACGTTGTGGCTGCGCTGGCGGTACGGGCGATGTTTGTTGATCGTGTAGAAAGAATTGTGGCTGTTCAGGGACACGGGACTGTTGGTAAAGTGATTGTGGAATATGCGGTGCACTAGCTGATGATTGTAACGGTTGTGAATAGACTGGAATAAACCAAACACGGTGCCAAAATCGGAAACAAAAGCATTGTTTTTTAACTAATTCCTACAAACCTTGATACATTTGCGGATTGTACGATTGTTGTGGCGGCACGAAATGTTGTTGTTGCTGTTGTAAATGGTGGATTTGTCGTTGTTGATGAGCAATTAGATTCTGTTGTTGGATTTGATTTTGTTGGGTGGCCAATTTTTGGATGTCTGATTGAATATCATGTAGACTAGAGTTCATTCTACATTAAAAAAAACAAAAATTAAATCGCATATTAATAAAGTATGTTGTTGGCAACATACTGAGCTATGGATTGCTGATACTGATCAAAATCCATATTTTCCAGATCCGGTGTACGCCTGGTCTCCATAAACGATTTATTCTCATCTAGCCACTTTCTCTCCACTGACGTTGCATCATCGTTGATTTCCTAACAGATTTAAGAAAAGTTTATAATACAATCAAATAGCCATCATTTTGCCAAGCCATAACATTAATCAAATAGTCGAAAAAGCGTTGGAAAGTAAAAAACATTGGAGAGCAAAACAAATTGTACCTGTAACGTAAATGGTCTCTGGGGTTTGTTTGCAGGTGGTTGTGCGGATTCTGAGAAGGATGATGGACTTAGTGTATCAGAAGTACTAGTAGTAGTAGTAGTGGACGTCTCCGATTTATTACAATTATTACTAGACTCGGACGTGGGTGTTTTAAGTAAATTACCTCTTCCCTGAAATTAGTTATTTTTCAATATTGTATTTTACCACATGCCGACCAGGATTAAAAAAAATAACAACTAGATTAAACTAATGTTAGTAAAACCGTATTAATTCGTGTAAAGCGTATTTAGTTCGAATTTGGCATGCAACAACATGCGCAGAAAAAATTTTTTATCAAGTCTAAGAAAAACTAATTCCATCATTTGTGTTTAGAACCCCTTACCAATTCAGTTAGCTAAAAAAATATTAACAGAAAATCCATTAAAAACCAAAAATCGGGATCATGTATAGGATTAATAAATGTTTGGCGATAAGAACGGATTGAAATGGATGTTTTGCACGAAATAAAATACATAATACAAATAAAGACACAAAATTCAAAATACAAACCTTTGCAACTGCTTGCAAGAATGCCGCTTGTCCCACTTTTTGTCTCTGTTTATTCATCGCCAATTCCATACGTCTCTTTTCACTCTCAATATGTCTACGTTTCTCTTCCAATTTCATTCTAATATCATTCAATTGTGAATTCATTGCATTACTAGGACTTAATTGTTCGCTATCTTGATGCACTAAATTATGATGATTCGAACTTTGCTGTTGCCACGTTGTCGTATTCGGTAAAGCAGCAAACGTTGTCTTCTTCTCACCATTCGTGCCACCATTCTTATTGAAAAAACTCGACTTTGACGGAGGTGCACACTCCTCTCTATCGTTCATATAAACAAACTGTATCCCACCACCGCCGAATTTCTGCTCTTTCAAATCAGCAAAACTCATCCGATTCACCGTTGTTGTTTCACCATCAATCAAATCATTCAATTTGTCCACATTCAATTTCCTTAACGATATCTCATCACTACTCAATTGTCGTTTCAATTTCAATTTTTCACTATCATTATCTTGTTTCTCACAGCCATTATCATAACCCAACTGTATCGAACCGCGTGCATCTTGCAACGACGATCGCACCGCTGGATTCTCAATTGGTAAACATGGTGCCGATATCTTTCTACCAACATGTCCGCCCACCTCCTTGTCCGGATTCCGGCCAATAAAATTCAAATGCTCCTGACTACCACCGAAATTCTCAATTGTCAATTGTGAATCGTCCGATGTGGAATTCCTGCGACTCCTTCGTCCAGCGAATGTACTCTTACGATTCTCTTCCCAATTGCTCGGCTTACCAGCCGCCATTTCACCCCGTTCATCCGCTTTACTATCATTATTCTGTTTCTCTTTGTTCACTTTCAATCGGGCCGGTATTAAAGGCTCCTCATTCACCACTGTACGTAATGTTGGTATATTTTTGCCACGATGCACTACAAATGAATCGTCCGAACCACGTCTCAAACTATCCTCACTCATATCGGTGATGCTTTGTTGTAATGAGTTCGTTTTGCGTAGTGGTAAATGGGCCGGTGCCGAACGGGACACTAAATCACAACAGAACTCATCAATTAAGACAGTGATTATAATTTTTTTTTTGTGGACATGTGTGTGCTGAATAAGGGAATGTTAATGATGAAGGGCATGCAATTATCATCGAGAAGGGAATGAAAATGCTAAGAAATAAGGGAAAACAAGCAATTCAATGAGTTGTCACCCAATGTTGTCATCATTAAATTGACATGGCAAATAAATTCACTTTTATATGAAGCATGCAAACAATTTGAAAAACAATACACAACATCATTTATCCATTTGCGAATGGACACCCAATTTGATAATGTTTCTATATGTATAGAAGGTGTTCGATTGAGCAAAAAAAATGGCAGATTGAGGAAGTCATTCTGAGTCGAATGGTTTTTCCCGTTTTTCTGGGAAACGTTTCCTAACGGAGATGCAAGCCTTCAAAGTTCTTGAAAAAATCTCGAATTTTTCAAATATCTTTGAAGTGAAATAAATCGGAACAACCACATTTGGTGCACTTACTCAGGTCATCGGGGACATTGTTCGTGTAAAATATGAGAAAAATCGGTCATCGCCAACATGACTTTTTGGCAAGGGGTGGCTTAACACTTTTCTTATTTTTTGGGGGGTTGTGGAATTTCAATTTCAGAAAAATGCAATTTTATTCGAACTTGTCAAAATTTTTGGAAAATTTCTTAAATTTAGCAGTCTATAACTTTTTAATTAATGAACCGAAAAATCTAAAAAAATTATTTTAATATCATTATAGGCTATATAATATAATTCTTAATAAATTTTTGTTAAAAGTTTTTTTGGACATGCCGAAGAAGTTGATGGCCTCTATTTCCTCAACGAGGTATTTCCATGAAAAATCCAATGAGTTTTCGACTCAGGGTGACCCCCCGAATCTGTCATTTCATTTTTGCTCAATCGAACAGTTACACCTTGTATATGGATTTGTTTGTCTACATTGGTTTACCTTGAAAGGCGGTAGGATTTGTAGGGTCATCAAGGCCACTACGCAGATCCGGAATGGGTGTCATCACCGTTTGGAGCAAGTTCCGTTTATGGACCACCCCATGTGCATTACGTGGAGGAAAACCCTCTATATGCCATTTAATATACAAGCAAGTGTTAAACTAATTCTCTTTATTAAGTTTTTTTTTATGTACTACTACTTTTTACCAACACCAAAATTTTATAAAAAGCGAATAACGAAAACAGAAGGAAAATTAAACCAACACCAAAAACGGTTTTTTTTAAAAAAGAAATTTTTATACAAAAGACTGTGTGATTATATTCAGCACAACAACAAAAATTTAAATCAAATATAAAAAATAAAAATCGATTCAAAAAAACATAAGCTGCAACTTAAATCAATAAAAATTAAGCGCAAAATTCGAATCGTTTAATAAAGAAACAACGTACCAGTATTAAATTTATCCATTCCAGGGCAACGTACACATTCAGCTGGATGTATTTCAAGTACATTAAATAAATCAGCCATAAACACCAACAAATTCTGCCTCATGGAACTACAAAAACAACTCTCAATATAATCTCAACATCATCCTCTTAAAATCACACCCTCTTACTCTCTCATATTTGCAATATCTTCCGGTTGCAAATGAAATATCGACGCAGAGAAACACCGTTGACAAAACTCCTCAACTAAATGTAAATTATATAAACTATCTTGCACTGAACCAAGTGACGAAACACGCAACTGACTCCAATGCAACTCATCTGGACAATAATATGAGATTAATGCACCTAAACCAACACCATCGCACAGATCTTTCAATTGATTTATCGGCGGAAATTCCGGTAATCTCAGTCTATCACCCTGACCAAAAAAAACAACATTCAAATCACTTTGTCATTCAGCCGGAAATGTAGGCAACCAACCTCCCCTCCGTTCGCCACACCTGCTTGGCCCTCTTGATCAATTCGCTTCCTGAGTGCATCACATGCTTGGGACACCCACAAAACGAGTCCTTCTTCCTGATTTGACGGTACACCAGGCGCTGGATTACGTCCATGTGAAAATCTCTGTACAGCAGCAACAACACGGTCCCCACTAACCACTTCTCTAGCATATAATAACATAATCGACTCCATAACAGCCATATGTGCACTCTACAAAAAACATTCATTTAACATTTATTATATCATAAAAACGAATTTCTTACCATTCGCAATGGATTCGTCTGTAACAATGTTGTCTCCGTCAATTGGGCATCAGATGGCTCATTCACATACACTCCTTTCCTTGCCAACGTTTGTAATATCGACCAGTGATTTAAATTATGATAATTTGGATCTGAATAGATATTTCCAAGTGCTAAACAATATATTTCTGCATTCGCTAAACCGCGAACTATTTGCGGTTTTAAATGTTCTTGATTCTAGAGAAACAAAAAAAAACAGTACAAAACACCATAAATTAAACCATTTAATTCATCACAAGAGAAACTCTTACCTCATGATCTCTATAAAAGGGTTCTTTTAGATTTTCTGGTACTTTATTGTTGAATGCTTTGGACAATAGCCATTTGATCGATGCCCTTTGTTTAGACTAAACCGAAAAAACAAAAACGTACAATTAGTGAAAAATGTTATACATGTTTTATTCAAGAAAATTATCGATTCCAATGAGCTAAATATATTTTATGGGGACGAAAAACGCATCTGATTTACGGTCGAATACCTTTCGACCTCTGAACAACAATTCTTCATTTTCTGTATGTAATTAATGTTAAAATTAAATTGATAAGACCAACAAATCGTCTAATAGCATTTTTTCTCGGTTTTTATGCGAAAATTCAACCTAAATAGATTCCAATCTAATCATTCAAATGGAAATGAAGTGAAAAACTGCACCCCTATAAACTATTATTAGGAAAATCTTTAATTTAAAGGGAAAGCAATTAAATATCAATTGCCAAATTGGGTTAACATCTTCTTAGACGCCAAATTATCAATAAAACACCAAACATTACTAAATGTTTTATGTTTGTAATACGTACAGAGACCGATTTATTTGCTTTTAAAATTATTATATCGACTTTCACAGTCTAAAACTTGTTCTCTTCTTGGGAGTATCCGTCCTTTTTAATCATCTTTTAAAACATCCACATCTTCAGGCTATGAAAGCACTAAACGAAAATTTATACGAATGCATTTTAAAACAATCTATATTATTGTAATGCACAAACAATTACCAATTTAATCACTCAACAATTGAGTGAAATCCGTTAAAGGAAATATCAAATTAATTTCCAATGATAAAAATTACAATTTTCCTACTTCCTTCCAATAAAACCTTCTTTTCTATTCTTTTCTGCATCAAATATTTTATAGATATGTAATTTACATTAATCTTGTTAAAATATATCACTATACTTTATTTATAAATAAATATTCATGTTGAATGAATATTAATGTGTGTTTATAACGGTTTCAAATTCACTAAACATTTTTTTCTCTCTCAAAAATTCTTTATAAACGAATATATTACACAATCTGTTCAATTTGGCGAAAAGTGTGGGCAATCAAAGACAAAACAATGACAATATTACGTAAAGCATATTGGCAGTTTTCAATAAATTATTTCTCTAAATGAAACCAAGTGTAGATTAAAATAATGTGCATGAATACACCTGCCCTTGATGATCTTGAATCAAAACGAAATTAGAGACAAAGAATCATAAAAACTGCCTTGAACTAAAATGCAACATAAACTGGTTAATTAAAATTGCTAGAAAGAATGCGGAATGCAACAACAACAAAATTAAAACTTTCACAATGAAAATAGATTTTTATAGGCATATTATACAGAGATGTTCGAATTGATCACAAGAATAAAACTGTATAGCAAGTGAAACAATTACATCATGAAATTTAGGTTGAATTCAATTTATGTTCTTTTTATTTTACGTAATTAATTGAATAATTTTGAAAACATATACCTGCTGTGCCTCCACACACTTGGATCCATTTGGAAAACACCTTTATTTGCAGCCTACTTAATTATAAGGACAAAAATTTCTATGGGGGCGACTTAAATAACATTATAAACACATCAATTCTTATATACATGTAAATAATAATAATCTGGTTGACTTTCAGTTTTATGTTTTATTTTCGTATGTAGGTGGCTAATGCAAAACAGAATCTGGTCAACAAATATCACCATGACAACAATAAAACCATTGCCTGCTATTATAGAAAACGTTCTGTGAGAAATTCACGTAAAATTGGAAACAATTCATTAATTAATCATAATAAAATTGCAATTTAATTGTATATTAAAACAATTCCTACATCACCATTTTTAGAAATCCTCTGGAACAACAATTCCCTATCTATTTAAACAAATTCCATTTCACAGTTGGTTAATATGAAATAATTGCATACCATAAAGGTCACGAATATGATGATTTATCCATTTATTCTACATACAAATTGTTAATATTTAGACGAGATGCTTTTATATAGAACAAAAATATTCTTTAAACGGAAATATATCCACCTTTAAACCGCAAATATTCGAAAATCATCAACTAGAAATCCTTAACTACCATTTTAGGTAATGTTTAACAATAAAATACCATAAAATTATTTCATCATTCACTTACAGTGTATGTAACAAGTGAGACACCAATTCCATGATGAAAATCATCATTTTTTATGAAACTATATCCAGTAAATGGACTCACAGTGGTCACTGTTAGAACCATGGCACAATATTGTTTTTAATTCAAAACCAAACGGCCACAAATGCACCAGAAAATCAAATTCCACTTGTGTTTACTTGGTAAACATAACAAAATTTAAGGAAATTATCTCTCTGCATGTACGTACGAATGAAGCTGTTCAACTGGATCATTTCTCTTCTCACTTAAAACGTTTTACTCTTTAGAAATTGGAAGTACGATTAGGAGGGGCTACAGAACCACATTAGACAATATTCTAGTACGCTTCAACGCATTAATTATGAACAATTTTTTGTGAAATTATTTAATAAATCATTGTGTTGACCTAAAACACAATTACAACTCGACTTGTGATTATTCCATAGGTATTTAGCACGTATTATTGTCACACAAGAATACTGTATGTAAAAATAAATAATTACATAAAGTACCAAGTGCAAATAGCACGTGTAGGCGTCAGTTTATTAAGTAATTCTTCATTTTTAAGCCGAATATCGTCTTTACAAACGCACAGACGTGTATATGGGTTACATTCGAAATTGGAATTCGATAAATGTTAAACATTTTGGCACAATTCTCCCTTTTACCAGCTGATTTATAAAATTCTCCCTGCAGGCGATTAGAAATCCGTTACTACTGGAAAACTGGTCCTATAAAGCGTCTTTACATGTATACATGGGAATAGATGTGGAAAAGATTCGTTTCATGTAATAAATGTGTAATTTGTACCTGTTTGGTAATGAAGGTATCATCCATGTCGATTTTTCGTTCACCTCGGTCCATTATATCGTCATCAATTGATTTGTGTGCGGTTGTTTCGTCTGCACTTTTTGTACTAGAGTCTTTTCTTGCAAAAATCTTTGATATTGTATTCCACATTCACAATATATAGTAATTTTACAACGATTAATAATGTCATCGCCCAAAAAGAAGTCTCATCTACCTACACACGCACAAATGGATTTTTCTTGAAATAAACGTTACTCAATTGCAATTTAAATCGTTTATCATGATACTAATTGGGTTTTATTATTAATTATAATGTTTTATCACACATCTTATACGGTTTTTATTAAATAAATAGTGATTAAATTGTTAAATTTGACAAATACAATTGCACGTCTTGTCATTCGGGGGCCACATTCAGACTGGTGGCGCTGTTGTCGGCAAGACAAATTACTACAATATGCAAAGCGGGAAATTTGAATTTTTTTTCATTAAAATTTTTATTGATGCTTAAATTATAAATACAGAGTTACTTAACATATTTCTCCATGAACTTTTTGTGGAATTCTGAACGCAATGAGTCATTTATAAATACATTTGTCTTCTTTTCTGGTTCAGATTTTGCACAATTCTTAAAAACAACATCATCGTCCCAACGTCTTTTTACTTTGTGATCTGTTTTAACGCCACCAGCTGAATAGTGTGTCAATAATGGATTTCCACTCAATATATTCTCCATTCTGATTCGTTCTTCCTCTTGTCTTCGTTCGATTTCTTTTTTCGCCTGATCCATGGCGCGTTCCTTCTTAATTTTGTTCAATTCAGCCAGCAATGCTTCAGTATCGTCCTCGTCACCACTTGAGTCTGATTCTTCGTCACTGACGGGATCATCAGCGTCTAAACTAGCAGCTGGAACTTGGTCCAGTTTGAGTCTTTTGTTGCTACTGCTTCCATGGTCAGAACCGCGCTGTCCTTGTCGTTTTTCACGCTCTCTTTCCTCCAATTCTTTACGGAAATCTCGGCTACGTGTTTCCTCAACGGTACCCTGTCCATGTTCCCTAAAAAACGAACAATTCAGAGACAATAGCAGATTTTTGGGTGAAACTAACCTATATTTTAGTTTTGTGTGGCCTGGCAAATCACGGCTGGAATATTGACGTGAAATTGCACTTAAATCCTTTTCATTTCTTCCTTGTCCACCGCGGGCAGGCTCAAATGTGGGACGCGCTGCTGTGGTCATGATTTGTTTTCAAAAAATATTAGAGGAAATTTGGAACACAACAATTTTATTGACAGCTGACAGCAGATACTCATACGATTACAGAAAACTGTATTATCGATACTCAACGTGGACCTCATACGGTTCTTATGCGAACTAACAATTAACTTGCACCTGGATGAAATTTAAGGTTATATTTACTTTGTTTTTAAAATAATAACTTAAGAAACATGCTGAAAACCTTCAACAATGAATATTATGTGGCGTTGGAATGTAAAGACCTGCAAGCGAATGCTATGGCTGTGGATAATACCGGCACTTATGTATTACTAGCTGGGTATAACAATTGCGATAACATTTATGGTAGATTGTTTATTTTTCAAATAATTTCAGTCGAAGGAACATTGCAATCAAAACATTAAGTGCAGAAAAGGATACAATCCACAAATTTCCACGACAAAGTAAATACGATGTCAATTGTGCGGAATGGAATCCAACCGAACAACGGAAGGAATTATGTGCAATTTCCGTAAGTGTCCACGAATTTCTCTGTACCGAAACGATATTCCACTCATTTCAGAGTAATCAACGTCTAGAAATTCTCACTTGGCATCCAGCTGGCGAGCTAATCCAGACAAATTCATTACGGGCTCATACCCGCGTGATAACCGACATAAATTGGCATCAATTCGACTCAAATTTAGTGACTTCCTGCTCAGTGGACACATTTATTCACATATGGGACCTACGGGACGCTCGACGTCCCTCCATATCCCTATCCGCTATCGCAGAAGCCGCTCAAGTGCGTTGGAATCGTCATTCGACGCACATTTTAGCGACAGCCCATGATGGTGATGTGAAAATTTGGGACCAGCGCAAAGGAACGTCACCTGTACAGTACATTTCAGCGCATTTAACCAAAATCCACGGCCTCGACTGGAGTCACAACAGTGAACATCAATTGGCCACATCCAGTCAGGATCACACAGTGAAATTTTTCGATACAACAAATCCAAGACGGCCGGAATCCGTATTGACCACTAACGCCCCCGTGTGGCGAGCTCGTTACACACCATTCGGCCGCGGTCTAATCACGGTTGTCGTGCCACAGCTACGCAGAGGGGAGAACAGTTTGTTATTATGGAACACAACAAATCGTACCACACCGTTACACACTTTCATCGGCCACCGCGACGTAGTGTTAGAGTTCCAATGGCGCAACCAGCAACCGGGCGAGAGAGATTTCCAATTAGTCACATGGTCAAAGGACCAAACTTTGTTAGTGTGGAAAATCGAGCCGTTCTTACAGAAATTGTGCGGCTACGAGCCGGAAGAGGTGCGCGATTTGGACGAAGACAGTCTTCCAGACACTTCCATAAACGTTGAGAGTCCAGTCGAGTTGAATAAAATCCCACGAAAGTCTTCACCGCGCATTCAACCTCTACAACAAGAATTCTCTTTGATGAATGTCCAAATATCCAATTTGGATGTGAAGAAAATGGACATTTCATCGCGCACTTGTAACGTCCATGTGAACATCAACAGTTTCAGTATATATTTGGAAGTGTCGTTCCCGAATACGTACCCGTTTGGCGTACCACCAATCTTCCATATTGCGCCCAACTCGAATGTCAGCGACAGCATTGGCATGCAATTACTGCAAACACTCAATCAATTGGCGCAGCAACGAGTGGCGAAAAATCGGACGTGTTTGGAGCCGTGTTTAAGGCAAATGGTCGCCACATTGGAACAGTTATCAGCCAACTTAAAGACGGATAATTTCGAATCCACGTACAATTTGGAGCCCAATAATCCGAGTGGTTACAACGACGCTTATATCCCATTCCCACGGACATCCGGTGCGAAATTCTGTTCGGTAGGGACACTGGTGTGTTTTGGGAGGCCATTGATGGCTCGTCGCATTTCCACCACGAAATCCGAACCGCAAACGGGCACACCACGGGCTCTGAGTGCACTTGCGAAACGTACAAGTGATCATATGACTGTGTCAGCGTATTATTTCCAGAGACAACGGACCAGAGTGAAGAATAACGCGAAATTGGCAACGACAATTGTGCACATTTACGATGCCTTGGGGCTGTTTTATATCAGCAAACAACTCGGAGCGGATTATATACTGGATGGGGATGTGGTGCAGGTTTGTAGACATAATGCGAATGTGGCGAAATGTACGACAGGTCGATCGGATTTGGTGCAAGCGTGGCAATTGGCGGAATTGGTGGCGGAATCGTTGTTGAATGATGATGAGTCGTATTGGGCCAATCATCCGTTCGGATATCAATTGTTACAGTCACTGTACGTTTTGTAATCGAGTTGTGAATTGAATTTTTAATGGATATTTTTCAGGATATCACATTACGCCTTACAATCCGACATCCAAATGGCTGCAATGTTGAGTTGCGTCTTCAGTAAGATCCAAGATAGTTTTTCAACGCGGAAAAGTTCACTGAAAACATTATTTTCTATCGGGGTAAGAATTCCTTTTTAACTGATCAAATTTCTTGTACGAAATCAAATTATTTTATAGCATCTATTGCCGGGGAAAAAATGGTTTAAGGTAAATAAATGTTTAGCTAACCAAACAATGTCAGTGTGTTAATTTTCGTTTTGTTTTTGTGTAATTTTTAACCATTTTTTTGTGTCTGTTTTGGTCTTGTGTGTGAAATGTTTTTTTATTATAGTCTGGCGGCTCTCCGTACCACACAATTCCGCCGGCCGATGTGATCGCCGATGGCTGGGTATTGCCTTCATTAAAATCCGCACGTTCCACATCTTTGGACAATTTACGTTTGGATTCGGTGCAATTGGCGGAACCGGAACCGAATCCGACATCACATTTGTACGAGTACTACAAATTGGCGTATGCAGAGACTTTGTACCGTTGGAATTTGTTGTATAAACGGACAGAGATTGTGAAGCATATGTGTTTGCCGGCCGAACAGCATAAAGGTGTGGAATTTCAGGTGGAATGTCGCGATTGCTTCAAGTCGTCGAAGAACTGTTGTTGCAACAGTTGTAAAAAGTTCTCGTTGAATTGTGTTGTTTGTCATATATCGGTACGGGGATCGGCGAATTGTTGTGTTCTGTGTGGACATGGAGGACATACGCAACATTTACAAGAATGGTTTGAATGTAGGAGTATGTGCCCGACTGGGTGTGGATGTAAATGTTTGTTTGATTCGAAGGGAATTTTTGAGCCTTAAAATGTGATATTTTCTTTGTTAGGTTAGAGTGTTGTGATATAATTTAAGAATTCAGTTGCTTTAACAGGGTTATTACGATATATTTGTATACTATATTTATTGAATGTAAATAATAAATTAATATCAGTATTTGCGTTTGAAATTTGTTAGTCATAATGAGAAAGTGACCTAGGTTGGAAATTCAGCACAGAAATAGGCACAAAAATTTCTATATAATTCGATAAAATAGGTTAAATGATTAGTACTGAACGTAACAGTTACTCATTTCAGCGTATAATTTCTGAAAAAACTGAAATGAAAAAGTGCCTGAAAAGTTCAAAATTATCACATGACCTTTTTTGTTTACAATTTTTTCTATGACTTCGGTGACGTAACAAGCTCTGATTGGTCAGAGCTTGTCCGAGCGTATTTTTAGTGGAAATAAGCGGATATGTATGACGGGTTGCGGCAAACTGCAATAATTCGTCATTTTAAATAGTTATTTTAAATAGTTTATGAGTTTATTTTGAAATCAAAAATATCATAGACTAACTAATTATATTTTTCTTACTTTTTTATATTTGTTTTCCACCATTGAAAGCTTTCTAATTAACTATTTTACTAAGAAAAATACTAATAGCCATCTAGTAATACTTTCTTGAACTAAAGAAATTGCACAGTAGACATGGCGGCTAGGACTGTAGTAAAAACGCGGGTTAATTTTAGGTTTAAATTTTGCATTTTTTTTTGGCGAAACGGGGCCAAAAAAAGGTCACATGTGTAATATCACATTAAAGCATTTTCAATGTAGATTACAAAAAAATAAAAAAAAAACGGTCACTTCCTCATTGGGGTAAGAGTTTCCATGACCTTCTCGGTAATTCCGGTTGGATTTTTGTTAAATAGTGGTCTGTGAATACAGCGGGGAGGAGGGCTGTTTTGGCAGGTGTGGGGACGTTTTTTAAGAGGTTTCGGGCTTTGGTTAGGTGCTGGTGGGCTCTAGTGGCAACCTCGAATACGCAATCGTTTAATTTTTGACTACGTTTTAACCGAACAGCTCTTCTTGGCTAATATTGTACTTTAGTAGAAGATTTTGGGGGATTGTGACTAAGTTTATTTGTGTAACATGCGGTATACATCTGGGAAATGTTGGAAAATTAGGAAAATTACATTCTAGTGTCGCGTAATTTACCTTATGTCTTGTACAATGCACATTTCGCACTTCACACCCTTCTAAAATTAAATAATATGCATTGGTTTGTTCAGCGTATTTTTCCACATCTTCCAGATTATTAAAGCTGGTTACATGTAATTGGTGTTGTCGACTGGAAATCAACGTTTTGAAGTACCTTTTCGTTAATTTCGCTCTGATATTGGCCTACAATTCACCTGACTTTAGAGTTTCGGTAATTCATCGACTGGAAATTAACTTTAAATAGTTCTATTGCAACTGGATGTTCAGGAACATTGCTGAAATCATTCGAATAACATTTTACCAGGGCATCTTCCTAGAATTTTAATCGCATTAATCTTATACTCGGTTGCGTTACTTGCTCTGCTACTTTGGCAACTTCAACATTGAGACTCCGAAAAGCTAAAACACAATAAGGACGTGTAGAGTCTTTAAGAAGTAGAGTACATACAAAGTTTTCATAATCGTGTGGCCTAAAATAAATTATTTTCATTACAAGCTGAATCTGTTTGTCCATAAAATATGTACTTAACACTTTCAAAGCAATATTCCGCAGATGATTGACTCTTCAGACTATGTAATTAGGAAGTGGCATGATTTTTTTTAATTGCATTTTCGTAATCTACATTCAAAATGATTTAATTTGGCTATACACATGTGGCCTTTTTTTCACTCGTTTCGCCAAAAAAAATTGTTGAAAATTTCATAATTTTAAACCCCTCGAAATCGCGACTCCATATGCAAACGGTATAGTTTCGTTTCGCGCGAACGTTAGTAGATGGCGTAACTAGTCATTTTTAAATTATTTTAGGGTGATTAAAGGATTAAAATGTGATTATAAATAGGTAAGAAACAAATGGACACTTCCGTCTATGTGTGAAAACACAGTGGACGCCTATACGCCCATCGGCGCCGATATTCAGTCATAAATGCCTAAAAATCGTAGGTTTTGGTGAATTTTTGAATGAAAATCGGCGCCGATGGGCGTATAGGCGTCTATTGTGTCTTCACACTATGACGTTTTTGATTAGAATAATCATGAATAGTTTTAAAACCTGTGCTGTACCTCTGTGTCCCAACAATAATAATAGAGCTCCGCTCAAACATTATTTTCTTGTCCGTTGTTCCCAAAGAAATTATTAATCGGAATAACTAAAAGTTTAAAATACCATTTTTATAAAATTAAAAATTTAATTTCCTTACTTTTCGACTTTTGCACCTATCATTTCCACATTAATATATTTTTATTTGAATTAGACGTTATATACGTAGCTAACATACCTAAACGAGTCTATTTCAGATAAATTATCGTTTTGTCCAATTTTAAAACCACAATCCAAATTCATTTTAAGAAGGATTTTTAAACAAATAGACTTTCAAAAAAGACCAACACAAATGAATGCAGGAAGATGGCAATCATTTATACTTATACTAAGTTTTGTGGGTAGTAAATCGCTTATATTTTAAGTAAAAGTGAGGCTGACCAATCAGAGGCCAGCATTGGAAAAGGGTTCATAAAAAACTGTGCAATTTTGTGACGTCACAATTTCATATGAATTTCTCACTTTTCAATTTCAATTTTCTCTTAAGTTCGGCGTTCAAATGGACTGTTTATTTAGCTCAGTACTCATCATTTGCCCTTTTCTAACGATTTATATGGAAATTATCACGAATTTCGATACCATGCCACTTCCTAATTATAATATGGATAATTTAAATAACCCATTTCCTTTATTTTATTTATAATTAATTAAAAATTCTGTTGTACCTAATTGGAACCTTTGCGATTTTTCAGATGGAATAAAAGAGATTTCTCTGCTCGGTCCGTCGATGTCAATTTTATAAAAAAAATTCATTATCGGTTTCACTACGATAAGTCTCCAACAGGAAAATGTTGTATTCCATTAACATTTTCTCTTTTAACTCAACTGGCACATCACGAAGACATGAAATCACAGATAAATTAAAATCTTGCACTGATGTCGCCTTGTAAATGCATTCCCCAAAAGCTTGACTCAAGATTTTATCAACAATTTTGAACAATGTTCATTCATGATGTATGTAATTGAGTATAGTTCTATATTGAAATCTTTCCATTTTGTGTAACTTCTTTTAACTTCTTCCGATCTGTCATGAAATAAAAATATGTTAAATATGTCATGAAAAATTTTTAATTGCGGAAAACGAGATTTCGAATCTTTCCTATTTTTGTATACAAAGTTTAATTGGTAATAGGGAATTTTTGAGAGAGCCATCACCAAGAACTCAAGGCTGGTTTGCCCGGTTTACACGCTGTAACGCTGTAGACTGTAGCAATTTATTGTTACGAACGAATTGTTTCACATAAACAGTTTACAGCTTAAC
This sequence comes from Silvanus unidentatus, assembly GCA_963930825.1. Lineage (NCBI taxonomy): Eukaryota > Metazoa > Arthropoda > Insecta > Coleoptera > Silvanidae > Silvanus > Silvanus unidentatus. Next base: position 8,722,904 of record OZ005758.1, read on the forward strand.
AAACACAACACAAATTAGGGGTCTATCAATGAAAAGTTTATATAATATATATATTAAATATATCTTTAACATTTCAAAAAAGGATTTTCAAGCCAATGACATTTACCAACTCGAAAACAATTGAACATCGACTTGTCAAAAAACCGAGGTGACGTTAAGAGGTAACATTTGACAGTTAATCATTCGACGTTTGTGTCAAGTTGTGGCAAGACGTGTCATTAAGAGCTCCTGAAAAATATCCTTTTAATCGATTATCCTTTTTAATATCCTTTATATTTTTTATTTGTTTTATAATTTAATTATTTTTTAATTATGTTTAGATATTTTGTAAATAGTTTAGTTAATAATAATAATATTTCTAATTTAAGATTTTTTTCTAATTTTCAGAAAAACAAAAAGTTGTTGGAAAGATTGGGAATGGAGAAGTATCGAGGGGAAATTTATTTTGGAGTCTACTATGGATTGACCTGCGTGATGACCGGAGGAGTTTTGTATGTATGTGATTTAGTATGTAAGGAGGATTAGATTTTAGTAAATTTATTGTAATATTTATTTATTATTTTATTATTGTATTAATGTATTAATTTTATTATTTATTGTAATTGTAATATTTATTAAATAAAATTATTAAATTTATTACTTTGTCGTTTTTAATAAAAATTAGAAAAGATACAAATGTCATCAACAACAAAACGGTTTAAATCTATCAATACCTACTGTTTCCACATTCTCATTTATTTTTAAGTCCATTGTCTTCTGCCCTCTGTTTATCACCTTATACGGTCCTTCATACGGGGGTTGTAATGGTTTTCTAACTGCATCGGTTCGCACAATTACATGACAGTGCGTTAACTCTTTGAAAATGAAAACTTTTGTATTTCCATGTCGTGAAGCGGGTTGAGGCTTCAATTCGCTCATCGTTTCTTCCAAATGTTGTACGAATTCAGATGTAGGGACGCTTTTCTTTTGGTCTTCTTCAAAAAGCTTACCGGGCAATCTCATCTGTAGTCCATTCACTGTTTCCGCGTTTGCACTACTTTGACATTATCTAAACGGTAGTTCTTCTACCCATTTTTCTGAAGTTTTACACTTAATCGCCGCCTTCAACTGCCTGTGAAACCTCTCCGACTTCCATGATTGAGTTTTAAATTTGTTTACCCATTTTCGGCCATATGAACGCGTTTTTTACCTGGCTAGTCGTTGTTTTCACTTCAGGGTTTCACAAATTGTATTGACTCGCTATCGCTTGCACTCTAAACTTCTCAGTTACAAACGGTGGTCGTCTTTGCATCGAAACGTCGCAGTTCAATTTCACATGGCACGTCATATGGCTCGATTTTTAAATTCGTCGTTGCGTTGTGTAACAAATTCTACAGCTCTCTATCCGTTGCTTGATCTTTCGCTAATTCTACATAATCCAATGTTGCAGTCACCGCATCGACTCTAGACAGTGAATCAGCTGGTATGTTATCTTTTGCCATTGATCATTTACTCTCTATTGTATTCCTGCACCGATTGCTTTGTCAGACACATCTACCATAATCGCGATATTTGCGTCTTGTCTCATGTGCGGGGAGTGCTAACAATGTGGCTTCCATTAACGATTGTATTGTGTTCTCCAACGCCTTTTTGAGTTCCGTATTCCATTTTATCTCCTGCCTATCGCTCTTTTTTTGGTGCGCTCTATATGAGGTACCTACTGGATACCTCTCCGGAACTGTGCGCGAGTTTAATTTTCTATAATCCCCACACGGCCTCCATTGACTACCTTTTTTGGGTACCATGTGAAGGGGAGAACACCAATTTGAGCTTGACGGTCGTGCGATGTCCTTTTCTACCATATAGGCGTACTCTTTCTTCGCCGTCTCGTACATTTCTGGTTTCAGCCGGCGTAGTCTGTAAAAAATGGGCGGTCCCGGTGTCATGTTGATCAAATGTGCTTTGGCGTCTTCGTTTCGGGGACCAGTTTCGTCAAATCTGGATAGTGTGTAGTGCTTTTATCCTGTGGACATTTACAACAAGTATACAATTACATATAATTATTTACTTACGAGACAGTAAGTACTTAATCCTTTAACTTATTTGGTGTTTTTATTTCTCTTTGCGGTCTTTTGCTTTTGACATGTGTCTTTGGAGACTTTGCCGTTTCAGCATTTTCTCTGCTGAATGTTGGCTTCCCTGAGTGCTTTGCACTTCATCATTTTTCGAAACTGTTTGCTGAGATTCCGTCCTGTTTGTTGTCGATTCTTCATCACCTGTTAGTATTTCGTGTGCATCCAGAAATTCCTCGTTTTCGTTTTGTCCAGTTTTTTATAAGTGTTCTGTTGGCTTTAGCGCTTGTCCAATTTCTTAGCTGACTAATGTATAAGTTAAGAGTAATAAACCCCAAGAAACACCACATCAGCAAAGAAGATTCTGGAGAACAACAGGAATCATATTTCAACAATGTTAGAATAATTGTATTAGATTAAAAAAGACATTCTGTAATTAGTTGTAGACAAGAAAGGTACTTGTAAAAACATATGTAAAATTATAAGATAAAATAAAGTTTTTTTTTAAAACAATTAATGAAATCATTAATTTAACTGGCGCAGTCGGTAGGATAGCGTTTTAACGGTTCGGGAAAATAAGTGCAAATTTTCGTTACGGTCGTGAAATTGTGAAATTTGGTCACAAAGACTTTATAAGTAACAACTTCCGAAGAAAGAAGAAAATCAAGGCCAACCCAACTGGTTTGTTTCAACAATTTAACGCTATCCAAAAAGAAGAACCTCTATCGGTCCGACCATCCATCATCAGTGAGCACCCCGTTACGGTTCAGATATTGAGCTCTGAAGAAAGCAGGACTTGTGTTCCAGTGGAAGTCACCGAAAAACGTAAGTAGCAATTAAGTTACTATTGCCTTACGCCCCTATAAAAACTACATGAGTGACGAAAACTCAAACATACAATTAAACGAACTAAGAGCAGCTTTAGAAGAAATTGAAAACGCAAATAATAACCCAACAATGGATTTGTTAAAATTACACGCGGAATGTCTACCTAAATTCAACGGGAATCCAGATTTATTAGAAGGCTTTCTTATGGAAATAAATACATTTTATACTAAATACCATGAAACGGCTGGCACTACAGAGACGCAAAAAGAAATGGTATTACTTTTAATAAAGACAAAAATAATCGATGAAGCGCAAATTTACGTACAGAGCAACCCTCAATTCAAAACGTGGCTCCAAATCCGTCAAGCATTAAAAGATCGTTTTGGCGATCAAACCACCGTTGAAATGTTACAGAATCAGCTTAATTACATGAAAATTCAAAGAAACGAGTCATATCTAGAGTTCATTGAAAGGTTATCTCAACTAAAGTATAAAATTCAGCGAAAAAATGCACTTAATAACACTCCTGCTGTTGTCACTTTATTAAACGCACAAATCGAAAATCAAGCTTTAACAACCTTATTAATAAATGTCAAATCAGATTTATGCACGATTATCCGTTGTAAAAATGTAGAAACCATTAATGACGCAATACCTATAATACAGGAAGACCTAGAACTGAAAAATCAGCAAAATCCTTCATTCAGAGTCCCAATTACTGCTCAACGACCTAATTGGCAACAGAAACCGTCATCCAGCTTTCCATCTCAACCAATTCCTGTTAAACCACGAATATTACCTCAACAAAATTTCCCCACAAACCAACAGGTATTCGGTAGAAGAAACGAAAATGCATTTAAACCAAATCAACGACAACATCAATACCGGGATCAATATCCACAACCAATGAGCGGAGTTTCAGTTCAACCAAGGAATAATTACAATCCACCACGTTGGCAACAACAAAAACGCGAAAATTCCAATGTTATTCAAAGTCAAGCAAGAAGACCCAATCTCCAACAAAATTATAATCATTTCCAAAATAATCAAGGTAAACAACCGCATTGGGTAGCTGAAGAGCTGCACACACAGGAACAACCGGAACAACCGTCAACCAGTCAAAATTTTTGGGACGAAGCCTCGGAAGAATTGAACTAAACAGCACAATGTTAAATGAACTCCCATACATCCAATTACCACACTCTAAAATAAAATTGTTAATCGACACTGGCAGTACCGGAAGCGTACTTCGCCCTTATTACCTACAAAAATTTAATAAAATATGGAATCAAAAATGTGAAATTTTAACATGTACGGGAGAAGCAGAAGCAAAACTCAGAGGACAAGTACCACTATTGCAAGAATTTGGAATAAATCAAGAAACAATCGTAACAGGATATAATTTTCATAAATATTTCGACGGAATATTAAGTATTCAAGCTCTTAGAGAATTTAAGTTGAACATTGACGTAGATAATCAATGTCTACGGAACGAAAATATTACGATTCCTATGAAATACAGGGAGAATTTCAACACAACAACCATCGAACTAGAACCAGGAATGAACACAGTAATAATAAACTCTAACAATGCGAATGGAAAATACAACATACATTTTATCGGAAAAAAATTAGATATAGTGGACGAAATCGACGTTAAAAATGGCAAATTTAAAGTAAACATTTTAAATAAAACAAATCAGATTCTTTTATTTGAAATGGAGAAAGGATTCATGGATAAGAAAATGAAAACTAAAGAGGAATTGAACAATATACGAATGAAGAGCGAACACAGATCAGAAAATCCAATTAAGTACATCAGAGATACTCACCTAAACGAAGAAGAAAAGAAAAAACTATACAAAACATTAAATGAACATTATGAAGTGCTACAAAAACCAGACGACAAATTAACTTTTAATAATAATGTAAAACACGTCATAAAAACACATGATAATGAACCAGTATATAAAAAGTCATATCGATTACCTTATGAACAGAAAAATGAAGCTCACCGGCAAATAGAAGAACTATTGGAGAAAGAAATTATACAACCAAGTCAATCACCATGGTCATCACCAGTGTGGATCGTACCGAAGAAAGTAGATGCAAGCGGAAGAAAGAAATATAGAATGGTAATAGACTATAGAGAGTTAAATAAAAAAACGATTGACGACAAATATCCGATCCCCAACATCTCCGAAATCATGGATAAATTGGGCCGTGCCAAATATTATACAACACTCGACTTGGCAAGTGGATTTCATCAGATAGAAATGGATCCACAGAGTATCGAAAAAACTGCGTTCAACTTCGAAAATGGACATTATGAATATCGGAGAATGCCATTTGGACTTAAGAACGCTCCAGCTACATTTCAGCGAATGATGAATAACGTAATGAAAGAACTGATTGGAAAAATATGCTTAGTCTATATGGACGATATAATCATTTATGGATCAAGTTTAGACGAGCATCTATTAAACTTAAGAAAGGTATTCGAACGCCTAAAAGAAAACAATTTAACAGTCCAGTTAGATAAGTGTGAATTTCTACATAAAGAAGTCGAATTTTTGGGACACATAATTACGGAAACTGGCATCAAACCTAATAATAAAAAGGTAGCTGCAGTTGAAAAATTCCCATTACCAAAAACTCGAAAAGAAATAAAATCGTTTCTAGGACTAGCTGGTTATTATAGAAAGTTCATAAAAAATTTCGCAGCAATAACGAAGCCAATGACATTATATCTCAAGAAAAACGCTACAATAAACATCAACGACGAAAAATACTTGGAATCGTTCAATAAAATCAAGCAAATCCTAATCAATGCACCTATACTCCAAAGACCGGATTTCAATAAAGAATTTGTCATAACAGTCGACGCCAGCAATTTCGCCATCGGAGCCGTACTAAGCCAAGGAAAAATAGGCGAAGATTTACCTATTGCATACGATAGTCGAACCTTAAACGAACACGAAATTAATTACAGTACAATAGAAAAAGAGTGCTTGGCTATTGTTTGGGCTTGTAAACAATTTCGACCTTATTTATATGGTAAGAAATTCATAATAGTAACCGACCACAAACCTCTCCAATGGTTATTCAACATAAAGGAACCGAATTCAAAGCTAATTCGATGGAGACTGAAACTAGAAGAATATGAATATGAGATTCAGTACAAGAAAGGGGTGCAAAATTCGAATGCAGATGCGTTAAGTAGAATTCGTATAAATGCCCTGGAAAATGACGAAGAGGATTTGGAAAACTTGATAAATTCAATACCAAATAAAAAGCTGTCACCTGAAGAAGAACAAGAATATCTACAGGATATCGAACAAATAATCGGGGAAGACATGGCAAGCAATCAAGCTCAATGCAGTGACGATGATAATGGAACTATACACACTAATTTAGAAAATCCCATACAAACTTATTCAACAACTCCAACACCGATAAACCAATTTAAAAATCAAATATTCATAAGGCAAGGAAAAAATGAAATAGTAAGTTTCCACACAAATACGTTTAAGAAAAACGTATTAACAATAAGTTTACCATTAAATTTCAACAAACAGAACGTGATAAAACGATTAAAAGAATATTTAAAACCAAAACAAACATATGCAATCTACAACATGGAAAAGGAAGAAGAATACTTACTACAATTCATAAATTTACTACAAGAAAATTTTAAAAGTAAAACTTTTAAATTATACGTCACTACACAGAAGCTAGAAGAAATAGAGGCCAAAGATGAACAACAAGAAATTATCGAAAGGTACCACACAACGAAAACCAAACATAGAGGTATTAATGAAAATGTCAACTCTATTAAATGCAAATATTACTGGCCTACATTACACGAAGACGTAAAAACGTTTATCCAAAACTGCCACATATGTAACTCAGTAAAATATGATCGACACCCAGAGAAAATAATTTTTAAACCAACAGATTTAGGAAGTGTTCCTTTTGATATAATATACTGTGACGTTTTTTCAGTAGAAAAGAATAAATGGCTGACAATATACGACTCATTTTCCAAGCATGCACAGGCAATACCAATTGACGGATTGAACGCAATTGACACAGTAAAAGCACTCTTAAGCAGCTTCGAACATCACGGAATTCCAAGAAAATTAGTTTGCGACAAAGGAACAAATTTTAATAGTGAACTTATGAAAGAATTCTGCACTCTTCATGGTATCGAATTACATCTAACAACAACTAATAATCCAACAAGCAACTCGCCTGTAGAACGACTACATTCGACTTTGAAAGAATCCATCCAAAGTATAAAACTAAGCAAACCAAATGAAACAATAAAATCATGTATGCAAATAGCCATTATTTCTCACAACGATGCTAAACATACAACAACTGGGTACACACCAAATCAAATATTAAAAGGAAATCTAAACTACGAAACTCCAATTGAAAGGACATCAAAACAAATACAAGAGCACTACATACAGAATTTACAAGAAATATATAATAAAATTCATGTAAAAAACGTGGAGAAACAACAGAAAATTTTAACCAAAGCTAACACAAACAGGAAAAACTACGAAATACCGAAAAGGACATATGCAAAGAAACCCCAAAATGCGAGATCTAAAACTAAACCAAGATATGAAATTCAAAATAATCCTTCCCCCCATAATATTAAATCACAGTTTTTAAGAAACCCACATTTAAATGATAAATTTTCTGTTTTAGGTGAAACATGAAGAAAAATTGTATTTCACTCTTCGTCTTCTTTTCATTTTATATTGTAAGTGTTAATACTAGTAATGAAACTATTATATTACCATTAGATGGTACTTATTTTCAATTAGAATTAGGAAAAGCGTTTGTACTTAATAATTATCATACGTATGTTTACTATTATAATCTTAGCAGCGTAGAAAATACTTTAACTCTAATACAAAAGGAAATATTAGAAATCAAAAGTTTACAATACGACGAAATTCAGACCGAATTAATGCAACAATTGGACGAACTGTTAAATGTAGCAAATCAAACATTATTAAATTTATATTCACCAAGACATAAGAGAGGCCTAATTAATGTTGTAGGCAATGTACAAAATTATTTATTCGGCGTAATGGATAATAACGATAAAGAAAAAATTTTAAATGCAATACATACTTTAGAAAATAACGAAGAAAATCTAAATGACGAATTCTCAAAAACACATACAATTTTAGTCGACATGACAAAACAAATTAACGAAACAATAAGTAAAATAAACGATGAAATTCAGTCAACCGTAAAAAACATAAACAATAATAATAAGAAATTAAATACTCTAAGAAACTACAACATTGTAAACTATCATCTGATAAAAACACAAAATTTTATTAATGAAATAACCAATAGTTTGAAATACTCACAATTAGGTATATTCAATAATAACATGATAAATCACGAACAACTTAAAAATTTAATCAAAATAATCAAAGAACCAATTCCTTTTGAAAACTTAAATAATTATTACCAATTAATTACAACTACAAGTTATTTAGAAAATAAGATGTTAATAATAAAAATACATGTACCTTTAATACTAGAAGAAGGATATTACGGGTTAATAATACCAATACAAAAAGAATTTAAGATCCCAATCATAACAAAAAGAAATTATTATGAACGATTTAACAAATATTTAGTTGATGAATGTTTCCAAATTGAAAAATACTATGTATGTAAAAATCATAACAAAATTCTTTTTCCAAAAACTTTTGATACTGTTTTAATTAATGAAACAATAATTGAACAACTACCTAACGGAAATATCATAGTAGAAACCATCATCCCCACAGAGATCATATTACATTGTGATAAAGAAAATTTTATAAAAATAAATACAACCTCAATTGTTAAAACTAATTGTACTTTAGAATATAAAAACATAAAAATTCTACCACAAAAAGTTATAAAAACCACAGGAGTCAAATTTCATACAAGTATTCGTAATAACCATTTAATAAAAATAAATAATGTAAACAACTTACAGGATTTATCTAAAAAATTGTCTCAAATACACCCTGTAATTATCGAAAAATCGAATTTAACTGACGGCCATCACTATGTAATTTATTTTATAATAACAATGACAATATTTTCAATATTCATAATCATCATTTTAATGTATTGTAAGCAGAAGAAAAATACAAATTTAGTACTATCCCTTCAAGAATTATCAGATAGAGAAAAATCAAATCCATACCATGTTTTTCGGGACGAAAAATCTTAAGGAAGGAGGAGTTAAGAGTAATAAACCCCAAGAAACACCACATCAGCAAAGAAGATTCTGGAGAACAACAGGAATCATATTTCAACAATGTTAGAATAATTGTATTAGATTAAAAAAGACATTCTGTAATTAGTTGTAGACAAGAAAGGTACTTGTAAAAACATATGTAAAATTATAAGATAAAATAAAGTTTTTTTTTAAAACAATTAATGAAATCATTAATTTAACTTATACATTTTTGCCTCTTTTCTCCACGACTTTTGTTTCTTTCCATTTGTTCTTTGTTTGGGCAGAATATTTTCTGATCATGACTGATGTTCCAATAACGGCTATTTCCCTTTTTATGCCTTTGTAGTGGTTTTTCTGCCGTTTTTGGGCTCTTTTGATTGGTTTTCAAGCTTCCTTGACTTTTAATATCTTGGTTTTCTGGTTGTTCTTGTAACAACTGCCATCGTGTTGTAGAAGAATGTTCGGTGTTCCTGTATGTTATTAGAAATCTTGATATGATCGTATTCATTGGTATGTTTGCGTCTCTACGGCGGTCATCTAGGGCTGTTTTAATTTAATTTTTGAAGGTTTTTACGAGGTTCTTCGCTGCCCTGTTTCTACGAGCGTGATATGGTTGTGATGTGACGTCCTTGATGCCATTTTTATGGTAAAACTCTTTTATTTTCCTGCAGCCAGGTTCGATGCGTTGTCGCTCACGACTGTTCTGGACAGCCCATACTGTGCTTACGTCTCTCTTAGTTTTTCCTCGACTGCATCGGCTGTAGTTGACTTCATTTCGAATACTCCTGGCCACTTAGAAAAAGAATCAATCAATATTAAGGAGTTTCTGCCTTTTATCGGACCTAAAAAATCTAGATGAATTCGATCGAATACCCGATGGTGTGAGCTCAACCTTGGGTGGATTTTGCCTGTTGAAAGAACATGGTGTACAATTTCTTACCATTCTTTCTATTTCGACGTCTATCGATGGCCAATAAATCCACGATCGTGCAAGTGATTTCATTCGCCATGCTCCTAAATGTCCCGTGTGTAATTCTTGTAATAAACGACTTCTCAATGCACTTGGCACGATGATTCTGTGTGCCCACATCAATATCCCTTTATCTACCGTTAATTCTTGTCTGTGTGGTTGCTCCATGTTGGTTCTTGGCCACTCGTCTTTTTCCGCGTACCTATTTTATTATTTCCATTAGTATTTCATCATTTTGTGTTTTTTGTTTGATTTCACTGTTGCATATTGGCCATAAATTCGCCGTATCTGTAAAATATACGTATCCAATTTCCTTTTCTTCGGTTTCATTATCATCCAGTGGTGCTCTTGACAGATTATCTGCAATAATATTGTCTTTAAAAAAATGGTTGGTCAGAATTAAGTTTTCCCATTGGAAAAAGACCATCTAAAATTGTGTGATTAATAAAGAAATTCATTTCAAAATTTCTCAAATGCAATTGATTGCTTATTATTGATAATAGATATTATTACATTACCAGTGGAACGATTGTAATTCAATTGCTGAATGACAATATTCCTTTCAATGGTTGAACAATATTATTGACTTCATTGGTAAGAACTACTTCTGTATTAGATTTACCAATATTCCATCCATATTCATCATCTAATGAGGCATTTGTTTTAGATCGATCAGTGGTTAAAAGAATTCTGATTCCAGTACTAATGTTAGTATTTGAAAAGGAGTCTAAACTAATAACATGTTGGAATGTGTCTCTTGCATTGCCAACTCCTTCTATAGTCTTACAATGACTTAGGTACAGCTGAAAATGTAGTAGCTTCAGTTTTAGTTATTTAGATTTTACACAATTAACAGTATAAAAGGAATCGGTTTTGTTATATTCTTCTTCATATCCTCGTTAATACTATGAATCCAATATATTTCTAGTTTAGATTCCCTTGTGAATGAGAACAAGTGCACATTTGGTGTTTCCGAAGTATTTCCTCATAATGGTACGCAAGATACTAATGTAGCCACCTTGGCGCGTAAATTTAAAACGGATGATAAGAGAAGGGAGATAAGGAGGAAGTTAGCTTTTGACAGAAAAAGGAAACAGTAACGACAGTAATGACAGGAATGACAGTTTGCAATAAATTAAAAAGGTGTTCTGAATAAATAAATAAAAAGGTGAATCATCGTAAACGTATAATTGTGAATCGTATCGTAATTGTGTACTTGTGACAATAAATGTAATTTTGGAATCAGTGTTACTTATATTTTATATACAAATTAATACCCTCCTAAATTGGTGACCCCGCGTTAAAACACGTTCGCGAAAAACTCGAAAAGGCCAAAATGCCAACAAACGAACCTGGAAGTCAGGGTGGAACGGCCCCAACTGCACCCAATCACGTGATTGGAGCCATCGCAACCATCAGGCCACCCCCATTTACCCCTGAGGATCCGGAATTATGGTTCGCCGTAATCGAGTCCATGCTAGCGAACAGCAGAATTACGAACGATGGCGACAAATACAACTTCGTAATAACACACATTGGACCAAAAGCGCTCCTAGAAGTCCGAGATGTCATCCGAGCTCAACCAACCACCAATAAGTACACTAAAATTAAACAAACTCTAATAGAACGCCTTTCAGACTCCAATAGCAAGAAAATACTGCAACTTTTAGAGGACCAAAGCATGGGTTCACGTAGTCCATCAGCCTATTATCGCCATCTGCGATCGCTTGCGCCAGCAAACGACATAAGCGACGAAGTCCTACGTGGAATATGGGAAAGAAGACTCCCTTCGACGATTAGGCCAGCATTAGCGGTGGCAAACGGCACATTGGACGACGTGGCCAAGCTGGCTGATAAAATTTATGATTTGTTCCCCAATCAACAACACGAAGTCAGCGCAATCAGCGCTTCTACAAGCAAACAAAACCACATCGCAGAACTGTGCGAACAAATAGCAGAACTCAAGAAGAAAGTGAACGAATTGGAGGGACGTTCACGCACCAGAACTCGTTCATATCGATCAAGTACCAGTCGATCACCATCCGGTTCTCGCCATGACGACGGACTCTGCTGGTACCACCACAAATACAAAAAACAAGCAAAGAAGTGCAGCCCACCGTGTACCTGGAAGCAGGAAAACTATTAGGGGAGTTAACACTGGCGGCAATTAACACCCCCACAGCAAGCTGCCGCCTATTCGTCAACTGTCAAAACACAAAAACAAAATTCTTGACTGATACTGGAGCCGACATCAGCGTCATACCGTACGTACCTGGGGAACTGTCTAACACAGCAGCAGATACGACGCCATTTTACCTTTTTGCGGCCAACGGAACACCCATCAAAACCTACGGAAACAAGCTTCTTAACCTTGACCTTAAATTACATCGACCTTTTAAATGGCGATTTTTAATTGCAGATGTTCCGTATCCAATCCTAGGGGCAGACTTTATCGAGCACTTCAACTTAATGCCCAATCTCAAAGCAAAACAACTGATTGACAACACTACCGGTCTATCAGTCAACGGAGAAGCCCATTCAGTCAAGTATTTTTCAATAAAAGTCATTGTAGGAAACTCAATTTACCACGACATCCTTGCGAAATTCCCAAATCTCCTCAAACCTTTACCTAATTCAGTACCAGTACAACACAACACTGTCCACCACATAAACACGACTCCTGGTCCACCTGTTTCTTGTAAGCCACGCCGATTGAAGCCTGAATTGTTTAACGAAGCGAAGAAGGAATTCGAGTACATGGTTGAAAAAGGAATAGCGCGACCGTCAAAATCGAACTGGTGCTCACCACTGCATATGGCAGCGAAAAAGTCCAACCAATGGAGGCCCTGCGGAGATTTCAGAGCGTTAAACGCCAGAACAGTACCTGACCGCTATCCGGTGCCCCATATAGAGGATTTTACGCATTCACTGGCAGGTAAACAAATATTCTCAACAATCGATTTAATGCGTGCTTTCCATCAGATACCAGTTCACCCAGACGACGTACACAAAACTGCAATCACAACACCGTTTGGTATGTTCGAATTCCCATTTATGACCTTTGGACTCTGCAACGCAGCGCAGACTTTCCAGAGATTCGTTGACGAGGTGATCAGAGGCCTACCATTCGCCTATGCATACATAGACGATATTTTAGTGGCGTCACTCGACGAAAACGAACATATCCAGCACCTAAAAACGCTATTACAACGACTAAGCGAGCATGGCATACAAATAAACGCCGACAAGTGTACGTTCGGACAGGAAACTGTCGAATTTCTGGGCTATTTGGTGTCGCCAGCGGGAATCAAGCCGAAACCTGACAAAGTGGAGGCCATAATCCAATACAAAAAACCAAACAGCATCAAAGACCTCAGAAGATTTATGGGAATGGTGAATTTCTACAGGCGTTTCATCCCAAAGGCGTCAGAAATTCAAGCACCACTCAACGGTCTTTTAGGCGGAAAGAAAAAGGACAAAGAAAAAGTGGAATGGACTGAGGAACTCGAGCAGGCTTTCGACCACACAAAGCGTTCTCTGGCTCAGGCGGTTTTGCTTGCTCACCCCTCTCACACTGCACAACTGTCATTGATGGTGGATGCTTCCGAAACAGCAATCGGGGCAGTCGCCCAGCAATCAAACGAAGGATGTTGGGAACCCATCGCATTCTTCTCCAAGAAACTGTCTCCAGCCCAAATAAAGTACAGCACGTACGACCGCGAATTGTTGGCGGCGTACGAAGCAGTCAAGAAATTTCGACACATCCTAGAAGGAAGAGACTTCATACTATACACAGACCACAAACCGCTCACGTTTGCATTCTCGCAAAAGCTGGACAAGGCGTCTCCACGTCAACAAAGGTATTTAAACTACATTAGCCAATTTACTACAAATTTTGTTCATGTTTCCGGTCAAAACAACGTCCCTGCTGATGCAATGTCGAGAGTCGATGCAATTTCAACCGGAATCGACTACGCCATGCTGGCAGCAGACCAAGAAAACGATCCTGATGTCCAAAAATGGCTGAAAAGCACCGATACGGGGATGGAATTGAAGAAGGTCAAGTTGCCTGGGACAGAAATCACCATCTACTGTGACGTATCGGGCCCTAACGCAAGACCGTTCATCACCCAAAAGTACCGACAACAAGCTATCGCTACGCAACATAATCTAAGCCACCCAGGACCCAAACCAACCGGCAAACTAGTAAAAAAGGCATTCGTCTGGCCCCATATGGCTAGGGATTGCCAAAGGTTCGTGCAACAATGCATCCCCTGTCAAAAGTCAAAGGTCAGTAGACACGTCAAAAGTCCAATTGGAAGTTTCGTACCACCCAGCCAACGGTTCGAGCACATACATATAGACATCGTCGGTCCACTACCGTATTCCAACGGATTTTCGTATGTACTAACTTGCATTGACAGATTCACAAGATGGCCAGAAGCGATCCCCATACCAGACATGAAAGCAACAACAGTGGCGTCAGCACTAACAAGTGGGTGGATAGCGAGATTCGGAACGCCGATCCGAATCACAACAGACCAAGGACGTCAATTCGAATCAGGTCTGTTCGCGCAATTGAACAAACAACTTGGAACCACCCACATCCGAACAACAGCATACAACCCAAAAGCCAACGGAATAGTGGAAAGGTTCCACCGTCAATTAAAATCTGCGATTAAATGTACAAAGTCAGAAGACTGGACCGAAGAGTTGCCGATGGTGCTGCTCGGAATAAGAACGTCGTACAAAGACGACGTAAAAGCATCATGCGCAGAGCTAGTATACGGACAAGAACTGCGACTGCCTGGAGAATTCTTCCAAGACGGTAAGAAAAGTACAATACCAGATGTTGAATATGTGCAAAGATTTCAGAACACCATGCGGAAGTTGCGTCCTCAGCCGACGTCTCACCACGGCCACCAAAAACCATTTATCCACAAGGATTTACATCGATGTTCCCACGTATTCGTCCGAACAGACGCGGTAAAAAGACCGCTACAGGCCCCATATGAAGGCCCGTACGAAGTGTTAAAGCGAAGGGACAAGAATATGGAGATAAACATCCGCGGACATCCAAAAACAATCTCAATCGACCGATTGAAACCAGCTCACATCACAGCAGACATCAGTGTGGAAGAAGACAGAGAGGACGACACGGAAACGACATTCGCACAAATCACGCGAATGAAGACAATGCCGCAAGAACGGTTACAACAACCGCGGGAGAACAGAACGGTGACTTTCGCCGAAACAAGTACCCCAACCACACAAGATGGAAGACCTTCAAGAAAACGCAAATTAACCGAAAAAGGGCAAGTGTACGCAGAGGAGATCCAGGCGAAACAGCGAAGAGTAGACAGGTTTAAATAGACCGCGCATTTGTATCGTGTACAACACTAAGGGGGGAGCCATGTAGCCACCTTGGCGCGTAAATTTAAAACGGATGATAAGAGAAGGGAGATAAGGAGGAAGTTAGCTTTTGACAGAAAAAGGAAACAGTAACGACAGTAATGACAGGAATGACAGTTTGCAATAAATTAAAAAGGTGTTCTGAATAAATAAATAAAAAGGTGAATCATCGTAAACGTATAATTGTGAATCGTATCGTAATTGTGTACTTGTGACAATAAATGTAATTTTGGAATCAGTGTTACTTATATTTTTATATACAAATTAATACCCTCCTAAACTAATATGAGTGAAAATAAGGCACTTTAATTGGGTTTATTAATATAAATTAATAAATGAGACGCAATGTTAACAGTTATTTGGAATTTCTATGTTTGATAAAGTTTTTGAATCTCTTTAAAAAAATATAAAGTTTTAACAATGATTTGTATATATAGGTACAACGTATATAACAAAATAATCAACTTCAAATACTATGAACCGGTCTGTGAAAGCACAGTACCAAAAATTCGGATGGCAAAAAATTAAATTGACTAAAATCAGTTTCCAAATCATCTTAGGCTCCTCTAACATTAAACTTTTTATTCAATTTGTTAATAACACTCTTGAATTTCATTATCGATCGTGTCTTTAACATCGAGACAAACGCTAAACAAGCCACAAATTTCAATAAACCCACATGTATATTCCCTCTATACAATGTATTTCTCGTAATTCTAATTTTCCCTGATATTATCCTTGAATAAGTAATAATTTTTTGATAAATAACGGAAAATAAGTCGGTATTTGTTATTTAGAATTTGACGGCAATCACATCCTACAAAAAATAGCATAAAACTGTTTCTTCCGTGTTAAATGTTGTATTCATCACGTTTTTTGGAAATTATTGTTGGTCCTCGAGTACTCGGTATTATTCTGAACAAATCTTCGAACCTGAAGCAATGGAATCGGTTTTTTAAAGTCCAAAGTTTAAATCTGTAACTCAATTGGAATCCTTTGACAAAAGCGTATACTCTTTACTGATTTCTTTGCTTTCCAAATCGATTACCACACCACAATACGACACATGAACAATTGCAAGATAATTCAGATTAGGTACATAAAGTCTTTCTATCATTTACAATGTGAATGAAGACTTTAAATGATTTAGTCGAACTTCCTAGAACAAAAAAATGTTATCCTCAACAATACGATGAAGAAAGCCAGGATTTTTCTTAAATCTATTAAAAAAACCATGATTCCATTTGTAAATTTCTACTTTATTGCCAACTGCATCAACAAACTGGATTAATATTCTATTCATTGTAAAATTATTTTCTTTTTGGTTTGTATAATTTTGTGGACAAGTTTTAATATTATCACATAAAAATCGGTTTTTGAATGTCCAGTTTGACAATGTAAATAAATGTTTTTCGCGAAATTTGCTTTAACAAACGTTTTCCAACCGTTATAAAAATTCGTTTCGTACATTTATGTCTCCTGATGGTCCATTCTATTGATTTTCTTTACAAGATTTCCAAGGAATGCGTTATTCTTTTCTGTTTGTGTTAAAATAACAATCAGTCTGTGACTGAAAGAAATTTTCATTAGATTCCTTAGAGTAACATTGAACGTTTTTTTACCTTAAAGTTTCGCATTTGTCTTTCGGCATGAACTTCAAGTAGCCGCTAAACTTGTGACATTCATTAGTTTTTTCCATATTTTTCCAATTTATATTCAAATTGAACACTTTGTCTTGGAACTTTTGCGATTTTTCTCATGGAATAAAAGAGATTTCTCTGCTCGGTCCGTCGATGTCAATTTTATAAAAAAAATTCATTATCGGTTTCACTACGATAAGTCTCCAACAGGAAAATGTTGTATTCCATTAACATTTTCTCTTTTAACTCAACTGGCACATCACGAAGACATGAAATCACAGATAAATTAAAATCTTGCACTGATGTCGCCTTGTAAATGCATTCCCCAAAAGCTTGACTCAAGATTTTATCAACAATTTTGAACAATGTTCATTCATGATGTATGTAATTGAGTATGGTTCTATATTGAAATCTTTCCATTTTGTGTAACTTCTTTTAACTTCTTCCGATCTGTCATGAAATAAAAATATGTTAAATATGTCATGAAAAATTTTTAATTGCGGAAAACGAGATTTCGAATCTTTCCTATTTTTGTATACAAAGTTTAATTGGTAATAGGGAATTTTTGAGAGAGCCATCACCAAGAACTCAAGGCTGGTTTGCCCGGTTTACACGCTGTAACGCTGTAGACTGTAGCAATTTATTGTTACGAACGAATTGTTTCACATAAACAGTTTACAGTTTAACAAACACAACACAAATTAGGGGTCTATTAATGAAAAGTTTATATAATATATATATTAAATATATCTTTAACATTTCAAAAAAAGGATTTTCAAGCCAATGACATTTACCAACTCGAAAACAATTGAACATCGACTTGTCAAAAAACCGAGGTGACGTTAAGAGGTAACATTTGACAGTTAATCATTCGACGTTTGTGTCAAGTTGTGGCAAGACGTGTCATTAAGAGCTCCTAAAAGATATCCTTTTTATCGATTATCCTTTTTAATATCCTTTATATTTTTTATTTGTTTTATAATTTAATTATTTTTTTAATTATGTTTAGATATTTTGTAAATAGTTTAGTTAATAATAATAATATTTCTAATTTAAGATTTTTTTCTAATTTTCAGAAAAAGAAAAAGTTGTTGGAAAGATTGGGAATGGAGAAGTATCGAGGGGAAATTTATTTTGGAGTCTACTATGGATTGACCTGCGTGATGACCGGAGGAGTTTTGTATGTATGTGATTTAGTATGTAAGGAGGATTAGATTTTAGTAAATTTATTGTAATATTTATTTATTATTTTATTATTGTATTAATGTATTAATTTTATTATTTATTGTAATTGTAATATTTATTAAATAAAATTATTAAATTTATTACTTTGTCGTTTTTAATAAAAATTAGAAAAGATACAAATGTCATCAACAACAAAACGGTTTAAATCTATCAATACCTACTGTTTCCACATTCCCATTTATTTTTAAGTCCATTGTCTTCTGCCCTCTGTTTATCACCTTATACGGTCCTTCATACGGGGGTTGTAATGGTTTTCTAACTGCATCGGTTCGCACAATTACATGACAGTGCGTTAACTCTTTGAAAATGAAAACTTTTGTATTTCCATGTCGTGAAGCGGGTTGAGGCTTCAATTCGCTCATCGTTTCTTCCAAATGTTGTACGAATTCAGATGTAGGGACGCTTTTCTTTTGGTCTTCTTCAAAAAGCTTACCGGGCAATCTCATCTGTAGTCCATTCACTGTTTCCGCGTTTGCACTACTTTGACATTATCTAAACGGTAGTTCTTCTACCCATTTTTCTGAAGTTTTACACTTAATCGCCGCCTTCAACTGCCTGTGAAACCTCTCCGACTTCCATGATTGAGTTTTAAATTTGTTTACCCATTTTCGGCCATATGAACGCGTTTTTTACCTGGCTAGTCGTTGTTTTCACTTCAGGGTTTCACAAATTGTATTGACTCGCTATCGCTTGCACTCTAAACTTCTCAGTTACAAACGGTGGTCGTCTTTGCATCGAAACGTCGCAGTTCAATTTCACATGGCACGTCATATGGCTCGATTTTTAAATTCGTCGTTGCGTTGTGTAACAAATTCTACAGCTCTCTATCCGTTGCTTGATCTTTCGCTAATTCTACATAATCCAATGTTGCAGTCACCGCATCGACTCTAGACAGTGAATCAGCTGGTATGTTATCTTTTGCCATTGATCATTTACTCTCTATTGTATTCCTGCACCGATTGCTTTGTCAGACACATCTACCATAATCGCGATATTTGCGTCTTGTCTCATGTGCGGGGAGTGCTAACAATGTGGCTTCCATTAACGATTGTATTGTGTTCTCCAACGCCTTTTTGAGTTCCGTATTCCATTTTATCTCCTGCCTATCGCTCTTTTTTTGGTGCGCTCTATATGAGGTACCTACTGGATACCTCTCCGGAACTGTGCGCGAGTTTAATTTTCTATAATCCCCACACGGCCTCCATTGACTACCTTTTTTGGGTACCATGTGAAGGGGAGAACACCAATTTGAGCTTGACGGTCGTGCGATGTCCTTTTCTACCATATAGGCGTACTCTTTCTTCGCCGTCTCGTACATTTCTGGTTTCAGCCGGCGTAGTCTGTAAAAAATGGGCGGTCCCGGTGTCATGTTGATCAAATGTGCTTTGGCGTCTTCGTTTCGGGGACCAGTTTCGTCAAATCTGGATAGTGTGTAGTGCTTTTATCCTGTGGACATTTACAACAAGTATACAATTACATATAATTATTTACTTACGAGACAGTAAGTACTTAATCCTTTAACTTATTTGGTGTTTTTATTTCTCTTTGCGGTCTTTTGCTTTTGACATGTGTCTTTGGAGACTTTGCCGTTTCAGCATTTTCTCTGCTGAATGTTGGCTTCCCTGAGTGCTTTGCACTTCATCATTTTTCGAAACTGTTTGCTGAGATTCCGTCCTGTTTGTTGTCGATTCTTCATCACCTGTTAGTATTTCATGTGCATCCAGAAATTCCTCGTTTTCGTTTTGTCCAGTTTTTTATAAGTGTTCTGTTGGCTTTAGCGCTTGTCCAATTTCTTAGCTGACTAATGTATACATTTTTGCCTCTTTTCTCCACGACTTTTGTTTCTTTCCATTTGTTCTTTGTTTGGGCAGAATATTTTCTGATCATGACTGATGTTCCAATAACGGCTATTTCCCTTTTTATGCCTTTGTAGTGGTTTTTCTGCCGTTTTTGGGCTCTTTTGATTGGTTTTCAAGCTTCCTTGACTTTTAATATCTTGGTTTTCTGGTTGTTCTTGTAACAACTGCCATCGTGTTGTAGAAGAATGTTCGGTGTTCCTGTATGTTATTAGAAATCTTGATATGATCGTATTCATTGGTATGTTTGCGTTTCTACGGCGGTCATCTAGGGCTGTTTTAATTTAATTTTTGAAGGTTTTTACGAGGTTCTTCGCTGCCCTGTTTCTACGAGCGTGATATGGTTGTGATGTGACGTCCTTGATGCCATTTTTATGGTAAAACTCTTTTATTTTCCTGCAGCCAGGTTCGATGCGTTGTCGCTCACGACTGTTCTGGACAGCCCATACTGTGCTTACGTCTCTCTTAGTTTTTCCTCGACTGCATCGGCTGTAGTTGACTTCATTTCGAATACTCCTGGCCACTTAGAAAAAGAATCAATCAATATTAAGGAGTTTCTGCCTTTTATCGGACCTAAAAAATCTAGATGAATTCGATCGAATACCCGATGGTGTGAGCTCAACCTTGGGTGGATTTTGCCTGTTGAAAGAACATGGTGTACAATTTCTTACCATTCTTTCTATTTCGACGTCTATCGATGGCCAATAAATCCACGATCGTGCAAGTGATTTCATTCGCCATGCTCCTAAATGTCCCGTGTGTAATTCTTGTAATAAACGACTTCTCAATGCACTTGGCACGATGATTCTGTGTGCCCACATCAATATCCCTTTATCTACCGTTAATTCTTGTCTGTGTGGTTGCTCCATGTTGGTTCTTGGCCACTCGTCTTTTTCCGCATACCTATTTTATTATTTCCATTAGTATTTCATCATTTTGTGTTTTTTGTTTGATTTCACTGTTGCATATTGGCCATAAATTCGCCGTATCTGTAAAATATACGTATCCAATTTCCTTTTCTTCGGTTTCATTATCATCCAGTGGTGCTCTTGACAGATTATCTGCAATAATATTGTCTTTAAAAAAATGGTTGGTCAGAATTAAGTTTTCCCATTGGAAAAAGACCATCTAAAATTGTGTGATTAATAAAGAAATTCATTTCAAAATTTCTCAAATGCAATTGATTGCTTATTATTGATAATAGATATTATTACATTACCAGTGGAACGATTGTAATTCAATTGCTGAATGACAATATTCCTTTCAATGGTTGAACAATATTATTGACTTCATTGGTAAGAACTACTTCTGGTAGAAATAAGAAATATTCCATCCATATTCATCATCTAATGAGGCATTTGTTTTAGATCGATCAGTGGTTAAAAGAATTCTGATTCCAGTACTAATGTTAGTATTTGAAAAGGAGTCTAAACTAATAACATGTTGGAATGTGTCTCTTGCATTGCCAACTCCTTCTATAGTCTTACAATGACTTAGGTACAGCTGAAAATGTAGTAGCTTCAGTTTTAGTTATTTAGATTTTACACAATTAACAGTACAAAAGGAATCGGTTTTGTTATATTCTTCTTCATATCCTCGTTAATACTATGAATCCAATATATTTCTAGTTTAGATTCCCTTGTGAATGAGAACAAGTGCACATTTGGTGTTTCCGAAGTATTTCCTCATAATGGTACGCAAGATACTAATATGAGTGAAAATCAGGCACTTTAATTGGGTTTATTAATATAAATTAATAAATGAGACGCAATGTTAACAGTTATTTGGAATTTCTATGTTTGATAAAGTTTTTGAATCTCTTTAAAAAAATATAAAGTTTTAACAATGATTTGTATATATAGGTACAACGTATATAACAAAATAATCAACTTCAAATACTATGAACCGGTCTGTGAAAGCACAGTACCAAAAATTCGGATGGCAAAAAATTAAATTGACTAAAATCAGTTTCCAAATCATCTTAGGCTCCTCTAACATTAAACTTTTTATTCAATTTGTTAATAACACTCTTGAATTTCATTATCGATCGTGTCTTTAACATCGAGACAAACGCTAAACAAGCCACAAATTTCAATAAACCCACATGTATATTCCCTCTATACAATGTATTTCTCGTAATTCTAATTTTCCCTGATATTATCCTTGAATAAGTAATAATTTTTTGATAAATAACGGAAAATAAGTCGGTATTTGTTATTTAGAATTTGACGGCAATCACATCCTACAAAAAATAGCATAAAACTGTTTCTTCCGTGTTAAATGTTGTAGTCATCACGTTTTTTGGAAATTATTGTTGTTCCTCGAGTACTCGGTATTATTCTCAACAAATCTTCGAACCTGAAGCAATGGAATCGGTTTTTTAAAGTCCAAAGTTTAAATCTGTAACTCAATTGGAATCCTTTGACAAAAGCGTATACTCTTTACTGATTTCTTTGCTTTCCAAATCGATTACCACACCACAATACGACACATGAACAATTGCAAGATAATTCAGATTAGGTACATAAAGTCTTTCTATCATTTACAATGTGAATGAAGACTTTTAATGATTTAGTCGAACTTCCTAGAACAAAAAAATGTTATCCTCAACAATACGATGAAGAAAGCCAGGATTTTTCTTAAATCTATTAAAAAAACCATGATTCCATTTGTAAATTTCTACTTTATTGCCAACTGCATCAACAAACTGGATTAATATTCTATTCATTGTAAAATTATTTTCTTCTTGGTTTGTATAATTTTGTGGACAAGTTTTAATATTATCACATAAAAATCGGTTTTTGAATGTCCAGTTTGACAATGTAAATAAATGTTTTTCGCGAAATTTGCTTTAACAAACGTTTTCCAACCGTTATAAAAATTCGTTTCGTACATTTATGTCTCCTGATGGTCCATTCTATTGATTTTCTTTACAAGATTTCCAAGGAATGCGTTATTCTTTTCTGTTTGTGTTAAAATAACAATCAGTCTGTGACTGAAAGAAATTTTCATTAGATTCCTTAGAGTAACATTGAACGTTTTTTTACCTTAAAGTTTCGCATTTGTCTTTCGGCATGAACTTCAAGTAGCCGCTAAACTTGTGACATTCATTAGTTTTTTCCATATTTTTCCAATTTATATTCAAATTGAACACTTTGTCTTGGAACTTTTGCGATTTTTCACATGGAATAAAAGAGATTTCTCTGCTCGGTCCGTCGATGTCAATTTTATAAAAAAAATTCATTATCGGTTTCACTACGATAAGTCTCCAACAGGAAAATGTTGTATTCCATTAACATTTTCTCTTTTAACTCAACTGGCACATCACGAAGACATGAAATCACAGATAAATTAAAATCTTGCACTGATGTCGCCTTGTAAATGCATTCCCCAAAAGCTTGACTCAAGATTTTATCAACAATTTTGAACAATGTTCATTCATGATGTATGTAATTGAGTATGGTTCTATATTGAAATCTTTCCATTTTGTGTAACTTCTTTTAACTTCTTCCGATCTGTCATGAAATAAAAATATGTTAAATATGTCATGAAAAATTTTTAATTGCGGAAAACGAGATTTCGAATCTTTCCTATTTTTGTATACAAAGTTTAATTGGTAATAGGGAATTTTTGAGAGAGCCATCACCAAGAACTCAAGGCTGGTTTGCCCGGTTTACACGCTGTAACGCTGTAGACTGTAGCAATTTATTGTTACGAACGAATTGTTTCACATAAACAGTTTACAGTTTAACAAACACAACACAAATTAGGGGTCTATTAATGAAAAGTTTATATAATATATATATTAAATATATCTTTAACATTTCAAAAAAAGGATTTTCAAGCCAATGACATTTACCAACTCGAAAACAATTGAACATCGACTTGTCAAAAAACCGAGGTGACGTTAAGAGGTAACATTTGACAGTTAATCATTCGACGTTTGTGTCAAGTTGTGGCAAGACGTGTCATTAAGAGCTCCTAAAAGATATCCTTTTTATCGATTATCCATTTTAATATCCTTTATATTTTTTATTTGTTTTATAATTTAATTATTTTTTTAATTATGTTTAGATATTTTGTAAATAGTTTAGTTAATAATAATAATATTTCTAATTTAAGATTTTTTTCTAATTTTCAGAAAAAGAAAAAGTTGTTGGAAAGATTGGGAATGGAGAAGTATCGAGGGGAAATTTATTTTGGAGTCTACTATGGATTGACCTGCGTGATGACCGGAGGAGTTTTGTATGTATGTGATTTAGTATGTAAGGAGGATTAGATTTTAGTAAATTTATTGTAATATTTATTTATTATTTTATTATTGTATTAATGTATTAATTTTATTATTTATTGTAATTGTAATATTTATTAAATAAAATTATTAAATTTATTACTTTGTCGTTTTTAATAAAAATTAGAAAAGATACAAATGTCATCAACAACAAAACGGTTTAAATCTATCAATACCTACTGTTTCCACATTCTCATTTATTTTTAAGTCCATTGTCTTCTGCCCTCTGTTTATCACCTTATACGGTCCTTCATACGGGGGTTGTAATGGTTTTCTAACTGCATCGGTTCGCACAATTACATGACAGTGCGTTAACTCTTTGAAAATGAAAACTTTTGTATTTCCATGTCGTGAAGCGGGTTGAGGCTTCAATTCGCTCATCGTTTCTTCCAAATGTTGTACGAATTCAGATGTAGGGACGCTTTTCTTTTGGTCTTCTTCAAAAAGCTTACCGGGCAATCTCATCTGTAGTCCATTCACTGTTTCCGCGTTTGCACTACTTTGACATTATCTAAACGGTAGTTCTTCTACCCATTTTTCTGAAGTTTTACACTTAATCGCCGCCTTCAACTGCCTGTGAAAACTCTCCGACTTCCATGATTGAGTTTTAAATTTGTTTACCCATTTTCGGCCATATGAACGCGTTTTTTACCTGGCTAGTCGTTGTTTTCACTTCAGGGTTTCACAAATTGTATTGACTCGCTATCGCTTGCACTCTAAACTTCTCAGTTACAAACGGTGGTCGTCTTTGCATCGAAACGTCGCAGTTCAATTTCACATGGCACGTCATATGGCTCGATTTTTAAATTCGTCGTTGCGTTGTGTAACAAATTCTACAGCTCTCTATCCGTTGCTTGATCTTTCGCTAATTCTACATAATCCAATGTTGCAGTCACCGCATCGACTCTAGACAGTGAATCAGCTGGTATGTTATCTTTTGCCATTGATCATTTACTCTCTATTGTATTCCTGCACCGATTGCTTTGTCAGACACATCTACCATAATCGCGATATTTGCGTCTTGTCTCATGTGCGGGGAGTGCTAACAATGTGGCTTCCATTAACGATTGTATTGTGTTCTCCAACGCCTTTTTGAGTTCTCTTTTTTTGGTGCGCTCTATATGAGGTACCTACTGGATACCTCTCCGGAACTGTGCGCGAGTTTAATTTTCTATAATCCCCACACGGCCTCCATTGACTACCTTTTTTGGGTACCATGTGAAGGGGAGAACACCAATTTGAGCTTGACGGTCGTGCGATGTCCTTTTCTACCATATATGCGTACTCTTTCTTCGCCGTCTCGTACATTTCTGGTTTCAGCCGGCGTAGTCTGTAAAAAATGGGCGGTCCCGGTGTCATGTTGATCAAATGTGCTTTGGCGTCTTCGTTTCGGGGACCAGTTTCGTCAAATCTGGATAGTGTGTAGTGCTTTTATCCTGTGGACATTTACAACAAGTATACAATTACATATAATTATTTACTTACGAGACAGTAAGTACTTAATCCTTTAACTTATTTGGTGTTTTTATTTCTCTTTGCGGTCTTTTGCTTTTGACATGTGTCTTTGGAGACTTTGCCGTTTCAGCATTTTCTCTGCTGAATGTTGGCTTCCCTGAGTGCTTTGCACTTCATCATTTTTCGAAACTGTTTGCTGAGATTCCGTCCTGTTTGTTGTCGATTCTTCATCACCTGTTAGTATTTCGTGTGCATCCAGAAATTCCTCGTTTTCGTTTTGTCCAGTTTTTTATAAGTGTTCTGTTGGCTTTAGCGCTTGTCCAATTTCTTAGCTGACTAATGTATAAGTTAAGAGTAATAAACCCCAAGAAACACCACATCAGCAAAGAAGATTCTGGAGAACAACAGGAATCATATTTCAACAATGTTAGAATAATTGTATTAGATTAAAAAAGACATTCTGTAATTAGTTGTAGACAAGAAAGGTACTTGTAAAAACATATGTAAAATTATAAGATAAAATAAAGTTTTTTTTTAAAACAATTAATGAAATCATTAATTTAACTGGCGCAGTCGGTAGGATAGCGTTTTAACGGTTCGGGAAAATAAGTGCAAATTTTCGTTACGGTCGTGAAATTGTGAAATTTGGTCACAAAGACTTTATAAGTAACAACTTCCGAAGAAAGAAGAAAATCAAGGCCAACCCAACTGGTTTGTTTCAACAATTTAACGCTATCCAAAAAGAAGAACCTCTATCGGTCCGACCATCCATCATCAGTGAGCACCCCGTTACGGTTCAGATATTGAGCTCTGAAGAAAGCAGGACTTGTGTTCCAGTGGAAGTCACCGAAAAACGTAAGTAGCAATTAAGTTACTATTGCCTTACGCCCCTATAAAAACTACATGAGTGACGAAAACTCAAACATACAATTAAACGAACTAAGAGCAGCTTTAGAAGAAATTGAAAACGCAAATAATAACCCAACAATGGATTTGTTAAAATTACACGCGGAATGTCTACCTAAATTCAACGGGAATCCAGATTTATTAGAAGGCTTTCTTATGGAAATAAATACATTTTATACTAAATACCATGAAACGGCTGGCACTACAGAGACGCAAAAAGAAATGGTATTACTTTTAATAAAGACAAAAATAATCGATGAAGCGCAAATTTACGTACAGAGCAACCCTCAATTCAAAACGTGGCTCCAAATCCGTCAAGCATTAAAAGATCGTTTTGGCGATCAAACCACCGTTGAAATGTTACAGAATCAGCTTAATTACATGAAAATTCAAAGAAACGAGTCATATCTAGAGTTCATTGAAAGGTTATCTCAACTAAAGTATAAAATTCAGCGAAAAAATGCACTTAATAACACTCCTGCTGTTGTCACTTTATTAAACGCACAAATCGAAAATCAAGCTTTAACAACCTTATTAATAAATGTCAAATCAGATTTATGCACGATTATCCGTTGTAAAAATGTAGAAACCATTAATGACGCAATACCTATAATACAGGAAGACCTAGAACTGAAAAATCAGCAAAATCCTTCATTCAGAGTCCCAATTACTGCTCAACGACCTAATTGGCAACAGAAACCGTCATCCAGCTTTCCATCTCAACCAATTCCTGTTAAGCCACGAATATTACCTCAACAAAATTTCCCCACAAACCAACAGGTATTCGGTAGAAGAAACGAAAATGCATTTAAACCAAATCAACGACAACATCAATACCGGGATCAATATCCACAACCAATGAGCGGAGTTTCAGTTCAACCAAGGAATAATTACAATCCACCACGTTGGCAACAACAAAAACGCGAAAATTCCAATGTTATTCAAAGTCAAGCAAGAAGACCCAATCTCCAACAAAATTATAATCATTTCCAAAATAATCAAGGTCAACAACCGCATTGGGTAGCTGAAGAGCTGCACACACAGGAACAACCGGAACAACCGTCAACCAGTCAAAATTTTTGGGACGAAGCCTCGGAAGAATTGAACTAAACAGCACAATGTTAAATGAACTCCCATACATCCAATTACCACACTCTAAAATAAAATTGTTAATCGACACTGGCAGTACCGGAAGCGTACTTCGCCCTTATTACCTACAAAAATTTAATAAAATATGGAATCAAAAATGTGAAATTTTAACATGTACGGGAGAAGCAGAAGCAAAACTCAGAGGACAAGTACCACTATTGCAAGAATTTGGAATAAATCAAGAAACAATCGTAACAGGATATAATTTTCATAAATATTTCGACGGAATATTAAGTATTCAAGCTCTTAGAGAATTTAAGTTGAACATTGACGTAGATAATCAATGTCTACGGAACGAAAATATTACGATTCCTATGAAATACAGGGAGAATTTCAACACAACAACCATCGAACTAGAACCAGGAATGAACACAGTAATAATAAACTCTAACAATGCGAATGGAAAATACAACATACATTTTATCGGAAAAAAATTAGATATAGTGGACGAAATCGACGTTAAAAATGGCAAATTTAAAGTAAACATTTTAAATAAAACAAATCAGATTCTTTTATTTGAAATGGAGAAAGGATTCATGGATAAGAAAATGAAAACTAAAGAGGAATTGAACAATATACGAATGAAGAGCGAACACAGATCAGAAAATCCAATTAAGTACATCAGAGATACTCACCTAAACGAAGAAGAAAAGAAAAAACTATACAAAACATTAAATGAACATTATGAAGTGCTACAAAAACCAGACGACAAATTAACTTTTAATAATAATGTAAAACACGTCATAAAAACACATGATAATGAACCAGTATATAAAAAGTCATATCGATTACCTTATGAACAGAAAAATGAAGCTCACCGGCAAATAGAAGAACTATTGGAGAAAGAAATTATACAACCAAGTCAATCACCATGGTCATCACCAGTGTGGATCGTACCGAAGAAAGTAGATGCAAGCGGAAGAAAGAAATATAGAATGGTAATAGACTATAGAGAGTTAAATAAAAAAACGATTGACGACAAATATCCGATCCCCAACATCTCCGAAATCATGGATAAATTGGGCCGTGCCAAATATTATACAACACTCGACTTGGCAAGTGGATTTCATCAGATAGAAATGGATCCACAGAGTATCGAAAAAACTGCGTTCAACTTCGAAAATGGACATTATGAATATCGGAGAATGCCATTTGGACTTAAGAACGCTCCAGCTACATTTCAGCGAATGATGAATAACGTAATGAAAGAACTGATTGGAAAAATATGCTTAGTCTATATGGACGATATAATCATTTATGGATCAAGTTTAGACGAGCATCTATTAAACTTAAGAAAGGTATTCGAACGCCTAAAAGAAAACAATTTAACAGTCCAGTTAGATAAGTGTGAATTTCTACATAAAGAAGTCGAATTTTTGGGACACATAATTACGGAAACTGGCATCAAACCTAATAATAAAAAGGTAGCTGCAGTTGAAAAATTCCCATTACCAAAAACTCGAAAAGAAATAAAATCGTTTCTAGGACTAGCTGGTTATTATAGAAAGTTCATAAAAAATTTCGCAGCAATAACGAAGCCAATGACATTATATCTCAAGAAAAACGCTACAATAAACATCAACGACGAAAAATACTTGGAATCGTTCAATAAAATCAAGCAAATCCTAATCAATGCACCTATACTCCAAAGACCGGATTTCAATAAAGAATTTGTCATAACAGTCGACGCCAGCAATTTCGCCATCGGAGCCGTACTAAGCCAAGGAAAAATAGGCGAAGATTTACCTATTGCATACGATAGTCGAACCTTAAACGAACACGAAATTAATTACAGTACAATAGAAAAAGAGTGCTTGGCTATTGTTTGGGCTTGTAAACAATTTCGACCTTATTTATATGGTAAGAAATTCATAATAGTAACCGACCACAAACCTCTCCAATGGTTATTCAACATAAAGGAACCGAATTCAAAGCTAATTCGATGGAGACTGAAACTAGAAGAATATGAATATGAGATTCAGTACAAGAAAGGGGTGCAAAATTCGAATGCAGATGCGTTAAGTAGAATTCGTATAAATGCCCTGGAAAATGACGAAGAGGATTTGGAAAACTTGATAAATTCAATACCAAATAAAAAGCTGTCACCTGAAGAAGAACAAGAATATCTACAGGATATCGAACAAATAATCGGGGAAGACATGGCAAGCAATCAAGCTCAATGCAGTGACGATGATAATGGAACTATACACACTAATTTAGAAAATCCCATACAAACTTATTCAACAACTCCAACACCGATAAACCAATTTAAAAATCAAATATTCATAAGGCAAGGAAAAAATGAAATAGTAAGTTTCCACACAAATACGTTTAAGAAAAACGTATTAACAATAAGTTTACCATTAAATTTCAACAAACAGAACGTGATAAAACGATTAAAAGAATATTTAAAACCAAAACAAACATATGCAATCTACAACATGGAAAAGGAAGAAGAATACTTACTACAATTCATAAATTTACTACAAGAAAATTTTAAAAGTAAAACTTTTAAATTATACGTCACTACACAGAAGCTAGAAGAAATAGAGGCCAAAGATGAACAACAAGAAATTATCGAAAGGTACCACACAACGAAAACCAAACATAGAGGTATTAATGAAAATGTCAACTCTATTAAATGCAAATATTACTGGCCTACATTACACGAAGACGTAAAAACGTTTATCCAAAACTGCCACATATGTAACTCAGTAAAATATGATCGACACCCAGAGAAAATAATTTTTAAACCAACAGATTTAGGAAGTGTTCCTTTTGATATAATATACTGTGACGTTTTTTCAGTAGAAAAGAATAAATGGCTGACAATATACGACTCATTTTCCAAGCATGCACAGGCAATACCAATTGACGGATTGAACGCAATTGACACAGTAAAAGCACTCTTAAGCAGCTTCGAACATCACGGAATTCCAAGAAAATTAGTTTGCGACAAAGGAACAAATTTTAATAGTGAACTTATGAAAGAATTCTGCACTCTTCATGGTATCGAATTACATCTAACAACAACTAATAATCCAACAAGCAACTCGCCTGTAGAACGACTACATTCGACTTTGAAAGAATCCATCCAAAGTATAAAACTAAGCAAACCAAATGAAACAATAAAATCATGTATGCAAATAGCCATTATTTCTCACAACGATGCTAAACATACAACAACTGGGTACACACCAAATCAAATATTAAAAGGAAATCTAAACTACGAAACTCCAATTGAAAGGACATCAAAACAAATACAAGAGCACTACATACAGAATTTACAAGAAATATATAATAAAATTCATGTAAAAAACGTGGAGAAACAACAGAAAATTTTAACCAAAGCTAACACAAACAGGAAAAACTACGAAATACCGAAAAGGACATATGCAAAGAAACCCCAAAATGCGAGATCTAAAACTAAACCAAGATATGAAATTCAAAATAATCCTTCCCCCCATAATATTAAATCACAGTTTTTAAGAAACCCACATTTAAATGATAAATTTTCTGTTTTAGGTGAAACATGAAGAAAAATTGTATTTCACTCTTCGTCTTCTTTTCATTTTATATTGTAAGTGTTAATACTAGTAATGAAACTATTATATTACCATTAGATGGTACTTATTTTCAATTAGAATTAGGAAAAGCGTTTGTACTTAATAATTATCATACGTATGTTTACTATTATAATCTTAGCAGCGTAGAAAATACTTTAACTCTAATACAAAAGGAAATATTAGAAATCAAAAGTTTACAATACGACGAAATTCAGACCGAATTAATGCAACAATTGGACGAACTGTTAAATGTAGCAAATCAAACATTATTAAATTTATATTCACCAAGACATAAGAGAGGCCTAATTAATGTTGTAGGCAATGTACAAAATTATTTATTCGGCGTAATGGATAATAACGATAAAGAAAAAATTTTAAATGCAATACATACTTTAGAAAATAACGAAGAAAATCTAAATGACGAATTCTCAAAAACACATACAATTTTAGTCGACATGACAAAACAAATTAACGAAACAATAAGTAAAATAAACGATGAAATTCAGTCAACCGTAAAAAACATAAACAATAATAATAAGAAATTAAATACTCTAAGAAACTACAACATTGTAAACTATCATCTGATAAAAACACAAAATTTTATTAATGAAATAACCAATAGTTTGAAATACTCACAATTAGGTATATTCAATAATAACATGATAAATCACGAACAACTTAAAAATTTAATCAAAATAATCAAAGAACCAATTCCTTTTGAAAACTTAAATAATTATTACCAATTAATTACAACTACAAGTTATTTAGAAAATAAGATGTTAATAATAAAAATACATGTACCTTTAATACTAGAAGAAGGATATTACGGGTTAATAATACCAATACAAAAAGAATTTAAGATCCCAATCATAACAAAAAGAAATTATTATGAACGATTTAACAAATATTTAGTTGATGAATGTTTCCAAATTGAAAAATACTATGTATGTAAAAATCATAACAAAATTCTTTTTCCAAAAACTTTTGATACTGTTTTAATTAATGAAACAATAATTGAACAACTACCTAACGGAAATATCATAGTAGAAACCAGCATCCCCACAGAGATCATATTACATTGTGATAAAGAAAATTTTATAAAAATAAATACAACCTCAATTGTTAAAACTAATTGTACTTTAGAATATAAAAACATAAAAATTCTACCACAAAAAGTTATAAAAACCACAGGAGTCAAATTTCATACAAGTATTCGTAATAATCATTTAATAAAAATAAATAATGTAAACAACTTACAGGATTTATCTAAAAAATTGTCTCAAATACACCCTGTAATTATCGAAAAATCGAATTTAACTGACGGCCATCACTATGTAATTTATTTTATAATAACAATGACAATATTTTCAATATTCATAATCATCATTTTAATGTATTGTAAGCAGAAGAAAAATACAAATTTAGTACTATCCCTTCAAGAATTATCAGATAGAGAAAAATCAAATCCATACCATGTTTTTCGGGACGAAAAATCTTAAGGAAGGAGGAGTTAAGAGTAATAAACCCCAAGAAACACCACATCAGCAAAGAAGATTCTGGAGAACAACAGGAATCATATTTCAACAATGTTAGAATAATTGTTTTAGATTAAAAAAAGACATTCTGTAATTAGTTGTAGACAAGAAAGGTACTTGTAAAAACATATGTAAAATTATAAGATAAAATAAAGTTTTTTTTTAAACAATTAATGAAATCATTAATTTAACTTATACAATTACATATAATTATTTACTTACGAGACAGTACGTACCTAATCCTTTAACTTATTTGGTGTTTTTATTTCTCTTTGCGGTCTTTTGCTTTTGACATGTGTCTTTGGAGACTTTGCCGTTTCAGCATTTTCTCTGCTGAATGTTGGGCTTCCCTGTGTGCTTTGCACTTCATCATTTTTCGAAACTGTTTGCTGAGATTCCGTCCTGTTTGTTGTCGATTCTTCATCACTTGTTAGTATTTCATGTGCATCCAGAAATTCCTCGTTTTCGTTTTGTCCAGTTTTTTTATAAATGTTCTGTTATCTTTAGCGCTTGTCCAATTTCTTAGCTGACTAATGTATATATTTTTGCCTCTTTTCTTCACGACTTTTGTTTCTTTCCATTTGTTCTTTGTTTGGGCAGAATATTTTCTGATCATGACTGATGTTCCAATAACGGCTATTTCCCTTTATATGCCTTTGTAGTGTTTTGTCTGCCGTTTTTGGGCTCTTTTGATTGGTTTTCAAGCTTCCTTGACTTTTAATATCTTGGTTTTCTGGTTGTTCTTGTAACAACTGCCATCGTGTTGTAGAGCAATGTTCGGTGTTCCTGTATGTTACTAGAAATCTTGATATGATCGTATTCATTGGTGTGTTTGCGTTTCTACGGCGGTCATCTAGGGCTGTTTTAATTTAATTTTTGAAAGTTTTCACGAGGTTCTTCGCTGCCCCGTTTCTAGGAGCGTGATATGGTGGTGATATGACGTCCTTGATGCCATTTTTATGGTAAAACTCTTTTATTTCCCTGCAGCCAGGTTCGATGCGTAGTCGCTCACGACTACAAATGCAATTGATTGCTTATTATTGATAATAGATATTATTACATTACCAGTGGAACGATTGTAATTCAATTGCTGAATGACAATATTCCTTTCAATGGTTGAACAATATTATTGACTTCATTGGTAAGAACTACTTCTGTATTAGATTTACCAATATTCCATCCATATTCATCATCTAATGAGGCATTTGTTTTAGATCGATCAGTGGTTAAAAGAATTCTAATTCCAGTACTAATGTTAGTATTTGAAAAGGAGTCTAAACTAATTACATGTTGGAATGTGTCTCTTGCATTGCCAACTCCTTCTATAGTCTTACAATGACTTAGGTACAACTGAAAATGTAGTAGCTTCAGTTTTAGGTATATATTTAGATTTTACACAATTTTATAGTCAGAACTTACTTTAGAACTTTTGTTAACAGTATAAAAGGAATCGGTTTTGTTATATTCTTCTTCATATCCTCCTTGTGAATGAGAACAAGTGCACATTTGGTGTTTCCGAAGTATTTCCTCATAATGGTACGCAAGATACTAATATGAGTGAAAATCAGGCACTTTAATTGGGTTTATTAATATAAATTAATAAAAGATACGCAATGTTAACAGTTATTTGGAATTTCTATGTTTGATAAAGTTTTTAAATCTCTTTAAAAAAATATAAAGTTTTAACAATGTTTTGTATATATAGGTACAACGTATATAACAAAATAATCAACTTCAAATACTATGAACCGGTCTGTGAAAGCACAGTACCAAAAATTCGGATGGCAAAGAATTAAATTGACTAAAATTAGTTTCCAAATCATCTTTGGCTCCTCTAACATTAAACTTTTCTTTCAATTTTTTAATAACACTCTTGAATTTCATTATCGATCGTGTCTTTAACATCGAAACAAACGCTAAACAAGCCACACATTTCAATAAACCCACATGTATATTCCCTCTATACAATGTAATTCTCGTAATTCTAATTTTCCCTGATATTATCCTTGAATAAGTAATAATTTTTTGATAAATTACGGAAAATAAGTCGGTATTTGTTATTTAGGATTTGACGGCAATCACATCCTACAAAAAATAGCATAAAACTGTTTCTTCCGTGTTAAATGTTGTATTCATCACGTTTTTTGGAAATTATTGTTGTTCCTCGAGTACTCGGAAATATTCTCAACAAATCTTCGAACCTGAAGCAACGGAATCGGTTTTTTAAAGTCCCAAAATTTAAATCTGTAACTCAATTGGTATCCTTTCACAAACGCGTATACTCTTTACTGATTTCTTTGCTTTCCAAATCGATTACCACACCACAATACGACACATGAACAATTGCAAGATAATTCACATTACATAAAGTCTTTCTATCATTTACAATGTGAATGAAGACTTTAAATGATTTCCTCGAACTTCCTAGAGCAAAAAAATGTTATCCTTAACAATACGATGAAGAAAGCCAGGATTTTTCTTAAATCTATTAAAAAAACCATGATTCCATTTGTAAATTTCTACTTTATTGCCAACTGCATCAACACACTGGATTAATATTCTATTCATTGTAAAATTATTTTCTTCTTGGTTTGTATAATTTTGTGGACAAGTTTTAATATTATCACATAAAAATCGGTTTTTGAATGTCCAGTTTGACAATGTAAATAAATGTTTTTCGCGAAATTTGCTTTAACAAACGTTTTCCAACCGTTATAAAAATTCGTTTCGTACATTTATGTCTCCTGATGGTCCATTCTATTGATTTTCTTTACAAGATTTCCAAGGAATGCGTTATTCTTTTCTGTTTGTGTTAAAATAACAATCAGTCTGTGACTGAAAGAAATTTTCATTAGATTCCTTAGAGTAACATTGAACGTTTTTTTACCTTAAAGTTTCGCATTTGTCTTTCGGCATGAACTTCAAGTAGCCGCTAAACTTGTGACATTCATTAGTTTTTTCCATATTTTTCCAATTTATATTCAAATTGAACACTTTGTCTTGGAACTTTTGCGATTTTTCTCATGGAATAAAAGAGATTTCTCTGCTCGGTCCGTCGATGTCAATTTTATAAAAAAAATTCATTATCGGTTTCACTACGATAAGTCTCCAACAGGAAAATGTTGTATTCCATTAACATTTTCTCTTTTAACTCAACTGGCACATCACGAAGACATGAAATCACAGATAAATTAAAATCTTTGCACTGATGTCGCCTTGTAAATGCATTCCCCAAAAGCTTGACTCAAGATTTTATCAACAATTTTGAACAATGTTCATTCATGATGTATGTAATTGAGTATGGTTCTATATTGAAATCTTTCCATTTTGTGTAACTTCTTTTAACTTCTTCCGATCTGTCATGAAATAAAAATATGTTAAATCGTGGCCTACGATGTTTAATGTCACTGCCGCTACATATGGCCGTTGCACTCGCCCTGTTTGAGTGATTCCGACTAACCTCAAAATTCGTTCGGTAACTAGGCCCATCTAACTGAAAAATATAAACTAAAATGATCG
Organism: Silvanus unidentatus; assembly: GCA_963930825.1. Lineage (NCBI taxonomy): Eukaryota > Metazoa > Arthropoda > Insecta > Coleoptera > Silvanidae > Silvanus > Silvanus unidentatus. The sequence continues at coordinate 8,759,598 of OZ005758.1, forward strand.
ACTTTTGTCAGAATCTGTAATGAGCTTTAAAATCATTTATGTTTATTAATTGTCCAATTTGATGACCAACAGATAGAGCTACTTACCGGACGAAATTTTTTGGTTATTGTGTATCAATCGTTCATTTTTGAGTTGTATTTCAATTTTTCAACCGCTAGGGATCGCTAGTTACCGAACGAAATTTTAAGGTTATTCGGAATCAATTTCAACAATGAAATTTAGGCGAGTGCAACGGCCATATGGAGCGGCAGTGACATTAATCATCGTAGGCCACGGTTTATATAATATATATATTAAATATATCTTTAACATTTCAAAAAAAGGATTTTCAAGCCAATGACATTTACCAACTCGAAAACAATTGAACATCGACTTGTCAAAAAACCGAGGTGACGTTAAGAGGTAACATTTGACAGTTAATCATTCGACGTTTGTGTCAAGTTGTGGCAAGACGTGTCATTAAGAGCTCCTAAAAGATATCCTTTTTATCGATTATCCTTTTTAATATCCTTTATATTTTTTATTTGTTTTATAATTTAATTATTTTTTTAATTATGTTTAGATATTTTGTAAATAGTTTAGTTAATAATAATAATATTTCTAATTTAAGATTTTTTTCTAATTTTCAGAAAAAGAAAAAGTTGTTGGAAAGATTGGGAATGGAGAAGTATCGAGGGGAAATTTATTTTGGAGTCTACTATGGATTGACCTGCGTGATGACCGGAGGAGTTTTGTATGTATGTGATTTAGTATGTAAGGAGGATTAGATTTTAGTAAATTTATTGTAATATTTATTTATTATTTTATTATTGTATTAATGTATTAATTTTATTATTTATTGTAATTGTAATATTTATTAAATAAAATTATTAAATTTATTATTTTGTCGTTTTTAATAAAAATTAGAAAAGATACAAATGTCATCAACAACAAAACGGTTTAAATCTATCAATACCTACTGTTTCCACATTCTCATTTATTTTTAAGTCCATTGTCTTCTGGCCTCTGTTTATCACCTTATACGGTCCTTCATACGGGGGTTGTAATGGTTTTCTAACTGCATCGGTTCGCACAATTACATGACAGTGCGTTAACTCTTTGAAAATGAAAACTTTTGTATTTCCATGTCGTGAAGCGGGTTGAGGCTTCAATTCGCTTATCGTTTCTTCCAAATGTTGTACGAATTCAGATGTAGGGACGCTTTTCTTTTGGTCTTCTTCAAAAAGCTTACCGGGCAATCTCATCTGTAGTCCATTCACTGTTTCCGCGTTTGCACTACTTTGACATTATCTAAACGGTAGTTCTTCTACCCATTTTTCTGAAGTTTTACACTTAATCGCCGCCTTCAACTGCCTGTGAAACCTCTCCGACTTCCATGATTGAGTTTTAAATTTGTTTACCCATTTTCGGCCATATGAACGCGTTTTTTACCTGGCTAGTCGTTGTTTTCACTTCAGGGTTTCACAAATTGTATTGACTCGCTATCGCTTGCACTCTAAACTTCTCAGTTACAAACGGTGGTCGTCTTTGCATCGAAACGTCGCAGTTCAATTTCACATGGCACGTCATATGGCTCGATTTTTAAATTCGTCGTTGCGTTGTGTAACAAATTCTACAGCTCTCTATCCGTTGCTTGATCTTTCGCTAATTCTACATAATCCAATGTTGCAGTCACCGCATCGACTCTAGACAGTGAATCAGCTGGTAAGTTATCTTTTGCCATTGATCATTTACTCTCTATTGTATTCCTGCACCGATTGCTTTGTCAGACACATCTACCATAATCGCGATATTTGCGTCTTGTCTCATGTGCGGGGAGTGCTAACAACATTAACGATTGTATTGTGTTCTCCAACGCCTTTTTGAGTTCCGTATTCCATTTTATCTCCTGCCTATCGCTCTTTTTTTGGTGCGCTCTATATGAGGTACCTACTGGATACCTCTCCGGAACTGTGCGCGAGTTTAATTTTCTATAATCCCCACACGGCCTCCATTGACTACCTTTTTTGGGTACCATGTGAAGGGGAGAACACCAATTTGAGCTTGACGGTCGTGCGATGTCCTTTTCTACCATATAGGCGTACTCTTTCTTCGCCGTCTCGTACATTTCTGGTTTCAGCCGGCGTAGTCTGTAAAAAATGGGCGGTCCCGGTGTCATGTTGATCAAATGTGCTTTGGCGTCTTCGTTTCGGGGACCAGTTTCGTCAAATCTGGATAGTGTGTAGTGCTTTTATCCTGTGGACATTTACAACAAGTATACAATTATATATAATTATTTACTTACGAGACAGTAAGTACTTAATCCTTTAACTTATTTGGTGTTTTTATTTCTCTTTGCGGTCTTTTGCTTTTGACATGTGTCTTTGGAGACTTTGCCGTTTCAGCATTTTCTCTGCTGAATGTTGGCTTCCCTGAGTGCTTTGCACTTCATCATTTTTCGAAACTGTTTGCTGAGATTCCGTCCTGTTTGTTGTCGATTCTTCATCACCTGTTAGTATTTCATGTGCATCCAGAAATTCCTCGTTTTCGTTTTGTCCAGTTTTTTATAAGTGTTCTGTTGGCTTTAGCGCTTGTCCAATTTCTTAGCTGACTAATGTATACATTTTTGCCTCTTTTCTCCACGACTTTTGTTTCTTTCCATTTGTTCTTTGTTTGGGCAGAATATTTTCTGATCATGACTGATGTTCCAATAACGGCTATTTCCCTTTTTATGCCTTTGTAGTGTTTTTTCTGCCGTTTTTGGGCTCTTTTGATTGGTTTTCAAGCTTCCTTGACTTTTAATATCTTGGTTTTCTGGTTGTTCTTGTAACAACTGCCATCGTGTTGTAGAAGAATGTTCGGTGTTCCTGTATGTTATTAGAAATCTTGATATGATCGTATTCATTGGTATGTTTGCGTTTCTACGGCGGTCATCTAGGGCTGTTTTAATTTAATTTTTGAAGGTTTTTACGAGGTTCTTCGCTGCCCTGTTTCTACGAGCGTGATATGGTTGTGATGTGACGTCCTTGATGCCATTTTTATGGTAAAACTCTTTTATTTTCCTGCAGCCAGGTTCGAAGCGTTGTCGCTCACGACTGTTCTGGACAGCCCATACTGTGCTTACGTCTCTCTTAGTTTTTCCTCGACCGCATCGGCTGTAGTTGACTTCATTTCGAATACTTCTGGCCACTTAGAAAAAGAATCAATCAATATTAAGGAGTTTCTGCCTTTTATCGGACCTAAAAAATCTAGATGAATTCGATCGAATACCCGATGGTGTGAGCTCAACCTTGGGTGGATTTTGCCTGTTGAAAGAACATGGTGTACAATTTCTTACCATTCTTTCTATTTCGACGTCTATCGATGGCCAATAAATCCACGATCGTGCAAGTGATTTCATTCGCCATGCTCCTAAATGTCCCGTGTGTAATTCTTGTAATAAACGACTTCTCAATGCACTTTGCACGATGATTCTGTGTGCCCACATCAATATCCCTTTATCTACCGTTAATTCTTGTCTGTGTGGTTGCTCCATGTTGGTTCTTGGCCACTCGTCTTTTTCCGCATACCTATTTTATTATTTCCATTAGTATTTCATCATTTTGTGTTTTTTGTTTGATTTCACTGTTGCATATTGGCTATAAATTCGCCGTATCTGTAAAATATACGTATCCAATTTCCTTTTCTTCGGTTTCATTATCATCCAGTGGTGCTCTTGACAGATTATCTGCAATAATATTGTCTTTAAAAAAATGGTTGGTCAGAATTAAGTTTTCCCATTGGAAAAAGACCATCTAAAATTGTGTGATTAATAAAGAAATTCATTTCAAAATTTCTCAAATGCAATTGATTGCTTATTATTGATAATAGATATTATTACATTACCAGTGGAACGATTGTAATTCAATTGCTGAATCGTTCAATTGATCTATTCCTTTCAATGGTTGAACAATATTATTGACTTCATTGGTAAGAACTACTTCTGTATTAGATTTACCAATATTCCATCCATATTCATCATCTAATGAGGCATTTGTTTTAGATCGATCAGTGGTTAAAAGAATTCTGATTCCAGTACTAATGTTCGTATTTGAAAAGGAGTCTAAACTAATTATTTCGCGCCTCTCTTCAAGATTATTTAGATGTAGTCCTTCTCTTAGTACCTAGATGTCGCCACATTTAAAGTAAAGAAAACTTCCTATATTACTCTACTCTACCAAGAAATCCATTTATAACCTCACTTATTTTTCTTGGCGCCTTTTGTCAGCCACGTTTTTTGTGCACTTTGTGTTTTTCAAGAAAAATGTGTTAAAAAATGCCACGAAAAAGGACTTATTCAAGTTCTGATTCCGAGGATAGTGAGGATGTAAGAAAAAGGTTGAAATCTCTCAGCAGGAAACTGGAGAAATTAAAAAGGAAGACGAAGCGTCGTCGAAGACGTTCTCCATCCAGCAGCGATTCGTTATCTATTTCTCCAAATCGTTCTCACGATGCTGAAGGTAGATATATATTAATTTCTTTCTTTATTTGTTGTAGAATGTTGGAACGGGGTGGTTTTTTCGTTCGATTATATGCGTATGCCAGTTGTTTGTCGCAGTACAAACTTATTATTTTCTCTTGATTGCATAATTGAGATGAAAAGCATCTAGCATTAGATGCGAGCATGGTATGCAGTTGTTTGTCGCAGTGCAAACTTTTTATTTTCTCTCGATTGCATAATTGAGAAGAAAGACATCTAGCATTAGATGCGAGAATGGTATCGCTTTTCGGATGCATATCCGTTAAAGCTGTATCGTCTAGCATTAGACGTATACTAATTACGTTATCTCTGGTTAGATGAGGTTCTGTGTCCCGATCCTAGTGGAAATGAAGTGGAAGAAGCAGCACTAGGCGAGGCCGTGCTTCAGTTAATTGGTAGCAATTCTGCGCCGACACCGCGTGTTGGAGAAAGTCTGCATCCACAATTGAAAAAGGTTTGGTCAAGATTATTGGCTGAGGGCCTGAAGGAGGAAGTTTGTGTGGAATTGCTCACGAAATATCCAGCCCCTAGTAATTGTCCTTCGTTGGGGGCTCCCAAACTAAACGAAGAAGTGAAGATAGTCATACAACAAGCTACACAGAGCAGAGATATGCGTGTGTGTTTATCACAGACGCAGATCGGTGCAAGTTTAGTGGCACTGGGTCGAGCACTCATTGTGCTGGTGATCAAAGAGGACCTGGATGATCAGTCTCGATTTATAATTGAAATGTTGAGCGACGCAGCGCAAATGTTCGCAGATTTACATCACACCGAATCCGACAATCGAAGAAAGTTTATTTTCTTGGACAAAGGAATTAATTCGACGTATAGGGACAAACTTACGCAGATTCCTGTCGATGAATTCCTGTTTGGGAATGATTTGGGCGAGCGGTTGAAGAATTCTAAGGAGTTAGAAAGGACCTGTTCCGGGTTAAAAACGCCTAGTAATTTGAAAACAAAGCCGAACACCATTACTGGAGGGAAATCTTTAAACTTCAAGAGCCTGTCTCGCAAGACGGGGACCGTAGCGCAGGGCAGGCAGTCTCCTCAAGTTCGTCCCTACAAAAACAACCGGTTAGAGGTAAAATATGCCGGTAGGCTACGTAATTTTGTAAATAGTTGGCTAAACTATACAAGCGACAAGTACATCTTGTCTTGTGTCCACGGGTACACAATAACGTTTGTCGATAAGCCTGTACAGAGCGTTGAGCCTAAGGGTAGAATATGGTCACACGCGGAACATGTTTCTATACAAGCGTCAATTAACCAATTATTGTCAATTGGGGCAATTCGCAAGTGTGTTCCTTGCACGGGGCAGTTTGTCTCTAATATATTTTTAACTGTGAAAAAAGATGGATCGCATAGAATGATTCTCAATTTGAAGGAGCTAAATAAGTTTATTCGTCGAACTCACTTTAAAATGGAAAATCATAAAACAGCAGCAAAGTTAATATCGGCCAACGATTTTTTAGCAACTTTGGACCTAAAGGATGCTTATCACTTGGTTCCAGTTGCAGAATCACAACGAAAGTTGCTACGTTTTCGTTTTGATCAAAATTACTAAGAGTATACTTGTCTGCCATTTGGGTTGAATGTAGCACCTTTTGTTTTTACTAAGCTTTTGAAGCCTTTAATTGCCTTTTTAAGAGACTAAGGGTTTAAATCAGTCATGTATTTGGATGATTTTCTTTTAATTGGGAATTCATATTCCAATTGCGTGGACAACATAAACATCACTTGTGCTGTCTTGCAAGATTTGGGCTTTATCATTAATAGAACCAAGAGTGTGTTAATTCCGCAGAAAATTTGCAATTTTTTGGGGTTTTGTTTTGATACAATTGATATGTGTATATCAGTCCCACGCGACAAGGTGATTAGAATTCTAGCATTGTTAAATCAGTTTAAATTAGGGAAAGTATATTCAATTAGAATGTTGGCACATGTTATAGGGGTGTTAATATCCATTTGTCCCGCGACAAAGTATGGCTGGTTGCATACTAAAGATTTGGAAATATTAAAGACTCGATTGTTAGTTAAAAGTCACAATAGATTTGACGCAAAGTTTGCAATGCCTCGTTCTGTATTGAATGAGCTAGACTGGTGGAAACGGACAATTGTGAGCGCGAAGATGGCTTTAAAAACCGATGTTTTTGACTTTCAGATGCCTGTAGAAAAGGATGGGGAGCTGTATGTTACGGTCAGAGTATAAGTGGTCGATGGACGGAAGAGGAGAAGCAGAAACACATTAATGGGCTGGAGTTGCTGGCTGTTCTATATGGATTGAAGAGTTTTGCGTATGATTTGCGCGACATTCGCATATTGTGTAAGATCGACAACATGACGGCAATTGCCTACATAAACAAGATGGGTGGTACTCGATTCCCAAGGCTAAGTGGAATAGCAAAACAAATATGGGCCTGGTGTAAGGACAGGGGAATTTTCATTTTTGGGTCCTATATCCGGTCCGCGGACAATACAAAAGCCGACAGAGCATCTAGAGAACAGTCTAGCGAGGTAGAGTGGGTTCTCAACCTCGTAGTTTTCCAGACCATTGTGGAGTGTTTCGGCGAGCTCGAAATTGATCTATTTGCCAGCCGTTTGAATCAAAAATGCGAATGTTTCGTGTCTTGGCACCAGGATCCTGAGTCCTTTGCAGTTAATGCTTTCACGGTTTGCTGGAACCGTTGGTATTTTTACGCGTTTCCGCCTTTTACACTCATTCTCAGAGTATTGAGGAAAATAATTTCGGATGCGGCTGAAGGGATTGTTATTGTTCCAATATGGCCATCTCAGCCCTGGTATCCGCTCTTCACTAGCTTATTGACGAGACCTCCTTTAATTTTTAAACCTAAGAGTGATTTAATTTTATCTACTGACAGACTTCAACACCCGCTATCAAAACAGCTTACCCTAGCTGCAGGGCACTTGCCCGCGAAGCATTCCATTTAAGAGGAGTTGCAGTGGACTCGGCGGAAATTATGTTATCATCGTTGTCAAACGCTACAATTAAACAATATGACACGGGCCTTAAGCGATGGTGGTTGTATTGCAGAGATACGGATATTTCATAGAATGAGGCGACTCCTGTGCAAGTATTATCGTTTTTAACACGATATTTTAAGGAGGGCTTATCACATGGAACTCTTAACTCTTTTCGCTCAGCCATTTTGCTCATTATTGGCAGTCATATTGGGGAAAATCCTGAGATTAAGAGGTTTTTCCGTGGGGTGTTTTCTATGCGACCTTCTCGGCCGAAATATTCTTCATTTTGGGACCCGGCAATAGTTATAAACTATTTTAACGCGATGGAGGAAAATAAAAATTTGAATTTAATGGAATTGACGGAGAAATTGGCAACATTGTTAGCATTGGTAACAGCTCACCGTGTTCAAACATTATCACTTATCAATATTCACGACATTCGAACAAACAGTCAGGGTGACATTACAAATTTTGATACCCGCTAAAATTAAAACGACTGCACCGAATCGGTGCCAACCTGAATTGAAACTACCGCAGTTTTTGGCTAATTCAAAAATTTGTCCAGTCCAGGCATTACAGGAATATTTAGACCGAACGAAGAGTTTGAGGCTCAACGGGTTGTAGTGCTTAAGTCAATGAACGTTAAAAGTGCGAATAAGCAATTAATGTAGCAATTAAAGTAATTAGCAATACTTTGCAAATAATCAGCAAAATTGACTTAAGCATTGCATCAAAGTTGTATCGCTGATGCGACAGGGTGATCGACTGACTGATCGCTTACAAAGCAACCCTCGAACGGAAATAGATTATTAGCTTTTAAGTTACTTTAGTTTTTAGGAACAGTCCTATGTTTAACTTTGACAAAACCAGTTGGTCTAGTGTAAGGTTTAATAAAAAAGTATTAAACGGGAAATTAGTAGACTTTTCCTTATCATCCTTCCACCGCAACATAAAGACATTACATGGCGATCCTGCCAGCCGTACTGGAAATTAACTAAAAAGTTAACTGTTATGGCCCCAAGTGATGTAATATAGACAAAAAAAAACGGCAATAATGGGTAACGCAAAATCCAACCAACCACGAGAAGAGATAATTATCGCGCAAACGGCAAGTGGCGATGCAAAAGCTGCACAGTCTCAAGCATTTTCAAGGACGGAATGGTTATTATTGGCGATTATTGGAGTAATGTTAGTCGTCGGTCTAGCAGTACTGTACAAGAAATGTCAACAAAAAATGAAAGGTACGATTCGCCGAGAAATCCAGCAACATCATCAATCAACTCTTCGAATCAACGAAATTGGTAGTTGCAGAGTTTAAGTGACGCTGTTTATTGTTAGTGTTCAAGACAGAAGTGTATTTGTGTGAAAAAGTGGAAAACCACATCGAAGATTGATGACACCGGACGAATACCTGAACTGCTTCTATGAATTATTGGACGAAATACAAACTTTCTTAGTGAACTTGGGCAAAGAAAACGTTGACAGAAGGGCAAATTTAGAATCGAACCAACGTAAGTTACAAAGATTTTATGCATTCAAGTCTAAATTTAGTGATTTAAAACAAAGGTTTAACAAGAAACAATTTGACTCACTAGTTGTAGGGGAAGTAATAGCATATGCGAATAAAATAGAGGAATGCAATAGTAAAGTAGAGGCAATATTAACTACTAGGTTGGAATTAGATGATAGTAATTCGAAAGTAAATGTAAACGCGTCTGGCGAAACTAAATTCATACCAGTAGGAAATTTAGGAGATTCACCCGAAGATAGTATAATAGCAAAACAAATAACTGTTAGTCAAAATCAAAGAGAAGAAATTAAACCAAAACCAAGGAAACAAACAAATAATCCAAGTATGGCGGAACAATTCGATTTAAAAACAGCAACTTCATTGCTACCCATTATGAACGGTTATAATAAAGTAACGCAAGAACTAATAGATGCGATCGAGTTATATGATGAGCTACTAAACGTGCAGGGTAAAAAGTTATTAACATCATTTGTTTTAAAACGTTGCATATCAGCTAGTGCGAAACTTAGACTGAAAACGACTTACGAAACTAATGCTTTATTAATTTCTGATATTAAGAAACACTTCTTGCCCACAAAGTCTATTGCTTTACTATCAGTCAAACTAAGTAATGCTCGACAAGGGGAAAAATCAATTGACGACTTCGGTAAGTCGATAGAAGAGCTTTTAATAGATCTGACTATTTCCCAAGCGGGAGATAATGCAAACAATATTCCAATGTTTCAAGAAATTAACGAAAAAGTAGCTATAAATACATTTTCTAACGGTCTTCAAAATTCAGAAATCAGAACAATCGTTAAAGCAAGAAATTGTAATAGTTTAGCTGAAGCGATTAGAGTCGCAAAAGAGGAAGACACTCCGAACAGACGTTCACAAGTGTTTTATGTTCGCGGAGGACGTTCAAATTTTAAACGCGGAAATTTTTATAGGGGACAGTCAAATTACAGGGGTCAAAGTCAACATAATAACGCTAGAGGATCAGGTTTCCAAAATTATACAAATCGCAATAATAACAATCGGTACAATGGCAATACTTATCAAAATAATATTAGAGGAAACAGTAACAATCGCAACATTTCAAACAATAGAGGTAGATTCAATAATAGGAGAGGTAATTACTCTCAAAACAGAGGTCAATCACACAGGAATTATCTTGTAAAAAGCGACGTAAGTGAGAATCATAACTCTAACGAGAATAATTCAAATTTAGAAAACGAGAACGATTGGTTTTTTCGTTCCTAACGGAACCGAACAAGTTATATATAATATAAATAGTTTAAACTACATTGAATTAAGTTACAACAATAGAAATTTGACATTCTTAATAGATACAGGTGCGTCAATTAGCTTACTTTTCAAAGAATATCTAAATCCAGACGAAGTGGTGAATCATTCTCGTAAAGTTAAAATTAGCGGAATATCAGGTAGTACATTTTCAGAAGGATCAGCAAATATTCGGTTGCAGATAAATGACATTACGATAGGTCAGGAGTTTCTGCTTATGCAGCAAGTAGACAATAATATGCATGGTATTCTTGGTACAGATTTTTTCCATAAATATAAGGCGAAAATAGACTTTGAGTTAAAAACGGTATCTTTTTTCACGAACAATAGTAGGACAGAAATTTCAATTCCCATTCAATCAAATTTTGATGTAGGTCTCGAAATTCCACCTCGTTGCGAAATCATTAAATATTTTAAAATTGACACTAAAGGTGAACATGTAGTACTAAATGATGAGCTTGCAGAAGGTGTGTTTGTCGCAAGTAGTCTGGTAAGTACCGACGAAGATGATATGATTCCAGTTAGAATACTTAACGTTCGGGACGAAGTAGTTAAAATTAAAAATTTCAAACCAAGATTAAATAAATTAGCAGAATATAACATATGTAAATTCAATGATAAAAATGATAATATACAAAGCGTAGATAGGGTGGAGAAATTACTAAGCTTAATTCGTCTTAACGATTTAAACAAGGAAGAGAAAAATACAATTCAAAAACTATGTGCTGCATATTCAGATATCTTTCAACTAGAGGACGATCCTTTGACTGTAACGAATATATTTAACCAAAAAATATATCCAAAAAAGAATGCGACACCTGTATATATTAAACCATACAGATTACCACATTCTCAGAAAGACGAAATTCATAAACAAGTAAATGATATGTTAGAAAAAGGAATAATTGAAGAATGTAGGTCGGAATGGAGCTCTCCATTACTCATAGTACCAAAAAAGGTAGATGATACGGGTAAAAAACAATGGAGAGTCGTAATAGATTATCGCCAGTTAAATAAACGCATTGAGGACGATAAATTCCCACTCCCAAGTATATCAGAAATTTTAGATTCACTTTCGGGCGCGATGTTTTTTTCACATTTAGATTTGTCGCAAGGCTATTACCAGGTAGAATTAGATCCTAGTTGTAGAAAATACACGGCTTTCGCAACCGATCGTGGACAATACCAAATGGCTCGTGTACCAATGGGATTAAAAACATCCCCCAGTGGATTTTCAAGAGCTATGACCTTAGCAATGGCGGGTCTTAGCCATGATATTTGCTTTGTTTATTTGGACGATCTGATTGTATTAGGTAATAGTCTAGCTAATCATAACAAAAATTTAGCTCGAACATTTCAAAGATTACGCAAAGTGAATTTAAAACTATACCCAAAGAAATGTAATTTTTTGAGAAAAGAAATATTATATTTGGGTCATGTAATTTCTTCTGAAGGTGTATCACCGGATCCTGCAAAAATTTCAGCAATTCAAAATTATCCACAGTTATCGGACGCAGATCAGACAAAACGATTTATAGCTTTTACCAATTATTATAGGCGTTTTATAAAGAACTTTGCAGATATAGCTGCACCTTTGAACCACCTCACTAGGAAAGGTGTACCATTCATTTGGACGGACGAATGCCAAAATTATTTTTTAAAATTAAAGAAATGCTTAATGAATATCCCAGTTTTACAGTATCCTAATTTTTCAGCGGAAAATCAATTCGTTCTAAAAACAGACGCTTCAGGCTATGCGTTGGGTGCGGTACTCGCAAATGCGGATGAATCCCCAATTGCATTTGCAAGCAGAAGTTTAAATAAAGCGGAGAAAAATTATAGTACTATAGAAAAAGAACTTTTGGCGATTGTCTGGGCGGTAAAACATTTCAGGCCATATCTTTATGGTCGTAAATTTAGCATATACACTGATCATAGACCACTTATTTATCTATTCGGAATGACAAACCCTTCTAGTAGACTCACAAAATTCAGACTTGTATTAGAGGAATACGATTTTGAAATTTATTATATAAAAGGAACTCAAAACGTCGTTGCTGATGCACTTTCAAGAATAGTGTTAACATCAAACGAACTAAAATCATTAGCAAACACCACCCAAGAAAAAAATTATGCCGTTACAACCCGTGCCCAGAAAAAGAAACAAGACGGAAATTTAATCGCGGACGCGGCAACTAAAGTCACTGCTGACAAAGGGATTGGCCACCCAGGGTTAGTAGAAGCACATATTAAATACTTTACTCGCAGTCACAAATGAAATTAAAAAATTAGGGCTAAAAATCACCGTAGTTAAAGGTATTAAAGTAGTTTCAAATCCAGAACTACAAAGAATTATTATAAACGATTACCATATTTTACCAACAGGTGGGCATGCAGGCATTAAAAGAACGATTAATAATATCAAAAAACATTATTCTTGGAGTGGATTAAGCAAAGATGTCGAAAATTTTGTCAAACGTTGTGACGACTGTCAAAGGTATAAACATTCAAAACCTAGTCGGGAACCAATGAAAATCACACCGACAGCGTCATCAGCCTTTGAAAAAGTTTTCTTAGATATAGTCGGTCCGTTAGAAACAGACTCGGAAAATAACTGATTTGTTCTTACTCTACAATGCGACCTCACAAAATTTGTCGAATGCTACGCACTTCCCAATAAGGAAGCGATAACTGTTGCCAACGCTTTTGTCAATAATTTTATATTACGATTTGGTGTACCATCGACAGTTCTAACAGATCAGGGAACAGAATTCATGTCAAGTGTATTTAAAGAAACGTGTCAAGTTCTAGGCATTAAAAAGTTAAATTCTACATCGTATCACCACCAGACTATCGGATCTTTAGAAAATTCCCACAAGACATTAGGAAATTATCTAAGAATTCAAATAGCAAAAACACCACAAAGTTGGAGTACGTGGATACCATTTTGGAGCTTTGCTTTTAATAATAGCGTACACACAGAAACTAAGTACACGCCCTTTGAACTTGTCTTTGGTAAAACACTAAATATTCCATCTAATGTTACTAATGACGTCGACCCTATGTACGCATTTGACAATTACCCTATTGAACTTAAATTTCGCCTTCAAACAGCGTGGAAAGAAGCAAATCAGAATTTAATAAACTCTAAGCAAAAACGTAAAGTTATGTATGATAAAAGTACACATAGCGTCAATTATGAACCATTGCAAAAAGTCTTGCTTAAAAACGAAACAGGCAATAAAACAGAATGTTTATTTAAAGGACCCTATGTAGTAATAAAAGAGGACAATCCGAATATTACATTACAAATTGACAATAAGTCAATAACAGTTCATAAAGACAGAGTAAAGCCATACTTTGATTAATCTGGAATAGATTTAAGATTTGATATATTATAATAAACGTAGTATTAGTATATGTAATTCATATGTATAGGTACCTACATATGCAAATAAATAAACTGTTTTAGATAATAAGTATTTAATTAATAATAATACATATGTTTATGTATGTAAATTTTTATGATATCTTATATAAAATAAAAAATAACTATGTAATTTTTATTTTATTTTCTATCGGGGAAGGTGTAGTGCTTAAGTCAATGAACGTTAAAGTGCGAATAAGCAATTAATGTAGCAATTAAAGTAATTAGCAATACTTTGCAAATAATCAGCAAAATTGACTTAAGCATTGCATCAAAGTTGTATCGCTGATGCGACAGGGTGATCGACTGACTGATCGCTTACAAAGCAACCCTCGAACGGAAATAGATTATTAGCTTTTAAGTTACTTTAGTTTTTAGGAACAGTCCTATGTTTAACTTTGACAAAACCAGTTGGTCTAGTGTAAGGTTTAATAAAAAAGTATTAAACGGGAAATTAGTAGACTTTTCCTTATCATCCTTCCACCGCAACATAAAGACATTACAGGGTCTTCCTGTTTATTTTTAACGCCTAAGAAGCCTCACAAGAATGCTTCAACTCAAACTATCAGCCGCTGGATCAAGAAGGTATTGACTAACAGTGGGTTAGATACTGGGCAATTTACGGCACACCACGATCTTATATAAAGGTCGGGAAACTTACGTTCTATAACGGGCAATAAAATTGAGGATCTAGCGTCCGGTGCCAGTGCTCGTGTCTAGTAGAGACGTCGTACGGAAAAATTTTAAACTAATAATGAGCTGTCCTTTTCTAATTTGTCAAAAGTTATTAATCAAATTCAAATTGAATGAATTCATGTCATTTTTTTAAAATACATTGTTAAAATATATAATGGTGCCATCTCGTATCATAATGAAGCATATAAATTTGTTTATTATAAATTAAGCTTCAATATTTGACCACATTGTGTCTCTACTAGACACGAGCACTGGCACCGGGCGCTAGATCCTCATTTTTATTGCGCGTTTCAACAATGGAAAAGTAGACAGTTTCCCGACCTTTATATAAGATCGTGCGGCACACAGTACTCGACATGCGGCGACGTCAAGGGCAGCTGTAAGTGATGTAAGCATTGACGAAATTAGAAGAACCGCTGGGTGGACCGAAAAATCCAGGATTTTCGCGTTATTCTATCAACGCCCAATTATTTCCACTGAAAGTGTGGGGACAGCGGTCGTTTCTTCAATTTGATTGAAATTTTTGTTTTGTTTCTTTATGATTATGGGATAGATAATTATTTGTCATTATGAATGATATGAAAATAAATGTGTTTCAGTTGTTGGCATTTGGAACTTCTTTATTTTAAACAACTACATCTAAATTATCTTGAAGAGAGGCGCGAAATAATTATAAAATTAAACGAACTTACCAAAGTGAAGTTCTATTTTAATTATTTCGCGCCTCTCGAAGAGATCATTCCCCCCCGTACATACTGTATCAGTTATTTTTTCAGTAATTTAAACGGTTCCCGCCCGTATTTGTGTTCCAAGTGCTGGGCTTTGAAAAATAGTGAGGTTATAAGGGGATTTCATGGTCGAGTAGAGTAATATAGGAAGTTTTCTTTACTTTAAATGTGGCGACATCTAGGTACTAAGAGAAGGACTACATCTAAATGATCTCTTCGAGAGGCGCGAAATAATTAAAATAGAACTTCACTTAGGTAAGTTCGTTTAATTTT
Source organism: Silvanus unidentatus (assembly GCA_963930825.1). Lineage (NCBI taxonomy): Eukaryota > Metazoa > Arthropoda > Insecta > Coleoptera > Silvanidae > Silvanus > Silvanus unidentatus. Next base: position 8,775,017 of record OZ005758.1, read on the forward strand.
ATAATTAGGAAGTGGCATGATTTTTTTTTATTGCATTTTCGTAATCTACATTTAAAATGATTTAATTTGGCTATACACATGTGGCCTTTTTTTTCACTCGTTTCGCCAAAAAAAATTGTTGAAAATTTCATAATTTTAAACCCCTCGAAATCGCGACTCCATATGCAAACGGTATAGTTTCGTTTCGCGCGAACGTTAGTAGATAGCGTAACTAGTCATTTTTAAATTATTTTAGGGTGAAAAAAGCATTAAAATGTGATTATAAATAGGTAAGAAACAAATGGACACTTCCGTCTATGTGTGAAAACACATTGGACGCCTATACGCCCATCGGCGCCGATATTCAGTCATAAATGCCTAAAAATCGTGGGCTTTGGTGAATTTTTGAATGAAAATCGGCGCCGATGGGCGTATAGGCGTCCACTGTGTTTTCACACTATGACATTTTTGATTAGAGTAATCCTGAATAGTTTTAAAACCTGTGCTGTACCTCTGTGAAACAACAATAATAATAGAGCTCAGCTCAAACATTATTTTCTTGTCCGTTGTTCCCAAAGAAATTATTAATCGGAATAACTAAAAGTTTAAAATACCATTTTTATAAAATTAAAAACGGTGCCTTTTGCACCTTTCATTTCCACATTAATATATTTTTATTTGAATTAGACGTTATGTATGTAGCTAACATACCTAAACGAGTCTATTTCAGATAAATTTGTCCAATTTTAAAACCACAATCCAAATTCATTTTAAGAAAGATTTTTAAACAAATAGACTTTCAAAAAAGACCAACACAAATGAATGCAGGAAGATGGCAATCATTTATACTTATATAAGTTTTGTGGGTAGTAAATCGCTTATATTTTAGGTAAAAGTGAGGCTGACCAATCAGAGGCCAGCATTGGAAAAGGGTTCATAAAAAACTGTGCAATTTTGTGACGTCACAATTTCAAATGAATTTCTCACTTTTCAATTTCAATTTTCTCTTAAGTTAGACGTTCAAATGGACTGTTTTTTGGCTCAGTATTCATTATTTGCTCTTTTCTAACGTTTTATATGAAAATTATCACGAATTTCGATACCATGCCACTTCCTAATTACATGTTGGAATATGTCTCTTGTATTGCCAACTCCTTCTATAGTCTTACAATGACTTAGGTACAGCTGAAAATGTAGTATTTCTAGTTTTAGGTATATATTTAGATTTTACACAATTTTATAGTCAGAACTTACTTTAGAACTTTTGTTAACAGTATAAAAGGAATCGGTTTTGTTATATTCTTCTTCATATCCTCGTTAATACTATGAATCCAATCTATTTCTAGTTTAGATTCCCTTGTGAATGAGAACAAGTGCACATTAGGTGTTTCCGAAGTATTTCCTCATAATGGTACGCAAGATACTAATATGAGTGAAAATCAGGCACTTTAATTGGGTTTATTAATTAATAAAAGAGACGCAATGTTAACAGTTATTTAGAATTTCTATGTTTGATAAAGTTTTTAAATTTCTTTAAAAAAATATAAAGTGTTCGTGAAACTGCCTTTGGGACGTAGCCGGGATCGAAGGACCAGTTATTTTTTAATGCGTGGTTAATAATAAGCAGATCGATTAACACTAACACAAATTGATTTTTATTAGTTAACAATAAATACAATACTTTGTTTAACAAAAATGATTAGTACGTGGTTACACGGTAACAGTTTTAAAACGAGTCGGAAATTTTAATAGGTCTTCCTAGTGGAAGACCTTGGCATTGGGTTAGTTTTTACATATATTTCATATTTTAAATATAATAGACAGACGCACCATTTTCTCCCGGGGAAGCTGGCGTAGACAGAATTTTTAAAAAAATTTAACAGATTATTACTCATTACATTAAAATTACATATACATAACAATTTGCTTCGCAAATCAGCAAAAACGCCACTTTTGCCATAAAATTTGCCTTATGCAACTTATTCATTAATATACTAGTACACAATCGATCAACACTGTCAAGGTTAATGTCCAATTGACCGACTCGTGAAAAGGAAACAACGCCACCTGGCTGAATAGTAACAATAAATGTGACCGGCACTTCCTGTGTGACCGTCTAATTAATATGTTGTGTCTTATTGAATTCCTAAACATAACATGGCGCAGTCGAAAAAGTGAAAACGAAAAAGATTACAATCGTAATTAAAAAGTGAAAAGTAGTAAAAATACGCTCCAGAAAAGATAGAGACTTAAAAATATAATAGAAAAAGTGCAAAATGGACTCAAGAGCAATATCACCGATGGTGATGACAGGCGATTTAGCATCGAATTGGAATCTGTTCCAGCAACGGTTTAGCGTGTACCTCATTGCAACAGAATACGACAAAAAACCAAAAGAAGTGCAGTGCGCACTTTTGCTACATCTGATCGGTGAGGAAGCATTGCACGTGTATAACACATTCGAATTGACAGACGAACAAAAGAAAAACCCGAAAGAAATACTTAAAAAGTTCGAAGAGAGGTTCGTGCCAACAAAGAGCCTAGCGTTCGAGCGACACCAAATTTTGACGATGAAACAAAAACCGGGTGAGACACTAAGTGAATTTTTAACAAATTTGAGAACGAGAGCAAAAAGCTGCGAGTTTGGAACCTTGGAACAAGATTTAATCAAGGACTTGTTCATATGTGGCTTGCAATCAAATGACCTGCGACAAAAACTAATTCATGCCAACGCAACAAATCTGGATAGCGTCGTGAAACAAGCGATATTGTACGAGTTATCCAAAGAAAGGTCTAGTGAGATTTCGTCCTGGAGAGAGGGAATGCCGTTAACAGCAGCAGACGCAGTAGGTGAAGACCACGAAGGCAGCCAGTCAAGAGGATGGAAGAGGCAGGAAGTTCCAGGCAGCAGTAAGCAGTACAGGCAGCGGCAAACCAGCGCAAGGCAGTATCAGGAGAGCTGTAACAAGTGTGGATCGAGGCACGTTCAAGGAAAATGTCCAGCGTTCGGAAGGCAGTGTCACCGATGTAATAAGTATAACCATTTTCAGAACTGTTGCAGCGTGAGTAGAACAAAAAACGGTAAAGGTGGTAAATATTATAAAAAAGTTTATGAAATAAGCGATGATATTGTGACGCTTATTTTTCGGCGGATTTGCCTGTCTCGAGCGCCACCTGTTTTTACAGTCGAAAACAGGAAACCAAAACGGGTCCCAGGTAACACAATGGAGATACGGTTATGCTAGGGGTCAATTAAAGCACATTATTAACCAGAAAAAGAAAATACAATTTATTTAAACCCTCAAGACTACAGGAAAATAATCAAAATATAAATTATAATTAACATACAAATAGTTCGGTTGGCCGTTCTTGGGAATACGGGATGATAAACGGTGGGGAAAGGTAGAAAAATACGGTCGGTAACGGTAAAACGGTAAATGTATGGCTTTCAGCACGGTGTGTTGCCTAACTAGCCGTTGACATGGACTGGAGAGGTGACTTTTGGTCGCTCCACTCAAATTTGTCGCTTCCCGGTGTATTAGTCGACACCGTTGCCGCTAAGACGCTTCGCTAGAGTGTAAAGACACTCTTTATTTGCTAACGCTTAGTTCCTGGTGTGAGCCACACAGTCTCGGACAGGAAACGGCGAATGGACTGTGTCGGATCTAGCTGTCGCCACAACCGAATTGCGAATGCGACCTGCCCGCTGGTTAACCGGCGACTCCGTGCGAATGGACTCAAAGATCCCACACTAAGAGCGCTAGTGCCCAGGAATGGCATTCACTAGACCTATTTGACAGGTCCTGTGCAAGGCGATGGCCAAGCAGAAATACTTCCGTGCGAATGGACTCGAAGGTCCCACACTAAGAAGCCTTCGTCGGTGGTTTGAAGCGACAAACACTGCTTCCAATACTCACTCTCTCACAGGGCGATTCAACGGTGTCGCTGGGCGATTTTCGGTGCTTGATGCCGGTCGGTATTGTTTTACTTACTTGTTGATTGCTTTGTTGATTCGTTGTTATTAATTGCTGTTTGTTGTTCTTCAATTGTCTTCGGAACGGAACTCATCACTAACGGAAATTTCGGCGCTTTATATACCCGCGGGACGGTCATGCACGCCTTCAACATCGGTATGTGGTACTAAACGGTATGTTGTATTGCCGTGATTCCCGGTGCAATCGGTTGACGGTATAACTGGTTGCCGAACTCCCAGTGTTTGTTTATATTGTAAACAATGTCAACATAACCTAACTAATACTTGTCAACCAGTATAACTGGTTGACGGACAGCCAGTGATTGTTTACAATGTAAACAAGTGCAACATAACCTAAATAACAATTAAATGCCGGTGCAACAAGTGCAAATACGGTAAGTACGGTACTTATTTACGATATTTTATTAAACGGTTATCTATTTCAGGGTTCCGGCGACATCCCAAATCGGCGGCGGTCAACGAGAGCGGTAAGTACTTGTAATATATACTACGGTATCAATTAATTCCTTTATTTTTCAGGCGAAGAAAAATGGGTTCATTACACCCCCCTCTTTCGTCGGAAGAAAAGAGCTTTGCTCTTTTCAGAACGGTGACGGTACGGTGATGGAAGAAAGACCAACGGTGAGAAATCAATACTCAACGGTGAAGAATCGGTATCCAGCGAAACGGTGGATTGCGACAAATTCCTTAAAAGACGTGACAAATGACTACCAATAATACCATGTTAACGGAAACAACATTCTATTCAATAAACTATTGGTGTTTACAAACAAATAAAGCCTTCTTTTTCTCTCCCAATAAAATAAAATAACAAAAAAAATTATTGACGTGGCGGTGTGTCGGACCGTCTCCAGTAGCGGACCCCACCTGGCAACTTCACGGTCTCCCGACGTCGCCGATGGCGTCGTTCGGCGGGTACAGCCGGTAGAACGTTGTCCGCGATAATAATTGGAGCTGGAATCATCGATCTGGACACTGGAATCGGTGTAGTAGTTGGCGTCGGTATTTGTGTTGAGTGCGGAGTGGTCCCGGTGGCTGGTTTAATGACCACGTCACTCAGTATGCGGATTTTCGTTTTGTATATTGTAGGCGGCGTTGGGGGTTCCTCCTTAAGTCGTTTCAGCGGTGGGAACAGGTGTCGACCCTCCTTGTTGCGATTTGCCAATTTCCACTCGAACACCTCCGGTGGGTGGACGTCGCTAGATGTGGACGGCCCTGGATGAAGGATGGCCACCTCCGGGGTCGAAAGTTCCGGTAAGTACTGTCTCGAGCACGCTATTAGGGAAGGATTAGTGATCTGCGGTAGTTCTTCGCTGTTCGGCGATGGTGGTTTTGTGATCGCTGGCAATGGTACACATGATGTGGACGGCTTCGAACAACTTGACCCCTTTATTGGCAATCCTCTGGTCCGCTTCCCTTTTACCGGAGGATTTATCGCCTCCACTACTTTGATCAGGCGCTGCCTGCCTCCCGACCCCATTAACTCCTTCCAGCGAGCGGATATAATGCTCGCGACTAAGTCGGGTTTTGGAGCAGGCGTTTCGATCCGTGGCTTTCCTGGGCATGACATGGTGGGCGCTCGAGTCGGTTGTACGGGCTTCAGTGGTCTAGTCGGTCGACGAATTGTCGGATCTGGCTCGAGATCCAGGGAAGGCATTGATCTAGCAGCTGGAGCGTTTTCTTTGGACATACTGGAAGAAGATAATTACAATGATAAAGTCCATAGAATCCAGAGAATTATTTTTGAACGGGATGGTGGGACATGAATTTGTTAACGGTAGGATGGCCATTGTTGACGGAGACGGTGCTTGTAGCTACTAGATTGGCGGTATCAACGGTCGGAAAAAAAATTGTTGAATAATTTGCGGTACGTTTGATTTATGAGGCACTTCTACGGCGACAACAGGCGTCCGACATTACGCCTATTTTTCCACACTTCGAACAAAATTTGGTTCCGGGATTTCGACATTCATTTCTGGTATGCCCTGTCTGCCCACAATGCCAACAACAGTCCGGATTATAACAATTTCTTATCCTCGTTGGCGTCGGGAAATTTGTTTGGGTCGTACGGTCTACCAATTTCGGTCGTTTTGACGAAGCACGGTCATGGCTCCTATGTCGTTCCGACGGTTTACGGTGATGGCGAGAACGTCTTCGGTCGGATAACTCTCGACTCGCCTTCAACTTCATGGAGGGAATGTCCTCTTCATCAGGCTCATACACCATTTCCGTGTGGCGTTTAGTGTTGACGGTAGTTTTAGGTCGCGTTGTCTTCAGTTCCGGTGTTCGATCTCGATGTCTCTCCCGATGTTCGGTAGTGGGTTTGACGGTGGATGAAACGGGTAACCCTATGGTAGTTTCGGTAATCGGCATAATGTGGCCGCGTCCCCGGGTCACAATGGTGCGCGGTACGATTTTGGACGGTATTCTTGGTGGTTCAGGAACCAGGACAGGCTGCGAAGACATCGGCAACTCATTCTCCCGCATCCATTCAGCAACGGGGTCTCCTGGGAGAGGCGATGAAGCCAAATCCAACCACGACTCGTCGGATAAAGGGGAATCACTCCATTGGTCGAGACCGGCGGACATTAGGAACATTTCCTTTTCGATGTCGGACATCTTCACCTGATTAACTGAAACAGAAAACGGTTACTCTTCATTGCCAGTGACTGGCGCGGGCTTTAAGTCCTTGATATGGACTCGTTTGCACCGCCGCCCCTGAGCATCGGTTAGATCGTACACAACGGGGGAAAGGACTTTGGTAACGGTATAAGGACCCGAATATTTAGGCGCTAACTTAGCCGCGAAACTCTGGGCCGCGGATGAAAGATGGTGCTCCTTTTTGAACACGGTATCTCCTAAATGACATCTCCATTCCCGGCGACGTAAGTTGTATGCTCTGCTCTGTTCGGTGAAGGCTCGCTCTAAATTCGTGCGAACAAGATCGAACGTTTCTTTGAGCTTGTGGAGCTGTACAAGTCGGTGGGACGGATCAACGGCAGGTAACTCGGCGGTATTATCGGCGGTCTCATCGGCTGTATTTCCTGGTGGTGATCGGTACAAGGCTTTTGGGACGTCCATCTCACGACCAAAATTCAAAAAGGCCGGTGTGTATCCAGTGGACTCATGTCGAGCTGAATTTATTGCGAATAGGAAATCAGGCAGGTATCTGTCCCACTCTTTGTGATCCCTTTCACAAAACTGCGCGATCATGGTCTTTAACGTCCGGTTAGTCCTTTCAACGGGGTTGGCTTGCGGTGTATACGGCGGTGTAAAACGGTGGTTTATCCCCAAGTCCTTTAACAGGTTGCGAAACAAACGACTGTCAAATTGAGTGCCGTTGTCACTAATGACAGTTTCGGGACACCCAAACTTCGTGACAATGTCTTCATATAACGCTTGGGTGACTAAGCGAGCGGTGGCGTTACGAAGAGGTCGACAATGCACCCATTTGGTGAAACGGTCATGGAAAACTACCATGTACGTGTGACCCTTTTTTGATCTTGGTAACGGTCCCACAAGATCGGTGCTGACTGTTTGCCACGGTCGAACGGTGATGGACGGCTGCATTTTTCCTGGTGTCTTCTGCTGGCTGACTTTGTAGCGTTGACATGTGAGACATTTTCTCACGTATTTGGATACATCCCGAAACATGCCGGGCCAATAATATCGGTCTGCAACTCGGGAAATCGTTTTTGCTACTCCTAAGTGTCCAGCGGTCGGAACATCGTGGTTTTCTTCTAGAACTTTCTGACGGAGTGGCTTCGGAACACATAGTTTCCACGGCTGTGCCATGTCTTCCTCACGCAAATCCTTCGAATCCCAGAAGTGACGATAAAGGCGTCCATCCTTTTCGCAATAGTCCGGAAAATCAGCGGGCTTCTCTCTAATTTCCTTCAGTTTATTGCTATACCAGGAGCACTTCTCTCCTTCCTCTAAAGAACAGATTTCTGGTGTGTCTTGGCCTGGTTCGGTTGCTTGAAGCGGTTGCCGGGACAATGCATCGGCTACTCGGTTTAATGCGCCTTTCCGGTACACAATTTCGAAATCGTACTGCTGCAGAAAGATGCTCCACCTCGCTAAACGGCCTGTCGGACTTTTGATTGAGTGCAGCCACCGGAGTGATTGATGATCGGTGGTTACGGTGAAATGATATCCCTCCAAATACGGTCGCATCTTTTCAATACCCCACACAATAGCCAAACACTCTTTTTCAGTCACCGAATAGTTCTTTTCAGGCGGAGAGAGTGTTCGGCTAGCGTACGCGATGACTCGGTCCTGTCCATCAATGTTCTGTGTCAATGCGACACCCAGTCCATAGTCAGATGCGTCGGTTTGGAGATTGAACGGTAGTTCGAAATCGGGACACGCTAATACTGGCGCTTCGGTCAGTCGCTTTTTGAGTGTGTTGAATGCCTGGTCTTGTTCGGCATCCCATCTCCAGCGATAATTCTTGCGAAGCAATCGGGTTAATGGGGCAACTTCCTTGGAAAAATCTTTAATAAAGCGACGGTACCAGGATGCGGTGCCCAAAAATCGTCGTAATTCCCGGATATTCTTCGGTGGTGGCATTTCCATGATAGATGCGATTTTGTCAGGATCGGTATGGACTCCGTTTTCGGTGACGACGTGGCCTAAATATTTAAGCGATTTCTTTCCAAATTGGCACTTTTCCGCGTTTAGAATTAGATTGGCGGCTCGAAGACGGTGGAAAACCTCACGTAAATTGTCCATATGTTCGTCGAAAGTACGGCCTAATACAATGATGTCGTCTAAGTATGCGAAAGCACGCGGTTCCATTTCCGGTCCTATGATTCGGTCCAGCAGGCGTTGAAACGTTGCCGGTGCGGAATGTAAGCCGAACGGCATTACCCTAAATTGGAAAAGTCCTCGGCCGGGGATTGTGAAGGCGGTAATCGGTTTGCTCTCTTCGGTCAACGGGACGAGCCAATAGCCGTTTTGCAAGTCAATACTGCTGATGTATTTCGCTTCTCGTAGCCGGTCCAAAATAGCGTTGATCTGTGGCAACGGGTATGCATCCTTTTCGGTCACCTCATTGACTTTCCTGAAATCCACACAGATGCGGTAACGGCCGTCCTTCTTTGGAACAACTACGATGGGCGAGCTCCACGGACTTTCGGATCGCTCTATCACGCCTTTCTTGAGCATGTCGTCAATTTGCTCGTTGACAGCAGCTTGCATTTTCGGATTAAGTGGTCTGTAGCGTTGCTTAATCGGCGTTGGATTGGTCAACCGGATGTGGTGCTCTACAAGAGGCGTCGGTCCGGTGATGCAGTCAAATAACGGTAATTCGGTGTTCAGTAAAGTTTCCAACCGCTGTTGTTCACTTTCTTGCAAGCGGGTTTCTTCGCCAATCACGTGTACGTCGTTCATTGATTCTGAAGTCTCTTCTTCAGCAGACAACACCAAATCACCATTGATGTATAAGCGCAGACGGTCCAAATCGATGATAACTCGGTGCTGATACATCCAGTCCATTCCAATGAGAACATCGACGGTCAGCGATGGTAATACCCGAAATTTGCCGGTATATTCCACATCCAGGATACTACCGGTAAGCTCAAATGCTGCGGTGACTGGTACCGTGGTTCCATCAGCTAAACGGACGGTAGATCTGGCCGGTAGGGCGGCCAGTTGGCGGCTGCTTTCTTTCACCTTTTCTCCTACGTACGAGTAAACGGATCCGGTGTCAACTAATGCCTGGTACTCGTGTCCTCCGATGGTAAATGGAAGAAAAATGCGATTATCGTACACTGCAATAGAGGCCAAACTATCTGCCAACTGTTCTTGCCCCCTGAATGGACAGCTGGCGGTTAGTTTTCCGACGGCTGGGGATTGTTGCAATCACAATCTCGTGACATAATTCCCGGTCGTTTGCATCTGGAGCAGAATAAACGGGGTGGATTGCGACATTCAGTTCGAAAATGGCCGTTTTCGCCACAACGGAAGCAACTAATGTTGTTATTGCGGCCTTGTGACTGAGAATTGTTATTGGTTGACGTTTGAAACGGATTGTTGTTCCTGGGCGGTGCCTGTGGGTACGTAATGGCTCGGGGCAGTGGACGGTCTCCGGATGGTGGCGGTGTGCCTGGTCGGTAGCTGGAAGGCGGCGGTGTTGTTGACCGGTACGTTGTAGACGATTGCACTGGACGATAGCCCGACGGTCTTGTCGGTGGCGGTCCAGGTATATTGAAATGTACTCGCATTAGGTCCTTCTTCAATTCTTCGTATTCCTTGATTCGCTCTAGCAGCTCTGGGAGACTTCGGGCACTGGATTTCGGAATGAACTGTCGGTAATCGGGCCTTAAATTTCGGTGGAGCCAGTACATCATTTTGTCATGAGACAGGGACGGTATTCGGCGAAGTAGTGTATGTAGTTGAATGACATAATCGGTTCCTGGCTCATCTTGACGTTGAGTTCGCTTACCGATTTCCTCTTCCAGGCGAATGGCGTAATCGGACGGTAAATAGAACTGTTTGAATTCGTCTTCAAACATGGCTCAAGACTGCCATCGTTCTCGGTTATTTCGGTACCATAAAAGAGCGTTGTCCTTTAGTAATAAGGAAATTCCCGGTAGCAACTCATTTTCGTGGATTCTATACAGTGTTCGTAGCTCGTCCAGTCTTTCCAGGAACGCGATGGGATCGGTCTTTCCATCAAATTGCACTTTCCACTCGTGCAGATGTTTCAGAGCCGGATGTAACGTTGTTGGAATTGCTGTCGGTGCGGTGACGGTCGTTGGGGTTAATATTGGGGCCGTCGACGGTGGAATTTGGCCCACGGGGGTGGTAGACGGTGGTACGTGCAAATGTGATCCTCCAGAAGGATCAGTACGTCTTGGACTGGGGCTACGGACACGGCGGACTTCGTTTCGGTACTCTCGAACTCTTCTTCGCAGCTCTTCCACGCTGCCTCCCAGCGGTAAACCAACTTCTTGCAATATTGCGACCAACTGCTCTTTCGTCAGCATATTGACGATCGTTGACGGTGCTTCCTTTAGGATGTTGCCCCATCCTATGGTTCCGAAGGCGGTACTGGTCGTTGGCGGTACGGTATTTTGCGTGGGTGGGTTAACACTGGTAGCATTTGAAGCGGTAGATGCGGTAGGTGCGGTATTCGGTACGGTAAATGCTGTATTCGGTGCTGTATCTTCGGTTGTCGTTGAGGTGTTCGTTTCAGGCATCTTCTAGTCTTACGGGTTTTCTTCGTGTTTTTCTTGGTGCTTTTCTTTACGGTCCCTGCTCGGGCGCCAATTTGTGACGCTTATTTTTCGGCGGATTTGCCTGTCTCGAGCGCCACCTGTTTTTACAGTCGAAAACAGGAAACCAAAACGGGTCCCAGGTAACACAATGGAGATACGGTTATGCTAGGGGTCAATTAAAGCACATTATTAACCAGAAAAAGAAAATACAATTTATTTAAACCCTCAAGACTACAGGAAAATAATCAAAATATAAATTATAATTAACATACAAATAGTTCGGTTGGCCGTTCTTGGGAATACGGGATGATAAACGGTGGGGAAAGGTAGAAAAATACGGTCGGTAACGGTAAAACGGTAAATGTATGGCTTTCAGCACGGTGTGTTGCCTAACTAGCCGTTGACATGGACTGGAGAGGTGACTTTTGGTCGCTCCACTCAAATTTGTCGCTTCCCGGTGTATTAGTCGACACCGTTGCCGCTAAGACGCTTCGCTAGAGTGTAAAGACACTCTTTATTTGCTAACGCTTAGTTCCTGGTGTGAGCCACACAGTCTCGGACAGGAAACGGCGAATGGACTGTGTCGGATCTAGCTGTCGCCACAACCGAATTGCGAATGCGACCTGCCCGCTGGTTAACCGGCGACTCCGTGCGAATGGACTCAAAGATCCCACACTAAGAGCGCTAGTGCCCAGGAATGGCATTCACTAGACCTATTTGACAGGTCCTGTGCAAGGCGATGGCCAAGCAGAAATACTTCCGTGCGAATGGACTCGAAGGTCCCACACTAAGAAGCCTTCGTCGGTGGTTTGAAGCGACAAACACTGCTTCCAATACTCACTCTCTCACAGGGCGATTCAACGGTGTCGCTGGGCGATTTTCGGTGCTTGATGCCGGTCGGTATTGTTTTACTTACTTGTTGATTGCTTTGTTGATTCGTTGTTATTAATTGCTGTTTGTTGTTCTTCAATTGTCTTCGGAACGGAACTCATCACTAACGGAAATTTCGGCGCTTTATATACCCGCGGGACGGTCATGCACGCCTTCAACATCGGTATGTGGTACTAAACGGTATGTTGTATTGCCGTGATTCCCGGTGCAATCGGTTGACGGTATAACTGGTTGCCGAACTCCCAGTGTTTGTTTATATTGTAAACAATGTCAACATAACCTAACTAATACTTGTCAACCAGTATAACTGGTTGACGGACAGCCAGTGATTGTTTACAATGTAAACAAGTGCAACATAACCTAAATAACAATTAAATGCCGGTGCAACAAGTGCAAATACGGTAAGTACGGTACTTATTTACGATATTTTATTAAACGGTTATCTATTTCAGGGTTCCGGCGACATCCCAAATCGGCGGCGGTCAACGAGAGCGGTAAGTACTTGTAATATATACTACGGTATCAATTAATTCCTTTATTTTTCAGGCGAAGAAAAATGGGTTCATTACAATATATCGTCGGATTCTGATTCGGATGTTTTTGTAGGCTCTATTGACGAAATTGAAAGTGAGGAGTCCTCATGGCTTCAGGAGCTAACGGTCGAAGGTCAACCAGTGACGTGGAAACTTGACTCAGGCAGCGGCGGGAACTTTGTACCACTCCATGTGTTTGAAAAACTAAGTCAGCAAAAGAAATTGAAGCTAAGATGCACAACAAAAAGATTTCAATCATATACAGGTAATCGATTACCAATAGTGGGTAAATGTGTACTGGATATCAGTCATAAAAATAAAAGCGGTAAATTTGACGTGTTTGTGACCAGTCTAAAAAATCATCCAATATTATCCTTAAATGCATGCGTAAAATTAAACTTAATTAGAAGAGTAGACGTTATTTCGGGCAATCAGATAAACAGCGGTTGTGAGAAGATATTGAGAGAACACAAAGACACATTTGAGGGATTAGGAGCTCTAGAGAAACCGTATCACATAGAAATAGATCCGAATATAGCCCCAGTAGTTCATTTCGCGAGAAAAGTACCTTTTGCAATCCGTGATAAATTAGAAAAATCTCTCAATAAATTAGAGTAGGAAGGAGTAATTGTTAAATGCGAAAATGAGGCACCAACGTTTGTCAGTCCTCTAGTAATAGTTAGGAAGCCGGATAAATCGTTACGTTTATGTTTAGATTCGAAAGAGCTCAACGAAACAGTAAAACGTCAATATTATCAAATTCCTACTCTAGAGGAACTAACAGCAGAGCTTACGGGTTGTAAATATTTCAGTACACTTGACGCAAATCAAGGTTTCTTGCAAATAAAGCTTGACACAGAGAGTAGCAAACTCTGCACGTTTGCAATACCGTTTGGCAGGTACCGATACTTAAGGATGCCGTTCGGGTTGTCATCGGCGCCGGAAGTCTTTCAAGAGTACATGAGTAGTTTATTTAAAGAAATTCCGGGCGTTCAGATATATTTTGACGACATATTAATTGCGGCAGAGACAATGGAAAAGCACAACGAAATACTTAAAAGAGTGCTTGAAACAGCAGACAGGGCAAACTTAAAATTTAAAAAGTCAAAATGTAAAATAGCAGTAGAGTCAGTGAAATACATGGGACATATAATATCCGAAAACGGCCTAAGCCCAGATCCAGACAAAATAGCAGCCATTTTAGAAATGAGCACGCCAAAAGATGTAAAACAAGTACAAAGTTTCCTTGGAGTTATGACATACGTAGGGAAATTCGTGAAAAACCTCTCAGAAATAACTGCTCCACTAAGAAAGCTGTTAAAGAAAAATAATATATTTAAGTGGGAAAGGGAACATCAAATGGCGTTTGATAAATTGAAAGAAGTAATAACAAAAAATCCGTGTTTGAGTTTTTTTGATCCCAATGAAGACTGTGTAATCTCGGTTGATAGTTCACAAAATGGCATGGGCGCGGTACTTCTCCAGAATAACAAACCAGTCGCATACGCGTCAAAATCGCTGACTGAATGTCAAAAACGATATTCGCAAATAGAAAAGGAAATGCTAGCGGTATTTTTTGGAATAGTAAAGTTTCAACAGTACGTGTTCGGTAGACATTTCGTAATAGAAAATGATCACAAACCTCTAGTGTCTATAATTAATAAGGCAGTAAACAATTGCCCACCAAGACTTCAGCGAATGCTGGTGCAGTTGCGCAAATATCAATTCACACTAAAATACAAACCGGGAAAACAGCTAGTATTGGCGGACTTTTTAAGTAGAAATTTCCGAAGCGAAACGTTTGATGAAAACATAGATTTAGACGCGGAGGCTCAAGTCTGTCACATTAGTCAATGTTTAAACGCGACAGAAGAAAGAAAACAAGAATTTAGGAGTCAGACTGAAGCAGATTGCACATTAAATAAAATTAAAAACTATATTAGATCAGGCTGGCCACAAACATCAAAAAATTTGGACAGTGACGTTGCACCGTATTACAAACACAAATCAGAGCTAACAGAAGGAGATGACCTGATATTCAGAGACAACAAAATAGTCATACCCGAGTCAATGAGAAAAGATATGATTGAAATTTTGCACAGTAGCCATCAAGGTGTGCGTAAAACAGTTAGTAACGCGAGCCAGTATTTTTGGTGGCCATCAATGAACAAACACATTGAGGACACAGTGTTGACGTGTTCAGCTTGCCAACTTAATCAAAAGTCCCACGCTCCTGAGCCCATGACGGCTCACAAAATTGTAACAAAACCTTGGCATAAGGTAGCAAGCGATATTTTCGATTTCAATAATGAAAACTTTCTTGTATGTGTATGTTATTATTCTAAGTTTGTCGAAGTTGTAAATCTAAACAACAATTTGACCAGTACAAATGTAGTACGCAACTTAAAATCAATCTTTGCGCGACAAGGAGTACCTGTAACACTCGTAACCGACAATGGACCGTGTTATAACTCATATCTTTTCAAACAGTTTGCAAAGGACTGGGATTTTAAACATGTAACATCATCACCGATGTACGCACAAAGCAACGGCCAAGCCGAAAGTGCAGTTAAGTTAATAAAGCAAATGCTCAAAAAGTGTACAAACACAAAAACTGATCCATATCTAGCTCTTATGAATTTAAGAAACACACCCATTGTCGGAAACATTACTCCAGCGAAACTAATGTTAAATCGCACAATACGACACGTACTCCCAAACGTTGAAAAAGGCATCTCAAACAGAATAAACAAACAAGACTACAATAAGTTTGTTAAAAACAATCAAGCCAAACAAAAACAAACATATGACAACAAGGGTGTGAAACAATTAAAACCAGTAGAAATTAACGAAAACGTTAGGGTTCAAGATATGTACAACAAAAAGTGGAAACTGGGGAAAATAGTTGACAAACTTGACAATAACGTTTACAAAATCAAATTAGTAAATGACAGAATAATAACAAGAAACAGAAGATTCATAGAAAGGTTCAAAAAAAGAAATGTACAAACAATGAATAGATACACTGATAACGAATGTAAAATTGTAACTGATAGGGACTTAAATACCAAAGTAGCGTTCTTTATTCCCGCAAAAAAGGGAGATGACGATCAACCACCAGTTAATAATGTAAACAGGGAAAACAATGATCAGGTAGGCTCAAGTAAAAGAAAAACAGAGTCAACAAGCAATGTAACTAGTCAAAGTAAGCGAGTTATAAAAGCTCCAGCTTACCTAAAGGATTATTGTGTACAAACAAGAAAAAGAAAGCGCGAATAAAATGTCTTGATATGTAACTAGTCTAGGAAAATATGGTGTATTGTAAATGACAGGAAGTAATGTTAATGATGTCTTATTGTAATTGTATCATAGTTTAAACAAACTTAATGTAAATTATAAATTGTACAAACGATTATAAATTGTAACTAAAAAAGGGAGATGTCAAGGTTAATGTCCAATTGACCGACTCGTGAAAAGGAAACAACGCCACCTGGCTGAATAGTAACAATAAATGTGACCGGCACTTCCTGTGTGACCGTCTAATTAATATGTTGGGTCTTATTGAATTCCTAAACATAACAAACACACATAATACACACATATTTCAATCAACTATTACGTTGACATTCGTGAGAATAATTTTATTTTTAATCAAAGTAATTATCGAATGGCAATGGCGCCACCTTTGTAATTGGTCTCTTGTATGATCCCTTCGCGGTTTTTACTATAACAGTTCTAACTTTTTTGTCTGGTGACTGAATTACTTCTGTTATTCTACCAATTTGCCATAAAAGCGGCGGTACGTTATCTTCCAATAATAATACCATAGCGTCTTTTTTAATATCTTTAACAATTTCTGTCCATTTACTACGGCTCTGCAAATTGTGCAAATACTCGCGATGCCATTTGTCCCAGAATAATTGTTGAATTTTCGTGCACTGCTGCCAAAATTTTAGTCTATTATCCGGGATTTGTGTATAATTCGTTTCCGGTAATGAGAGTAAGTTACTTTGAACAATGAAATGCCCTGGTGTTAAGAAATTTAAGTCGTCCGGATCTTCAGTCATTGGGACGAGAGGTCTTAAGTTTAAAACTGCCACTATTTGACATAGAACGGTGGTGAGCTCCTCGTAACTTAGTACCGCTGTACCGAGTACCCTTTTAAAATGATTTTTTATGTTTTTGATGTTCGACTCCCATAACCCGCCGTGATGAGGGGCGTTCGGCGTAATGAAGTTCCATTTGATTTTGTTTTGAGCGCAAAAATTTAGAATGTGATCGTTAATTTTAAGTAAAGTGTCGATTGTTTTATCAATAACGTTTTTTGCGCCATGGAAGTTAGTTGCATTGTCGCAGAATATGTCCGATGGATAACCCCGTCGTGCAATAAACCGTTTAAAACCCGACAAGAACACATCTGACGATAAATCTGACAGCAACTGGATGTGTACAGCTTTTGTCACCATTCAAATAAACAACGCTATATATCCTTTAGTTTGCAGTGATTTTCTGATACGTGATTGTTTTAATGTGATTGGACCTGCTAAATCCACCCCTACCTTCTGAAACGGTCTAGCCCTAACAACGCGACTTGGTGGTAAGTCGGCCATGATCTGCTTGGCTCTTTGCGCCCCAAACCGATAACAGCTCATACATTTAAATAGTACCTTTTTAATTTGCCGAATACCGCCCAGTGGCCAGTACCGTAGCCGCAAATTTGCCAATACCACCCTCGCTCCAGCATGAATTAATAGTTTATGCTCTTCGTTTATGATCAGCGTCGTAATATGATGGTTCGAAGGTAATATTATAGGGTGTTTTTGCTCGTATTTTACATTTAAGTTCTCAAGACGGCCTCCTACACGCAATATAGCGGTATTATCAACAAATGGCGTTAATGACTGAAGTTTTCCGTCACTTTTCGTGATCTTTTCCTCCGACAACGCGACGATTTCCTTACCGAACGCATCGTGCTGTGTTAATTTGATAACTGTGTTAGTCGAACTTTCGATTTTATCCACCGATAGTGGTCCCGTTAGCTTATCACGCTTTTTGTTACAATTATTCGCAAAACGCTTACAATACGCAACCACCCTTGTCGCGTAATTGACGAAAATCTTCCGAGAATCGACGTATCTGGAGTCACGGTCACTAACACTATTCCGCGTTTAACTTCTAGTTCCGTCTTTTCGGTTGACTCTGAGAACGGTACCGCCTTTAAGGGTGCGACTCTTGACATTGAAGTTGTGGCGTGTTTTCCTCGTCAGGGGAAGATTTTCTCGAGCGCCAGGTGTTTTTAGGCCCGAAACACCAACCTGTACCGCGAGCGTCTCTCAGTGGAGAGAGTTTCAGACCAGGGGTCGAAATAAAAGAGGGAATCGCACTTAATTATTAATATTTATTAAATAAAAAATCAATGGTTCTACTATTTCGCGTTTTTATAACTTTAAACAATGAACAAAATCATACAAAGAATTATCCAAATTGAAACAGGCAAAAGTAAAATACACACGAGGAACACGATATCAAAATAATTACAACCGTTAGAAAACTAGTTAACACTTTTACAAAATTTATTATAAACGAAATTAAATGAAACTAAAATTAAATCAAAATCAATATCACAATCAACGAACCGGACCAATAAAATTCCAAATGAATTTTGGTCTTCGAAATTATACATGAGAAAGAATAATTTTACAATATTAAATTCTATATCAAAAAGGCTTGTGCAAGAGTTTATATATGGGGAAAAGTTAAGAGGGATTTTGAGTAAGCGCAAAGAGGAAAAATTCCACGAAAACCCAAAATCTGAGAGGTGGGGGTACTATTAGTACGAGGAGAGGGGGGCAATTACTGTACTTAGTGTAATTAGAGGGAAATTAATTAACTAAGACTGGATGCAATGATTTGACAAATAATTGACCAAATGATTTGACCGTTATTTATCAAAAAATTATTACTTATTCAATGATAATATCAGGGAAAATTAGAATTACGAGAAATACATTGTATAGAGGGAATATACATTTGTTTCGATGTTAAGGACACGATCGATAATAAAATTCAAGAGTGTTATTGAATGAGAAGTTTAATGTTAGAGGAGCCAAAGATGATTTGAAAACTGATTTTAGCCAATTTATTTCTTTGCCATCCGAAATTTTGTTTTGGTATTGTGCTTTCACAGACCGGTTCATAGTATTTGAAGTTGATTATTTCCCTTTCCCTCAGATGGATTTTTCGAATAAAATTTCTTCGTCAGTGTTCATTTCTTATGATTTTCGTATAATTTTCGTTTTTTTTTTACTTTCCCTTTTTTCTGTTTTTTTTTTTCACTTCTTGTGGTAATGATCTCGGTATTATGTTTTCGTTTTTCACGTTCGAACAACACTTTCTTCCTAATAACAATTCGGCTGGTGACGCTCCTGTAGGCGTTGATGATGGGGATAGTGTTAGGAAAATAAAATTCTTGAGACTTTCGTGTGTACGTCGGCCGCTTTGCATTTCTTTAAACTAGTTTTCAATTCCCTCACAAATCTTTCGATTTGTCCATTGGACTATGTGGATGGTAGGTTGGCGATGATGAATGTCGAATATTATTTTTATGTACAAACGTTTGGAGCTCTGCTGAGGTAAATGCTGTTGCATTATCTTATACTATTATTTGTGGTAGCCCAAATGATGAAAAAAATTTGTCTTAATGAGGTGATTGCTGCTTTTGTTGGGGTACACTGTTTACCACTTTTACCTCTAACCACTTTGAATAAGAGTCTACGCGGTCAAGAAAAAATAATTATTATCTACTGGAAATGCAAAATGTACATGAATTCGAGTCCTGTTTCGAATTCCCAAAAGTGGATTGGTCCTCTGTTGTGTTTCCACATGTAATCCGTGTAGCTTTTTCAGTGTTTCTTCTTGAGCTTTTCGTGGAATTACCAGTCCTTAATACACAGTCTTTATACATTGATAATTCGTCCTTACGCTGAAAATATGGCTGTAGCTCTTTTTCCACTCGTTTTGGCCATCCCTCGTGCATATACATCATAATTTATCCTATAATTTGGCCTTTATTAGTGAGTTTAGCTATCATCTTACCGTTAATTGGTTTTTCCGGTAAGTTTTCCAGCATTAGGACTGGGACTTCGGCTTGGTTTTTTTTTTGTTCTCTGGGAGTCGACTAAGTGCGTCTGCGTTCTCAATGTCTTTTCCGGGTTTATATACCAATTCGCAGTCATAATTGCTCATATAAAGAGGCAATCTGGCCATTCTTGGAGATACCAGCTCTGGTAGGTTTATTCTCGCCTAATATTCCCAAAAGATGCTTGTGTTCGGTCTAGATTTTAAATTTCCTTCCATATAAGTTGTTGTGAATTTTTTTCATCCCTTTAACAATTGCTAACGCTTCTTTGTCCAATTGGGCGTACCTTTTTTGTGTTGCGTTCATTGTCACAGAGTGGTAACCGACAGGAGGGATTGTGTCTCCCGACTGTCGCTGGCTTAGTACACATCCAATGCCCCATGGACTGGCATCACAAGTTAAAATTGTCTCTTTTTCGGGATCGAAATGTGCTAAAACAGTGTTAGATGTAAGTAATTTTTTTACCTTATTAAATGACTCTTCATGTCCCTCTTTCCACTCCCACTTCACGTTGCCTAATAGCTCATATAGTGGTTGTGCTACATTAACTCTGTCTTTTAAGAATAAATGGTAGAAATTCAGCAAACCTAGAAAGGATTGCAGCTCCTTTTTTGACGTTGGACGTAGGGCTGTCTTAATTCCTTGCTTGCTTATCTCAAATCCCAGATATTTAATAGATTTAACTCCGAAAATACATTTGTTTTTCTTCAATTTTAGACCGTCACGCTCGAATCTCTCTAATATTTCGTCTAATCTTTGAGCCAACTTGCTCTTATTCATTGCACAGACCAAAATATCATCGAAGTAGGGAGAAACGCCTCCTATACCTGTTAATCTGTCGTTGATTACTTTCTGAAACTTCCTTGGCTTTGCGTCGTAGTTATTCCGGCTTGTTTTCTGATAATTATTATTTTTTCTATAATCCGTGGCTGCTTGCACATTTCTGCTGTGACTGGATTCGCCGCCATTTCTAATTTCCGTTATGTTCTTGTCTGAAGTTTCTGCGACGGTGAGACACTGTATTGCTTGATCTAGCGTTGGTTTCTTCTGGTTTCTTCTCCATAAGAAGTCTCTTCTGAACTGTTAGGTCTCTTGCACCCCCAATAATTCTCTCTCGAAGTCTTTCTTCTAATTTATCTTCAAAATTACATTCTACTAGCAATTTCTCGCAGTTTTGCAACATATTCGGCTGCTGATTCATTTTCTAGCTGGTTTGTACGGTCAAAGACAATTCTTCTAGCTATTTCTGGCTGTTCTGGAACAAAATGCTTGTCCAGTTTTTGGAAAATGGCCTCCTACGTGGCGTCCATTGGTTTAGTTGGAGCACACCGAGTTTTACTTAGCTCAAATACATCTGGTCCGTAAATGGTTAAGAATACGGCCTTCTTTTGCTCATTTGCTATTCCGTTGCCTTGAACTATTCTGCCTTTATCAATTTCCTACTCAATTTCTTCGTTGATCCTCGCCTCCCCGGCCATGTGGCTGGGGTAAAGAATATTCAAAGTTATATACAATTAACAATTATTGTTGAAATTATGTTTGATACGCATGTCAAAGACAAAGTTAGTTACTTTGATTTTATAACTAGTTCTAGTTTTAACTGTCGCGTTGAAGAGAATAAAATCTTAATTTAAAAGTACAATCTCGTTTTCGTTTTATCCAAAAACCTCAACAGGTTATGGGCCCAGAGCCAATAGTGTAAAGTGCGTTGATATTTTTCAAAGTTTTGAAAAAAACTGAGTTGTTTAAGAACTTTGTCGTTCTTAGTGAAAAGACCGCGTGTCGCGTTTTCTTGTTTGAGTAAATCTCGTGAAGTCTGAACTGAAAATATCGGAACAGCAATGGAAAATATGGAGAAAAGCCAGATAGTGAAACTGCGTGACTCATGTAATTGGTCTCAGTGGCAGTTTGTCGTAAAAACTCTCCTAGATTGCAATGGGTGCTTGGAAATTTGTGAAGGAACGTCGTTGAAACCAGTGCCTCCAGCTGAAGGGGCAACCGAACAAGAAGTCATCCAGTACAGGGCAAACATAAATGGATGGACGAGGCTTGAAGGATTTGCCAGAAAACTGATCGTAACTAGTGTAGAAGAAAAAACGTTACAGTTTCTAATGAACATGGAAACAGCGCACGATATGTGGAACAGACTACATTCAGTATACGATCTCAAAAGTGATGAAACACTTGGCTTGATTCAGAAAAGTTTTTTTGATTTCGAATGGAATCCGTCTTGGTCAGTGGGCGAACATATTGCGAAGTTAGAGCAATTAACGAACCATATGAAAAAGTTGGAAGCGACAATTCCAGATTCGATGTTGTTATCAAGAATCCTGTCTATACTACCTGGTGAATATAAGCATTTTCACAGCTCGTGGGACTCGACTAGTGTGGAACAAAAAACTGTTGACAACTTGACTACCAGATTGCTAACCGAAGAGCAAAGAATCAAGAATGGGCAACTTGAGAAGAATGAGGGCGACAATGTGGCGCTATTAACCCGTTTTAAACCAAATTTCAAAAATAAAACTTTTAAGAAAAAGGAGTCAAGCTGTTATACATGCGGAAAAAAAGATCACTTGCGTAAAGATTGTAAAGGGTGTTTTAGTTGCGGTTCCAAAAATCACATAATGAAGAATTGTCCTAATAAGAGAGGCCATTTCAGTGGAAGAACAACAAATCGTGACCATGTGGCACTTGTGGGAAATTCCTCATCTAATTTAAATAGTGGCCAGTGGTATATAGACAGCGCCGCATCTGATCACATGACAAATGATAAAAACGTATTCAAGGAATTTGTCCAGTTTTCATCGTCAATAGGTGTTAGTGTGGGTGATGGACGCAAAGTAAAAGCATACGGAAAAGGAAACGTTGAATTTAAGTGCATTGCAAACAAAAATCGGATAAATGGAACTATGTACGACGTTTTATACACTCCTGAAATGATATGTAACCTGTTCTCCATGATAAAAGTCGCCTTAAAGGGAGTAGACTGCTGTCAAGAATTTTGGTCGCGAGTGTTACTTCGAGAAAGGTAAAAAAATTCTTGCAACGGGAGTTAGAGAAGAAAGCCTGTTTAGATTAAACCTGAAAGTGAATATGCCTAAAAACGTTATCGCGTGTGCTGCAAATAAAATTAATAACTCGATTGACGATGTACAATTGTGGCATGAACGTTTTGTGCACCAAAACAAAAGACATGTGTGTCAGATTTTAGAGCGACTAAATCTGAAAGTGGACCACAGCAATGTGAAGAATGATTTGTGCGATGGATGCATGTTCGGAAAAATGCATCGTCTTCCGTTCAGGGAGCGAGTGGAACGAGCGCGAGAGCCACGACAAACTATAAGTGCGGACGTGTGTGGACCCATGCACATAGAATCCTTGGGCAAAAAGCGGTATTTCGTGTTATTCAAGGACGATTACAGTAGTTATCGTCGCGTGTTCTTCTTGAAAAACAAATCCGAAATGAAAGAAAAGTTTGAACTATTTCGCAAAGAAGTGTCGAACGTTTTCGAAGAAAATATCAAAGAACTCAACACTGATGGTGGAAAGGAGTTCGTCAATAAAGATATGGCAACGTTGACCAGCAATTTGGGAATAAAACACACCGTCACACCCCCATATACGCCCCAACACAATGGCATTGCGGAGCGGGAAAATCGGACCATCATTGAAGCAGCAAGAAGCATGCTGTTTTCCAAACCGCATCTGCCAAGAGCATTGTGGGCTGAAGCAATACATGCTGCAGTGCATGTGCTAAATAAAACAGGCCCAACGAAAGTGAAAAACAAGACACCTGTGGAACTGTGGAGTGGAAATAATTTAACTGATATTAGTGATTTACGCGTTTTTGGAACAGAATGTTTCGTGCATGTGCCGTCGGAATTGCGACGAAAGCTAGAGAAAAAATCAGTAAAGGGCTACTTTGTCGGGTACCACGATGGACTCGGTGGTTATAGAGTGGATGTGCCGGAAAAACAAGACGTGATTGTAAGTCGTGATGTTGTTTTCAAAAACGAAATGTTGGTGAACTCTTCTGTCTCAATTCAAACGATGAATGAAGATGAATTGTGCGATGTTTTTCCAAATGAACTCCTTCCCGATAACGCGCAGCCAGAAATAAATGAAGTCGAAAATGAAACAATAACTCAAGAGTTGCCAGAAACCAGTTATGTTCAGGAAAATGACGCGAGTTTCGAAAGTTTTCAAACAGTGATATCGGGAAATTCGGACGAGGAAACATCAGATGAAGAAAATGTACAAGTGAATCAAAGTGATGTGCATAATAACGAAAGTGAAATAGAGGAAACGCCTAGATTTTCCTTGAGAGATCGATCAACACTAAAAAAACCGTCGCATTATGCAGGTTTTTCAATGATAGCCGCGTCAGGAGAGAAAGTTCCAGAAAATTACGATGAAGCAGTCGCCTCAGCAGAAGCCAGCATGTGGAAAGCTGCCATGGACGACGAAATCAGCTCACTTGATCAAAATAAAACGTGGACTTTGGTGAAAAAACCCAAAAATTTAAAAGTGCTAGATAACAAATGCGTATACAAAATAAAAGGTGGTGATAATGTGAGTGAAATTAGTGAAAATAAAAGGTATAAAGCGCGTTTAGTAGTGCGTGGTTTTTGGCAAAAACCGGGTGAAGACTTTGAAGAAACATTCAGTCCTGTAGTGCGTTTTGAAACTATTCGCATTGTTTTAGGTTTAGTTGTGACTGAACAACTGTCAGTGCGACAATTTGATGTGAAAACAGCCTTCCTACACGGTGTCATCGAGGAGGAAATCTACATGAAGCAACCGCAGGGTTATAACGATAGAACTAATCGGGTGTGTCGACTAATTAAAAGCTTGTACGGTCTAAAGCAGGCGTCACGCTGCTGGAATCGCCGATTCACCGATTTTCTATTAACGTTCTGACTAAAAGAATGTGAATCAGACGCGTGTTTATTCGTTAGACAAAGTACGAATCGCAAGCTGATTGTAATAATTTATGTTGATGACGGACTTTTGATTGGAAATGAATTAAACGACATTGAAGTGTTTTTAGAGGCTCTGAAACGCGAATTTGAGGCAACGATCAATTTATCAGTAAAAATGTTTCTCGGAATCGAATTTACGCACCCGGAAAACGGTTCAGTTTCCATAACACAAAGTGATTATGTGGGCAAGATTTTAAATCGCTTTAACATGCAAGATTGCAAGGCAGCTCCAACTCCGATCGATGTTGGATGGAACAAAAGTGACGCGATTAATCAAAGTGCGGAAAATGTGCCGTATCGTGAATTGGTTGGAAATTTAATGTTTCTGCAGAACGGAACGCGTCCCGACATAACTTTCGCCGTAAACGTTTTGTCCAGGCAATTGGAAAAGCCGTCGGTCGCGCACTGGGTGCTAGCAAAAAGGGTACTGCGTTATCTTCAAGGTACTCGAAACGTCGGTATTCTGTACGATGGAAAAGGCTTCATGAAGGTATACAGCGACGCTGACTATGCGGGAGACGTCGATTCAAGGAAATCAACATCAGGATGTGTGTGCGTGTTTAGTGGTGGTCCAGTGATATGGAAAAGTAAAAAGCAACAGTGTGTGGCCCTTTCTACAACCGAAGCAGAGTTTGTGAGTGCTTCTAGTGCAATAAAAGATGGTGTTTGGTTGTCTCGTGTTTTAAATGACTTGGGTGTTGTATGCGAACCGATAGGATTGTGTATTGACAATCAGAGCACAATTAAAGTCATCAAAAATAAAGAGCTACACGACCGCTCCAAACACATTGATATAAAATACCATTTCATTAGAGATTTACATAAAAAAGGCTTAATTGAAATTGAATATGTACCTACTGAAAAACAACTGGCTGATGTATTTACAAAACCATTGTCAACTCAAAGATTTATGGTGATGAAAAAGATGTTAAATATTGTTGAATTAACTTAAGTTCTATTTTTGTTATTTTTGTTAAGCTGAATTATTGTAAGGGTTGTATTATGAATATGGCATTTGTTTCTTATTTTTGAACTAACTTTTGGGGGGAATGTTGAAATTATGTTTGATACGCATGTCAAAGACAAAGTTAGTTACTTTGATGTTATAACTAGTTCTAGTTTTAACTGTTCCGGTTTGTATGAATTGTCGTATGGGCAATGGTCGCGTTGAAGAGAATAAAATCTTAATTTAAAAGTACAATCTCGTTTTCGTTTTATCCAAAAACCTCAACAATTATACATTTAATTAATCACATTCACATAATCAGTTTACACCATTACAGGAAATTGATTCAGTTACAATACAATAAGGATTCGCGCATGTCCCGCTTGCTTTTAGATCTTGCTCTTGACCGCTAAAACCTTTAAGGTGGTTTCACGCCTCGGCCACGTCCGCGGCTATTACAGTATCCAATCATTGGCGCTGACTTTCTGAAACACTACAGCTTAATACCAGATCTGAATGGCGAAATATTAATAGATAGATAAAGCCATCACTGGTTTAGTTGTGCAAGGCATGAAGGCAACGTACGGCCAGCTGAGTTGCTAAGTATTAAAGTAATTAGTGTTAGCTCAATATATCACAAAATTTTGACGAAGTATCCAGATTTGACGAAACTGGAAACCGAAACGAAGACGCCAAAGCACATTTGATCAACATGACACCGGGACCGCCCATTTTTTACAGACTACGCCGGCTGAAACCAGAAATGTACGAGACGGCGAAGAAAGAGTTCGCATATATGGTAGAAAAGGACATCGCACGACCGTCAAGCTCAAATTGGTGTTCTCCCCTTCACATGGTACCCAAAAAAGGTAGTCAATGGAGGCCGTGTGGGGATTATAGAAAATTAAACTCGCGCACAGTTCCGGAGAGGTATCCAGTACCTCATATAGAGGATTTCACTTATCAGCTGGCTGGTAAAACAATATTTTCTACTATTGATCTAATGAGGGATTGTCCGTTTTGGAACACCGCTTCGAGTAACGAGCGACCAGGGAAGATAGTTTGACTCCGGACTGTTCACAGAGTTAAGCAAAACGTTCGGCGTATAACATCACATACGAACGACAGCGTACAATCCAGCACCAAATGGAATGGAGGAGAGGTTTCACAGGCAGTTGAAGGCGGCGATTAAGTGTGTTCGTTAAAATTTATATTATGTCTCACTATATTTTACAATTTTTATATTTCTAATACGTATACAACAAAAAGTAGTAGAATTCGAACTTTAGTACCGCAACTGGGAAGAAGTCGAATTAAAAGACCAGATTGTTAACAACTTTGAATAACGACACGTGTCCAATATCATTTTATTCGTTTATAACCCATTCTAAGTGTAATTTTAATAAATATTAGTTGTAAAGCATAAAGTGAGTGTCTTTATTACAATCCCAAATCGTAGATCAATTCGGGCAGGTTCAATTCTCCTGCAAAAACGTAAGCGTTCGTACCGAACCACGCGGCCTCATCGGGTCAGCAACAATAACACCCAACAAATGGTCCTTCGAGCCGGATATCTCCAATATACCTGCAGCATTCAAAAGTGCAACTTCAAAGGTGCAACTTCGGCGAAAAACTGCATTTTTCGCAAAACTACAGTCGGCCAGATCAACTGGTCAACGCCCATCAGCTCACCCACGCAATCATCAACGACGTTCGAGTATTCATCAGGTCCATCGCCTACGTCACTTCCAAATTCCAATCAAAATCAAAGTAAGTCAAAGTTCAATTTCCTCCACTTTCCTAAAAATGCTCCCACCTACGCTCTAATTATCGATAGTATCGCGTATCAATTTTACGAGTACCACCACTCCATTTCGCAATATGGCGGATATTGAGCGGTATAATATACTTAAGAAAAAACGCTCGTCAGTAAAAGGGAAATTAACAACGTTTTCAAATTTCGTGGATACAATCATAGAGAAATTTCCCAAGTACCAAATTACAGAACCATTTCACTTGCGACAATTAAAGGCGCGCTTAACAAATGCGGTATCATTATTGTCCGATTACAAGATAATTCAAAACGAAATGGATGAACTTGCGGAGGATGCGGATGCTGAATTTATCGATCGTGAAAACTTCGAACGCGATTATTACGGAACAACCGCCAGAGCCAAGCACATATGCGACTCAAATGGAAGCGATTCGGATTCGGAACAAGATAGCGAATCAGTTATAGTGCGCCCAACTAGCGCGACTTCGAAAGTAGGCGATTCTTCGGCAATGGCACCCGTTTTAAACCCAGCGGTCTAGTCAAACACTTCGACTTCCAATGCAAACAGCGAAAACATTTTAAACGCTCCAGTTTTAACAAGCAATAGCGCTTTACACATCAGTAATATTAAAATGCCTGTAATACCCAATTTCGATAGGAATTACGAGAACTGGATAGAATTTCGGGATACCTTTGAACCTCTTATACATTCGAACTCTGCAACCTCGAACATAACGAAGTTCCACTATCTTCGCGCATCATTGCAAGTCGGCGCCGCTCAAATTATAGCGAGCCTAGAGTTTTCGAACAGCAATTATCTACTAGCATGGGATTTGTTATGCAATCGATATGATAATAAGCGCATTTTAATGCAGAACCACTTGAAGTCGCTTTTTTCGCTCGAGAAAATAAATGAAGAGTCGTCATTCGCATTACGCAAATTAATCGACAACGTCACTAAACACATTCGCTCCCTGCACTCGCTCAAATTACCCACAACGCAATGGGATGCAATTTTAATTTATATGATGACAACTAAACTAGATTCTGTTACGGCAAGGGAGTGGGAAGAGAAGCGGTCGGCGTACGATAATCCCAACTTCGAAAATTTTCGTCAATTCATAAATGATAGGGCTGACTTACTCGAAACTCTAGAGCACAACAAGGCGCAAAGGCCCAGACCAAATCATAGGGAACGAAAAACAAACGCGTTTTTGTCGCATAGAGCTTCATGCGTCGTATGTAAGGGCGAGCATTTTATACAAAACTGCGACAAATTCCTCAAACTTTCAATCAATGAACGAATTGAACAGGCAAAACGACTCAAACTATGTCTAAACTGTTTACGCAGCGGCCATATGCTAAAACAATGTACTTCGGGAAATTGCAAGCGCTGCAAATCGAAACACAATACACTTCTTCATTTAGAGAAATCGGAATCGAATTCAAATAATTGCGACGGTCAATCGGGCTCAATACCAAGTCTCAGTTTAACAGCAAGAACCTTCGGGGCAACTGACAATTTGCTCCCAACCGTCCAACTACTCGTTTATGGCGAAAACAACAAATCATACAAAGCTCGGGCTTTGCTCGATCCGGGATCGCAAAGCAGCTTCATAACTTCGGATCTTAGTAAATTTCTAGGCCTCAAACAAAATCGTGCAAGTGTCAACTTCTTTGGCATTAACAAATGCGAATCCAAAGTTTCATCGCATGCAATTGTGAAGCTTAAATCACTTCGGAACAACTTCACTATGAATGTGTCTTGCCTGGTAACACCGGTTATCACCAGCGAGCTGCCTAACTTTGCACTAAATCTAAACTCGCTTAACATTCCGGAAAATTTGCAATTAGCCGATCCCGATTTCCATAATCCGGCGAATGTCGACATTTTATTAGGGGTCGATTGTTTTTGGAAGACTATGTGTAGCGGGCAATTTGACTTAACATCACATGTGATGTTAAGTCAAATTGCCTGTCTTCTTCATTACTGACCCATGGGTCAGTAATGAAGAAGACAGTCTTCGGGTGGATAATCGCAGGGGCGGTCAGCGCCGATTTATCTAAAAATATCGTGTGTAATTCGGCAGTCGTAAACAAGTCGCGTTTAGAACAACAACTTGCACGCTTTTGGGAAATCGAAACGGTACCAACAATCGATCCTCGATCTGACGAGGAAATTTCTTGCGAACAACATTTTGTTAAAACCACCTATCGTAACGAAAAAGGTAATTTTGTCGTCACGTTTCCGTTCAAATCATCCCTTAACGCATTGTGAAACTCGTATGATTCGGCTAAGAAACAATTCTCAGCATTAGAGCGCAAACCAAATCGCAATCATGAACTGAAAACACGGTACATCAATTTTATTCGCGAATACATCGAACTGGGACATATGCAAAGGGTTCCCGATCAAGATAGCGCAATTCATGCCTATTATATGCCGCATCACGGCGTTTTGAAGGAGGAAAGTAAAACAACCAAGCTAAGGGTAGTTTTTAACGCTTCTTCCCCAAGCACAACGGGAATATCGCTAAACGATATACAAATGGTGGGACCCACAATACAGTCCGACCTATTTTCGATCCTAATTCGACACCGAAAACATCGTTTTATCTTAGGGGGCGATATAGAGAAGAAGTACCGTATGGTCCACATGGACGAATCCATGTGGCCCTTTCAAAGAATACCCTGGCGCGAGAGTCCCAACGACGATTTATGCGCATATCAATTAACCAGAGTTACTTACGGCACGGCATCAGGTGCATTTTTGGCGATTCGATCACTGCATCAGTTAGCAATTGAATGTGATTCGCAATCTCCACAGACTGCGAATATTATTAAGAGTGACTTTTATGTGGACGACCTCCTCACAGGAGGAGAGTCAGAACAGGAAGTTATCGAAATTGCCAACAGTGTATCTGCTGCACTAGCCCGTGGCGGATTCAACCTCTACAAATGGGTATCAAATAGCACTCCGGTTTTAAGTCATTTGCAAGCGCGGAACGGGTCTAACGACAATAACATTGTTTTCGACTAAAACGAGCACACCAAAACGTTGGGGATGCTTTACAACGGAACGACAGACGCATTCCTCTTCAAAATTCAATTTAATTCCAAACCACACGTTACTAAGCGATCATTACTTTCTGAAATTTCCCAAATTTTTGATCCACTCTTTTTGCTCAGTCCGGTCACAATCATACCGAAAATGATGCTGCAAGAGTTGTGGCAGCTCAAGCTTAGCTGGGACGAATCAGTGCCGAGTGATCTACACACGCGATGGATAAAATTCCGCGATCAGCTACCGGATTTAAACCAACTACAACTTACGCGACGTGTTTTATGTGACAATCCAACGACGGTCAATATTCACGGTTTTTGCGACGCCTCGACAAAGGCTTACGGCGCGTGCATTTATATTTCTTCAAACAATGGAAAAGACGAAGTACTATCGCGTCTCATATACGCCAAAGCAAGGGTAGCTCCTCTTAAATCGATTACGGTACCCCGTCTTGAATTAATGGGTGCTGCTTTATAAGCGAAACTGATGGACCAAGTGATGCTGTCCGCAACTGCAACGAAAACTGCAACGAAATTCAACAAGCGCGGTGTTTCTTGCTAAAATTGTCACAAAATCAATGCTTTTCGAAGGAGTTGCAGACTTTAGAGAAACAGGGCGAACTCGAAGACAAAAGCAAACTGAAACGGTTGAGCGCATTTTTGGGAGAAGACGGCTTGATACGGGTAGGCGGTAGATTGGCGCACTCGGACTTCTCTTACGAGAAAAAACACCCAATTGTCTTATCGGGCGACAATTACGTTACTAAACTTATATTTAAGGCGGAAGATGAAACTTTAATGCACGCAGGCCCGCAACAACTACTTTACTCAGTACGAGAAAATTACTGGCCGATTTCCGGACGAAATTTAGCGCGAAAAATCACTCACGATTGCGTCAAATGCTTCAAAATAAAGCCGAAATATATAAACCCAATAATGGGTGATCTTCCCAAAGAGCGAACGACTCCAACGCTACCGTTTCATATCACAGGCGTCGACTACGCGGGTCCATTTCAAGTCAAGGACCGACAGGGTAGAGGGTGTAAGGTGACAAAAGCATGGATTTGTTTATTCATATGTTTCGTAACAATGGCGGTCCATTTAGAATTGGTTTCGAGTTTATCAACTGAAGCATTCTTAGCTACGTTCAGGCGGTTTTGTGCGCGAAGGGGAAAACCCTTAAAGGTATTTTCCGATAATGGTACCAATTTTGTCGGCGCAAATACAGAATTAAAGCGGCTCAGGGAATTTCTCGATGAATATTCTGATGCCATTATTGAAAACGTCCATAACAGCGGAATCGAGTGGTCATTTATACCACCGCATTCACCACACTTCGGAGGGTTGTGGGAGGCGGGCGTTAAGTCAGCTAAATCACACCTAAAACGCGTCGCAGCGAACGCACTTTTGACCTTTGAAGATTTCTACACTCTTCTTACGCAGGTGGAAGCAATTATGAACTCCCGTCCTATATGTATTCATCCTCTACCGATCCTAATGACCTTAATCCAATCACTCCAGCTCATTTTCTAATTGGGCGCACGCTTACTGGGCCAGCGGATCCCAGCTTATCACATCTCAAAGAAAATAGACTTTCGCACTACCAACGAATACAATTGTTGCGCCAACACTTTTGGGCTAGATGGGCGAAAGAGTACGTCGGCGAAATGCAGCAACGCACTAAATGGACCAAGAAGACGGCTCCTATCCGAGTGAACGTCCTAGTTCTAGTGAAGGACGAAAACGCACCCTCTTTTCGTTGGGCACTGGGTCGCGTCATTGAAGGTCTTCCCGGACGTGACGGAGTGGTCAGAGTTGTGACTCTAAAAACCAAGAGTGGTCTTCTTAAACGAAGTGTCACCAAATTGTGTCCACTGCCAGTAATCGGACACCAGCCGAAAACAACACATCGTCCAACGCAAGCTGCACACAGTTATAGTGAAGTGAAAGGGCCTGTCAATAATAGTGCTAGTGAACGGGTCAAATTCCTAGATGTCAAAATGACACCATAAAGACACTCATGAACAATTTTATTAATTGAATTCGTTGATTTTTTATAAATGTTCTATGTTGTTTAATTGTGTTTGATGTTTGATATTAAATTTAATTCCTTTTGTGATTTACACTATCTTTTATGTGCTTTGAAACCCTGTGCTTTCAAGGCCGGGAGTATGTTCGTTAAAATTTATATTATGTCTCACTATATTTTACAATTTTTTATATTTCTAATACGTATACAACAAAAAGTAGTAGAATTCGAACTTTAGTACCGCAACTGGGAAGAAGTCGAATTAAAAGTGTTTAATCAGGCACTTTGTAAGAGTGCGAGACTAATGTGGGTTTATGTTAAGGTGATAACATAAGGGTTGAATCAAACTAATTGTTGTAAGGAACTAGTCTAATTAATTTATTCTAATTGAACTTGACAATATATACATAAAATTTATCCTATTTATATGACGTAGGTCAGGTACCAACAATGGTAATGAAATGTTGCTGAATTATGTAATTTGTCGCACTATTCGCACATAATGCTGAGGCGACATTGCTTACAGATGTTTATAAACACAATTGTTTTTATAATGAAAAAATAAGAATGATAAACCACTGATTACAAATTCTGTTCATTTATGAACATTTTGGGGGGTCAGAATGAATGTAGGTCGCCCTCTTGGTTTACGTTGTTTGACACACCAAACGATGCTACCAATGACCGCTAATATGATGATTGTGGTGGTGAAGCCAATTCCTACACCTGGGACATGTGGTTTTACCGACTCCCATATCGTTGCTGTCACGTTGTCCTGGAGGGCGGCTTCGTCGTGAAGAATGCTTCCAAATTCTTCATGAGGCTCGAATATCGGCTCTGATGTACTTGTAGCTACCTTGTGCTGCTTGTGCAGATGGATGGGTTCAATCACTGGAACTGCCAGTGGTTTGTGAAAACTTGCGGTACCTCTAATGGTGGCTGTTATTCTTGGAATCAATAAATTCTTCCCTGTGTCTACAACACAGATTGGATTGATTTGTAGAATACCAGTTCCGTTCAGCCAGATGTCTTCCCGCTGATCGTTACACCTGAGATCGACTCGCGTTGGGTTGTTGGCGATGAACATCCATGTATTTGGCTTGTACAAATGTTTCCATAACAGGTCGGAGACTGTGAATGTGTTATATCCACAGTTATTGGCAGATGCTCTGGCGTATAGAGCATTGATGATGCAGTTGGGAGCGGAGTTTAAGTCATGGATTACACTAAGGGCACATAAATACTCATCTGAATCCAACTTTGTAGCGTGATTAAGCTGTTCTATGGATAGTTCGAAATATCGCTGATTGTTGTAATCAACTGCTAGTAATGAGTTGGCGATTTGAATGGCCGAAAACGTGTTGTCCTTGACTTTGTGTGCTACTGGTGTCACACTGATAATCGAGTACGTCGGATCTTCAACGATGTAGAGGTGCATCGCTAAAGTTATACTTGTGTTACTTCTGTTGAGAGTCATTCCCTTCATTTGGTGTAATGATGTTCATTTTTTGCGGTAGTTGCTTCGTCACATTGGTGATAAGCCTATGGAATTCTTCTGTTGTGAGGAAATCCGAGATGTGACTTTGATGATGGATGACTCTTATTAGCCTGGAACACATCTCTTCTAAGTCTTGCAGTGCCTCTTGTGCTAGTTGATTTATTGACAACACTTGGATCAGGATGGAGTTCACGTCTGTCTCCTTGTACCAGTGGTCGAACGATTCATTGATGCTGAGTCCATGATCTAATCGTCGACTGAACAGATTCAGTTTCTTTGTGATCTGGTGTTCGGTTGAGTTAAGGGATGCCAACGTTCTAACCATGATGTTGGTCTGATGTTTGGACGTTTGGATCAGTTGCTTCAGGTTTTCATCCAATTTCGTGATGTCGGTATACACTTCGTCGTTGACACCAAATACTGATGTCATGAGTTTTTCAAGAAGACCTCTTCGGTGCCTGTCACTGTAGCCATGGTTGATCACATGCAGTTGTCGTCGGAGGTCATGATGGCGGCTATGAAGTTCTTCTAATTGGTGCTCACAATGAGACGTTGCACCGAATCTGCTGCTCATTCGGCATATGTGTGCATATTGGTTAATTGTCGCGGTTACCAGGTGATTGAATTGGGCTAGCTGGGTGGTATTGATTGGAACATCAATTTTTAGTATACCTCGACTGATGATTGCATTCCCAATTTGTTCGATGTATAGTCCAGGATCGGGAGTTTTGATGGTAAATGATGCAGATTGGGTTGAAATAATTAATGACATCAAACACACAATTGTATATGCCATCCTGTTTGTAGTTGTTAGTGGTGATCAAACATCTTGTTTGGTTCCTAGTTCTTCGTTAATAGGTAGTGGGCATAATTTTTCCAATGGCCTCTTGAATTCACTTCCATTTTGTGTTTTTATGGTCGCTACGCGTGTTTTGTTGTCCCTTCCAGGATGAACTTCGTGATTCTTGCCAAGGGCCATTTTGTTGAAGTGAAGTTTTCGTCCTTTACTAACACAAGGTCACCTTCCTTTATGTTTGGATGTCCAGATTGCCATTTATATCTCTGTTGAAGTCTGTACAGGTACTCTGTTGACCATACCTTCCAGAAGTCTTTTTTCATTTTTTGCAATATTTTCCATCGGGTATTAATAGTCGGCTCAGCTTGTAATTCCACTTTGTCTGGCTGTGTTACAAGTGATCTGCCGGTGATTAGATGTCCTGGGGTTAGCACCGTGTTGTCTTCTGAATTTTCATTAATGACACAGAGTGGTCTGGAGTTCGGGCATGCTTCAATTTGTTGCAGGACGGTGGACAATTCTTCGTATGTTAAAGTATTGTCTCCAATCACCCGTTTCAAATGAAATTTTGTGGATTTCACCCCTGCTTCCCATAATCCTCCAAAGTGAGGAGCTGCCGGGGGAGAGAAGTGCCATTGTGTTCCAGATGTTGCGAAGGATTGCTGGAACTTTGGCTGTGCGAGCGCCAATTGTAGTTCTTTGTCCAGTACCCCTTTTGCGCCCACGAAATTTGTTCCATTATCACTGTATAAGTGAGCACAGTGACCTCGTCTGGCTTGGAACCGTCAAAAGGCAGCAAGGAAGGCCTCTGATGTCATGTCACTGACAGCCTCTAAATGTACTGCCTTTGTGGCCATACATACAAATACCGCTATGTAGCCCTTGTATGATTTATTTCCTCTTCTTTTTGTGGTACGGATTTGGATTGGTCCGGCGTAATCGACTTCAGTGTGAGAGAACGGTGGTGAAATTGTAACACGTTGTTCTGGTAGGTTGCCCATGATTTGTTGGGGTGGAGTTGCTGTTGCTCGGAAACACTTCATACATTTCCTTATGCACTGCTTTACTAACGACTTTGCTCTTATTATCCAATATTTCTGTCGTATTACTGCTGATGTCAGCTGATTTCCTCCGTAGAGAGTTTTTTCATGAGCGTCCTGGATGATGATTTTCGCCAGTGGAGTGTTATTTGGGATAATAACGGGATGTTTCTCATTATAAGTTAATGATGAGAATGCTAATCTTCCTCCTACTCTGATGATCCCATTATGATCGAGAAATGGTAATAGAGTGGTTAGCGGACTTTTCTTCGGTAGTTCTTGACCGGACTGCAATGCTTTGATTTCATTGGCGAACTGGTCAAGTTGTACCATGCGGATAAGACAATTCGTTGCATTGAAAATTTCTTCTGTAGATAGGGTTCTAGTGTGCGGTATTTTACGGCAGTTATCAACGAATCTTCTGCAGTAAGCTGTCACCCTTATCGTCTTCTGGAAGGAAGAGTATCTGTCAATGATACTAAATGGTTCCTTTGCTACTGCGGTGAGTACGACTGGTCGCTTCTTCTGTTCGTGTTCAGTGGGGCTGATGCTTTGAGGAGTGGGTAATACTTTATTTTTTAGCCACGAAGGTCCATTCCACCATAACTGGTTGTTATGGAGATGTTGTGGCATTACTCCTCTTGAGATTAAATCGGCTGGATTATCCTCAGAGCGCACGTGATGCCAGTTTTTGGTGTCTTTGTTCTTCGCGATTTCTACCACTCGATTGGCCACAAACGTCTTCCATTTGTCTGGACGTCCTTGTATCCATGCAAGGGTAATCATGGAGTCTGACCATGCGAATGTCTGAACCGGCTCGACCTTTAACGAGTCGATCGACTGTTTGATCAGTTTGGCTAATAATACTGCCCCACATAATTCCAGTCGTGCAAGAGTTTTCTTCATTTTAATTGGAGCCACTTTGGATTTTGCTGTTAACAATGTAACCACTACATGGCCTTGGTGATCAATGGTCCTTGTATAAACGACTGCTCCATAAGCTTGCTCTGATGCGTCACAGAAGCCATGGATTTCAACACGTCTTGTGGTGTTTCCAAAATTTATCCATCTCGGAATTCTGATGTTTTTTCAAGCACGGTAGTTGTGCTTGAAATTCATTCCATGTGTTCCTTATGTGTTGAGGCACGGGATCATCCCATTGACCCTTGTTTATCCATAACTCTTGTACCAATAGTCGTGCAACTACGATTACTGGAGCTAACCATCCCAATGGATCGTATAATTTGGTACTTTGAGATAGTATTGTCCGTTTTGTTTGCGTAGTATTAATCGATGTACTAATCTTGTACCTGAATTGATCCGTAACTGGCGCCCAATGTATCCCTAGTGTCTTCTGGGTATCGTTTTCTCCCATTTCCAGAAATTCCTTTTCTTGTAAGTCCGTTGGGAGGTTTTCAATTAGTTCAGGTACGTTACTTTTCCATTTTCACAAGTTGAAACTCCCCTCTTGTAATAGTGCAATGAGTTTCTCTTGTAGGACTTGTAGTGTGACAACCCAAGTTGAGAAAAACTCATGTCATATAAGTGGATATTTAATTTAAAAGGAATTTGTAGAAAAGTCAAAAATATAGATTGGCCAAAAAGTAGTGATCGTTAAATAATGTACCCTACGTTGTGTTTTAAGAGATATGACATCGCGATACTTCGATAGTGGGCAAATATGGAAAATTAATAAATAAAACAACTCAAATAAGTTTGAAGCGCATATATTAATGAGATTAAAATAATTTGAAATTAAATAAAGAAAAATTAAAAATACACAAATGAAAACAAATTAATTAATTAAGTAATTGAGTTATCAATTACTAATAGTAATCGCTTCATCCGAACTTTAATTCACAAATCGTTGTCACGTTTATGGGAAAGAACCAAAGTTCGGAAACTAAGAAAACCCATAACGTATTGACAACAAATTAAACAAAAAAAAATAAATATGTAAATATAAATAGAATAAAGAAAAGAAATCAATCACTATATTTCTAGTGATATTTCAAAATATTAATAATAAAATCAATCACTATATTATTAGTGATATTTAAAACAAATAAACATAGATTAATTAATGTCATTTCTAGAACAAACAAGAACATGAAATAAAATCAAATCAATTGCAGTAAATAATAATCATTTAAAAATTCACTAAGAATCACACAACAGATCATGTCGAATCATTTTAGATACATACAAAATTCATATGCAATCAAACCAAATCATATTTAACAAACACACAACAACATCAAAATAATATCATCAAAATAATCAAATATAGAAAATGTTCAAATATGTGAGTTCGAAATTAAGCCGTGCTCTGCACTGATCGCTATGTTCTTGTCACTATTTGAAATATAGAAATAGATTTTATGTTTATCAATTCTATATAATTAAAATAAATCATATGCAAGTTTTTGCATAATTTAATATTTGTATAAAGTGAAAAACTTGATTTATGATCAAGATGAACACTAATATTGCATCAAGTCATCTGCTCTAATCATGATTTCAAAATAAAATGGATAAACAAACATGTAAATATTATAACACACAAATAACAATTATTTACTGCAACAATGTGATAAGTAATAAATTTTAAGCAAAATGAAATAGAAATAACATTAAAACAAATTAATATTATATTAAAAATAATATTAATTTTATACATACATATATAACAAGAAATCAAAATAACAAATTAGAATATTTACCTTATATAGAAGTTGATTTAGCACAAGTACAACTTTAAATAATTCTTTATAATAATATAAATATTTGAAACAAAATTACAAATATGCGATCTTAACTGTTTCAACGTTTAAAATCTAATGCCTCAAGTGGGCCAAAAGACCCTTCAAGCAGTCCACAAAACTACCTGCTTCCAAAGGGAATACCCTAAACATTGCATTGAACTCAAACATGTGTTATTTAGACAAAATATTTCTAAGAAAAAACTATAAACATTGAGCAGTTATAACAAGTTTAAATAAAATAGATATAGCCCCCCATGTTCCCATTACAGACTCTTGCTTCGTTGGCGCTATCACATCCAGTAATGAGGTCGCCGACGTAGAAGTCAGTTGACGCTACCATTGATGCTGCCGGAAATCTCTCTGCTTCATCCATTGCCAGTTGTTGGAGAGTACGGATTGCGAGATATGGTGCTGATGCTGTTCCATATGTTACCGTTGTGAGTTGATACTCTTGGATTGGGTCATTTGGATTTGTACGCCACAATATTGTTTGTAACGGTTGATCTGCTGGATGTACTGCAATTTGTCTGTACATTTTCTCAATGTCCGCAGATAATACGACTCTATGTTTCCTCCATCTTGTTAAAATTTCCACTAAATTCTGTTGTAGGCGTGGATCAGTGAACATTAAATCGTTTAATGATTTTCCTGATGTTGTTTTCGCTGATGCATCGAATACCACTCGTAACTTTGTTGTGGTACTATCGTGTTTCATAACAGCATGGTGTGGAATGTAATACGTTGTCTGTTTGCTTGCTGAGCTTGCAACCTTCATGTGATCCAGATTTATGTACTCGGCCATGAACTTTTTATATTCTGTAGCGAACGTTGTATCAATCTTAAACTTTCGTTCCATCTGAAACAAGCGAGCTAGTGCCGTTTTTCGTGAATCTCCGAGTTGTTCACGATCTTCTTTTAATGGTAGTTGCACTGTGTACTTCCGGTCTGCCCTTGACGTCGTTTTGCTATATATCTCGTCGCATTGTTTCTCCTCTTGTGTGAGTTGACGTTCAGGATGAATTTCTTCTATTTCCCAGAATTTCGACAGATCCATCTTTTCTTCTACTGTGGATATTAAACTGAATGTCTGCGGGGGTTTATTTTCAATGGGTTTCCCTGACACTGTCCATCCAAATTCAGTATTTTGTGCCAGATATCCGCCCAACCTTTTGATTCCTTCCTTTACAATCATTGGATAGATGTCTGCTCCAATGATCATATCAATGGGTCCTGGGGTGTGGTAGGTTGGATCCGCCAGAATATGGTTTACCAATTTGTCCATATTGACGTCGGTGATTTTTTCCGCTGGAAGAGTCCCTGTTAATTTCTTGAGGACTAGCAATTCACATTTTAACGAAAAATGGCTTGGAGTCCTCGGCTTCATAGTGACCGCAATTTTTCCATTCGAGTGACCGGCTCCGGTGTTTCCAAATCCAGATACATTGACGTTTGCCGCGCTCCTGGGGAGGGCCAATGTCTGTGCGTCATCTTCCGTAATAAAGGACGTTTGAGATCCGGTGTCTATAAGAACTCGCAAGAATTCCCATCCAGCCTCAAATGTCTTTACCTTGACAAGAGCTGTGGCTAATAGGACCATACATGGATTGTTGATGGTTGATTTGCGCGAGATATTCGCTAATACTGCCGCACGCTCAAGGTGTAATAATGTGTGATGCCGTTTATTACACTTGCACTTGCTGCATGTTTTCTTGGTCTTGCAGGGCTGTTGCCGGTTGTGGTTTTGGAGACAATTGTAACAACAATTGTTTTCTCGGAGAACGGTATATTTATCAGGAACTGATTTCTCTATGAATTTCTGGCATTGATGGAGCCTATGTTGCTCCTTACAGCATACACAGTTTGTTGATAGGGTGTGGTACATTTTGGTTGACCATTGCTCCCGCTTGTAATTAGGTTTAGTGTTTTCAACCTTCTTCGCGGAATTCTTCATCATCTCTAGTGATTGAAATCTTGATTCTAGAAACGTCAGGATTTCTTCTAAGGTTGGAACGTCCTTTGGGGATCTCAGTGATTGCTCGAACAATTTGATGGATTCTTTATCAAATTTTTCTAGGACTATGTGCCCAACGATGGGTCCCCATGTTTTGGTTGAGAAACCCAAATTGTCCATGGCACGGAGACTCTCCGTAGTTGTGTCATGGATTGCCTTTAATTCGTCTGCTGATGGGTACGATACCTTCACCATCTTTAATATGTTGTTGATGTGTGTGGATACCAATAACCGTTTGTTATTGTACCGATTATTGATGATTTCCCATGCGGCCTCGTAGTTTTCTTCTGTTACATTCAGGTGATGTAACATTTTATCCGCCTCTCCCTTAAGTGACGTCTTTAGAAATTGCATCTTCTCCACTTTGCTTAGTTTCTTGCTGTTGTGAATGAACCGCAAAAATATATCATGGAACGTTGTCCAGTTTTCATAGTTTCCGTTAAACGTTGGTATGTTTATAGGTGGTAACTTCACCCTGTCTTCATTATTGTTGCCTATGTCATCATTTAGTTGATTTATAATCTTTCCTACTTCAGCTCCAATTTCTTCAAATTCGCCGTAATATTCTGTTATGTCCGCTGTGGCCTCTTCCATCATGATTTCAACAAGGAGTTCTTGAACTGCCATCCATTGAGTGTTAATGGAATTGCTTTTGTATTCCATCTGTTTGGTGGACGGTTGGGTACTTAGTTGATTTTTTGTTTCCTCAATGTTTCTGCTCAACATTGCCATTTTTACCCGTTGTTTCTTGATTAGTTGGTTTACTAGTTGGCTTGGTACTTGAGGTGGCTGCGCTGTTGGTCGATTTCGTGGTGGTGCATTTGTCAACGTGAATTGTTGTTGCACATCTGATTTTGTTGGAGTCTGGAGACTCTGGCGTCCGCTTGGTGACAGGGACCCGTTTGGTAAGAACATCATATTATCTGTTTCACTGTGAAGTAGATGTTGTAAATTTGAATTTTTTATTGTAATTTGTTGTCCAAGAATGAGTAGGTGGGAGGAACTATTCCTGCGCCAAAAATATGACAAAACTTTTAACTTTTAGTTGTGGTGTTAATAAAGAAAGTCGACTTAAGTATATTGTAATTTTATTGTGGAATGTGTGTTTTGTAAGTCACTAAAAGAAAAGAATAAAATCTGCCAAATATACAATTAGAATAGTGTTTGATTGTGTTTATTATCAAAAGGGCCAAATTTCACTTAACAAGGGTTATGGGCCCAGAACTAAAAGTTTGATTTTTTATACATTCATTTTTGGCCTGACCTTCGAAATAAGTCCGTTTAAAGAACGCGTTTTAAGTTTGAATCGTACGTTGGAATGTGCGCGTAGTCCGTGTTTTTTTTTGGAAGACCAGTTTTTGTAAAAAATTTTTATATTTTATAAACCGAGTATCATAAAACTAAAAAGTGAAGAAACGTAAACAATAACAATGGGTGAATCCGAAAGTGTTAAATTCTCGTTTTCAAGACTCAACAACGAAAACTACCAGAACTGGAAATTCAGAACAAAGATGCTATTAATTAGAGAAGGACTTTGGACGGTTATCGATGAGGATCAACCAGCAGGACCTGTAACCGCAGAATGGGCACTGAAAGATGGGAAAGCACAAGCGACGATTTCTCTAAGTATAGAGGATAATCAAATAGTTCACATTTTCAAGTGTAAAACTGCGAAAGACATGTGGTCAGAATTGCAAAAGGTACATGAACGAAATAATCTCTCAAATAAATTGTATCTTTTAAGGAAACTATATCAGTCCCGTCTGGAAAACAAGACCATGTCTGAATATATTAAAGAGGTTCTGGAATTGGCAGAGAGACTTACTGGTGTTGGAGAGACAATTAAAGACTTTCATGTAGCAGCTTTGCTGTTAGGTGGTTTACCTGAAAGTTATTCGTCTTTAGTGACAGCTCTGGATACTAGACCAGATAACGAATTAACCCTTGAGTATGTTAAGGGTAAATTAATAGACGAATATAAAAGGAAAGGTAACAGAGGATCTGAGGAAACTGCATTATTAAATGTTAAAAGAAATGGTGAAGTTGCAATGGAGGCGAAAGAATGTCATTTTTGTCACAAGAAAGGACATTTTAAGAAGAACTGTTATGCCTTTAAGAAATCGTTGAAGAAAAGGGAATTTGGTAAAAATGGTCACTCAAATTTAGCTCACGAAAGAAGGGACGATGCGGATGATTTTTGTTTTAGTGCCAGATTTGGACGTTTTAATGCACTTGAAATTTGGATTGTGGACTCTGGTGCAACGAGTCACATGTGCAATAACAAAAATTTTTTTGAAAGCATCATAAGAACAAATGGTGAAAGAGTGTTTGCTGCAAATGGGGATTTCATGAAGGTGCATGGAAAAGGTGATGTGAACTTAAGAGTAAAAGGAACACAGACTTCGATTAAACTGAAAAATGTCTTATTTGTTCCGGAGTCGGAAAGCAATTTATTGTCTGTATCGAAGATTGCGAAAGCAGGTTTCAGTGTTCAACTTGATCAATCCCAATGCAGAATTAAAGACATGGCCGGATCAGAAATAATAGGAAAGATCCTCAACGATCTCTACGTCATTGATGCAGAAGTGCATAAAGCAAATGTGGCAAAGATTACTTTCAATGGCGAGAGCCCTGGCGGGAGCGGAAATGGAGGTGGTTGTATCCATTTATGGCATCGACGGTTGGGACACCGAAATTATGAAAAAATAAAAGAACTTGTGACAAAGAATTTAGCGAATGGGATTAAAATTAAAAATTGTAGTGACGTAAAACAATGTGTGACGTGTATTGAAGGAAAATTGACCAGGAAAGCTTTTCCAAAAGTAGCAGAGAGTCGATCAAAGTCCATATTGGACTTAGTGCACACCGACTTATGTGGTCCAATGCGAACGTCAACGGTGAGTGGCATGAATTATTTCCTAACATTTACAGATGACTTCTCACGATATACAAAAGTTTATCTGGTGCGTTCTAAGGACGAAGTTGCCACAAAACTAAAGGAGTTCGTTGCTGAAATGTGGAATAGATTTCGAAAATATCCAATCGTTTTGAGATCTGACAATGGACGAGAATACACCGGACAATCGGTCCAAACGTTTTTAAAATCTAAAGGTATTCAATTTCAGGCAACGGTCCCATATTGTCCGGAGCAGAACGGTATATCAGAGCGAAAAAATAGAACCTTGATGGAATCTGCCAGATGTATGCTCTTGGAGGCAGAATTACCACATAAGTATTGGGGTGAAGCAATTATGGCGGCGAATTTTATAGTGAATCGATTGCCTACAGATTCGAAAGACCGTACCCCATACGAACTTTGGACTGGAAACAAGCCAGATCTGAAAAATGTTGTGGTA
The DNA here is from genome assembly GCA_963930825.1 of Silvanus unidentatus. NCBI lineage: Eukaryota > Metazoa > Arthropoda > Insecta > Coleoptera > Silvanidae > Silvanus > Silvanus unidentatus. The sequence goes on from OZ005758.1 coordinate 8,819,038, forward strand.
TTTGGGAGCCCTTGTTATGCACTTATTCCAAAACAGCATCGTTCTAAACTTGATAAAAAGACTAAGACTGGAATTATGATCGGATACAGTGAGTCGAGTAAAGGATACCGGATTCTAGATCCAGATACAGTCAAAATAACAATAAGCAGAACGGTGAAGTTCGACGAATGCACGGATCTATTGTGTCGAAAGGCAAATAAGTGTGAAATTCAACGTGAACAAGTGGTAATTGATGTTGGTGTGAGAAGCGTGCTGAAATAGTCGAAAATGAAACTGAAATAGCCTCGGAAATAGCGGTGGACGAAGCCCAGTTAGAAGAGAGAACAGAAAACGCCGAAGGAAATTCATCATCGAGTTCAGACGAAGAATTTGTGGAAACAAATTCAGAACCGCAAGAGGAAGTGCCCCTAGAAGTGCACACAGAGCCAGAACAGAACACAATTACTCGATGTGGACGAATATCAAAGAGAAGAAACTTTGAAGATTTCATCACATACAACACAATCAGTGAGAGTGAAAAACACAGTGAAAATAACGAGTTAAGTGATCCAGTCTCTGTGTCAGAAGCGATTAAACGAAGTGATTGGCCGAAGTGGGAAGCCGCTATGAAGAACGAATATAGATCGCTAGTGTTAAACGAAGTGTGGGTACTAGTTGACCCTCCAGCTAATAAAAAGCTGGTTAAAAACAAGTGGGTGTTTTGTAAAAAAGTGTCAAGTGATGGAGAGGCTCGTTACAAAGCAAGACTGGTGGCGAAGGGCTTCACACAACAAAAAGGTGTTGACTATAACGAGACCTTTTCCCCAGTAGTAAGATCCTGTACTATAAGACTTTTATTTGCACTAACTGTTATTTTAAATATGCAAATTGATCACCTAGATGTGGAAACTGCGTTTCTTCACGGGGATATTGATGAACAAATTTACATGACTCAGCCAGAAGGCTTTATGAGTACAAAATATTCAAATAAAGTGTGTCTTCTCAAAAAGGCAATATATGGTTTAAAACAGTCGTCGCGAATCTGGAACATAAAAGTGAGAAATGTACTATTAAAAGCGGGATTGACACAGTCAAATTTTGAACCATGTATTTTCTTTAAAAGGCAAAATGACTCTTTGTTAATTGTAGCTTTATATGTGGACGATTTTTTGGTTTGTTCAAACTGCCCAAGTATGAAACATGAAATTAAACAGATATTATCACAAAATTTCAAAATCAAGGATTTGGGGGAAATTAAAAATTTTTTAGGGATGGCTATTGTACATGACAAAGTCAATAACAGAATTTTTATAAATCAAAAGTCATACATATTAGAACTATTAAGGAAATTTGAACAAACTGAATCAAAACCAATAAGTACACCGATTGAAAATGGACTCAAACTGTTAAAAAACTGCAGTGCGTTGCCAAATGTGCCATATCAAAGTTTAATTGGGTCTTTAATGTACTTAGCAGTCCACACTAGACCCGATATTAGTTATAGCTTAAGCTACCTTAGCCAGTTTAACACATGTTACGATATAGAGCATTGGAAACATGCAAAGCGTGTACTTCGATATTTAAAGGGCACTTTATCCCGAAATTTAGTTTTTTCAAAAACGAGCCTTAATATTGAAGGATATGCAGATGCTGATTTTTCAAACGACGTTCTCGATAGAAAATCATATACTGGCTACGTATTTAAGCTGGGAAACAGCGCAATATCATGGGAATCCAAAAAACAGAGCTGTGTAGCACTTTCGAGTACCGAGGCGGAATACATTTCAATTTCAGAGGCCAGTAAAGAGGCAGTGTTTTTAAAGAGCTTGTTAAATGAATTAACAGATCATGATCAACCGATATTAATCTTTAACGACAACCAGAGTGCGCAGAAACTGTTAAGGAATCCCATGTACCATAATCGTACAAAGCATATAGATACGAGATATCATTACGTGAGGGAAGTATTACAGAAAAAAACAATCAATGTAAAATACCTTCCCACAGAAAAAATGGTAGCCGATATAATGACAAAGGGTTTACACAAACAAAAACATAACTTTTGTATTACAGAATTAGGTATGTAACAACAAATTACGGGGAAGTGTTGTAAATTTGAATTTTTTATTGTAATTTGTTGTCCAAGAATGAGTAGGTGGGAGGAACTATTCCTGCGCCAAAAATATGACAAAACTTTTAACTTTTAGTTGTGGTGTTAATAAAGAAAGTCGACTTAAGTATATTGTAATTTTATTGTGGAATGTGTGTTTTGTAAGTCACTAAAAGAAAAGAATAAAATCTGCCAAATATACAATTAGAATAGTGTTTGATTGTGTTTATTATCAAAAGGGCCAAATTTCACTTAACAGTAGATCTCGATATTCTTCCATGACTTTCTTGACTTGTTCATGGAATTTGTTTTTTATATATGGATCTTCAGGGTTGATGTATTTGAGAATTTCAGAGTGGTTCTTGTCGAAAGTTGTCCAGCGTTCAGCTAGGATCTTCCGCCTTTTCTCGAGGTATTCCAACGTCTTCCTGGACGTCGAATCCTTTTTAAAGTTGATTAGAGATTTGTTGATAGCCTCTGCCAACTCATTTTGCGCTTCAGTGGCTTTAATAATGTCCATCTTGAGTTTCTCGGAATGTCTTCGTGACAGTTCCTGGTGTAGCTTGTTGCTGCTTCTTCTTCTTGGAGAGCCCCTGTGGCTGCTCCTGGATTGTAGTGTAGTTTGCTTGTTGTCTCTTCACGGAAAGCCCCTTTGGCTGCTCCTGGACTGTAGCGTAGCTTTATTGTTGTCTCTTCACGGAGAGCCCCTTTGGCTGCTCCTGGACTGTAGCGTTGCTTTCTTGCTGTCTCTGCACGGAGAGCCCGTTTGGCTGCTCCTGGACTGCAGTGTCTTCTTTGTTCGAAGGACCAATGTAACCATCTGGTGACCAGATTGTTAACAACTTTCAATAACGACATGTGTCCAATATCATTTTATTCGTTTATAACCCATTCTAAGTGTAATTTTAATAAATATTAGTTGTAAAGCATAAAGTGAGTGTCTTTATTACAATCTCAAATCGTAGAACAAACCGGGCAGGTTCAATTCTCCGGCAAAAACGTAAGCGTTCGTACCGAACCACGCGGCCTCATCGGGTCAGCAGCAACAACACCCAACAAAGTGTAAAACTCCAGAAAAATGGGTAGAAGAACTACCGTTTAGATAATGTCAAAGTAGTGCAAACGCGGAAATAGTGTATGGACTACACATGAGATTGCCCAGTGAGTTTTTTGAAGAAGAGCAGAAGAAAAGCGCCCCTACATCTGAATTCGTACAACATTTGGAAGAAACGATAAGCGAATTGAAGCCTCAACCCGCTTCACGACATGGAAATACAAAAGTTTTCATTTTCAAAGAGTTAACGCACTGTCTTGTAATTGTGCGAACCGATGCAGTTAGAAAACCATAACAACCCCCGTATGAAGGACCGTATAAGGTGATAAACAGAGGGCAGAAGACAATGGACTTAAAAATAAATGGGAATGTGGAAACAGTAGGTATTGATAGATTTAAACCGTTTGGTTGTTGATGACATTTGTATCTTTTCTAATTTTTATTAAAAACGACAAAGTAATAAATTTAATAATTTTATTTAATAAATATTACAATTACAATAAATAATAAAATTAATACATTAATACAATAATAAAATAATAAATAAATATTACAATAAATTTACTAAAATCTAATCCTCCTTACATACTAAATCACATACATACAAAACTCCTCCGGTCATCACGCAGGTCAATCCATAGTAGACTCCAAAATAAATTTCCCCTCGATACTTCTCCATTCCCAATCTTTCCAACAACTTTTTCTTTTTCTGAAAATTAGAAAAAAATCTTAAATTAGAAATATTATTATTATTAACTAAACTATTTACAAAATATCTAAACATAATTAAAAAAATAATTAAATTATAAAACAAATAAAAAATATAAAGGATATTAAAAAGAAAAATCGATAAAAAGGATATTTTTCAGGGGCTCTTAATGAAACGTCTTGCCACAACTTGACACAAACGTCGAATGATTAATTGTCAAATGTTACCTCTTAACGTCACCTCGGTTTTTTGACAAGTCGATATTCAATTGTTTTCGAGGGGGTATATGTCATTGGTTTGAAAATCCTTTTTTTGAAATGTTAAAGATATATTTAATATATATTATATAAACATTTCATTAATAGACCCCTAAATTGTGTTGTGTTTGTTAAACTGTAAACTGTTTATGTGAAACAATTCGTTCGTTACAAAAAATTGCTACAGTGTAAAGCGTTACAGCGTGTAAACCGGCCTTGAGATCTTGGTAATGGCCCCCTCAAAAATTCCCTATTACCAATTATACTTTGTATACAAAAAGGGAAAAGATTCGAAATCTCGTTTTCCGCAATTAAAAATTTTTCATGACATATTTAACATATTTTTATTTCATGACAGATCGGAAGAAGTTAAAAGAAGTTACACAAAATGGAAAGATTTCAATATAGAACCATACTCAATTACATACATCATGAACGAACATTTTTCAAAATTGTTGATAAAATCTTGAGTCAAGCTTTTGGGGAATGCATTTACATGGCGACATCAGTGCAAGATTTTAATTTATCTGTGATTCCATGTCTTCGTGATGTGCCAGTTGAGTTAAAAGAGAAAATATTAATGAAATACAACATTTTCCTATTGGAGACTTATCGTAGTGAAACCTCTTTTATTCCATGTGAAAAATCGCAAAAGTTCCAAGACAACGTATTCAATTTGAATATAAATTGTAAAAATATGGAAAAAACCAATGAATGTCACAAGTTTAGCGGCTACTTAAAGTTCATGCCGAAAGACAAATGCGAAACTTTAAGGTAAAAAAACGTTCAATGTTACTCTAAGGAATCTAATGAAAATTTCTTTCAGTCACAGACTGATTGTTATTTTAACACAAACAGAAAAGAATAACGTATTCCTTGGAAATCTTGTAAAGAAAATCAATAGAATGGACCATCAGGAGACGTAAATGTACGAAACGAATTTTTATAACGGTTGGAAAACGTTTTGTAGAAAATTGATTGTATGCGCAATTTTCTATTAGTGAGTTTGTATATGTGAAAATGAAAAACGTCTTGGTACAATATATGTGTCGTTTATTGACTGTCGTCGATACAATGTGTGTAAATTGAATTGATTGTTACAAAAGATCCACAATCCTGCTAATAACAGGTAGTGGGTGGAGATACAAAAAGATGACTTTCTAAACAGGTTCATCACATTGAGGACCAAACACATAAAATCGAATAACAAAATACATCAAAATACAAATTACATGCATACAGAAGTAAATTTCAACATACTCCGCCCGTTGAAGTGTCAAAAAAAATGTTAGAGGCTATAATTTTGTGACAGTTCAAAAAAAAGAATATACATATATGATATCACAGAAATCAACTGAGAGGACACATATAAACAAATTTACAAATAGGTCATTGACCCGTTTTATATAAAACAGCTGATCGCAAGCTTGAATTTCTAATATTAAATAGCGTAAAGCAATAGCGGGCAAAGTTAATTAAATGAAATGCAATTATTAACAGAGATATAGATTAACAAAAAGTTAACCAAAGAGTTTTTAAAAGGTGTATATGACAGTTTACACAGTAAATAACGAACAAAAAAGGGACATGCAGTCAATCAGTGGTAGTATCGTCTTGCTCGGATAATGGGCATATTTTTGAAATCGCACGACGAGTCGGCCCACTACTTAGCAGAATACTGGCTACTCGAACAACCCCATCCTTTCCAGGGTGCAGATCGGTTATGCGGCCAAGCTGCCATTTGCATGGCGGTAGATTGTCATCATTTATAAAAACGAGGCAACCACGTTTTAAATTAGAACTAGTTTTGTTCCAACAACGCCTTTGTTGTATTTCAGAAATGAATTCTTTGGACCAACGTGTCCAGAATCCTTGTACCATTCGTTGAAGGTGCTGATATTGTGTCAGTCTATTTTCTTTTATTTCCATAACGTTTGGGTCTGGAACTGTTGTGAGGGGGCGTCCAATCAAAAAGTGGGCCGACGTTAGAGGCAGCAGATCTAAAAGATTTGAGGATAGAGGCGACAATGGTCTGGAATTAAGTATGCTTTCAATTTGCACAAGAACATGATAGAATTGATAAAATTTCAATTTTTGTTCACCCATAACTCGTTATAAATGAGCTTTCGTGGATTTTACTCCTGCCTCCCAGAGACCCCCCATGTTGGGTGCGTATGGCGGGATAAGATGCCATTCAAAATTCGCCTTTGCACAGGCAGCTGGAAGTGCATCTCTATTCTGAGTTAAAAAATGACCAAGCTCGTGCAACTCAGTGCGGGCCCCGACATAATTTCGCCCGTTGTCTGAATAAATTTTTGACGGCATACCTCGACGTGCTGCAAAGGCACGTAATGTTGAAATAAATGCGGCTGTGGACAAGTCTATGACGGGTTCTAAATGTATAGCCTTGGTACTGAAGCAAATGAATACGCAAATATAACATTTAAGCTGTTTATATTTTTTCATGCCACTATCTTTAATGAAAAATGGCCCGCAGTAGTCTGTACCAACAATGGAAAAGGGCAAATTGTTCGAGAGCCTATCTGATGGCAAATGACCCATTATGGCTTGTGCAGCAGATGGATTGATTCGAAAGCACGTGATACAGGACCGATATACGGATTTGGAGACGTTAAGACCATTGAGAGGCCAAAAACGCTCTCGAATTGAACATAGTACCTGTCGAGGGCCGGCATGTAACAGACTCTTATGATAATATTCGAAAAGTTTGCGCGTGAACCAATGTTTGCCACAGAGAACGAGAGGGTGTTTTTTATTAAATGAAAAATTTGAATTAAGCAAACGGCCATGAATTCGCATGGTGTCGTCATGCTCTGAAATAAAGGGAGATAGGGAGAAAAGCTTGCTTTGTTTTGCGATAGTTTTCCCTTGTTTTAGAGTATTTAATTCAGTAGAAAATGAATCATATTGAGATAATCGCGCGAGCTGAATTAGAGCTTCATTCTGTTCGTTTACTCGTATGTGACCGTAAGTACGTGATGACGCTTTATTGCGACAATTTTTTATGAATCGCAAAACGTAAGCCATTATGTGACACATTTTTTGGATGTTAGAGTGTTGAGAGAAGGGAAATACGGAAGACAGATTCGGTTTGGCTTGAGTGATGAAAACTCTACTCAATTTGAGTTCAGGTAAGTCGTTCGAGGGAATTGAAACGGTACGTGATGGCCAGGTGCTGGCATCGCCAAGAAGAAAATTTGGTCCATTCCACCATAAGGACGAATATTGCAGCTTAGATGGGGACATTCCCCTACTGAGAATATCGGCGGGATTGAAAATGGTTGGTACATATCGCCAGTGTCGCACATCGCAAAGTTCCTGGATTTGGGTAACACGATTAGCTACAAACGTATTCAAGAGATGTGGAGCAGTTTGCACCCAAAAAAGAACGATAGAAGAGTCCGTCCAGTAAGTTATTGAGCTAATGACAACATCCAAGTCAGTTTTCACACGATCGGTTAATTGCGCCATTAATAATCCAGCACACAATTCTAGCTTAGGTATAGTTGTGGATTTAAGAGGAGCGACTTTGGTTTTGGAACAGAGAAGACTGATTTTTACGTTATTGATGGCATCTACGGATTTAAGATATACACAAGAGCCGTAGGCCTTCTCGCTCGCGTCCGAGAATGCATGCAATTCCACAAACGAATAATTGTTGCATTTAGTTTGACGTTCGATTTTTAAATTGGAAAGATCGTTCAATTCGGCAAAGTATTTTTCCCAGAAGGATTCTAAATCTGTGCTCAAAGGCTCATCCCACGAGCTCTGAGTGGACCACAAACTCTGAATAAACATTTTTAATGTGATTATGCAGGGAGATACCAAGCCGAGCGGATCGAAAATGGACGCCATGAAGGATAAGACAATTCGCCTGGTGGGCTTTGCCTTAAGTTGATGAAATTTCAAATTGTAGGAGAAAGTATCACAGTAACTATTATATATTAGTCCCAACGTCTTTGTAGTTTCTCCAGGGCCAAATCGAAGGGTATTATTGTTTATGGAGTCATCAATAATGGACGAGAGAGCTAGTGGCTCATTTGAATTCCACTTTCTTAACAGAAATCCTCCAGACGACAGCACCTTTAAATGTTATGAACGATATACGAAGCATCATCTAGAGATTGACAACTAGTCAATAAATCATCGCAGTACATGTCATTTCTTATGATCTTAGCAATGATGGGATGTTCAGATTCGCAACAGGATGCCAGTTCAAAAAGACACCGAATAGCTAGGAAGCTAGATGATTTTTGACCGTAAGTAACGGTATTTAGTTCGTAAGTTTCAATAGGCTGCGATGCGTCAGTACGCCATAAAATGCGTTGAAGAGGTCTGTGCAAGGGGTGCATTATAACACAACGATTCATTTTTGAGCAGTCCGCTGATAATATATAACGAAAACGCCGAAATCGGAGCAAAATAGAGAATAGTTCATTTTGCAATATTGGACCGTTTAATTGAATATCATTCAATGAAATAGCATTAGATGCAGGCGCGCTCGAATTAAACACAACTCGTAATTTTGTCGTTAGACTATCTTCTTTGAAGACAGGATGATGTGGCAAGTAAAATGATGATGAGTGATCATGAATTCTCTCTTCCGGTACCTGATGAAACACTTGGAAAATAAATGCAACACTCTTTCTCGAAGGACCAGATTTATTCTAAGTTTTAAAGTGGTTTTTGAACATTTAACAATTTACACAGTTTTACAAGCGTGCACGTTACAACAATAATCAACGACTACAATAAATGAGTGGCCGAGGCCGTTAGTCTTTTTACATATTTAAAAAAAAAATTATGAATCTGACCGATGGTCAGATTCCAACGAAAAATACCACTTATTATAGAGATGGCGTTCTCTGTTCAAATAAGGGTAAATTTTGATTAAATTTACCATTTTCTCCCGGGGGAGCTGGCATTGACAGTCGATAAGTCCTATAGGAGCCCATAATTCGAATTCCAACCATCACGATTATGATTTTATTTTACAACACTTACATAACTAAAAATACAATTTTGATTTTGATACATATACATGCTTTAAACAGCCAACCTTTGCTCAAATATCAATTATCGTTCTCGGTTTCAAACGGCAATGGAGCGATTTTCGTTATTGCCCGTTTATAAGTTCCATTCTTTGTTTGAACTACTACAGTACGCACGTTATTATCGGAAGGTGAAAGAACTATCTCAGAGATTCTGCCCAACACCCATTGCATGGGGGCTAGATTGTCTTCGACCAGCAACACCATCGTTCCAATCGTTAAATTTTTACATGTTTTTGACCATTTACTACGCGTTTGAAGCCAATGTAAATACTCCACATGCCATTTTTTCCAAAATAATTGCTTTTGCTGACTACACTGCTCCCAAAATTTCAATCTGTTGGTCGGAGTTTCAGTTAGATTTTGCTCCGGTAATGCCGTTAGCGGACTATTTACCAAAAAATGTCCTGGGGACAAGTATGAAATATCGTTTGGGTCATCAGAAATTGGTAATATTGGACGTGACTTTAAGATGCCCTCGATTTGACACAGGATAGTTGATGTTTCTTCGTAAGTCATTATGTTATTGCCTAAAACGCGATTGAGATGTTTTTTCATACCTTTTACATTACTTTCCCACAACCCTCCGTGGTGGGGCGCACGAGGCGTTATAAAATGCCAGTTTATGTGATTGAAAACGCAAAAGTCATTCACCGTCTTCATTGATTGTTTAAAAAATTCGTAAACTTTATTAAGGATGTTGTTAGCCCCTTGAAAGTTCGTCCCGTTATCACTATAGATATTTGTTGGACATGCCCTACGCCCAATGAAGCGTTTTAACGACAGGAGAAAGCATTCAGAGGTCAAATCTGACACATCAACTCCAAATGGATTGCCTTCGTAGCGAAGCATATGAAAAGTGCAATGTATGCCTTCGTTTAGAGTGCTTTTCTAATGCGCGACTGTCTTATCAAAATTGGACCTGCACAATCTATTCCAACATTTTGGAATGGTCTTGATTGATTTACGCGGTTCGGTGGTAAGGGTGCCATAATTTGGTTGATCCCTTTTGCACGGTAACGAAAACAAACTAAGCATTTATGGGTAACCTTTTTTATCTCCCTTCGACCTCCCATTGGCCAATAGTTCAATCGCAAACTGCACAGTACCGCTTGTGGACCCGCGTGACAAAGCCTTTGATGTTCATGTCCTATCAACAGTTGAATTACATGGTGAGGTGGTAAAATAATGGGGTGTTTCTGATTAAATTCAACATTTGCGAAATTTAATCGCCCTCCCACTCTCAATAGTTTGTTGTGGTCTAAAAATGGATTCAAGTTAAATAAGTTACTGTCTTTGTTCACTGGTGAATTATTATGTATCAATGCAATTTCTCGATTATACGCGACATTTTGAACTAGACCAATAACTCGATTTGTCGCTTCATGAATTTCATGGTTTGTCAGTTCGCCTTTTAATAGAGCCCGCGGCTTTTTACAGTTGTTTATGAAACGCAAACAGTAGGCGGTGGTTCTTATAGCGCGATTAAAGGATGAGAAACGTAAAAGGAAACTATCATCCCGTTTTTGAATGGTTGAGATCAACGATACTGCGCTTGTTTCTTTGTTAGTTGGTACGTTCATTTCCGCATAGGGATTGGGATTAAATTCGGGATTTGACAAATCATTTGGCCCATGAAACCATAGGGGAAAACAAGACAGAGTCTTTGCATCCGTTCCCCTGCTCAAACAATCTGCAGGATTGATTTTCGTATTAACATAACACCATTTTGCATTTGGCACATTGTCTTGTATCTCTGCCACCCTATTTGCCACAAATGCAGGCCATCGCGATGGGCTAGAAAGTATCCAACTGAGCGTAATTTGGGAATCTGACCACAAATACACGTTGTTAATGTTAATCGACGTTATTTGAAGAACTGTTTTCGTTAAACGAGACAACAATAGAGCACCTGACAACTCGAGACGTGGTAGGGTAATTTTCTTTAAAGGGGACACTCTTGATTTTGACGCAATAAGCTGGGTTGACACAGATTTATCGTTATAAAAAATACGCAAATATATTACAGCACCATAACAATACTGGCTTGCATCTGAATATCCGTGCAACTCCACCTTATTGAATAAAATCTGTGTCCGCGACCACCGCGGTATAGAAATATTTGATAGATAACCGATATTACATGTTAGGTTTTTCCACTCTTTTACAAGTTCCGGTGACAATAGAGCGTCCCAAGTTGACTTTGTGCACCACAATTTCTGCATATATATTTTAAACGGGGTAATTAATGGTCCAATAATACCTAACGGATCATAAAATTTTGCAATGTATGACAGTATTGTTCGTTTTGTTAGTTTTTCGGGAAGACTGTTCGCGTCAGTAAACTTTAGAACGTCTGTTTGTGGGTCCCATAACATTCCGAGAACTTTAATAACTTGAGTTCCTTTCAATTCGTGTACCGTTAATGATTCTCGTTTCTCATTCGGAATTGTGTTAATAAATTGGTCGCTATTTGAGCACCATTTATGGAGTTCAAAACTGCCCAGTTTCAACATATTTATTAATTCGTCCTTGAGTTGAAATAACGTCTGAATATCATCACACCCACCCAAAATATCATCAATGTATCGTCGTGATGTTAAAACATTAGCCGCCAAGGGATATTGATTCTTAAATAAATTTGCTAAGTGCAAAATAGTTCGCACCGCCATGTATGGAGCACTTGAAGTACCGTAAGTAACTCTAAACAACTCGATGCACTTTAGTTCGTCTGAAGGGTTGTCCCTCCACAATATACGCTGAAATTTCGTATGCTCGGGTGCAATTAAAATCTGCCGATACATTTGTTTTATGTCCGTTGTGAAAACCGAAAATGAAATAAAAGATTAAATACGTCGGGTTGATCTGGTGGCGCAGCGATTAAACATTCGTTTAAACTCTTACCTCCCTTTGTACGCGCGCTACCATCAAACACTACCCTTAATGCAGTGGTACTCGACACTTTAAAAACCGGATGATGGGGGAGAAAATAGCAGTCACTTAAAACTTGTGACGGATCATTAAAGTCAATGTTGACGTATCTTGCATGATCTAACGTTACGAATTCGTCTATAAACGCTTTATATTGTAAAAACAACTCTTTATTCTGCGCAAACCGACTTTCTAACAATTTGAACCGCTTTAGCGCTATATTGAAAGAACCAAATAAACTTGATGGTTCAAAGTTGTCTCGAAATGGAAGTTGTACTTCAAAGCGATTATTATTTAAGTATATTGACGATTCAAATTGTTTTTCGGCATTTTTAAAGTCGATTGCTGCAGAATAATTGCCCGGCGTTTCTTCCATCTGCCAAAATTTAACTAGTGTCTGATTTAGCTCAATTTCCTGACTTGAATCATTCGAAACTGTATGTAAGCAGTTTGGCTCAACGTTTATGTTCAACGCAACGGCGTTATTACTGATATTTCCAGCAATAATGTATCCAAAACTTGTCAGTTGCAGAATTGGTAAATTATTCCCCAAATGAATAATGTCCGGTTTAATACAGTTAAAATACACTAACGCGCCTAGTAGCATATCGATAGTACCTGGGATGTTAAATGTTTTGTCTGCTAATGGTAAATTTGATGGTAGGTTTAAACGTTTCGTATTTATGTATGCGTGTGGAAGTGGCAATGTGATTTGCTCAATTATTGCACAATTTTCTTGACACCGAAAATTACTGTCGTGCATAGAAAATTGTGATAATGCTGCGTAATTGTAAACCGCAGTTTTGTTTCCCGAGATCCCGAAAACATTTGTATTTTGTTTAAAGCTAGTTACACCTAACTGTAAATACAAGGCTTTTGTAATAAAGCTTACTTGTGAAGCTGAATCCAAAAGACACCGAGCTGTGACGTATTTATTCGGTGAAACTTGAATATTGATCAAGGCTGTGGCTAATAATACTTGATTTGTGATAACGTTACTTAAACTGACTCCGGCGTTTCTCGTTACTGACGGCTCAGATAAATTATCCCTTGATGTTGAAGAACCCGAATTACTGTCCATTGCATTATGCAGAATTGTGAGGTGACGTTGCGCACATACCCAACACCCACGAGACGTACATTGCACCAACGTATGACTGTTCGATAAACAGTTTGAACAAAGTTTATTAGACTCAACAAATTGCAATTTTTACTCAATAGTTGCTTTTTGAAACTGCTGACAGGAGAAGATAGCATGTGAAGAGTTAGCGCAATAAGAACACTTTTTGTTATTAAGTTGAAAACGATTTGTATTGCTTGTTGAAGTAATACTGTTAGATTGCTTGTTATTTGTTTTTGAGTTTGAGTTAAAGTTTTTGTTTTGTTTTGAGTTTGTGTTGAATTGATTCACAATCATGTGAGATACTTTATACGGATTGGAAATAAATTTGTCTTTGTTTGTAGAAGTATTGTATTTATTATTTGAAAAGGACGACACTCCATTCACGTTTTCAAAGGCTTGAGCCCTTTTTTCTATATGTTTAATAAATTCGTCAAAGGTTGGCAGTTCACTTGCATCACGCTCTAATTCGAACGATTTGTGTGAATGCATATCAATTTTATTGGATAATAAATACACTAATAAAACATCCCATTTATCAGTAGGTAAGTCAAGTGACTTTAAAGCATTTAAATGTTGTTTAGCGTTGGTAACAAATTCTCGCAAATTTGCAGCAGTACCTTTCGTTACATTAGGCAATTCTAGCAATGACTTTAAATGATAATTTATGTTAAGCAATTTATTATCATACCGATCAATAAGAAGCTCAATAGCTTTAGTATAATTTGCAGCAGTTAATTCTAATTCGTTTATCAGGTTAAGTGGTTCATCTTTTAAGAAGGATTTTAAATAATAGAATCGCTGCACTTGATCTAAATTCGCGTTTGAATGGATTGTTGCCTTATATAGTGAGTAAAAAGTTTTCCACTGATCGGTTTTGCCGTTAAATGTAGGTACTTGTATGTTTGGTAATTTAATCGTACTTGCTAATGGGATAGATGAATTAGGATTAGCACCTTGGGCGTTATCTCTGTTACAAACTACTTTTATTAATGTTTTAATTTTTGTCAAAGTAGCTGCAAATTTATTTTCCATGAATTCTCGGTCCCCGCCATAAACATTTATGTCAATCAGTTCTAAGTCTGATTGACACTCGTCGTATTTTTGAAAATTCACCCGAAGTTGCTCTTCCTTTACATTAAGTTCAAAAGGGTTACCTGTCTCTGGATTAAAAGCCGTTAAAAAGTTTTCAATTCGTGTGATACTGCCCTTGATGACCGCTCGTTTGGACTTAACTTGATCTTCAGTCGCCATTACTGAGGTTCAACTTCCTTTTTATAGATGTCGTTCTCGAAGTTGACGTTGAAGCAATCGATGTTGACTTAAGTGGAGGTGGACAGCTAATTTGATCTTGCGCACTTCACTTTTGCATTTGATTTTGCAGCACAAGCGCACAGAAAACTTTTTAAATTTTTAAAACTTTTCACTAATCACCCGCCGAAACCTGGAATGCTGATTTGATGACGTCGTGAAGATGGTTTTTGTCGCAAAAAAACTCAACAATGGAATTCTAATACTGGATTTACTGGATTTTTCTGGATTGGCCACGTTTTCACATGGAAATTGTTTGGAAAATTCACGTTTTATAGCACTTTCGCGATCTTTTCCGCTTCCGAATTCACCCGTAGTGACTTATTTGTTGCATTTACTCCACCGATAGCTCGTTTTCGACTTTTACGAGTACTTGTACTAGTACTTTGTCTGATTTATATCCGGCTCGATTACGACCAAAAATATATGATGAAACACTTGGAAAATAAATGCAACACTCTTTCTCGAAGGACCAGATTTATTGTAAGTTTTAAAGTGGTTTTTGAACATTTAACAATTTACACAGTTTTACAAGCGTGAACGTTACAACAATAATCAACGACTACAATAAATGAGTGGCCGAGGCCGTTAGTCTTTTTACATATTTTAAAAAAAAATTATGAATCTGACCGGTGGTCAGATTCCAACGAAAAATACCACTTATTATAGAGATGGCGTTCTCTGTTCAAATAAGGGTAAATTTTGATTAAATTTACCAGTACCTTTGTCATGTGACCAAGTTCCTCATATTCCCGCATAAAGTCCATATAAGCGAGTTTAAGCTTGTTATTGCAATTGAGACGCCTTTCTAGTGATTTAAATTGCTTCAATGCCCTACTACGCGATTCCCCTAATGAAGATGGCGCACCACACAGTGGCATATGCACAATAAAATGACCTTGTTCATTACGTATAGTGTTCGCGATGAAATTTTGCTCACATTGAATCTCCTCAGGCGACAATACCTTAGCTTTGGGCTCCAACGATTCGATTTCCCAAAATTTGTGTAACTGACGCGCAATGTGTGTTATGCTTAACGCACAAAAACTGGAAGTAGAGGGTGAAGTGTGTAATTCATACGAATTGAATTTTAATTCACCCGAAACTACGTAACCTAGATGTGTGTTGTGCAGCAACGGATACTTTACAACTTGAGGCTCTGGAGCCTTAATTAAAGACCAAAATAGACCAACGCATAAAAGAAGATCAATTTTACACGAGTTTTGGAAATTTGGATTGGCCAATTTTATGTTTTGGGGAAACGAAAGAAGTTTGGAGTCAACATACGTGGCTGGAAAACGATTCGTAATGCTATTAAGGAGAACAAAGGATGCGCTTGCCTTAAACTCAGTATGTATTGAGCGAATAGATGCATCACAATATAAACTTTTGAGTGTGGAACTCTTTATTGATTCTATACCGTTGATTTGTAGGGGATTGTTTAGCGTTTTAGTCGGTAATTTCAGTCGACGATGTAACGAGTTCGTCATGTAGGAGCATTGAGAAGCACAATCTAAAAGCGCTACGCATTTATGAG
Source organism: Silvanus unidentatus (assembly GCA_963930825.1). Taxonomy (NCBI): domain Eukaryota; kingdom Metazoa; phylum Arthropoda; class Insecta; order Coleoptera; family Silvanidae; genus Silvanus; species Silvanus unidentatus. Next base: position 8,835,118 of record OZ005758.1, read on the forward strand.
TATTACCGTGAATATCGAGAATAAATACTTCAGCCGTGGGAATGATTTGTAGAGGACTTGTATTGACACCGAGAGAGACTGCCGTGACCGTATGAACGGCTCCATCCGATGGATGTAATAGAGTTGCATGATATTGAGAACACTTTTTGCAATGTTGTGACTTACATTGGCCTTTTGTATGGCCTGAGCGCAGACAGTTTTCGCATAAGCCTAGACGCTGCACTTCAGCGAGACGTGCTGGAATCGTTTTGTCCAAAAAAATGGTACAATTGTATATATAGTGCTGACCCTTGCAGATGACGCAAGAGGCTTGAGAACGCGCGACAAATGATTGACTAATATTGCCTTTGACTCTATGGCGCATTGTATTATCGCGTGGAATTACTTTAGGTTTTTCGTTTGTTTTCTCGATTTTTGCCTTTCGAGGAAATCGAATAAATCTTTCAAGGTAGGACTGTCGATACTTAAAAACGCGGTTTCCCATTCTTTGCCACCATTGAAATCTAACTTATCTATTACAATGTACTGTACTAATCGTGTCCATGAGTGAACAGGTTCGCCTAATGTTTCAAGAGCCCTTAAATGCCCTTGAATGGAATCAGTCATAACACGTAAGGAACTGCTATTACCTTTATTGATAGATGGACAATCTACGATGCCCTTTATGTGAGTATGGATCATCAGTTTGTTATCGCGATATCGTTTTTCGAGTAGTTGAAGCGCAGTTTGGTAATTTCCATCAAGAAGATCCAAATGTTCGATTACTCGTTGTGGCTCGGGACCCAAAGAGTTTTTAAGATAAAGAAATTTAGTCATGGTGGGTAAACTGTTGTTATTGTCAATTAAAGATTTGAAACTTGCAAAATAGGTGTTAAATCGCTCACTCTGGCCGTGAAAGGTTTGCAGACTTAAGGCTCGTAATGCTGCAGATAATGAGCCAGTATTTCCATTTGGTATATTGCCGTTATGAACGTGTGAAACAGATGGAGAAGGAGCAGTTGGTAGAGGACCTTCATAGCGCCTTTACAACGCATCATCGGGTATAATTGCCAATAATTGATCGTGAAACACTTCAAATTCTTTTAAGAGATTGGGATTGGCTTGAAACCATTTATTTAAGTAAGTTGCACTCACCCTTATGCCATTTAATAAAGCAGATTTTACCTCCTGACTATCATCATCACGTGGAGCCTCTGGAGCAGGTGTATCCTCCAAATATTTCCGCAAATATGTTAATTTGGACTTGATAGTGCCTTGTTTGCGTTTAATAACGGTTATGACATCTTGATTGGCCATTTTGAACGAGTTTTGGGTGACCCTAAAACGTGTTTGAAAAAATATTAATGCGAGTCGAGAAATACGCGCTCGACTCGTTTGTTCGATAGAAATTTATTTGAAAACGTGAAATAATGTGCAAGATGAGAAGCGATACTTATCTTTTCCAGGAATGATGTCGATGTATGGAATTTTTGACCGCCTCAAATGGCCTCGTGGCACTTGTGGACGCCTTTTTTCCAAATTTTCGCTGGATCCACCAAATTGGGATCCGGCTCGAAGGACCAGAAATGTATAAAATTGATTGTATGCGCAATTTTCTATTAGTGAGTGTTAAGTGAAATTTGGCCCTTTTGATAATAAACACAATCAAACACTATTCTAATTGTATATTTGGCAGATTTTATTCTTTTCTTTTAGTGACTTACAAAACACACATTCCACAATAAAATTACAATATACTTAAGTCGACTTTCTTTATTAACACCACAACTAAAAGTTAAAAGTTTTGTCATATTTTTGGCGCAGGAATAGTTCCTCCCACCTACTCATTCTTGGACAACAAATTACAATAAAAAATTCAAATTTACAACACTTCCCCGTAATTTGTTGTTACATACCTAATTCTGTAATACAAAAGTTATGTTTTTGTTTGTGTAAACCCTTTGTCATTATATCGGCTACCATTTTTTCTGTGGGAAGGTATTTTACATTGATTGTTTTTTTCTGTAATACTTCCCTCACGTAATGATATCTCGTATCTATATGCTTTGTACGATTATGGTACATGGGATTCCTTAACAGTTTCTGCGCACTCTGGTTGTCGTTAAAGATTAATATCGGTTGATCATGATCTGTTAATTCATTTAACAAGCTCTTTAAATACACTGCCTCTTTACTGGCCTCTGAAATTGAAATGTATTCCGCCTCGGTACTCGAAAGTGCTACACAGCTCTGTTTTTTGGATTCCCATGATATTGCGCTGTTTCCCAGCTTAAATACGTAGCCAGTATATGATTTTCTATCGAGAACGTCGTTTGAAAAATCAGCATCTGCATATCCTTCAATATTAAGGCTCGTTTTTGAAAAAACTAAATTTCGGGATAAAGTGCCCTTTAAATATCGAAGTACACGCTTTGCATGTTTCCAATGCTCTATATCGTAACATGTGTTAAACTGGCTAAGGTAGCTTAAGCTATAACTAATATCGGGTCTAGTGTGGACTGCTAAGTACATTAAAGACCCAATTAAACTTTGATATGACACATTTGGCAACGCACTGCAGTTTTTTAACAGTTTGAGTCCATTTTCAATCGGTGTACTTATTGGTTTTGATTCAGTTTGTTCAAATTTCCTTAATAGTTCTAATATGTATGACTTTTGATTTATAAAAATTCTGTTATTGACTTTGTCATGTACAATAGCCATCCCTAAAAAATTTTTAATTTCCCCCAAATCCTTGATTTTGAAATTTTGTGATAATATCTGTTTAATTTCATGTTTCATATTTGGGCAGTTTGAACAAACCAAAAAATCGTCCACATATAAAGCTACAATTAACAAAGAGTCATTTTGCCTTTTAAAGAAAATACATGGTTCAAAATTTGACTGTGTCAATCCCGCTTTTAATAGTACATTTCTCACTTTTATGTTCCAGATTCGCGACGACTGTTTTAAACCATATATTGCCTTTTTGAGAAGACACACTTTATTTGAATATTTTGTACTCATAAAGCCTTCTGGCTGAGTCATGTAAATTTGTTCATCAATATCCCCGTGAAGAAACGCAGTTTCCACATCTAGGTGATCAATTTGCATATTTAAAATAACAGTTAGTGCAAATAAAAGTCTTATAGTACAGGATCTTACTACTGGGGAAAAGGTCTCGTTATAGTCAACACCTTTTTGTTGTGTGAAGCCCTTCGCCACCAGTCTCGCTTTGTAACGAGCCTCTCCATCACTTGACACTTTTTTACAAAACACCCACTTGTTTTTAACCAGCTTTTTATTAGCTGGAGGGTCAACTAGTACCCACACTTCGTTTAACACTAGCGATCTATATTCGTTCTTCATAGCGGCTTCCCACTTCGGCCAATCACTTCGTTTAATCGCTTCTGACACAGAGACTGGATCACTTAACTCGTTATTTTCACTGTGTTTTTCACTCTCACTGATTGTGTTGTATGTGATGAAATCTTCAAAGTTTCTTCTCTTTGATATTCGTCCACATCGAGTAATTGTGTTCTGTTCTGGCTCTGTGTGCACTTCTAGGGGCATTTCCTCTTGCGGTTCTGAATTTGTTTCCACAAATTCTTCGTCTGAACTCGATGATGAATTTCCTTCGGCGTTTTCTGTTCTCTCTTCTAACTGGGCTTCGTCCACCGCTATTTCAGTTTCATTTTCGACTATTTCAGCACGCTTCTGACCACCAACATCAATTACCACTTGTTCACGTTGAATTTCACACTTATTTGCCTTTCGACACAATAGATCCGTGCATTCGTCGAACTTCACCGTTCTGCTTATTGTTATTTTGTCTGTATCTGGATCTAGAATCCGGTATCCTTTACTCGACTCACTGTATCCGATCATAATTCCAGTCTTAGTCTTTTTATCAAGTTTAGAACGATGCTGTTTTGGAATAAGTGCATAACAAGGGCTCCCAAATACCACAACATTTTTCAGATCTGGCTTGTTTCCAGTCCAAAGTTCGTATGGGGTACGGTCTTTCGAATCTGTAGGCAATCGATTCACTATAAAATTCGCCGCCATAATTGCTTCACCCCAATACTTATGTGGTAATTCTGCCTCCAAGAGCATACATCTGGCAGATTCCATCAAGGTTCTATTTTTTCGCTCTGATATACCGTTCTGCTCCGGACAATATGGGACCGTTGCCTGAAATTGAATACCTTTAGATTTTAAAAACGTTTGGACCGATTGTCCGGTGTATTCTCGTCCATTGTCAGATCTCAAAACGATTGGATATTTTCGAAATCTATTCCACATTTCAGCAACGAACTCCTTTAGTTTTGTGGCAACTTCGTCCTTAGAACGCACCAGATAAACTTTTGTATATCGTGAGAAGTCATCTGTAAATGTTAGGAAATAATTCATGCCACTCACCGTTGACGTTCGCATTGGACCACATAAGTCGGTGTGCACTAAGTCCAATATGGACTTTGATCGACTCTCTGCTACTTTTGGAAAAGCTTTCCTGGTCAATTTTCCTTCAATACACGTCACACATTGTTTTACGTCACTACAATTTTTAATTTTAATCCCATTCGCTAAATTCTTTGTCACAAGTTCTTTTATTTTTTCATAATTTCGGTGTCCCAACCGTCGATGCCATAAATGGATACAACCACCTCCATTTCCGCTCCCGCCAGGGCTCTCGCCATTGAAAGTAATCTTTGCCACATTTGCTTTATGCACTTCTGCATCAATGACGTAGAGATCGTTGAGGATCTTTCCTATTATTTGTGCCCATTCTGCGGTTACAGGTCCTGCTGGTTGATCCTCATCGATAACCGTCCAAAGTCCTTCTCTAATTAATAGCATCTTTGTTCTGAATTTCCAGTTCTGGTAGTTTTCGTTGTTGAGTCTTGAAAACGAGAATTTAACACTTTCGGATTCACCCATTGTTATTGTTTACGTTTCTTCACTTTTTAGTTTTATGATACTCGGTTTATAAAATATAAAAATTTTTTACAAAAACTGGTCTTTCAAAAAAAAAACACGGACTACGCGCACATTCCAACGTACGATTCAAACTTAAAACGCGTTCTTTAAACGGACTTATTTCGAAGGTCAGGCCAAAAATGAATGTATAAAAAATCAAACTTTTAGTTCTGGGCCCATAACCCTTGTTAAGTGAAATTTGGCCCTTTTGATAATAAACACAATCAAACACTATTCTAATTGTATATTTGGCAGATTTTATTCTTTTCTTTTAGTGACTTACAAAACACACATTCCACAATAAAATTACAATATACTTAAGTCGACTTTCTTTATTAACACCACAACTAAAAGTTAAAAGTTTTGTCATATTTTTGGCGCAGGAATAGTTCCTCCCACCTACTCATTCTTGGACAACAAATTACAATAAAAAATTCAAATTTACAACAGTGAGTTTGTATATGTGAAAATGAAAAACGTCTTGGTACAATATGTGTGTCGTTTATTGACTGTCGTCGATACAATGTGTGTAAATTGAATTGATTGTTACAAAAGATCCACAATCCTGCTAATAACAGGTAGTGGGTGGAGATACAAAAAGATGACCTTCTAAACAGGTTCATCACATTATGGACCAAACACATAAAATCGAATAACAAAATACATCAAAATACAAATTACATGCATACAGAAGTAAATTTCAACACGTTTGTTAAAGCAAATTTCACAAAAAACATTTATTTACATTGTCAAACTGGACATTCAAAAACCGATTTTTATGTGATATTATAAAAACATGTCCACAACATTATACAAACCAAGAAGAAAATAATTTTACAATGAATAGAATATTTAACCAGTTTGTTGATGCAGTTGGCAATAAAGTAGAAATTTACAAATGGAATCATGGCTTTTTTAATAGATTTAAGAAAAATCCTGGCTTTCTTCATCGTATTGTTGAGGATAACATTTTTTTGCTCTAGGAAGTTCGAGGAAATCATTTAAAGTCTTCATTCACATTGTAAATGATAGAAAGACTTTATGTAATGTGAATTATCTTGCAATTGTAAATGTGTCGTATTGTGGTGTGGTAATCGATTTGGAAAGCAAAGAAATCAGTAAAGAGTATACGCGTTTGTGAAAGGATACCAATTGAGTTACAGATTTAAATTTTGGGACTTTAAAAAACCGATTCCGTTGCTTCAGGTTCGAAGATTTGTTGAGAATATTTCCGAGTACTCGAGGAACAACAATAATTTCCAAAAAACGTGATGAATACAACATTTAACACGGAAGAAACAGTTTTATGCTATTTTTTGTAGGATGTGATTGCCGTCAAATCCTAAATAACAAATACCGACTTATTTTCCGTAATTTATCAAAAAATTATTACTTATTCAAGGATAATATCAGGGAAAATTAGAATTACGAGAATTACATTGTATAGAGGGAATATACATGTGGGTTTATTGAAATTTGTGGCTTGTTTAGCGTTTGTTTCGATGTAAAAGACACGATCGATAATGAAATTCAAGAGTGTTATTAACAAATTGAAAGAAAAGTTTAATGTTAGAGGAGCCAAAGATGATTTGGATACTAATTTTAGTCAATTTAATTCTTTGCTATCCGAATTTTTGGTACTGTGCTTTCACAGACCGGTTCATAGTATTTGAAGTTGATTATTTTGTTATATACGTTGTACCTATATATACAAAACATTGTTAAAACTTTATATTTTTTTAAAGAGATTTAAAAACTTTATCAAACATAGAAATTCCAAATAACTGTTAACATTGCGTCTCTTTTATTAATTTATATTAATAAACCCAATTAAAGTGCCTGATTTTCACTCATATTAGTATCTTGCGTACCATTATGAGGAAATACTTCGGAAACACCAAATGTGCACTTGTTCTCATTCACAAGGAGGATATGAAGAAGAATATAACAAAACCGATTCCTTTTATACTGTTAACAAAAGTTCTAAAGTAAGTTCTGACTATAAAATTGTGTAAAATCTAAATATATACCTAAAACTGAAGCTACTACATTTTCAGTTGTACCTAAGTCATTGTAAGACTATAGAAGGAGTTGGCAATGCAAGAGACACATTCCAACATGTAATTAGTTTGGACTCCTTTTCAAATACTAACATTAGTACTGGAATCAGAATTCTTTTAACCACTGATCGATCTAAAACAAATGCCTCATTAGATGATGAATATGGATGGAATATTGGTAAATCTAATACAGAAGTAGTTCTTACCAATGAAGTCAATAATATTGTTCAACCATTGAAAGGAATATTGTCATTCAGCAATTGAATTACAATCGTTCCACTGGTAATGTAATAATATCTATTATCAATAATAAGCAATCAATTGCATTTGAGAAATGAATTTCTTTATTAATCACACAATTTTAGATGGTCTTTTTCCAATGGGAAAACTTAATTCTGACCAACCATTTTTTAAAGACAATATTATTGCAGATAATCTGTCAAGAGCACCACTGGATGATAATGAAACCGAAGAAAAGGAAATTGGATACGTATATTTTACAGAAACGGCGAATTTATGGCCAATATGCAACAGTGAAATCAAACAAGAAACACAAAATGATGAAACACTATTGGAAATACTAAAATAGGTACGTGGAAAAAGACGAGTGGCCAAGAACAAACATGGAGCAACCACACAGACAAGAATTAACGGTAGATAAAGGGATATTGATGTGGGCACACAGAATCATAGTGCCAAGTGCATTGAGAAGTCGTTTATTACAAGAATTACACACGGGACATTTAGGAGCATGGCGAATGAAATCACTTGCACGATCGTGGATTTATTGGCCATCGATAGACGTCGAAATAGAAAGAATGGTAAGAAATTGTACACCTTGTTTTTTCAACAGGCAAAATCCACCCAAGGTTGAGCTCACACCATCGGGTATTCGATCGAATTCATCTAGATTTTTTAGGTCCGATAAAAGACAGAAACTCTTTAATATTGATTGATTCTTTTTCTAAGTGGCCAGAAGTATTCGAAATAAAGTCAACTACAGCCGATGCAGTCGAGGAAAAACTAAGAGAGACGTAAGCACAGTATGGGCTGCCCAGAACAGTCGTGAGCGACAACGCATCGAACCTGGCTGCAGGGAAATAAAAGAGTTTTACCATAAAAATGGCATCAAGGACGTCATATCACCACCATATCACGCTCCTAGAAACGGGGCAGCGAAGAACCTCGTAAAAACTTTCAAAAATTAAATTAAAACAGCCCTAGATGACCGCCGTAGAAACGCAAACACACCAATGAATACGATCATATCAAGATTTCTAGTAACATACAGGAACACCGAACATTGCTCTACAACACGATGGCAGTTGTTACAAGAACAACCAGAAAACCATAATATTAAAAGTCAAGGAAGCTTGAAAACCAATCAAAAGAGCCCAAAAACGGCAGAAAAAACACTACAAAGGCATATAAAGGGAAATAGCCGTTATTGGAACATCAGTCATGATCAGAAAATATTCTGCCCAAACAAAGAACAAATGGAAAGAAACAAAAGTCGTGAAGAAAAGATGCAAAAATATATACATTAGTCAGCTAAGAAATTGGACAAGCGCTAAAGCCAACAGAACATTTATAAAAAAACTGGACAAAACGAAAACGAGGAATTTCTGGATGCACATGAAATACTAACAAGTGATGAAGAATCGACAACAAACAGGACGGAATCTCAGCAAACAGTTTCGAAAAATGATGAAGTGCAAAGCACACAGGGAAGCCCAACATTCAGCAGAGAAAATGCTGAAACGGCAAAGTCTCCAAAGACACATGTCAAAAGCAAAAGACCGCAAAGAGAAATAAAAACACCAAATAAGTTAAAGGATTAGGTACGTACTGTCTCGTAAGTAAATAATTATATGTAATTGTATACTTGTTGTAAATGTCCACAGGATAAAAGCACTACACACTATCCAAATTTGACGAAACTGGTCCCCGAAACGAAGACGCCAAAGCACATTTGATCAACATGAGGACCGCCCATTTTTTACAGACTACGCCGGCTGAAACCAGAAATGTACGAGACGGCGAAGAAAGAGTTCGCATATATGGTATAAAAGGGCATCGCACGACCGTCAAGCTCAAATTGGTGTTCTCCCCTCACATGATACCCAAAAAAGGTAGTCAATGGAGGCCGTGTGGGGATTATAGAAAATTAAACTCGCGCACAGTTCCGGAGAGGTATCCAGTATGTACCTCATATAGAGCGCACCAAAAAAAGAGCGATAGGCAGGAGGTAAAATGGAATACGGAACTCAAAAAGGCGTTGGAGAACACAATACAATCGTTAATGGAAGCCACATTGTTAGCACACCCCGCACATGAGACAAGACGCAAATATAGCGATTATGGTAGATTTGTCTGACAAAGCAATCGGTGCAGGAATACAATAGAGAGTAAATGATCAATGGCAAAAGATAACATACCAGCTGATTCACTGTCTAGAGTCGATGCGGTGACTGCAACATTGGTTTATGTAGAATTAGCGAAAGATCAAGCAACGGATAGAGAGCTGTAGAGTTTGTTAAACAACGCAAGGACGAATTTAAAAATCGAGCCATATGACGTGCCATGTGAAATTGAACTGCGACGTTTCGATGCAAAGACGACCACCGTTTGTAACTGAGAAGTTTAGAGAGCAAGCGATAGCGAGTCAATACAATTTGTGAAACCCTGAAGTGAAAACAACGACTAGCCAGGTAAAAAACGCGTGCATATGGCCGAAAATGGGTAAACAAATTTAAAACACAATCATGCGTGACCTGGAAGTCGGAGAGGTTTCACAGACAGTTGAAGGCGGCGATTAAGTGTAAAACTTCAGAAAAATGGGTAGAAGAACTACCGTTTAGATAATGTCAAAGTAGTGCAAACGCGGAAATAGTGTATGGACTACAGATGAGATTGCCCGGTGAGTTTTTTGAAGAAGAGCAGAAGAAAAGCGCCCCTACATCTGAATTCGTACAACATTTGGAAGAAACGATGAGCGAATTTGAAGCCTCAACCCGCTTCACGACATGGAAATACAAAAGTTTTCATTTTCAAAGAGTTAACGCACAGTCATGTAATTGTGCGAACCGATGCAGTTAGAAAACCATTACGACCCCCGTATGAAGGACCGTATAAGGTGATAAACAGAGGACAGAAGACAATGGACTTAAAAAAATAAATGGGAATGTGGAAACAGTGGAAACCGTTTTGTTGTTGATGACATTTGTATTTTTTTTTTCTAATTTTTATTAAAAACGACAAAGTAATAAATTTAATAATTTTATTTAATAAATATTACAATTACAATAAATAATAAAATTAATACATTAATACAATAATAAAATAATGAATAAATATTATAATAAATTTACTAAAATCTAATCCTCCTTACATACTAAATCACATACATACAAAACTCCTCCGGTCATCACGCAGGTCAATCCATAGTAGACTCCAAAATAAATTTCCCCTCGATACTTCTCCATTCCCAATCTTTCCAACAACTTTTTCTTTTTCTGAAAATTAGAAAAAAATCTTAAATTAGAAATATTATTATTATTAACTAAACTATTTACAAAATATCTAAACATAATTAAAAAAAATAATTAAATTATAAAACAGATAAAAAATATGAAGGATATTAAAAAGGGTAATCGATTAAAAGGATATTTTTCAGGAGCTCTTAATGACACGTCTTGCCACAACTTGACACAAACGTCGAATGATTAACTGTCAAATGTTACCTCTTAACGTCACCTCGGTTTTTTGACAAGTCGATGTTCAATTGTTTTCGAGTGGGTAAATGTCATTGATTTGAAAATCCTTTTTTTGAAATGTTAAAGATATATTTAATATATTTTATATAAACTTTTCATCAATAGACCCCTAAATTGTGTTGAGTTTGTTAAACTGTAAACTGTTTATGTGAAACTATTCGTTCGTTACAAAAAATTGCTACAGTGAAAAGCGTTACAGCGTGTAAACCGGGCAAACCGGCCTTGAGATCTTGGTAATGGCTCTCTCAAAAATTCCCTATTACCAATTAAACTTTGTATACAAAAAGGGAAAAGATTGGAAATCTCGTTTTCCGCAATTAAAAATTTTTCATGACATATTTAACATATTTTTATTTCAGGACAGATCGGAAGAAGTTAAAAGAAGTTACACAAAATGGAAAGATTTCAATATAGAACCATACTCAATTACATACATCAAGAACGAACATTTTTCAAAATTGTTGATAAAATCTTGAGTCAAGCTTTTGGGGAATAATGCATTTACAAGGCGACATCAGTGCAAGATTTTAATTTATCTGTGATTCCATGTCTTCCTGATGTGCCAGTTGAGTTAAAAGAGAAAATATTAATGAAATACAACATTTTCCTGTTGGAGATGATAATTGACTGTTTTAATCTGAACAAGATTAAATAAAACACAGTGGTTGATTTTATTGTGTCTATTAATAATAAACTTTTAATATACGGAGTATGTATGTTGTTCTACAACGACAGTACAATTAAGTAGCAGCAGTTGGACTTCTATTTAGCAAATAATTGGCACACAGAATTGATTCACCCCATAATTTCTTCGGTAATTCTGACTGTAATAGCATTGCCCTGGCCTTTTCCACCAGAGTTCTGTTCAGACGTTCTGCACATCCATTTTGTTCGGGATTATATGGAATTGTGTACACTACTTGAATTCCTTTGGCCAAACAATAATCTCGAAATTGGTTAGAACAGTACTCTTTTCCATTATCACATCTAATAGAACCCAATCTACAATTAAAATGATTAGTTACAAACATTTCATATTTCTTAAATAAATCAAAGAAATCACTTTTGTTTTTCATTAAGTAAACAACAGAAAAATGAGTATAATCATCAAGGAAAGTAACAAAGTAGCGACAACCGTCATGCGTAATCGGTGTTATTGGTCCACATATATCACTGTGAACTAATTGTAAAGGTCTTTTAGTGTTCTTAAAAGATTTATCAGCAAATGGCAAACGACAAATTTTACTTTGGGCACAAATATCACATATTTCAGTTACATTTTGAACATTACTCAAATCAATTCCTTCAACTAAATTATTTTTATACAAGTTGAACATACTTTGATCATTAAGATGACCAAATCTATCATGCCATAATTTAACACCTGATTTAATCTCACAAACATGTGCATAACTTTTTGACAAATTGAACTTTATTATATGCATATTATTTACCATCACTGCTTTACCATAAATTTTCTTTCCCTTTTTAATCAAGGCATAATCATCAAAATAAATTACTTTAAAACCCTTTTTCATAAGCCTTCCTACTGACAATAGATTTTTACTCAGATCCTCAACATACAGTACATCCTGAATCTCAACATTTTCATTTATATTACTTAAATATACCTGTATATTACCTATTTTAGTGCATGGCATAAATTGATGCTTTTTAGCAGTACCAACTTTAAAATTATCAACAATTTTACAGCTCTTAAAATATTTTTCATCATTTATCATGTGCTCAGTAGCACCACCATCAAGAACAAATGTGATTACATTATTATCAACAACTTCAGTTTGTGTATTCAATGCTACACCAGCCACAAATGCAATTCCTTTGTTTTCTTCTTTTTCTTCAAATTCAGCATGATTAGCCTCACTTTTTGACCAACAATTCTTACGAATATGACCCAATTTACCACATTTATGGCACCTCACATTTATAAATTTATTATCTTTAGAAAAACTTTTCTCACCTTTTTTAAAAACACTGGATCTCTTTTTAAAATCACTTTTCCGACTTACAAGCGCTGATGGTACGTTTTCTTCCATTTCCACATCCATATTCTTCCTTTTCTGCTCGTAGTCCAATAATTTACCTTTCACGAAATCAAGACTTAACTTTTCTGTATCCATCGTCTCAAGTGCAGTTACAATTGCATCATATGACTTTGGTAACGTGAGTAACAAGTGGCACACAACATCTACATCTTCAAGAGTTGCACCAACAGACTTTAACTCACGAACAACCTCCTCAAACTTAACCAGAAAACTCTCCAGAGAATCATTTTGTCCAAGTTTCATTGTTAACAGTTTTTTACGCAAAAACAATTGTCCAGCTATACCTTTACGTTGAAAGACTGACGCCAAAGCTGACCACATCTCAAAAGCTGTCTCCTTGTCTTTAATATACTCCAGGTGTGAATTTGCAACACATTGCACAATTATAGACTTACACTTTTTATCAGCAATTTTTAACTGTTCATTGGTTAAATCAACAGCCTGATCAACACAGTTTTTGACATTAAACCGATCAAGAATAGTTTCCATCCTAAATTTCCAATGGTCATAGTTTTTTCCATCAAACTGTTTTATTCCATACTTTTCACCCTCCATATTGTTTTAATCACAAGAACGCGGGAAAATGGACCACGCCGCAATTCTAACCTTACTTCCAATTAATTAAACACAACACCGTCAAAATCAAAAAGCACCTGGGCCCATAACCTGATAATTGACTGTTTTAATCTGAACAAGATTAAATAAAACACAGTGGTTGATTTTATTGTGTCTATTAATAATAAACTTTTAATATACGGAGTATGTATGTTGTTCTACAACGACAGTACAATTAAGTATGTTAAAACTAAAACTTAAATCCCCCCCATTCTGCTAGTCACTTCCTTTGACAAACAATAGATGGCACACAAAACAATAATTATTGAATTGAATTCAACAGGAGACTTATCGTAGTGAAACCGATAATGAAATTTTTAATAAAATTGACATCGACGGGCCGAGCAGAGAAATCTCTTTTATTCCATGTAAAAAATCGCAAAAGTTCCAAGACAAAGTATTCAATTTGAATATAAATTGGAAAAATATGGAAAAAACCAATGAATGTCACAAGTTTAGTGGCTACTTAAAGTTCATGCCGAAAGACAAATGCGAAACTTTAAGGTAAAAAAACGTTCAATGTTACTCTAAGGAATCTTGTAATAGTACAAACCCCTGCCTTATACGAATATAAAACAAAGATAAATACTCTGACCAAGCTCTTGAGTGAAGTAGACCAATCCTGTAATATAATTTATAAAAAGTACGTTAGTTTACCGAAGAGTAAAGTTTAAGAATTTATGTAACTCGTGTTTGACAATCATATCACGATATTTACGTTAATCGCTCCCATGTGCAAGTATCGCTCTATATTTGATAAATATCAAATACATGATATTTCGATGTCCCACTAGCGTCCCAGTGGGTGCCAAGCGTCCTTGACAAGTGACAATTCACCATCGTGGATCCTTGTCGGATAATATGCCCCTCTTGCACGAGGTTAGACATAATCCAAAATTAAAGCTTACGATGCGATATCGTCACATGTTCACCAAGAGTCTAAAGTACGCTAATACTAAATTCCCTTACTACATTGCCTACAAGTCCGCAATGTAGCGGCTAATGCCTTAGTCAAAACAAAGTTCGAGTTTTACATTAAAGATTGTCAAACAACTTTGAAATCAAATAAAATGTGAAACGTACTTGATCAAGTCGTATGGTACTTATTCCTAGTAAACTAAGTGAGAAATGTACTCACCGAGACAATTGGTAGTGAGTTTCTTCAAATTAGAATTGGAAGTAGATTTAACGATTAAGCACTCTTAAGATCAGTTCTGTGTACCCCAATGAGGGTCAGTATTAAAACTGGTACTCTCTGCAAACTTATTTCAACACGTATCTACAAGTGCAATATTTCCAATCACATGGTTATCTATAACCAATGGGGTTGAAGGAAGCAGTTTTTGACCTGAGTCTAAAATGTGGGCGTATACCCCCGTACTGAGACCCTTACATACTCCCCGCAGATTTTTATTCAGAAAGTCGCGATTTTATGAATGAAAATTTCAACACGTATTATTGGTGGGTGTAAGAAACGCATATTTGGTTTACTTAAAATGAAAAGCTAGTGCGTGATCTAAATATTTTCATTTGCTGAATTACATGTAATAAATCAAACAACAACAAACAAACAAACAAAAATTAAAATTATTCACAAAACCTCCTCTAAGGTTGCGTAGGAGATGGAGCTATAGACACATGATACAATCTACATGTAAATCGACGTAGAACACAATAAAATTTTTGAATATACAAACTTGATAGTTTTAGAAAATAGGTTAATACATACAACTCCGTCCGAAAAATTGTGATCATCAACGCTTTTTTGTTACATACAGAAATTCTAAGTGCATTAAACAGCCAATAGGCATAAATACCATTGGATCGGTGCCTTCGAAAATTGCAGAATTTTTACATTTACCAAATCATAAGGAATATACCGGGCACTGTTTTTTTTTCTGAGCAATAGGTGCGAAAAAGTCTACCGAGCTCTTTCATGATTCTTTCGCTTGGATTAGATGCAGGATGTCGTATTGAACTGTATGTAAATTTGATGTCGGCAGCAGTAAGTTGTGTAACCCAATGTGAGGAAGTAAATTGTAATCCGTGATCACTGAGAACGGTCTGGATCGGAATTAAAGTGTGAAAATCTTCTATTAGCTTCATAGTGGCAGCTTTGGATGTGGCTTTACGCAATGCATATAGGCGAACAAACTTTGAAAAGTTGTCTACAACAACGAAAATGTATGTAGTGTTTCCTCTACTGGGAGGTAATGAACCATAAAAAAACACGCATACTAATTCTCCCGGTGATGAACTTAAAATTGCATGGGACGATCCAACTAAGTGTTCATTTGGGTATTTTACCTTTTGACAAAGATCACAGGTCGGAATTATGTTTTTTATAAATCGGAGCATTTTGGGCCAATAGAAATATGGTTTTAAGGTAGAATACATTTTTAATGAACCAAAGTGACCTAACGTATCATGATAGATTGATAAATTTGCAACTAGTGGATCATTTGAAACTGGAGATGTCATGTCGCTCGGATAGCAGGACAGAGTATCGGCAATTATATTTTCTTTACCCGGAATATGTTGAATGGTGTATGTGAAATCATTTAAGAAAAGTATCCAACGAGCTATTCTTTCATTATATAGTCTGCAATGTGATAAGAATTCTAGCGCTCTGTGATTTGTTTCAATGATAATTGAACTTCCGAAAACTAAGGTTTTGAATTGTGAAAGGCAGTATATTATAGCTAGAAGTTCCTTCTCTGTAAAACTATTTTATGCGTATATTTTTGTGTGAGACCAAGTTTTGTTTGAAAAACTGTCTGATGTTTGTGAAGAAGAACTTAAAATATTTGTTGGATTTCGTTGGATACCATTATTTTGTTTGCAAAGTCACTTTAAGTTTCTAGTGATTCAAGATTTTGGAATTAATTTGTATGTTACATCACATAGATGATATCGTTTGCACTGATGTGGGAGAAAATGACTGGGAAATCCATTTATAGGCAAACGGTCATAAACGGCTTTAGGACCTAATTGGATTTTAATATTTTTATTATTGAACTCATGTTGTTTGGGGAATATAAATTGAATTTGGTGTAATAAGGAGTTGTTACAATATACAGTTCAAGAATTGTAAGGATTATGATAATTTGGAATTTCACAGAACTTGGGTAAAGACTATTATGTAGGTATTAGATATTTAATGTGAATGAATTTAACGGATAAAATTCTAGAAATTAAATGAAAACAAGTTGTGAAATACACTACCTACTAACGTACGTATTTTGTTGTATTTATCAATAATTTTGTATTCTTAACGCGTCAACAAAGTAAGATGTCTAATTCACCGATTCTGCTTGCCCGTGTTGTACTAAAATTTTATTACTTTGAATTTTGTACATTTTTCACAAGGTGTTATAGTTCAGGGCCAAAGATAAACATATGTCTAGTATTAGAAAGTAGGTACCTGTATTTTAACAATGGTCATCCCTAATAAAATTTATATTAATGACAGGAAAAGATTAACGCATTTTTAAATCTGTAGATTGTAAAGGACGTCTATAAAATTTCATGGAAGTTACCGCTCTTGCAGATGTGCGCAAAACAGTACCATAAATGAACTGAGAACATGATCCCAAAGTGTTGTAAAATTTTTTTTTCATAAAGATCGTCTATCCTACGTTGTGTATATTTTTTTTTATTATTATTATTACGTTTGAATTGTTGTAAGTTGTAAATAAGGTACAATACGATAATTGCTCAAGTGTTAATAAGATGCTATGATATTTCCCAATGATTTAAAATGTATAATTTTATGTAGAAGAAACAAGCAAACTAAATATACTATGTTATTTTAAAATGAAGTTTCAGGCATTAATATGTATCATTCATGAAATTTATGAATACATGCATGTGATTTTAATGATAAATTGAGCACCATCGTACTGCAATTCTTAACAACGATTTTGAATTGAATTGAATTTTACTTATTTTATTTAAACAATAAAATATCTTTGCTTGTGATTGATGTTCGTTTTAATTTGGATTAAACATTCAAATTATAAACTAATTTATAAGTACACGACGTAAAGTAGACAATTGACGATATGCTTTGAATTTAAAATATTTTGATTTTGAATTGAATCAAATTTTTCGTGTACATGAATGTAAAGTAATTAGCTAAAATTTAGACTGGTCTTTCAAAAACTCCACTCAACATGGTCACGGCACTCTGTAATAGTACAAACCCCTGCCTTATACGAATATAAAACAAAGATAAATACTCTGACCAAGCTCTTGAGTGAAGTAGACCAATCCTGTAATATAATTTATAAAAAGTACGTTAGTTTACCGAAGAGTAAAGTTTAAGAATTTATGTAACTCGTGTTTGACAATCATATCACGATATTTACGTTAATCGCTCCCATGTGCAAGTATCGCTCTATATTTGATAAATATCAAATACATGATATTTCGATGTCCCACTAGCGTCCCAGTGGGTGCCAAGCGTCCTTGACAAGTGACAATTCACCATCGTGGATCCTTGTCGGATAATATGCCCCTCTTGCACGAGGTTAGACATAATCCAAAATTAAAGCTTACGATGCGATATCGTCACATGTTCACCAAGAGTCTAAAGTACGCTAATACTAAATTCCCTTACTACATTGCCTACAAGTCCGCAATGTAGCGGCTAATGCCTTAGTCAAAACAAAGTTCGAGTTTTACATTAAAGATTGTCAAACAACTTTGAAATCAAATAAAATGTGAAACGTACTTGATCAAGTCGTATGGTACTTATTCCTAGTAAACTAAGTGAGAAATGTACTCACCGAGACAATTGGTAGTGAGTTTCTTCAAATTAGAATTGGAAGTAGATTTAACGATTAAGCACTCTTAAGATCAGTTCTGTGTACCCCAATGAGGGTCAGTATTAAAACTGGTACTCTCTGCAAACTTATTTCAACACGTATCTACAAGTGCAATATTTCCAATCACATGGTTATCTATAACCAATGGGGTTGAAGGAAGCAGTTTTTGACCTGAGTCTAAAATGTGGGCGTATACCCCCGTACTGAGACCCTTACAATCTAATGAAAATTTCTTTCAGTTACAGACTGATTGTTATTTTAACACAAACAGAAAAGAATAACGCATTCCTTGAAAATCTTGTAAAGAAAATCAATAGAATGGACCATCAGGAGACATAAATGTACGAAACGAATTTTTATAACGGTTGGAAAACGTTTGTTAAAGCAAATTTCATGAAAAACATTTATTTACATTGTCAAACTGGACATTCAAAAACCGATTTTTATGTGATATTATTAAAACATGTCCACAACATTATACAAACCAAGAAGAAAATCATTTTACAATGAATAGAATATTTAACCAGTTTGTTGATGCAGTTGGCAATAAAGTAGAAATTTACAAATGGAATCATGGTTTTTTTAATAGATTTAAGAAAAATCCTGGCTTTCTTCATCGTATTGTTGAGGATAACATTTTTTTGCTCTAGGAAGTTCGAGGAAATCATTTAAAGTCTTCATTCACATTGTAAATGATAGAAAGACTTTATGTAATGTGAATTATCTTGCAATTGTTCATGTGTCGTATTGTGGTGTGGTAATCGATTTGGAAAGCAAAGAAATCAGTAAAGAGTATACGCGTTTGTGAAAGGATACCAATTGAGTTACAGATTTAAATTTTGGGACTTTAAAAAACCGATTCCGTTGCTTCAGGTTCGAAGATTTGTTGAGAATATTTCCGAGTACTCGAGGAACAACAATAATTTCCAAAAAACGTGATGAATACAACATTTAACACGGAAGAAACAGTTTTATGCTATTTTTTGTAGGATGTGATTGCCGTCAAATCCTAAATAACAAATACCGACTTATTTTCCGTAATTTATCAAAAAATTATTACTTATTCAAGGATAATATCAGGGAAAATTAGAATTACGAGAATTACATTGTATAGAGAGAATATACATGTGGGTTTATTGAAATTTGTGGCTTGTTTAGCGTTTGTTTCGATGTTAAAGACACGATCGATAATGAAATTCAAGAGTGTTATTAAAAAATTGAAAGAAAAGTTTAATGTTAGAGGAGCCAAAGATGATTTGGAAACTAATTTTAGTCAATTTAATTCTTTGCCATCCGAATTTTTGGTACTGTGCTTTCACAGACCGGTTCATAGTATTTGAAGTTGATTATTTTGTTATATACGTTGTACCTATATATACAAAACATTGTTAAAACTTTATATTTTTTTAAAGAGATTTAAAAACTTTATCAAACATAGAAATTCCAAATAACTGTTAACATTGAGTATCTTTTATTAATTTATATTAATAAACCCAATTAAAGTGCCTGATTTTCACTCATATTAGTATCTTGCGTACCATTATAAGGAAATACTTCGGAAACACCAAATGTGCACTTGTTCTCATTCACAAGGAGGATATGAAGAAGAATATAACAAAACCGATTCCTTTTATACTGTTAACAAAAGTTCTAAAGTAAGTTCTGACTATAAAATTGTGTAAAATCTAAATATATACCTAAAACTGAAGCTACTACATTTTCAGTTGTACCTAAGTCATTGTAAGACTATAGAAGGAGTTGGCAATGAAAGAGACACATTCCAACATTATTGTGTAGTGCGAAGCGCGATACGATTATTAATGACACAATATTATTTAGAATACTTATTATTATTTATTAACAATTATACATACATAACATGATTCAATTATACAAATACTTTTTCAATTACAAAACGATACGATCAAAAGGAATGCCGAATTAGTG
This sequence comes from Silvanus unidentatus, assembly GCA_963930825.1. Classification (NCBI taxonomy): domain Eukaryota; kingdom Metazoa; phylum Arthropoda; class Insecta; order Coleoptera; family Silvanidae; genus Silvanus; species Silvanus unidentatus. The sequence goes on from OZ005758.1 coordinate 8,855,370, forward strand.
GAAGTCCTGTGCGTGGGCGCGCGCCGCCCACGCTTACGCGCGACTTAGGCAGTGGGCGACCTTGACCTTCGTCCTCGCCCTCGTCCGACATAACACCCCTTACCCCTTAGGGGAAGAGCTACCTCGTACTCCTCCAAATGACCGGGTGGTCTTCTTTCTCGGTGTGGTCGCTCGGGTTGCTGGACTGCCTCGACTATTGGAGTTGAGGCCCCCGGAACGCTTTCGTACGTGGACGCTGACGACTCCAATTCCACACTTCCCTCGTCGACCGGAACTTCCACGTCGATGCTGTTCGGCAGTGTCGCTTCCTCTTCAGCTACTTGTTGTTCTGTTCTACCAGTTGTTTGTACTTCCATTGGGATGCTCAAGTGAATCCAGTCATCCGATGAACTTTGGACTTCGATGCGTTTATTTTCCCTCAGTTGATTCGCGTGCCGTCTGTGAATTCGACCGGATCTGTCTCTCGTTTCATACACGACTTTCCCTTTTGGTTCCACGACAGTTTCTTCTTCCCATAGTCTCCCCTTTGCCCCTAAGGGGTTTTTAAACCTTACAGGCTCCCCCGCCTCGAATTTTCGCTCTTTTTTCCCGTTATTCCTCCTCATGGATTCTTGAAACTGCTTCTGTTTCATTTCTTCGTTTAGACTCGGATGGATGTTGTCTAAGTTGGTTCTCAACTTTCTTCCGACTAGTACTTCCGCTGGAGACAACCCTGTAACTGTAGACGGTGTCGTATGTTGCGAAAATAGGTATCGAGCGAGTTTCGTCTCAATGTCGCCTGAAACAATTTTATTTATTGACTTTTTGAACTCTCTTACGTAACGTTCGATTTGTCCATTTGATGCCGGGTGGTATGGGGGTGAGTTTACATGTCTTATACCGTTTTTTTGCAAAAACTCCCCAAACTCTTGCGATTTGAACGCCGTTGCGTTGTCGGATACAATTACTTGGGGAAGCCCATGTGTTGCGAAAATTTGCCTCAACGATGCTATTGCTGCTGCTGACGATGTTGTGTTGACATGTTTTACTTCCAGCCACTTCGAATAGGAATCGACCACTAAAAAAAACTGCTTGTTCATGAAGGGCCCTGCGAAGTCGACATGCAGTCTCGTCCACGGCTCGGACTCCCATTCCCACGGGTGGATTTGAGTTTTCGGTGGCGCGCTCTGGTACTGTTGGCATAATGAACAGTTTTTTACCAACTCCTCGATTGCTTTGTCGATGTTCGGCCACCATAAATGCGAACGGGCAATTGCTTTCATTCTCTGAACTCCTACGTGGACACTGTGTAGCAGTTTTAAAGTATGATTTCTTGCTTTTTGTGGGATGACCACTCTTCCACCCCATAACACACACCCTTTATATGTGCTCAGTTCGTCGCGTTTGCTGCTGAAGGCTTGGAGTGCCTCGGGAACGTTTTGTGGCCAGGATGCGTTAACAAAATTCAGCACCTGCCCTAAAACAGGATCGTTTATTGTTATTTTCGCGAGCAACTTACTGTTTAAGGGTGTTTCCGGTAAATTCTCGATCATTAGCACGTCCCGAATAGTGCTTTCTTCGCTTTCTTGACATTTTTCCTCTGCAGGTGGTAGACGACTGAGGGCGTCGGCGTTTTCGATGAGGTTTTTTGGTTTATACGTTAATGTGTAATTGTAATTACTCATGAACAACGCCCATCTTACTAAACGTGGGGAAGACAGTTCCGGGATCGGTGTGTGTGGACCCAAAATTCCCAGAAGCGGCTTGTGGTCGGTTTCAATTTCCACTTTCCTCCCAAAGGCGTAGTTATGGAATTTTTTTAGTGCTTTCACAATACCCAGTGCCTCTTTATCCAGCTGAGAGTATCGCCTTTCCGTGGCGTTCATCGTCACGGAGTGGAACGCTATTGGTGCCAATATTCCGTTTTCCATGCGGTGGCTCAGTACGCTGCCCACCCCCCATGGTGATGCGTCACTGGTAATTACCAGTGGTTTCTCTGGATCGTAATGTACCAGTAAGGAATCGGATGAAAGCAGCTTCTTACACTTTTCAAATGCTTCTGTACATTGAGTGGTCCACTTCCATTCGATGTTTTTGTTTAGTAGGCGATGTAGCGGCTCTGCGACGTTGACTTTGTTCTTGAGGAATGAGTGGTAGAAATTCAGTAGTCCCAAAAAGGTTTGCAGTTCCTTTTTGTTCTTTGGTACAGGTGCGGAGTTTATTGTTTTGACCTTGTCTGTTGTCGGGGCGATGCCTTCTGCGTTTACTTGAAACCCCAAATATTCGATTGAATCCGCACCGAATATGCACTTCGACCTCTTCAGCTTCAGCCCATTATTTTTTAATTTTTCGAGGACTCTGGAAACTCTCATTGCTAATTCACCTTCATTTTTTGCGCTTACCAGAACGTCGTCGAAATATGGGACAGTTCCTGGTATATTCGCGAGCCTTTCATTGATGAAACGCTGAAATATTTGTGGTGCGATGTTAATGCCGAACTGTAGTCGCTTCACTTTGAACAGGCCCTTGTGAGTGATGATTGCCTGCAACATAGCTGCCTCCTCGTCTACTTCCAACTGTTGATATGCCTGCTCTAAGTCCAATTTCGCAAAAATTTTTGCGCCAGCTAGAGTGGACAGTAGTTCTTTTACATTTGGCATCGGGTACGGGTCGTCTTGCAGTGTTTTGTTTAGGGTACATTTATAGTCCCCACATATACGAACGCTACCGTCCCCTTTTATGACAGGAACGATTGGGGTGGCCCATTCTGCGTGCTCTATCGGTTCTAAAACACCTTGATTTATTAATTTATTAAGCTCAGCTTCTACCTTTGGTTTGATGGCGTATGCGACGTTTCTGGCTCGCATTCTGATCGGTCTGACGTCTGGATTTACATGGAACTTCACTGGTGGACCGTTGTACTTGCCCAATTTCCCATCAAAAACTTCCTTGTACTTTTCAAGGACGCCCTTTATCTTCTCTGAACATGGTATAATTGCATTAATCGAGTCTATTTGAACTTTTACCCCAAACGTTTCGAACCAATCTCGACCTAGCAGATTGACGCGGTCCCCTTTCGTGACTAATAGCGATTTTCTTGCTTTTATATCGTTAAACTCGACTTCCACCATACATTTCCCGAGGTTTTCGATAATTCTTTTCTGGTAGTCCCGATATTTCTTCGTTATTTTGTTCAATCGTGGAGGATTTACTGGCCATAACTGTTTGAAGGCCTTCTCCGAGATTACTGTGGTCGAAGCGCCACTATCGATTTCCATTTTACACCTTTTCCCGTCCAATTTGACTTCCACGATTGTTGGTGCGCTTTTTTCTTCTATATTGTGAATAGTGCCGATGTGAAACAGCACGTCTTCTTCCTCGCTATCACTTCCATTCTGATCGATTTGGTTCTGAAACATCCTGGGTTTGTGCTGTCTTTGTTTTTTGAAACACGCCTTCTCGATGTGGCCTGACTTCTTGCAGAAATTGCATTTGGCATTCATGAAACGGCAATCGTTTGCACTATGTGCACCGGAGCATCTAAAACATTTTGACTTGTACTTTTTGTTTGCTTGCCACTTACTGTTTGTGTTGTTGGCGTTTTCTCTTCGATCGTCCGTGCCGAATGCATGGACCCCTGAGTGGCCTGGCTCGTCGTCTTTGCCATTGCGAATTTCCGTTAGGTGTTGAGTGGACGCTTCTGCCCCTGCTGCCATCTCCACCGCTTGTTTCAACGTTAGCTTCGCTTCCATCAGCAGCCTCTTTTGTACGGCTTGGTCTCGCACACCTCCGACCAAACGGTCCCGCAGTCTCTCGTCCAACGTGTCGCCGAAGTTGCACTCTTCCGCCAACTTTCGCAGTTCCGCCACGAATTCCGCTGAACTTTCTCCCTCTTGCTGGTTTCTTCTTTCGAACAGGATCCGTTTAGCTATTTCCGGTGGCGTTGGCGAAAAATGGCCATCTAGCTTTTCCCAAATTACTTTCAAGGTCACCTCTTTTAACTTGCTCGGTGAGCACAGTGATTTGGCGATTTCGAACAACTGGGGTCCACAAACACTTAGGAATACGGCTCTTTGTTGTTCGCCCGCGATTTTATTTCCCTCAAAGAAAAATTCCATTCGTTCTTTGTATGAACTCCAAAAGTTAGGTCTCTTAACGTCGAATTGCTCTATTGACCCGAAACTTGCCATGTTTAATTTCAATTTTACCTCGTCGCCAGTATTGTGTAGTGCGAAGCGCGATACGATTATTAATGACACAATATTATTTAGAACACTTATTATTATTTATTAACAATTATACATACATAACATGATTCAATTATACAAATACTTTTTCAATTACAAAACGATACGATCAAAAGGAATGCCGAATTAGTGGAAGTCCTGTGCGTGGGCGCGCGCCGCCCACGCTTACGCGCGACTTAGGCAGTGGGCGACCTTGACCTTCGTCCTCGCCCTCGTCCGACATAACAAACATGTAATTAGTTTAGACTCCTTTTCAAATACTAACATTAGTACTGGAATCAGAATTCTTTTAACCACTGATCGATCTAAAACAAATGCCTCATTAGATGATGAATATGGATGGAATATTGGTAAATCTAATACAGAAGTAGTTCTTACCAATGAAGTCAATAATATTGTTCAACCATTGAAAGGAATATTGTCATTCAGCAATTGAATTACAATCGTTCCACTGGTAATGTAATAATATCTATTATCAATAATAAGCAATCGATTGCATTTGAGAAATGAATTTCTTTATTAATCACACAATTTTAGATGGTCTTTTTCCAATGGGAAAACTTAATTCTGACCAACCATTTTTTAAAGACAATATTATTGCAGATAATCTGTCAAGAGCACCACTGGATGATAATGAAACCGAAGAAAAGGAAATTGGATACGTATATTTTACAGAAACGGCGAATTTATGGCCAATATGCAACAGTGAAATCAAACAAGAAACACAAAATGATGAAACACTATTGGAAATACTAAAATAGGTACGTGGAAAAAGACGAGTGGCCAAGAACAAACATGGAGCAACCACACAGACAAGAATTAACGGTAGATAAAGGGATATTGATGTGGGCACACAGAATCATAGTGCCAAGTGCATTGAGAAGTCGTTTATTACAAGAATTACACACGGGACATTTAGGAGCATGGCGAATGAAATCACTTGCACGATCGTGGATTTATTGGCCATCGATAGACGTCGAAATAGAAAGAATGGTAAGAAATTGTACACCTTGTTTTTTCAACAGGCAAAATCCACCCAAGGTTGAGCTCACACCATCGGGTATTCGATCGAATTCATCTAGATTTTTTAGGTCCGATAAAAGACAGAAACTCCTTAATATTGATTGATTCTTTTTCTAAGTGGCCAGAAGTATTCGAAATAAAGTCAACTACAGCCGATGCAGTCGAGGAAAAACTAAGAGAGACGTAAGCACAGTATGGGCTGTCCAGAACAGTCGTGAGCGACAACGCATCGAACCTGGCTGCAGGGAAATAAAAGAGTTTTACCATAAAAATGGCATCAAGGACGTCATATCACCACCATATCACGCTCCTAGAAACGGGGCAGCGAAGAACCTCGTAAAAACTTTCAAAAATTAAATTAAAACAGCCCTAGATGACCGCCGTAGAAACGCAAACACACCAATGAATACGATCATATCAAGATTTCTAGTAACATACAGGAACACCGAACATTGCTCTACAACACGATGGCAGTTGTTACAAGAACAACCAGAAAACCAAGATATTAAAAGTCAAGGAAGCTTGAAAACCAATCAAAAGAGCCCAAAAACGGCAGACAAAACACTACAAAGGCATATAAAGGGAAATAGCCGTTATTGGAACATCAGTCATGATCAGAAAATATTCTGCCCAAACAAAGAACAAATGGAAAGAAACAAAAGTCGTGAAGAAAAGACGCAAAAATATATACATTAGTCAGCTAAGAAATTGGACAAGCGCTAAAGATAACAGAACATTTATAAAAAAACTGGACAAAACGAAAACGAGGAATTTCTGGATGCACATGAAATACTAACAAGTGATGAAGAATCGACAACAAACAGGACGGAATCTCAGCAAACAGTTTCGAAAAATGATGAAGTGCAAAGCACACAGGGAAGCCCAACATTCAGCAGAGAAAATGCTGAAACGGCAAAGTCTCCAAAGACACATGTCAAAAGCAAAAGACCGCAAAGAGAAATAAAAACACCAAATAAGTTAAAGGATTAGGTACGTACTGTCTCGTAAGTAAATAATTATATGTAATTGTATACTTGTTGTAAATGTCCACAGGATAAAAGCACTACACACTATCCAAATTTGACGAAACTGGTCCCCGAAACGAAGACGCCAAAGCACATTTGATCAACATGAGGACCGCCCATTTTTTACAGACTACGCCGGCTGAAACCAGAAATGTACGAGACGGCGAAGAAAGAGTTCGCATATATGTTATAAAAGGGCATCGCACGACCGTCAAGCTCAAATTGGTGTTCTCCCCTTCACGTGATACCCAAAAAAGGTAGTCAATGGAGGCCGTGTGGGGATTATAGAAAATTAAACTCGCGCACAGTTCCGGAGAGGTATCCAGTAGGTACCTCATATAGAGCGCACCAAAAAAAGAGCGATAGGCAGGAGGTAAAATGGAATACGGAACTCAAAAAGGCGTTGGAGAACACAATACAATCGTTAATGGAAGCCACATTGTTAGCACACCCCGCACATGAGACAAGACGCAAATATAGCGATTATGGTAGATTTGTCTGACAAAGCAATCGGTGCAGGAATACAATAGAGAGTAAATGATCAATGGCAAAAGATAACATACCAGCTGATTCACTGTCTAGAGTCGATGCGGTGACTGCAACATTGGTTTATGTAGAATTAGCGAAAGATCAAGCAACGGATAGAGAGCTGTAGAGTTTGTTAAACAACGCAAGGACGAATTTAAAAATCGAGCCATATGACGTGCCATGTGAAATTGAACTGCGACGTTTCGATGCAAAGACGACCACCGTTTGTAACTGAGAAGTTTAGAGAGCAAGCGATAGCGAGTCAATACAATTTGTGAAACCCTGAAGTGAAAACAACGACTAGCCAGGTAAAAAACGCGTGCATATGGCCGAAAATGGGTAAACAAATTTAAAACACAATCATGCGTGACCTGGAAGTCGGAGAGGTTTCACAGACAGTTGAAGGCGGCGATTAAGTGTAAAACTTCAGAAAAATGGGTAGAAGAACTACCGTTTAGATAATGTCAAAGTAGTGCAAACGCGGAAATAGTGTATGGACTACAGATGAGATTGCCCGGTGAGTTTTTTGAAGAAGAGCAGAAGAAAAGCGCCCCTACATCTGAATTCGTACAACATTTGGAAGAAACGATGAGCGAATTTGAAGCCTCAACCCGCTTCACGACATGGAAATACAAAAGTTTTCATTTTCAAAGAGTTAACGCACTGTCATGTAATTGTGCGAACCGATGCAGTTAGAAAACCATTACGACCCCCGTATGAAGGACCGTATAAGGTGATAAACAGAGGACAGAAGACAATGGACTTAAAAAAATAAATGGGAATGTGGAAACAGTGGAAACCGTTTTGTTGTTGATGACATTTGTATTTTTTTTCTAATTTTCATTAAAAACGACAAAGTAATAAATTTAATAATTTTATTTAATAAATATTACAATTACAATAAATAATAAAATTAATACATTAATACAATAATAAAATAATAAATAAATATTACAATAAATTTACTAAAATCTAATCCTCCTTACATACTAAATCACATACATACAAAACTCCTCCGGTCATCACGCAGGTCAATCCATAGTAGACTCCAAAATAAATTTCCCCTCGATACTTCTCCATTCCCAATCTTTCCAACAACTTTTTCTTTTTCTGAAAATTAGAAAAAAATCTTAAATTAGAAATATTATTATTATTAACTAAACTATTTACAAAATATCTAAACATAATTAAAAAAATAATTAAATTATAAAACAAATAAAAAATATAAAGGATATTAAAAAGGATAATCGATTAAAAGGATATTTTTCAGGAGCTCTTAATGACACGTCTTGCCACAACTTGACACAAACGTCGAATGATTAACTGTCAAATGTTACCTCTTAACGTCACCTCGGTTTTTTGACAAGTCGATGTTCAATTGTTTTCGAGTGGGTCAATGTCATTGATTTGAAAATCCTTTTTTTGGAATGTTAAAGATATATTTAATATATATTATATAAACTTTTCATTAATAGACCCCTAAATTGTGTTGAGTTTGTTAAACTGTAAACTGTTTATGTGAAACTATTCGTTCGTTACAAAAAATTGCTACAGTGAAAAGCGTTACAGCGTGTAAACCGGGCAAACCGGCCTTGAGATCTTGGTAATGGCTCTCTCAAAAATTCCCTATTACCTATTAAACTTTGTATACAAAAAGGGAAAAGATTGGAAATCTCGTTTTCCGCAATTAAAAATTTTTCATGACATATTTAACATATTTTTATTTTAGGACAGATCGGAAGAAGTTAAAAGAAGTTACACAAAATGGAAAGATTTCAATATAGAACCATACTCAATTACATACATCATGAACGAACATTTTTCAAAATTGTTGATAAAATCTTGAGTCAAGCTTTTGGGGAATAATGCATTTACAAGGCGACATCAGTGCAAGATTTTAATTTATCTGTGATTCCATGTCTTCCTGATGTGCCAGTTGAGTTAAAAGAGAAAATATTAATGAAATACAACATTTTCCTGTTGGAGACTTATCGTAGTGAAACCGATAATGAAATTTTTTAATAAAATTGACATCGACGGGCCGAGCAGAGAAATCTCTTTTATTCCATGTAAAAAATCGCAAAAGTTCCAAGACAAAGTATTCAATTTGAATATAAATTGGAAAAATATGGAAAAAACCAATGAATGTCACAAGTTTAGTGGCTACTTAAAGTTCATGCCGAAAGACAAATGCGAAACTTTAAGGTAAAAAAACGTTCAATGTTACTCTAAGGAATCTAATGAAAATTTCTTTCAGTTACAGACTGATTGTTATTTTAACACAAACAGAAAAGAATAACGCATTCCTTGGAAATCTTGTAAAGAAAATCAATAGAATGGACCATCAGGAGACATAAATGTACGAAACGAATTTTTATAACGGTTGGAAAACGTTTGTTAAAGCAAATTTCACGAAAAACATTTATTTACATTGTCAAACTGGACATTCAAAAACCGATTTTTATGTGATATTATTAAAACATGTCCACAACATTATACAAACCAAGAAGAAAATAATTTTACAATGAATAGAATATTTAACCAGTTTGTTGATGCAGTTGGCAATAAAGTAGAAATTTACAAATGGAATCATGGTTTTTTTAATAGATTTAAGAAAAATCCTGGCTTTCTTCATCGTATTGTTGAGGATAACATTTTTTTGCTCTAGGAAGTTCGAGGAAATCATTTAAAGTCTTCATTCACATTGTAAATGATAGAAAGACTTTATGTAATGTGAATTATCTTGCAATTGTTCATGTGTCGTATTGTGGTGTGGTAATCGATTTGGAAAGCAAAGAAATCAGTAAAGAGTATACGCGTTTGTGAAAGGATACCAATTGAGTTACAGATTTAAATTTTGGGACTTTAAAAAACCGATTCCGTTGCTTCAGGTTCGAAGATTTGTTGAGAATATTTCCGAGTACTCGAGGAACAACAATAATTTCCAAAAAACGTGATGAATACAACATTTAACACGGAAGAAACAGTTTTATGCTATTTTTTGTAGGATGTGATTGCCGTCAAATCCTAAATAACAAATACCGACTTATTTTCCGTAATTTATCAAAAAATTATTACTTATTCAAGGATAATATCAGGGAAAATTAAAATTACGAGAATTACATTGTATAGAGGGAATATACATGTGGGTTTATTGAAATTTGTGGCTTGTTTAGCGTTTGTTTCGATGTTAAAGACACGATCGATAATGAAATTCAAGAGTGTTATTAAAAAATTGAAAGAAAAGTTTAATGTTAGAGGAGCCAAAGATGATTTGGAAACTAATTTTAGTCAATTTAATTCTTTGCCATCCGAATTTTTGGTACTGTGCTTTCACAGACCGGTTCATAGTATTTGAAGTTGATTATTTTGTTATATACGTTGTACCTATATATACAAAACATTGTTAAAACTTTATATTTTTTTAAAGAGATTTAAAAACTTTATCAAACATAGAAATTCCAAATAACTGTTAACATTGCGTATCTTTTATTAATTTATATTAATAAACCCAATTAAAGTGCCTGATTTTCACTCATATTAGTATCTTGCGTACCATTATGAGGAAATACTTCGGAAACACCAAATGTGCACTTGTTCTCATTCACAAGGAGGATATGAAGAAGAATATAACAAAACCGATTCCTTTTATACTGTTAACAAAAGTTCTAAAGTAAGTTCTGACTATAAAATTGTGTAAAATCTAAATATATACCTAAAACTGAAGCTACTACATTTTCAGTTGTACCTAAGTCATTGTAAGACTATAGAAGGAGTTGGCAATGCAAGAGACACATTCCAACATGTAATTAGTTTAGACTCCTTTTCAAATACTAACATTAGTACTGGAATCAGAATTCTTTTAACCACTGATCGATCTAAAACAAATGCCTCATTAGATGATGAATATGGATGGAATATTGGTAAATCTAATACAGAAGTAGTTCTTACCAATGAAGTCAATAATATTGTTCAACCATTGAAAGGAATATTGTCATTCAGCAATTGAATTACAATCGTTCCACTGGTAATGTAATAATATCTATTATCAATAATAAGCAATCAATTGCATTTGAGAAATGAATTTCTTTATTAATCACACAATTTTAGATGGTCTTTTTCCAATGGGAAAACTTAATTCTGACCAACCATTTTTTAAAGACAATATTATTGCAGATAATCTGTCAAGAGCACCACTGGATGATAATGAAACCGAAGAAAAGGAAATTGGATACGTATATTTTACAGAAACGGCGAATTTATGGCCAATATGCAACAGTGAAATCAAACAAGAAACACAAAATGATGAAACACTATTGGAAATACTAAAATAGGTACGTGGAAAAAGACGAGTGGCCAAGAACAAACATGGAGCAACCACACAGACAAGAATTAACGGTAGATAAAGGGATATTGATGTGGGCACACAGAATCATAGTGCCAAGTGCATTGAGAAGTCGTTTATTACAAGAATTACACACGGGACATTTAGGAGCATGGCGAATGAAATCACTTGCACGATCGTGGATTTATTGGCCATCGATAGACGTCGAAATAGAAAGAATGGTAAGAAATTGTACACCTTGTTTTTTCAACAGGCAAAATCCACCCAAGGTTGAGCTCACACCATCGGGTATTCGATCGAATTCATCTAGATTTTTTAGGTCCGATAAAAGACAGAAACTCCTTAATATTGATTGATTCTTTTTCTAAGTGGCCAGAAGTATTCGAAATAAAGTCAACTACAGCCGATGCAGTCGAGGAAAAACTAAGAGAGACGTAAGCACAGTATGGGCTGTCCAGAACAGTCGTGAGCGACAACGCATCGAACCTGGCTGCAGGGAAATAAAAGAGTTTTACCATAAAAATGGCATCAAGGACGTCATATCACCACCATATCACGCTCCTAGAAACGGGGCAGCGAAGAACCTCGTAAAAACTTTCAAAAATTAAATTAAAACAGCCCTAGATGACCGCCGTAGAAACGCAAACACACCAATGAATACGATCATATCAAGATTTCTAGTAACATACAGGAACACCGAACATTGCTCTACAACACGATGGCAGTTGTTACAAGAACAACCAGAAAACCAAGATATTAAAAGTCAAGGAAGCTTGAAAACCAATCAAAAGAGCCCAAAAACGGCAGACAAAACACTACAAAGGCATATAAAGGGAAATAGCCGTTATTGGAACATCAGTCATGATCAGAAAATATTCTGCCCAAACAAAGAACAAATGGAAAGAAACAAAAGTCGTGAAGAAAAGACGCAAAAATATATACATTAGTCAGCTAAGAAATTGGACAAGCGCTAAAGATAACAGAACATTTATAAAAAAACTGGACAAAACGAAAACGAGGAATTTCTGGATGCACATGAAATACTAACAAGTGATGAAGAATCGACAACAAACAGGACGGAATCTCAGCAAACAGTTTCGAAAAATGATGAAGTGCAAAGCACACAGGGACAGGGAAGCCCAACATTCAGCAGAGAAAATGCTGAAACGGCAAAGTCTCCAAAGACACATGTCAAAAGCAAAAGACCGCAAAGAGAAATAAAAACACCAAATAAGTTAAAGGATTAGGTACGTACTGTCTCGTAAGTAAATAATTATATGTAATTGTATACTTGTTGTAAATGTCCACAGGATAAAAGCACTACACACTATCCAAATTTGACGAAACTGGTCCCCGAAACGAAGACGCCAATGCACATTTGATCAACATGACACCGGGACCGCCCATTTTTTACAGACTACGCCGGCTGAAACCAGAAATGTACGAGACGGCGAAGAAAGAGTTCGCATATATGGTATAAAAGGGCATCGCACGACCGTCAAGCTCAAATTGGTGTTCTCCCCTTCACGTGATACCCAAAAAAGGTAGTCAATGGAGGCCGTGTGGGGATTATAGAAAATTAAACTCGCGCACAGTTCCGGAGAGGTATCCAGTAGGTACCTCATATAGAGCGCACCAAAAAAAGAGCGATAGGCAGGAGGTAAAATGGAATACGGAACTCAAAAAGGCGTTGGAGAACACAATACAATCGTTAATGGAAGCCACATTGTTAGCACACCCCGCACATGAGACAAGACGCAAATATAGCGATTATGGTAGATGTGTCTGACAAAGCAATCGGTGCAGGAATACAATAGAGAGTAAATGATCAATGGCAAAAGATAACATACCAGCTGATTCACTGGCTAGAGTCGATGCGGTGACTGCAACATTGGTTTATGTAGAATTAGCGAAAGATCAAGCAACGGATAGAGAGCTGTAGAGTTTGTTAAACAACGCAAGGACGAATTTAAAAATCGAGCCATATGACGTGCCATGTGAAATTGAACTGCGACGTTTCGATGCAAAGACGACCACCGTTTGTAACTGAGAAGTTTAGAGAGCAAGCGATAGCGAGTCAATACAATTTGTGAAACCCTGAAGTGAAAACAACGACTAGCCAGGTAAAAAACGCGTGCATATGGCCGAAAATGGGTAAACAAATTTAAAACACAATCATGCGTGACCTGGAAGTCGGAGAGGTTTCACAGACAGTTGAAGGCGGCGATTAAGTGTAAAACTTCAGAAAAATGGGTAGAAGAACTACCGTTTAGATAATGTCAAAGTAGTGCAAACGCGGAAATAGTGTATGGACTACAGATGAGATTGCCCGGTGAGTTTTTTGAAGAAGAGCAGAAGAAAAGCGCCCCTACATCTGAATTCGTACAACATTTGGAAGAAACGATGAGCGAATTTGAAGCCTCAACCCGCTTCACGACATGGAAATACAAAAGTTTTCATTTTCAAAGAGTTAACGCACTGTCATGTAATTGTGCGAACCGATGCAGTTAGAAAACCATTACGACCCCCGTATGAAGGACCGTATAAGGTGATAAACAGAGGACAGAAGACAATGGACTTAAAAAAATAAATGGGAATGTGGAAACAGTGGAAACCGTTTTGTTGTTGATGACATTTGTATTTTTTTTCTAATTTTCATTAAAAACGACAAAGTAATAAATTTAATAATTTTATTTAATAAATATTACAATTACAATAAATAATAAAATTAATACATTAATACAATAATAAAATAATAAATAAATATTACAATAAATTTACTAAAATCTAATCCTCCTTACATACTAAATCACATACATACAAAACTCCTCCGGTCATCACGCAGGTCAATCCATAGTAGACTCCAAAATAAATTTCCCCTCGATACTTCTCCATTCCCAATCTTTCCAACAACTTTTTCTTTTTCTGAAAATTAGAAAAAAATCTTAAATTAGAAATATTATTATTATTAACTAAACTATTTACAAAATATCTAAACATAATTAAAAAAATAATTAAATTATAAAACAAATAAAAAATATAAAGGATATTAAAAAGGATAATCGATTAAAAGGATATTTTTCAGGAGCTCTTAATGACACGTCTTGCCACAACTTGACACAAACGTCGAATGATTAACTGTCAAATGTTACCTCTTAACGTCACCTCGGTTTTTTGACAAGTCGATGTTCAATTGTTTTCGAGTGGGTAAATGTCATTGATTTGAAAATCCTTTTTTTGAAATGTTAAAGATATATTTAATATATATTATATAAACTTTTCATTAATAGACCCCTAAATTGTGTTGAGTTTGTTAAACTGTAAACTGTTTATGTGAAACTATTCGTTCGTTACAAAAAATTGCTACAGTGAAAAGCGTTACAGCGTGTAAACCGGGCAAACCGGCCTTGAGATCTTGGTAATGGCTCTCTCAAAAATTCCCTATTACCAATTAAACTTTGTATACAAAAAGGGAAAAGATTGGAAATCTCGTTTTCCGCAATTAAAAATTTTTCATGACATATTTAACATATTTTTATTTTAGGACAGATCGGAAGAAGTTAAAAGAAGTTACACAAAATGGAAAGATTTCAATATAGAACCATACTCAATTACATACATCATGAACGAACATTTTTCAAAATTGTTGATAAAATCTTGAGTCAAGCTTTTGGGGAATAATGCATTTACAAGGCGACATCAGTGCAAGATTTTAATTTATCTGTGATTCCATGTCTTCCTGATGTGCCAGTTGAGTTAAAAGAGAAAATATTAATGAAATACAACATTTTCCTGTTGGAGACTTATCGTAGTGAAACCGATAATGAAATTTTTTAATAAAATTGACATCGACGGGCCGAGCAGAGAAATCTCTTTTATTCCATGTAAAAAATCGCAAAAGTTCCAAGACAAAGTATTCAATTTGAATATAAATTGGAAAAATATGGAAAAAACCAATGAATGTCACAAGTTTAGTGGCTACTTAAAGTTCATGCCGAAAGACAAATGCGGAACTTTAAGGTAAAAAAACGTTCAATGTTGCTCTAAGGAATCTAATGAAAATTTCTTTCAGTTACAGACTGATTGTTATTTTAACACAAACAGAAAAGAATAACGCATTCCTTGGAAATCTTGTAAAGAAAATCAATAGAATGGACCATCAGGAGACATAAATGTACGAAACGAATTTTTATAACGGTTGGAAAACGTTTGTTAAAGCAAATTTCACGAAAAACATTTATTTACATTGTCAAACTGGACATTCAAAAACCGATTTTTATGTGATATTATTAAAACATGTCCACAACATTATACAAACCAAGAAGAAAATAATTTTACAATGAATAGAATATTTAACCAGTTTGTTGATGCAGTTGGCAATAAAGTAGAAATTTACAAATAGAATCATGGTTTTTTTAATAGATTTAAGAAAAATCCTGGCTTTCTTCATCGTATTGTTGAGGATAACATTTTTTTGCTCTAGGAAGTTCGAGGAAATCATTTAAAGTCTTCATTCACATTGTAAATGATAGAAAGACTTTATGTAATGTGAATTATCTTGCAATTGTTCATGTGTCGTATTGTGGTGTGGTAATCGATTTGGAAAGCAAAGAAATCAGTAAAGAGTATACGCGTTTGTGAAAGGATACCAATTGAGTTACAGATTTAAATTTTGGGACTTTAAAAAACCGATTCCGTTGCTTCAGGTTCGAAGATTTGTTGAGAATATTTCCGAGTACTCGAGGAACAACAATAATTTCCAAAAAACGTGATGAATACAACATTTAACACGGAAGAAACAGTTTTATGCTATTTTTTGTAGGATGTGATTGCCGTCAAATCCTAAATAACAAATACCGACTTATTTTCCGTAATTTATCAAAAAATTATTACTTATTCAAGGATAATATCAGGGAAAATTAAAATTACGAGAATTACATTGTATAGAGGGAATATACATGTGGGTTTATTGAAATTTGTGGCTTGTTTAGCGTTTGTTTCGATGTTAAAGACACGATCGATAATGAAATTCAAGAGTGTTATTAAAAAATTGAAAGAAAAGTTTAATGTTAGAGGAGCCAAAGATGATTTGGAAACTAATTTTAGTCAATTTAATTCTTTGCCATCCGAATTTTTGGTACTGTGCTTTCACAGACCGGTTCATAGTATTTGAAGTTGATTATTTTGTTATATACGTTGTACCTATATATACAAAACATTGTTAAAACTTTATATTTTTTTAAAGAGATTTAAAAACTTTATCAAACATAGAAATTCCAAATAACTGTTAACATTGCGTATCTTTTATTAATTTATATTAATAAACCCAATTAAAGTGCCTGATTTTCACTCATATTAGTATCTTGCGTACCATTATGAGGAAATACTTCGGAAACACCAAATGTGCACTTGTTCTCATTCACAAGGAGGATATGAAGAAGAATATAACAAAACCGATTCCTTTTATACTGTTAACAAAAGTTCTAAAGTAAGTTCTGACTATAAAATTGTGTAAAATCTAAATATATACCTAAAACTGAAGCTACAACATTTTCAGTTGTACCTAAGTCATTGTAAGACTATAGAAGGAGTTGGCAATGCAAGAGACACATTCCAACATGTAATTAGTTTAGACTCCTTTTCAAATACTAACATTAGTACTGGAATCAGAATTCTTTTAACCACTGATCGATCTAAAACAAATGCCTCATTAGATGATGAATATGGATGGAATATTGGTAAATCTAATACAGAAGTAGTTCTTACCAATGAAGTCAATAATATTGTTCAACCATTGAAAGGAATATTGTCATTCAGCAATTGAATTACAATCGTTCCACTGGTAATGTAATAATATCTATTATCAATAATAAGCAATCAATTGCATTTGAGAAATGAATTTCTTTATTAATCACACAATTTTAGATGGTCTTTTTCCAATGGGAAAACTTAATTCTGACCAACCATTTTTTAAAGACAATATTATTGCAGATAATCTGTCAAGAGCACCACTGGATGATAATGAAACCGAAGAAAAGGAAATTGGATACGTATATTTTACAGAAACGGCGAATTTATGGCCAATATGCAACAGTGAAATCAAACAAGAAACACAAAATGATGAAACACTATTGGAAATACTAAAATAGGTACGTGGAAAAAGACGAGTGGCCAAGAACAAACATGGAGCAACCACACAGACAAGAATTAACGGTAGATAAAGGGATATTGATGTGGGCACACAGAATCATAGTGCCAAGTGCATTGAGAAGTCGTTTATTACAAGAATTACACACGGGACATTTAGGAGCATGGCGAATGAAATCACTTGCACGATCGTGGATTTATTGGCCATCGATAGACGTCGAAATAGAAAGAATGGTAAGAAATTGTACACCTTGTTTTTTCAACAGGCAAAATCCACCCAAGGTTGAGCTCACACCATCGGGTATTCGATCGAATTCATCTAGATTTTTTAGGTCCGATAAAAGACAGAAACTCCTTAATATTGATTGATTCTTTTTCTAAGTGGCCAGAAGTATTCGAAATAAAGTCAACTACAGCCGATGCAGTCGAGGAAAAACTAAGAGAGACGTAAGCACAGTATGGGCTGTCCAGAACAGTCGTGAGCGACAACGCATCGAACCTGGCTGCAGGGAAATAAAAGAGTTTTACCATAAAAATGGCATCAAGGACGTCATATCACCACCATATCACGCTCCTAGAAACGGGGCAGCGAAGAACCTCGTAAAAACTTTCAAAAATTAAATTAAAACAGCCCTAGATGACCGCCGTAGAAACGCGAACACACCAATGAATACGATCATATCAAGATTTCTAGTAACATACAGGAACACCGAACATTGCTCTACAACACCATGGCAGTTGTTACAAGAACAACCAGAAAACCAAGATATTAAAAGTCAAGGAAGCTTGAAAACCAATCAAAAGAGCCCAAAAACGGCAGACAAAACACTACAAAGGCATATAAAGGGAAATAGCCGTTATTGGAACATCAGTCATGATCAGAAAATATTCTGCCCAAACAAAGAACAAATGGAAAGAAACAAAAGTCGTGAAGAAAAGAGGCAAAAATATATACATTAGTCAGCTAAGAAATTGGACAAGCGCTAAAGATAACAGAACATTTATAAAAAAACTGGACAAAACGAAAACGAGGAATTTCTGGATGCACATGAAATACTAACAAGTGATGAAGAATCGACAACAAACAGGACGGAATCTCAGCAAACAGTTTCGAAAAATGATGAAGTGCAAAGCACACAGGGACAGGGAAGCCCAACATTCAGCAGAGAAAATGCTGAAACGGCAAAGTCTCCAAAGACACATGTCAAAAGCAAAAGACCGCAAAGAGAAATAAAAACACCAAATAAGTTAAAGGATTAGGTACGTACTGTCTCGTAAGTAAATAATTATATGTAATTGTATACTTGTTGTAAATGTCCACAGGATAAAAGCACTACACACTATCCAAATTTGACGAAACTGGTCCCCGAAACGAAGACGCCAATGCACATTTGATCAACATGACACCGGGACCGCCCATTTTTTACAGACTACGCCGGCTGAAACCAGAAATGTACGAGACGGCGAAGAAAGAGTTCGCATATATGGTATAAAAGGGCATCGCACGACCGTCAAGCTCAAATTGGTGTTCTCCCCTTCACGTGATACCCAAAAAAGGTAGTCAATGGAGGCCGTGTGGGGATTATAGAAAATTAAACTCGCGCACAGTTCCGGAGAGGTATCCAGTAGGTACCTCATATAGAGCGCACCAAAAAAAGAGCGATAGGCAGGAGGTAAAATGGAATACGGAACTCAAAAAGGCGTTGGAGAACACAATACAATCGTTAATGGAAGCCACATTGTTAGCACACCCCGCACATGAGACAAGACGCAAATATAGCGATTATGGTAGATTTGTCTGACAAAGCAATCGGTGCAGGAATACAATAGAGAGTAAATGATCAATGGCAAAAGATAACATACCAGCTGATTCACTGTCTAGAGTCGATGCGGTGACTGCAACATTGGTTTATGTAGAATTAGCGAAAGATCAAGCAACGGATAGAGAGCTGTAGAGTTTGTTAAACAACGCAAGGATGAATTTAAAAATCGAGCCATATGACGTGCCATGTGAAATTGAACTGCGACGTTTCGATGCAAAGACGACCACCGTTTGTAACTGAGAAGTTTAGAGAGCAAGCGATAGCGAGTCAATACAATTTGTGAAACCCTGAAGTGAAAACAACGACTAGCCAGGTAAAAAACGCGTGCATATGGCCGAAAATGGGTAAACAAATTTAAAACACAATCATGCGTGACCTGGAAGTCGGAGAGGTTTCACAGACAGTTGAAGGCGGCGATTAAGTGTAAAACTTCAGAAAAATGGGTAGAAGAACTACCGTTTAGATAATGTCAAAGTAGTGCAAACGCGGAAATAGTGTATGGACTACAGATGAGATTGCCCGGTGAGTTTTTTGAAGAAGAGCAGAAGAAAAGCGCCCCTACATCTGAATTCGTACAACATTTGGAAGAAACGATGAGCGAATTTGAAGCCTCAACCCGCTTCACGACATGGAAATACAAAAGTTTTCATTTTCAAAGAGTTAACGCACTGTCATGTAATTGTGCGAACCGATGCAGTTAGAAAACCATTACGACCCCCGTATGAAGGACCGTATAAGGTGATAAACAGAGGACAGAAGACAATGGACTTAAAAAAATAAATGGGAATGTGGAAACAGTGGAAACCGTTTTGTTGTTGATGACATTTGTATTTTTTTTCTAATTTTCATTAAAAACGACAAAGTAATAAATTTAATAATTTTATTTAATAAATATTACAATTACAATAAATAATAAAATTAATACATTAATACAATAATAAAATAATAAATAAATATTACAATAAATTTACTAAAATCTAATCCTCCTTACATACTAAATCACATACATACAAAACTCCTCCGGTCATCACGCAGGTCAATCCATAGTAGACTCCAAAATAAATTTCCCCTCGATACTTCTCCATTCCCAATCTTTCCAACAACTTTTTCTTTTTCTGAAAATTAGAAAAAAATCTTAAATTAGAAATATTATTATTATTAACTAAACTATTTACAAAATATCTAAACATAATTAAAAAAATAATTAAATTATAAAACAAATAAAAAATATAAAGGATATTAAAAAGGATAATCGATTAAAAGGATATTTTTCAGGAGCTCTTAATGACACGTCTTGCCACAACTTGACACAAACGTCGAATGATTAACTGTCAAATGTTACCTCTTAACGTCACCTCGGTTTTTTGACAAGTCGATGTTCAATTGTTTTCGAGTGGGTAAATGTCATTGATTTGAAAATCCTTTTTTTGAAATGTTAAAGATATATTTAATATATATTATATAAACTTTTCATTAATAGACCCCTAAATTGTGTTGAGTTTGTTAAACTGTAAACTGTTTATGTGAAACTATTCGTTCGTTACAAAAAATTGCTACAGTGAAAAGCGTTACAGCGTGTAAACCGGGCAAACCGGCCTTGAGATCTTGGTAATGGCTCTCTCAAAAATTCCCTATTACCAATTAAACTTTGTATACAAAAAGGGAAAAGATTGGAAATCTCGTTTTCCGCAATTAAAAATTTTTCATGACATATTTAACATATTTTTATTTTAGGACAGATCGGAAGAAGTTAAAAGAAGTTACACAAAATGGAAAGATTTCAATATAGAACCATACTCAATTACATACATCATGAACGAACATTTTTCAAAATTGTTGATAAAATCTTGAGTCAAGCTTTTGGGGAATAATGCATTTACAAGGCGACATCAGTGCAAGATTTTAATTTATCTGTGATTCCATGTCTTCCTGATGTGCCAGTTGAGTTAAAAGAGAAAATATTAATGAAATACAACATTTTCCTGTTGGAGACTTATCGTAGTGAAACCGATAATGAAATTTTTTAATAAAATTGACATCGACGGGCCGAGCAGAGAAATCTCTTTTATTCCATGTAAAAAATCGCAAAAGTTCCAAGACAAAGTATTCAATTTGAATATAAATTGGAAAAATATGGAAAAAACCAATGAATGTCACAAGTTTAGTGGCTACTTAAAGTTCATGCCGAAAGACAAATGCGAAACTTTAAGGTAAAAAAACGTTCAATGTTACTCTAAGGAATCTAATGAAAATTTCTTTCAGTTACAGACTGATTGTTATTTTAACACAAACAGAAAAGAATAACGCATTCCTTGGAAATCTTGTAAAGAAAATCAATAGAATGGACCATCAGGAGACATAAATGTACGAAACGAATTTTTATAACGGTTGGAAAACGTTTGTTAAAGCAAATTTCACGAAAAACATTTATTTACATTGTCAAACTGGACATTCAAAAACCGATTTTTATGTGATATTATTAAAACATGTCCACAACATTATACAAACCAAGAAGAAAATAATTTTACAATGAATAGAATATTTAACCAGTTTGTTGATGCAGTTGGCAATAAAGTAGAAATTTACAAATGGAATCATGGTTTTTTTAATAGATTTAAGAAAAATCCTGGCTTTCTTCATCGTATTGTTGAGGATAACATTTTTTTGCTCTAGGAAGTTCGAGGAAATCATTTAAAGTCTTCATTCACATTGTAAATGATAGAAAGACTTTATGTAATGTGAATTATCTTGCAATTGTTCATGTGTCGTATTGTGGTGTGTTAATCGATTTGGAAAGCAAAGAAATCAGTAAAGAGTATACGCGTTTGTGAAAGGATACCAATTGAGTTACAGATTTAAATTTTGGGACTTTAAAAAACCGATTCCGTTGCTTCAGGTTCGAAGATTTGTTGAGAATATTTCCGAGTACTCGAGGAACAACAATAATTTCCAAAAAACGTGATGAATACAACATTTAACACGGAAGAAACAGTTTTATGCTATTTTTTGTAGGATGTGATTGCCGTCAAATCCTAAATAACAAATACCGACTTATTTTCCGTAATTTATCAAAAAATTATTACTTATTCAAGGATAATATCAGGGAAAATTAAAATTACGAGAATTACATTGTATAGAGGGAATATACATGTGGGTTTATTGAAATTTGTGGCTTGTTTAGCGTTTGTTTCGATGTTAAAGACACGATCGATAATGAAATTCAAGAGTGTTATTAAAAAATTGAAAGAAAAGTTTAATGTTAGAGGAGCCAAAGATGATTTGGAAACTAATTTTAGTCAATTTAATTCTTTGCCATCCGAATTTTTGGTACTGTGCTTTCACAGACCGGTTCATACTATTTGAAGTTGATTATTTTGTTATATACGTTGTACCTATATATACAAAACATTGTTAAAACTTTATATTTTTTTAAAGAGATTTAAAAACTTTATCAAACATAGAAATTCCAAATAACTGTTAACATTGCGTATCTTTTATTAATTTATATTAATAAACCCAATTAAAGTGCCTGATTTTCACTCATATTAGTATCTTGCGTACCATTATGAGGAAATACTTCGGAAACACCAAATGTGCACTTGTTCTCATTCACAAGGAGGATATGAAGAAGAATATAACAAAACCGATTCCTTTTATACTGTTAACAAAAGTTCTAAAGTAAGTTCTGACTATAAAATTGTGTAAAATCTAAATATATACCTAAAACTGAAGCTACTACATTTTCAGTTGTACCTAAGTCATTGTAAGACTATAGAAGGAGTTGGCAATGCAAGAGACACATTCCAACATGTAATTAGTTTAGACTCCTTTTCAAATACTAACATTAGTACTGGAATCAGAATTCTTTTAACCACTGATCGATCTAAAACAAATGCCTCATTAGATGATGAATATGGATGGAATATTGGTAAATCTAATACAGAAGTAGTTCTTACCAATGAAGTCAATAATATTGTTCAACCATTGAAAGGAATATTGTCATTCAGCAATTGAATTACAATCGTTCCACTGGTAATGTAATAATATCTATTATCAATAATAAGCAATCAATTGCATTTGAGAAATGAATTTCTTTATTAATCACACAATTTTAGATGGTCTTTTTCCAATGGGAAAACTTAATTCTGACCAACCATTTTTTAAAGACAATATTATTGCAGATAATCTGTCAAGAGCACCACTGGATGATAATGAAACCGAAGAAAAGGAAATTGGATACGTATATTTTACAGAAACGGCGAATTTATGGCCAATATGCAACAGTGAAATCAAACAAGAAACACAAAATGATGAAACACTATTGGAAATACTAAAATAGGTACGTGGAAAAAGACGAGTGGCCAAGAACAAACATGGAGCAACCACACAGACAAGAATTAACGGTAGATAAAGGGATATTGATGTGGGCACACAGAATCATAGTGCCAAGTGCATTGAGAAGTCGTTTATTACAAGAATTACACACGGGACATTTAGGAGCATGGCGAATGAAATCACTTGCACGATCGTGGATTTATTGGCCATCGATAGACGTCGAAATAGAAAGAATGGTAAGAAATTGTACACCTTGTTTTTTCAACAGGCAAAATCCACCCAAGGTTGAGCTCACACCATCGGGTATTCGATCGAATTCATCTAGATTTTTTAGGTCCGATAAAAGACAGAAACTCCTTAATATTGATTGATTCTTTTTCTAAGTGGCCAGAAGTATTCGAAATAAAGTCAACTACAGCCGATGCAGTCGAGGAAAAACTAAGAGAGACGTAAGCACAGTATGGGCTGTCCAGAACAGTCGTGAGCGACAACGCATCGAACCTGGCTGCAGGGAAATAAAAGAGTTTTACCATAAAAATGGCATCAAGGACGTCATATCACCACCATATCACGCTCCTAGAAACGGGGCAGCGAAGAACCTCGTAAAAACTTTCAAAAATTAAATTAAAACAGCCCTAGATGACCGCCGTAGAAACGCGAACACACCAATGAATACGATCATATCAAGATTTCTAGTAACATACAGGAACACCGAACATTGCTCTACAACACGATGGCAGTTGTTACAAGAACAACCAGAAAACCAAGATATTAAAAGTCAAGGAAGCTTGAAAACCAATCAAAAGAGCCCAAAAACGGCAGACAAAACACTACAAAGGCATATAAAGGGAAATAGCCGTTATTGGAACATCAGTCATGATCAGAAAATATTCTGCCCAAACAAAGAACAAATGGAAAGAAACAAAAGTCGTGAAGAAAAGAGGCAAAAATATATACATTAGTCAGCTAAGAAATTGGACAAGCGCTAAAGATAACAGAACATTTATAAAAAAACTGGACAAAACGAAAACGAGGAATTTCTGGATGCACATGAAATACTAACAAGTGATGAAGAATCGACAACAAACAGGACGGAATCTCAGCAAACAGTTTCGAAAAATGATGAAGTGCAAAGCACACAGGGACAGGGAAGCCCAACATTCAGCAGAGAAAATGCTGAAACGGCAAAGTCTCCAAAGACACATGTCAAAAGCAAAAGACCGCAAAGAGAAATAAAAACACCAAATAAGTTAAAGGATTAGGTACGTACTGTCTCGTAAGTAAATAATTATATGTAATTGTATACTTGTTGTAAATGTCCACAGGATAAAAGCACTACACACTATCCAAATTTGACGAAACTGGTCCCCGAAACGAAGACGCCAATGCACATTTGATCAACATGACACCGGGACCGCCCATTTTTTACAGACTACGCCGGCTGAAACCAGAAATGTACGAGACGGCGAAGAAAGAGTTCGCATATATGGTATAAAAGGGCATCGCACGACCGTCAAGCTCAAATTGGTGTTCTCCCCTTCACGTGATACCCAAAAAAGGTAGTCAATGGAGGCCGTGTGGGGATTATAGAAAATTAAACTCGCGCACAGTTCCGGAGAGGTATCCAGTAGGTACCTCATATAGAGCGCACCAAAAAAAGAGCGATAGGCAGGAGGTAAAATGGAATACGGAACTCAAAAAGGCGTTGGAGAACACAATACAATCGTTAATGGAAGCCACATTGTTAGCACACCCCGCACATGAGACAAGACGCAAATATAGCGATTATGGTAGATTTGTCTGACAAAGCAATCGGTGCAGGAATACAATAGAGAGTAAATGATCAATGGCAAAAGATAACATACCAGCTGATTCACTGTCTAGAGTCGATGCGGTGACTGCAACATTGGTTTATGTAGAATTAGCGAAAGATCAAGCAACGGATAGAGAGCTGTAGAGTTTGTTAAACAACGCAAGGACGAATTTAAAAATCGAGCCATATGACGTGCCATGTGAAATTGAACTGCGAAGTTTCGATGCAAAGACGACCACCGTTTGTAACTGAGAAGTTTAGAGAGCAAGCGATAGCGAGTCAATACAATTTGTGAAACCCTGAAGGGAAAACAACGACTAGCCAGGTAAAAAACGCGTGCATATGGCCGAAAATGGGTAAACAAATTTAAAACACAATCATGCGTGACCTGGAAGTCGGAGAGGTTTCACAGACAGTTGAAGGCGGCGATTAAGTGTAAAACTTCAGAAAAATGGGTAGAAGAACTACCGTTTAGATAATGTCAAAGTAGTGCAAACGCGGAAATAGTGTATGGACTACAGATGAGATTGCCCGGTGAGTTTTTTGAAGAAGAGCAGAAGAAAAGCGCCCCTACATCTGAATTCGTACAACATTTGGAAGAAACGATGAGCGAATTTGAAGCCTCAACCCGCTTCACGACATGGAAATACAAAAGTTTTCATTTTCAAAGAGTTAACGCACTGTCATGTAATTGTGCGAACCGATGCAGTTAGAAAACCATTACGACCCCCGTATGAAGGACCGTATAAGGTGATAAACAGAGGACAGAAGACAATGGACTTAAAAAAATAAATGGGAATGTGGAAACAGTGGAAACCGTTTTGTTGTTGATGACATTTGTATTTTTTTTCTAATTTTCATTAAAAACGACAAAGTAATAAATTTAATAATTTTATTTAATAAATATTACAATTACAATAAATAATAAAATTAATACATTAATACAATAATAAAATAATAAATAAATATTACAATAAATTTACTAAAATCTAATCCTCCTTACATACTAAATCACATACTTACAAAACTCCTCCGGTCATCACGCAGGTCAATCCATAGTAGACTCCAAAATAAATTTCCCCTCGATACTTCTCCATTCCCAATCTTTCCAACAACTTTTTCTTTTTCTGAAAATTAGAAAAAAATCTTAAATTAGAAATATTATTATTATTAACTAAACTATTTACAAAATATCTAAACATAATTAAAAAAATAATTAAATTATAAAACAAATAAAAAATATAAAGGATATTAAAAAGGATAATCGATTAAAAGGATATTTTTCAGGAGCTCTTAATGACACGTCTTGCCACAACTTGACACAAACGTCGAATGATTAACTGTCAAATGTTACCTCTTAACGTCACCTCGGTTTTTTGACAAGTCGATGTTCAATTGTTTTCGAGTGGGTAAATGTCATTGATTTGAAAATCCTTTTTTTGAAATGTTAAAGATATATTTAATATATATTATATAAACTTTTCATTAATAGACCCCTAAATTGTGTTGAGTTTGTTAAACTGTAAACTGTTTATGTGAAACTATTCGTTCGTTACAAAAAATTGCTACAGTGAAAAGCGTTACAGCGTGTAAACCGGGCAAACCGGCCTTGAGATCTTGGTAATGGCTCTCTCAAAAATTCCCTATTACCAATTAAACTTTGTATACAAAAAGGGAAAAGATTGGAAATCTCGTTTTCCGCAATTAAAAATTTTTCATGACATATTTAACATATTTTTATTTTAGGACAGATCGGAAGAAGTTAAAAGAAGTTACACAAAATGGAAAGATTTCAATATAGAACCATACTCAATTACATACATCATGAACGAACATTTTTCAAAATTGTTGATAAAATCTTGAGTCAAGCTTTTGGGGAATAATGCATTTACAAGGCGACATCAGTGCAAGATTTTAATTTATCTGTGATTCCATGTCTTCCTGATGTGCCAGTTGAGTTAAAAGAGAAAATATTAATGAAATACAACATTTTCCTGTTGGAGACTTATCGTAGTGAAACCGATAATGAAATTTTTTAATAAAATTGACATCGACGGGCCGAGCAGAGAAATCTCTTTTATTCCATGTAAAAAATCGCAAAAGTTCCAAGACAAAGTATTCAATTTGAATATAAATTGGAAAAATATGGAAAAAACCAATGAATGTCACAAGTTTAGTGGCTACTTAAAGTTCATGCCGAAAGACAAATGCGAAACTTTAAGGTAAAAAAACGTTCAATGTTACTCTAAGGAATCTAATGAAAATTTCTTTCAGTTACAGACTGATTGTTATTTTAACACAAACAGAAAAGAATAACGCATTCCTTGGAAATCTTGTAAAGAAAATCAATAGAATGGACCATCAGGAGACATAAATGTACGAAACGAATTTTTATAACGGTTGGAAAACGTTTGTTAAAGCAAATTTCACGAAAAACATTTATTTACATTGTCAAACTGGACATTCAAAAACCGATTTTTATGTGATATTATTAAAACATGTCCACAACATTATACAAACCAAGAAGAAAATAATTTTACAATGAATAGAATATTTAACCAGTTTGTTGATGCAGTTGGCAATAAAGTAGAAATTTACAAATAGAATCATGGTTTTTTTAATAGATTTAAGAAAAATCCTGGCTTTCTTCATCGTATTGTTGAGGATAATATTTTTTTGCTCTAGGAAGTTCGAGGAAATCATTTAAAGTCTTCATTCACATTGTAAATGATAGAAAGACTTTATGTAATGTGAATTATCTTGCAATTGTTCATGTGTCGTATTGTGGTGTGGTAATCGATTTGGAAAGCAAAGAAATCAGTAAAGAGTATACGCGTTTGTGAAAGGATACCAATTGAGTTACAGATTTAAATTTTGGGACTTTATTAAAATTATTACTTATTCAAGGATAATATCAGGGAAAATTAGAATTACGAGAATTACATTGTATAGAGGGAATATACATGTGGGTTTATTGAAATTTGTGGCTTGTTTAGCGTTTGTTTCTATGTTAAAGACACGATCGATAATGAAATTCAAGAGTGTTATTAAAAAATTGAAAGAAAAGTTTAATGTTAGAGGAGCCAAAGATGATTTGGAAACTAATTTTAGTCAATTTAATTCTTTGCCATCCGAATTTTTGGTACTGTGCTTTCACAGACCGGTTCATAGTATTTGAAGTTGATTATTTTGTTATATACGTTGTACCTATATATACAAAACATTGTTAAAACTTTATATTTTTTTAAAGAGATTTAAAAACTTTATCAAACATAGAAATTCCAAATAACTGTTAACATTGCGTATCTTTTATTAATTTATATTAATAAACCCAATTAAAGTGCCTGATTTTCACTCATATTAGTATCTTGCGTACCATTATGAGGAAATACTTCGGAAACACCAAATGTGCACTTGTTCTCATTCACAAGGAGGATATGAAGAAGAATATAACAAAACCGATTCCTTTTATACTGTTAACAAAAGTTCTAAAGTAAGTTCTGACTATAAAATTGTGTAAAATCTAAATATATACCTAAAACTGAAGCTACTACATTTTCAGTTGTACCTAAGTCATTGTAAGACTATAGAAGGAGTTGGCAATGCAAGAGACACATTCCAACATGTAATTAGTTTAGACTCCTTTTCAAATACTAACATTAGTACTGGAATCAGAATTCTTTTAACCACTGATCGATCTAAAACAAATGCCTCATTAGATGATGAATATGGATGGAATATTGGTAAATCTAATACAGAAGTAGTTCTTACCAATGAAGTCAATAATATTGTTCAACCATTGAAAGGAATATTGTCATTCAGCAATTGAATTACAATCGTTCCACTGGTAATGTAATAATATCTATTATCAATAATAAGCAATCAATTGCATTTGAGAAATGAATTTCTTTATTAATCACACAATTTTAGATGGTCTTTTTCCAATGGGAAAACTTAATTCTGACCAACCATTTTTTAAAGACAATATTATTGCAGATAATCTGTCAAGAGCACCACTGGATGATAATGAAACCGAAGAAAAGGAAATTGGATACGTATATTTTACAGAAACGGCGAATTTATGGCCAATATGCAACAGTGAAATCAAACAAGAAACACAAAATGATGAAACACTATTGGAAATACTAAAATAGGTACGTGGAAAAAGACGAGTGGCCAAGAACAAACATGGAGCAACCACACAGACAAGAATTAACGGTAGATAAAGGGATATTGATGTGGGCACACAGAATCATAGTGCCAAGTGCATTGAGAAGTCGTTTATTACAAGAATTACACACGGGACATTTAGGAGCATGGCGAATGAAATCACTTGCACGATCGTGGATTTATTGGCCATCGATAGACGTCGAAATAGAAAGAATGGTAAGAAATTGTACACCTTGTTTTTTCAACAGGCAAAATCCACCCAAGGTTGAGCTCACACCATCGGGTATTCGATCGAATTCATCTAGATTTTTTAGGTCCGATAAAAGACAGAAACTCCTTAATATTGATTGATTCTTTTTCTAAGTGGCCAGAAGTATTCGAAATAAAGTCAACTACAGCCGATGCAGTCGAGGAAAAACTAAGAGAGACGTAAGCACAGTATGGGCTGTCCAGAACAGTCGTGAGCGACAACGCATCGAACCTGGCTGCAGGGAAATAAAAGAGTTTTACCATAAAAATGGCATCAAGGACGTCATATCACCACCATATCACGCTCCTAGAAACGGGGCAGCGAAGAACCTCGTAAAAACTTTCAAAAATTAAATTAAAACAGCCCTAGATGACCGCCGTAGAAACGCAAACACACCAATGAATACGATCATATCAAGATTTCTAGTAACATACAGGAACACCGAACATTGCTCTACAACACGATGGCAGTTGTTACAAGAACAACCAGAAAACCAAGATATTAAAAGTCAAGAAAGCTTGAAAACCAATCAAAAGAGCCCAAAAACGGCAGACAAAACACTACAAAGGCATATAAAGGGAAATAGCCGTTATTGGAACATCAGTCATGATCAGAAAATATTCTGCCCAAACAAAGAACAAATGGAAAGAAACAAAAGTCGTGAAGAAAAGAGGCAAAAATATATACATTAGTCAGCTAAGAAATTGGACAAGCGCTAAAGATAACAGAACATTTATAAAAAAACTGGACAAAACGAAAACGAGGAATTTCTGGATGCACATGAAATACTAACAAGTGATGAAGAATCGACAACAAACAGGACGGAATCTCAGCAAACAGTTTCGAAAAATGATGAAGTGCAAAGCACACAGGGACAGGGAAGCCCAACATTCAGCAGAGAAAATGCTGAAACGGCAAAGTCTCCAAAGACACATGTCAAAAGCAAAAGACCGCAAAGAGAAATAAAAACACCAAATAAGTTAAAGGATTAGGTACGTACTGTCTCGTAAGTAAATAATTATATGTAATTGTATACTTGTTGTAAATGTCCACAGGATAAAAGCACTACACACTATCCAAATTTGACGAAACTGGTCCCCGAAACGAAGACACCAAAGCACATTTGATCAACATGAGGACCGCCCATTTTTTACAGACTACGCCGGCTGAAACCAGAAATGTACGAGACGGCGAAGAAAGAGTTCGCATATATGGTATAAAAGGGCATCGCACGACCGTCAAGCTCAAATTGGTGTTCTCCCCTTCACGTGATACCCAAAAAAGGTAGTCAATGGAGGCCGTGTGGGGATTATAGAAAATTAAACTCGCGCACAGTTCCGGAGAGGTATCCAGTAGGTACCTCATATAGAGCGCACCAAAAAAAGAGCGATAGGCAGGAGGTAAAATGGAATACGGAACTCAAAAAGGCGTTGGAGAACACAATACAATCGTTAATGGAAGCCACATTGTTAGCACACCCCGCACATGAGACAAGACGCAAATATAGCGATTATGGTAGATTTGTCTGACAAAGCAATCGGTGCAGGAATACAATAGAGAGTAAATGATCAATGGCAAAAGATAACATACCAGCTGATTCACTGTCTAGAGTCGATGCGGTGACTGCAACATTGGTTTATGTAGAATTAGCGAAAGATCAAGCAACGGATAGAGAGCTGTAGAGTTTGTTAAACAACGCAAGGACGAATTTAAAAATCGAGCCATATGACGTGCCATGTGAAATTGAACTGCGACGTTTCGATGCAAAGACGACCACCGTTTGTAACTGAGAAGTTTAGAGAGCAAGCGATAGCGAGTCAATACAATTTGTGAAACCCTGAAGTGAAAACAACGACTAGCCAGGTAAAAAACGCGTGCATATGGCCGAAAATGGGTAAACAAATTTAAAACACAATCATGCGTGACCTGGAAGTCGGAGAGGTTTCACAGACAGTTGAAGGCGGCGATTAAGTGTAAAACTTCAGAAAAATGGGTAGAAGAACTACCGTTTAGATAATGTCAAAGTAGTGCAAACGCGGAAATAGTGTATGGACTACAGATGAGATTGCCCGGTGAGTTTTTTGAAGAAGAGCAGAAGAAAAGCGCCCCTACATCTGAATTCGTACAACATTTGGAAGAAACGATGAGCGAATTTGAAGCCTCAACCCGCTTCACGACATGGAAATACAAAAGTTTTCATTTTCAAAGAGTTAACGCACTGTCATGTAATTGTGCGAACCGATGCAGTTAGAAAACCATTACGACCCCCGTATGAAGGACCGTATAAGGTGATAAACAGAGGACAGAAGACAATGGACTTAAAAAAATAAATGGGAATGTGGAAACAGTGGAAACCGTTTTGTTGTTGATGACATTTGTATTTTTTTTCTAATTTTCATTAAAAACGACAAAGTAATAAATTTAATAATTTTATTTAATAAATATTACAATTACAATAAATAATAAAATTAATACATTAATACAATAATAAAATAATAAATAAATATTACAATAAATTTACTAAAATCTAATCCTCCTTACATACTAAATCACATACATACAAAACTCCTCCGGTCATCACGCAGGTCAATCCATAGTAGACTCCAAAATAAATTTCCCCTCGATACTTCTCCATTCCCAATCTTTCCAACAACTTTTTCTTTTTCTGAAAATTAGAAAAAAATCTTAAATTAGAAATATTATTATTATTAACTAAACTATTTACAAAATATCTAAACATAATTAAAAAAATAATTAAATTATAAAACAAATAAAAAATATAAAGGATATTAAAAAGGATAATCGATTAAAAGGATATTTTTCAGGAGCTCTTAATGACACGTCTTGCCACAACTTGACACAAACGTCGAATGATTAACTGTCAAATGTTACCTCTTAACGTCACCTCGGTTTTTTGACAAGTCGATGTTCAATTGTTTTCGAGTGGGTAAATGTCATTGATTTGAAAATCCTTTTTTTGAAATGTTAAAGATATATTTAATATATATTATATAAACTTTTCATTAATAGACCCCTAAATTGTGTTGAGTTTGTTAAACTGTAAACTGTTTATGTGAAACTATTCGTTCGTTACAAAAAATTGCTACAGTGAAAAGCGTTACAGCGTGTAAACCGGGCAAACCGGCCTTGAGATCTTGGTAATGGCTCTCTCAAAAATTCCCTATTACCAATTAAACTTTGTATACAAAAAGGGAAAAGATTGGAAATCTCGTTTTCCGCAATTAAAAATTTTTCATGACATATTTAACATATTTTTATTTTAGGACAGATCGGAAGAAGTTAAAAGAAGTTACACAAAATGGAAAGATTTCAATATAGAACCATACTCAATTACATACATCATGAACGAACATTTTTCAAAATTGTTGATAAAATCTTGAGTCAAGCTTTTGGGGAATAATGCATTTACAAGGCGACATCAGTGCAAGATTTTAATTTATCTGTGATTCCATGTCTTCCTGATGTGCCAGTTGAGTTAAAAGAGAAAATATTAATGAAATACAACATTTTCCTGTTGGAGACTTATCGTAGTGAAACCGATAATGAAATTTTTTAATAAAATTGACATCGACGGGCCGAGCAGAGAAATCTCTTTTATTCCATGTAAAAAATCGCAAAAGTTCCAAGACAAAGTATTCAATTTGAATATAAATTGGAAAAATATGGAAAAAACCAATGAATGTCACAAGTTTAGTGGCTACTTAAAGTTCATGCCGAAAGACAAATGCGAAACTTTAAGGTAAAAAAACGTTCAATGTTACTCTAAGGAATCTAATGAAAATTTCTTTCAGTTACAGACTGATTGTTATTTTAACACAAACAGAAAAGAATAACGCATTCCTTGGAAATCTTGTAAAGAAAATCAATAGAATGGACCATCAGGAGACATAAATGTACGAAACGAATTTTTATAACGGTTGGAAAACGTTTGTTAAAGCAAATTTCACGAAAAACATTTATTTACATTGTCAAACTGGACATTCAAAAACCGATTTTTATGTGATATTATTAAAACATGTCCACAACATTATACAAACCAAGAAGAAAATAATTTTACAATGAATAGAATATTTAACCAGTTTGTTGATGCAGTTGGCAATAAAGTAGAAATTTACAAATAGAATCATGGTTTTTTTAATAGATTTAAGAAAAATCCTGGCTTTCTTCATCGTATTGTTGAGGATAATATTTTTTTGCTCTAGGAAGTTCGAGGAAATCATTTAAAGTCTTCATTCACATTGTAAATGATAGAAAGACTTTATGTAATGTGAATTATCTTGCAATTGTTCATGTGTCGTATTGTGGTGTGGTAATCGATTTGGAAAGCAAAGAAATCAGTAAAGAGTATACGCGTTTGTGAAAGGATACCAATTGAGTTACAGATTTAAATTTTGGGACTTTATTAAAATTATTACTTATTCAAGGATAATATCAGGGAAAATTAGAATTACGAGAATTACATTGTATAGAGGGAATATACATGTGGGTTTATTGAAATTTGTGGCTTGTTTAGCGTTTGTTTCTATGTTAAAGACACGATCGATAATGAAATTCAAGAGTGTTATTAAAAAATTGAAAGAAAAGTTTAATGTTAGAGGAGCCAAAGATGATTTGGAAACTAATTTTAGTCAATTTAATTCTTTGCCATCCGAATTTTTGGTACTGTGCTTTCACAGACCGGTTCATAGTATTTGAAGTTGATTATTTTGTTATATACGTTGTACCTATATATACAAAACATTGTTAAAACTTTATATTTTTTTAAAGAGATTTAAAAACTTTATCAAACATAGAAATTCCAAATAACTGTTAACATTGCGTATCTTTTATTAATTTATATTAATAAACCCAATTAAAGTGCCTGATTTTCACTCATATTAGTATCTTGCGTACCATTATGAGGAAATACTTCGGAAACACCAAATGTGCACTTGTTCTCATTCACAAGGAGGATATGAAGAAGAATATAACAAAACCGATTCCTTTTATACTGTTAACAAAAGTTCTAAAGTAAGTTCTGACTATAAAATTGTGTAAAATCTAAATATATACCTAAAACTGAAGCTACTACATTTTCAGTTGTACCTAAGTCATTGTAAGACTATAGAAGGAGTTGGCAATGCAAGAGACACATTCCAACATGTAATTAGTTTAGACTCCTTTTCAAATACTAACATTAGTACTGGAATCAGAATTCTTTTAACCACTGATCGATCTAAAACAAATGCCTCATTAGATGATGAATATGGATGGAATATTGGTAAATCTAATACAGAAGTAGTTCTTACCAATGAAGTCAATAATATTGTTCAACCATTGAAAGGAATATTGTCATTCAGCAATTGAATTACAATCGTTCCACTGGTAATGTAATAATATCTATTATCAATAATAAGCAATCAATTGCATTTGAGAAATGAATTTCTTTATTAATCACACAATTTTAGATGGTCTTTTTCCAATGGGAAAACTTAATTCTGACCAACCATTTTTTAAAGACAATATTATTGCAGATAATCTGTCAAGAGCACCACTGGATGATAATGAAACCGAAGAAAAGGAAATTGGATACGTATATTTTACAGAAACGGCGAATTTATGGCCAATATGCAACAGTGAAATCAAACAAGAAACACAAAATGATGAAACACTATTGGAAATACTAAAATAGGTACGTGGAAAAAGACGAGTGGCCAAGAACAAACATGGAGCAACCACACAGACAAGAATTAACGGTAGATAAAGGGATATTGATGTGGGCACACAGAATCATAGTGCCAAGTGCATTGAGAAGTCGTTTATTACAAGAATTACACACGGGACATTTAGGAGCATGGCGAATGAAATCACTTGCACGATCGTGGATTTATTGGCCATCGATAGACGTCGAAATAGAAAGAATGGTAAGAAATTGTACACCTTGTTTTTTCAACAGGCAAAATCCACCCAAGGTTGAGCTCACACCATCGGGTATTCGATCGAATTCATCTAGATTTTTTAGGTCCGATAAAAGACAGAAACTCCTTAATATTGATTGATTCTTTTTCTAAGTGGCCAGAAGTATTCGAAATAAAGTCAACTACAGCCGATGCAGTCGAGGAAAAACTAAGAGAGACGTAAGCACAGTATGGGCTGTCCAGAACAGTCGTGAGCGACAACGCATCGAACCTGGCTGCAGGGAAATAAAAGAGTTTTACCATAAAAATGGCATCAAGGACGTCATATCACCACCATATCACGCTCCTAGAAACGGGGCAGCGAAGAACCTCGTAAAAACTTTCAAAAATTAAATTAAAACAGCCCTAGATGACCGCCGTAGAAACGCGAACACACCAATGAATACGATCATATCAAGATTTCTAGTAACATACAGGAACACCGAACATTTCTCTACAACACCATGGCAGTTGTTACAAGAACAACCAGAAAACCAAGATATTAAAAGTCAAGGAAGCTTGAAAACCAATCAAAAGAGCCCAAAAACGGCAGACAAAACACTACAAAGGCATATAAAGGGAAATAGCCGTTATTGGAACATCAGTCATGATCAGAAAATATTCTGCCCAAACAAAGAACAAATGGAAAGAAACAAAAGTCGTGAAGAAAAGAGGCAAAAATATATACATTAGTCAGCTAAGAAATTGGACAAGCGCTAAAGATAACAGAACATTTATAAAAAAACTGGACAAAACGAAAACGAGGAATTTCTGGATGCACATGAAATACTAACAAGTGATGAAGAATCGACAACAAACAGGACGGAATCTCAGCAAACAGTTTCGAAAAATGATGAAGTGCAAAGCACACAGGGACAGGGAAGCCCAACATTCAGCAGAGAAAATGCTGAAACGGCAAAGTCTCCAAAGACACATGTCAAAAGCAAAAGACCGCAAAGAGAAATAAAAACACCAAATAAGTTAAAGGATTAGGTACGTACTGTCTCGTAAGTAAATAATTATATGTAATTGTATACTTGTTGTAAATGTCCACAGGATAAAAGCACTACACACTATCCAAATTTGACGAAACTGGTCCCCGAAACGAAGACGCCAATGCACATTTGATCAACATGACACCGGGACCGCCCATTTTTTACAGACTACGCCGGCTGAAACCAGAAATGTACGAGACGGCGAAGAAAGAGTTCGCATATATGGTATAAAAGGGCATCGCACGACCGTCAAGCTCAAATTGGTGTTCTCCCCTTCACGTGATACCCAAAAAAGGTAGTCAATGGAGGCCGTGTGGGGATTATAGAAAATTAAACTCGCGCACAGTTCCGGAGAGGTATCCAGTAGGTACCTCATATAGAGCGCACCAAAAAAAGAGCGATAGGCAGGAGGTAAAATGGAATACGGAACTCAAAAAGGCGTTGGAGAACACAATACAATCGTTAATGGAAGCCACATTGTTAGCACACCCCGCACATGAGACAAGACGCAAATATAGCGATTATGGTAGATTTGTCTGACAAAGCAATCGGTGCAGGAATACAATAGAGAGTAAATGATCAATGGCAAAAGATAACATACCAGCTGATTCACTGTCTAGAGTCGATGCGGTGACTGCAACATTGGTTTATGTAGAATTAGCGAAAGATCAAGCAACGGATAGAGAGCTGTAGAGTTTGTTAAACAACGCAAGGACGAATTTAAAAATCGAGCCATATGACGTGCCATGTGAAATTGAACTGCGACGTTTCGATGCAAAGACGACCACCGTTTGTAACTGAGAAGTTTAGAGAGCAAGCGATAGCGAGTCAATACAATTTGTGAAACCCTGAAGTGAAAACAACGACTAGCCAGGTAAAAAACGCGTGCATATGGCCGAAAATGGGTAAACAAATTTAAAACACAATCATGCGTGACCTGGAAGTCGGAGAGGTTTCACAGACAGTTGAAGGCGGCGATTAAGTGTAAAACTTCAGAAAAATGGGTAGAAGAACTACCGTTTAGATAATGTCAAAGTAGTGCAAACGCGGAAATAGTGTATGGACTACAGATGAGATTGCCCGGTGAGTTTTTTGAAGAAGAGCAGAAGAAAAGCGCCCCTACATCTGAATTCGTACAACATTTGGAAGAAACGATGAGCGAATTTGAAGCCTCAACCCGCTTCACGACATGGAAATACAAAAGTTTTCATTTTCAAAGAGTTAACGCACTGTCATGTAATTGTGCGAACCGATGCAGTTAGAAAACCATTACGACCCCCGTATGAAGGACCGTATAAGGTGATAAACAGAGGACAGAAGACAATGGACTTAAAAAAATAAATGGGAATGTGGAAACAGTGGAAACCGTTTTGTTGTTGATGACATTTGTATTTTTTTTCTAATTTTCATTAAAAACGACAAAGTAATAAATTTAATAATTTTATTTAATAAATATTACAATTACAATAAATAATAAAATTAATACATTAATACAATAATAAAATAATAAATAAATATTACAATAAATTTACTAAAATCTAATCCTCCTTACATACTAAATCACATACATACAAAACTCCTCCGGTCATCACGCAGGTCAATCCATAGTAGACTCCAAAATAAATTTCCCCTCGATACTTCTCCATTCCCAATCTTTCCAACAACTTTTTCTTTTTCTGAAAATTAGAAAAAAATCTTAAATTAGAAATATTATTATTATTAACTAAACTATTTACAAAATATCTAAACATAATTAAAAAAATAATTAAATTATAAAACAAATAAAAAATATAAAGGATATTAAAAAGGATAATCGATTAAAAGGATATTTTTCAGGAGCTCTTAATGACACGTCTTGCCACAACTTGACACAAACGTCGAATGATTAACTGTCAAATGTTACCTCTTAACGTCACCTCGGTTTTTTGACAAGTCGATGTTCAATTGTTTTCGAGTGGGTAAATGTCATTGATTTGAAAATCCTTTTTTTGAAATGTTAAAGATATATTTAATATATATTATATAAACTTTTCATTAATAGACCCCTAAATTGTGTTGAGTTTGTTAAACTGTAAACTGTTTATGTGAAACTATTCGTTCGTTACAAAAAATTGCTACAGTGAAAAGCGTTACAGCGTGTAAACCGGGCAAACCGGCCTTGAGATCTTGGTAATGGCTCTCTCAAAAATTCCCTATTACCAATTAAACTTTGTATACAAAAAGGGAAAAGATTGGAAATCTCGTTTTCCGCAATTAAAAATTTTTCATGACATATTTAACATATTTTTATTTTAGGACAGATCGGAAGAAGTTAAAAGAAGTTACACAAAATGGAAAGATTTCAATATAGAACCATACTCAATTACATACATCATGAACGAACATTTTTCAAAATTGTTGATAAAATCTTGAGTCAAGCTTTTGGGGAATAATGCATTTACAAGGCGACATCAGTGCAAGATTTTAATTTATCTGTGATTCCATGTCTTCCTGATGTGCCAGTTGAGTTAAAAGAGAAAATATTAATGAAATACAACATTTTCCTGTTGGAGACTTATCGTAGTGAAACCGATAATGAAATTTTTTAATAAAATTGACATCGACGGGCCGAGCAGAGAAATCTCTTTTATTCCATGTAAAAAATCGCAAAAGTTCCAAGACAAAGTATTCAATTTGAATATAAATTGGAAAAATATGGAAAAAACCAATGAATGTCACAAGTTTAGTGGCTACTTAAAGTTCATGCCGAAAGACAAATGCGAAACTTTAAGGTAAAAAAACGTTCAATGTTACTCTAAGGAATCTAATGAAAATTTCTTTCAGTTACAGACTGATTGTTATTTTAACACAAACAGAAAAGAATAACGCATTCCTTGGAAATCTTGTAAAGAAAATCAATAGAATGGACCATCAGGAGACATAAATGTACGAAACGAATTTTTATAACGGTTGGAAAACGTTTGTTAAAGCAAATTTCACGAAAAACATTTATTTACATTGTCAAACTGGACATTCAAAAACCGATTTTTATGTGATATTATTAAAACATGTCCACAGCATTATACAAACCAAGAAGAAAATAATTTTACAATGAATAGAATATTTAACCAGTTTGTTGATGCAGTTGGCAATAAAGTAGAAATTTACAAATAGAATCATGGTTTTTTTAATAGATTTAAGAAAAATCCTGGCTTTCTTCATCGTATTGTTGAGGATAACATTTTTTTGCTCTAGGAAGTTCGAGGAAATCATTTAAAGTCTTCATTCACATTGTAAATGATAGAAAGACTTTATGTAATGTGAATTATCTTGCAATTGTTCATGTGTCGTATTGTGGTGTGGTAATCGATTTGGAAAGCAAAGAAATCAGTAAAGAGTATACGCGTTTGTGAAAGGATACCAATTGAGTTACAGATTTAAATTTTGGGACTTTAAAAAACCGATTGCGTTGCTTCAGGTTCGAAGATTTGTTGAGAATATTTCCGAGTACTCGAGGAACAACAATAATTTCCAAAAAACGTGATGAATACAACATTTAACACGGAAGAAACAGTTTTATGCTATTTTTTGTAGGATGTGATTGCCGTCAAATCCTAAATAACAAATACCGACTTATTTTCCGTAATTTATCAAAAAATTATTACTTATTCAAGGATAATATCAGGGAAAATTAGAATTACGAGAATTACATTGTATAGAGGGAATATACATGTGGGTTTATTGAAATTTGTGGCTTGTTTAGCGTTTGTTTCTATGTTAAAGACACGATCGATAATGAAATTCGAGAGTGTTATTAAAAAATTGAAAGAAAAGTTTAATGTTAGAGGAGCCAAAGATGATTTGGAAACTAATTTTAGTCAATTTAATTCTTTGCCATCCGAATTTTTGGTACTGTGCTTTCACAGACCGGTTCATAGTATTTGAAGTTGATTATTTTGTTATATACGTTGTACCTATATATACAAAACATTGTTAAAACTTTATATTTTTTTAAAGAGATTTAAAAACTTTATCAAACATAGAAATTCCAAATAACTGTTAACATTGCGTATCTTTTATTAATTTATATTAATAAACCCAATTAAAGTGCCTGATTTTCACTCATATTAGTATCTTGCGTACCATTATGAGGAAATACTTCGGAAACACCAAATGTGCACTTGTTCTCATTCACAAGGAGGATATGAAGAAGAATATAACAAAACCGATTCCTTTTATACTGTTAACAAAAGTTCTAAAGTAAGTTCTGACTATAAAATTGTGTAAAATCTAAATATATACCTAAAACTGAAGCTACTACATTTTCAGTTGTACCTAAGTCATTGTAAGACTATAGAAGGAGTTGGCAATGCAAGAGACACATTCCAACATGTAATTAGTTTAGACTCCTTTTCAAATACTAACATTAGTACTGGAATCAGAATTCTTTTAACCACTGATCGATCTAAAACAAATGCCTCATTAGATGATGAATATGGATGGAATATTGGTAAATCTAATACAGAAGTAGTTCTTACCAATGAAGTCAATAATATTGTTCAACCATTGAAAGGAATATTGTCATTCAGCAATTGAATTACAATCGTTCCACTGGTAATGTAATAATATCTATTATCAATAATAAGCAATCAATTGCATTTGAGAAATGAATTTCTTTATTAATCACACAATTTTAGATGGTCTTTTTCCAATGGGAAAACTTAATTCTGACCAACCATTTTTTAAAGACAATATTATTGCAGATAATCTGTCAAGAGCACCACTGGATGATAATGAAACCGAAGAAAAGGAAATTGGATACGTATATTTTACAGAAACGGCGAATTTATGGCCAATATGCAACAGTGAAATCAAACAAGAAACACAAAATGATGAAACACTATTGGAAATACTAAAATAGGTACGTGGAAAAAGACGAGTGGCCAAGAACAAACATGGAGCAACCACACAGACAAGAATTAACGGTAGATAAAGGGATATTGATGTGGGCACACAGAATCATAGTGCCAAGTGCATTGAGAAGTCGTTTATTACAAGAATTACACACGGGACATTTAGGAGCATGGCGAATGAAATCACTTGCACGATCGTGGATTTATTGGCCATCGATAGACGTCGAAATAGAAAGAATGGTAAGAAATTGTACACCTTGTTTTTTCAACAGGCAAAATCCACCCAAGGTTGAGCTCACACCATCGGGTATTCGATCGAATTCATCTAGATTTTTTAGGTCCGATAAAAGACAGAAACTCCTTAATATTGATTGATTCTTTTTCTAAGTGGCCAGAAGTATTCGAAATAAAGTCAACTACAGCCGATGCAGTCGAGGAAAAACTAAGAGAGACGTAAGCACAGTATGGGCTGTCCAGAACAGTCGTGAGCGACAACGCATCGAACCTGGCTGCAGGGAAATAAAAGAGTTTTACCATAAAAATGGCATCAAGGACGTCATATCACCACCATATCACGCTCCTAGAAACGGGGCAGCGAAGAACCTCGTAAAAACTTTCAAAAATTAAATTAAAACAGCCCTAGATGACCGCCGTAGAAACGCAAACACACCAATGAATACGATCATATCAAGATTTCTAGTAACATACAGGAACACCGAACATTGCTCTACAACACGATGGCAGTTGTTACAAGAACAACCAGAAAACCAAGATATTAAAAGTCAAGGAAGCTTGAAAACCAATCAAAAGAGCCCAAAAACGGCAGACAAAACACTACAAAGGCATATAAAGGGAAATAGCCGTTATTGGAACATCAGTCATGATCAGAAAATATTCTGCCCAAACAAAGAACAAATGGAAAGAAACAAAAGTCGTGAAGAAAAGAGGCAAAAATATATACATTAGTCAGCTAAGAAATTGGACAAGCGCTAAAGATAACAGAACATTTATAAAAAAACTGGACAAAACGAAAACGAGGAATTTCTGGATGCACATGAAATACTAACAAGTGATGAAGAATCGACAACAAACAGGACGGAATCTCAGCAAACAGTTTCGAAAAATGATGAAGTGCAAAGCACACAGGGACAGGGAAGCCCAACATTCAGCAGAGAAAATGCTGAAACGGCAAAGTCTCCAAAGACACATGTCAAAAGCAAAAGACCGCAAAGAGAAATAAAAACACCAAATAAGTTAAAGGATTAGATACGTACTGTCTCGTAAGTAAATAATTATATGTAATTGTATACTTGTTGTAAATGTCCACAGGATAAAAGCACTACACACTATCCAAATTTGACGAAACTGGTCCCCGAAACGAAGACACCAAAGCACATTTGATCAACATGAGGACCGCCCATTTTTTACAGACTACGCCGGCTGAAACCAGAAATGTACGAGACGGCGAAGAAAGAGTTCGCATATATGGTATAAAAGGGCATCGCACGACCGTCAAGCTCAAATTGGTGTTCTCCCCTTCACGTGATACCCAAAAAAGGTAGTCAATGGAGGCCGTGTGGGGATTATAGAAAATTAAACTCGCGCACAGTTCCGGAGAGGTATCCAGTAGGTACCTCATATAGAGCGCACCAAAAAAAGAGCGATAGGCAGGAGGTAAAATGGAATACGGAACTCAAAAAGGCGTTGGAGAACACAATACAATCGTTAATGGAAGCCACATTGTTAGCACACCCCGCACATGAGACAAGACGCAAATATAGCGATTATGGTAGATTTGTCTGACAAAGCAATCGGTGCAGGAATACAATAGAGAGTAAATGATCAATGGCAAAAGATAACATACCAGCTGATTCACTGTCTAGAGTCGATGCGGTGACTGCAACATTGGTTTATGTAGAATTAGCGAAAGATCAAGCAACGGATAGAGAGCTGTAGAGTTTGTTAAACAACGCAAGGACGAATTTAAAAATCGAGCCATATGACGTGCCATGTGAAATTGAACTGCGACGTTTCGATGCAAAGACGACCACCGTTTGTAACTGAGAAGTTTAGAGAGCAAGCGATAGCGAGTCAATACAATTTGTGAAACCCTGAAGTGAAAACAACGACTAGCCAGGTAAAAAACGCGTGCATATGGCCGAAAATGGGTAAACAAATTTAAAACACAATCATGCGTGACCTGGAAGTCGGAGAGGTTTCACAGACAGTTGAAGGCGGCGATTAAGTGTAAAACTTCAGAAAAATGGGTAGAAGAACTACCGTTTAGATAATGTCAAAGTAGTGCAAACGCGGAAATAGTGTATGGACTACAGATGAGATTGCCCGGTGAGTTTTTTGAAGAAGAGCAGAAGAAAAGCGCCCCTACATCTGAATTCGTACAACATTTGGAAGAAACGATGAGCGAATTTGAAGCCTCAACCCGCTTCACGACATGGAAATACAAAAGTTTTCATTTTCAAAGAGTTAACGCACTGTCATGTAATTGTGCGAACCGATGCAGTTAGAAAACCATTACGACCCCCGTATGAAGGACCGTATAAGGTGATAAACAGAGGACAGAAGACAATGGACTTAAAAAAATAAATGGGAATGTGGAAACAGTGGAAACCGTTTTGTTGTTGATGACATTTGTATTTTTTTTCTAATTTTCATTAAAAACGACAAAGTAATAAATTTAATAATTTTATTTAATAAATATTACAATTACAATAAATAATAAAATTAATACATTAATACAATAATAAAATAATAAATAAATATTACAATAAATTTACTAAAATCTAATCCTCCTTACATACTAAATCACATACATACAAAACTCCTCCGGTCATCACGCAGGTCAATCCATAGTAGACTCCAAAATAAATTTCCCCTCGATACTTCTCCATTCCCAATCTTTCCAACAACTTTTTCTTTTTCTGAAAATTAGAAAAAAATCTTAAATTAGAAATATTATTATTATTAACTAAACTATTTACAAAATATCTAAACATAATTAAAAAAATAATTAAATTATAAAACAAATAAAAAATATAAAGGATATTAAAAAGGATAATCGATTAAAAGGATATTTTTCAGGAGCTCTTAATGACACGTCTTGCCACAACTTGACACAAACGTCGAATGATTAACTGTCAAATGTTACCTCTTAACGTCACCTCGGTTTTTTGACAAGTCGATGTTCAATTGTTTTCGAGTGGGTAAATGTCATTGATTTGAAAATCCTTTTTTTGAAATGTTAAAGATATATTTAATATATATTATATAAACTTTTCATTAATAGACCCCTAAATTGTGTTGAGTTTGTTAAACTG
Organism: Silvanus unidentatus; assembly: GCA_963930825.1. NCBI lineage: Eukaryota > Metazoa > Arthropoda > Insecta > Coleoptera > Silvanidae > Silvanus > Silvanus unidentatus. The sequence continues at coordinate 8,900,234 of OZ005758.1, forward strand.
TAAACTGTTTATGTGAAACTATTCGTTCGTTACAAAAAATTGCTACAGTGAAAAGCGTTACAGCGTGTAAACCGGGCAAACCGGCCTTGAGATCTTGGTAATGGCTCTCTCAAAAATTCCCTATTACCAATTAAACTTTGTATACAAAAAGGGAAAAGATTGGAAATCTCGTTTTCCGCAATTAAAAATTTTTCATGACATATTTAACATATTTTTATTTTAGGACAGATCGGAAGAAGTTAAAAGAAGTTACACAAAATGGAAAGATTTCAATATAGAACCATACTCAATTACATACATCATGAACGAACATTTTTCAAAATTGTTGATAAAATCTTGAGTCAAGCTTTTGGGGAATAATGCATTTACAAGGCGACATCAGTGCAAGATTTTAATTTATCTGTGATTCCATGTCTTCCTGATGTGCCAGTTGAGTTAAAAGAGAAAATATTAATGAAATACAACATTTTCCTGTTGGAGACTTATCGTAGTGAAACCGATAATGAAATTTTTTAATAAAATTGACATCGACGGGCCGAGCAGAGAAATCTCTTTTATTCCATGTAAAAAATCGCAAAAGTTCCAAGACAAAGTATTCAATTTGAATATAAATTGGAAAAATATGGAAAAAACCAATGAATGTCACAAGTTTAGTGGCTACTTAAAGTTCATGCCGAAAGACAAATGCGAAACTTTAAGGTAAAAAAACGTTCAATGTTACTCTAAGGAATCTAATGAAAATTTCTTTCAGTTACAGACTGATTGTTATTTTAACACAAACAGAAAAGAATAACGCATTCCTTGGAAATCTTGTAAAGAAAATCAATAGAATGGACCATCAGGAGACATAAATGTACGAAACGAATTTTTATAACGGTTGGAAAACGTTTGTTAAAGCAAATTTCACGAAAAACATTTATTTACATTGTCAAACTGGACATTCAAAAACCGATTTTTATGTGATATTATTAAAACATGTCCACAGCATTATACAAACCAAGAAGAAAATAATTTTACAATGAATAGAATATTTAACCAGTTTGTTGATGCAGTTGGCAATAAAGTAGAAATTTACAAATAGAATCATGGTTTTTTTAATAGATTTAAGAAAAATCCTGGCTTTCTTCATCGTATTGTTGAGGATAACATTTTTTTGCTCTAGGAAGTTCGAGGAAATCATTTAAAGTCTTCATTCACATTGTAAATGATAGAAAGACTTTATGTAATGTGAATTATCTTGCAATTGTTCATGTGTCGTATTGTGGTGTGGTAATCGATTTGGAAAGCAAAGAAATCAGTAAAGAGTATACGCGTTTGTGAAAGGATACCAATTGAGTTACAGATTTAAATTTTGGGACTTTAAAAAACCGATTGCGTTGCTTCAGGTTCGAAGATTTGTTGAGAATATTTCCGAGTACTCGAGGAACAACAATAATTTCCAAAAAACGTGATGAATACAACATTTAACACGGAAGAAACAGTTTTATGCTATTTTTTGTAGGATGTGATTGCCGTCAAATCCTAAATAACAAATACCGACTTATTTTCCGTAATTTATCAAAAAATTATTACTTATTCAAGGATAATATCAGGGAAAATTAGAATTACGAGAATTACATTGTATAGAGGGAATATACATGTGGGTTTATTGAAATTTGTGGCTTGTTTAGCGTTTGTTTCTATGTTAAAGACACGATCGATAATGAAATTCAAGAGTGTTATTAAAAAATTGAAAGAAAAGTTTAATGTTAGAGGAGCCAAAGATGATTTGGAAACTAATTTTAGTCAATTTAATTCTTTGCCATCCGAATTTTTGGTACTGTGCTTTCACAGACCGGTTCATAGTATTTGAAGTTGATTATTTTGTTATATACGTTGTACCTATATATACAAAACATTGTTAAAACTTTATATTTTTTTAAAGAGATTTAAAAACTTTATCAAACATAGAAATTCCAAATAACTGTTAACATTGCGTATCTTTTATTAATTTATATTAATAAACCCAATTAAAGTGCCTGATTTTCACTCATATTAGTATCTTGCGTACCATTATGAGGAAATACTTCGGAAACACCAAATGTGCACTTGTTCTCATTCACAAGGAGGATATGAAGAAGAATATAACAAAACCGATTCCTTTTATACTGTTAACAAAAGTTCTAAAGTAAGTTCTGACTATAAAATTGTGTAAAATCTAAATATATACCTAAAACTGAAGCTACTACATTTTCAGTTGTACCTAAGTCATTGTAAGACTATAGAAGGAGTTGGCAATGCAAGAGACACATTCCAACATGTAATTAGTTTAGACTCCTTTTCAAATACTAACATTAGTACTGGAATCAGAATTCTTTTAACCACTGATCGATCTAAAACAAATGCCTCATTAGATGATGAATATGGATGGAATATTGGTAAATCTAATACAGAAGTAGTTCTTACCAATGAAGTCAATAATATTGTTCAACCATTGAAAGGAATATTGTCATTCAGCAATTGAATTACAATCGTTCCACTGGTAATGTAATAATATCTATTATCAATAATAAGCAATCAATTGCATTTGAGAAATGAATTTCTTTATTAATCACACAATTTTAGATGGTCTTTTTCCAATGGGAAAACTTAATTCTGACCAACCATTTTTTAAAGACAATATTATTGCAGATAATCTGTCAAGAGCACCACTGGATGATAATGAAACCGAAGAAAAGGAAATTGGATACGTATATTTTACAGAAACGGCGAATTTATGGCCAATATGCAACAGTGAAATCAAACAAGAAACACAAAATGATGAAACACTATTGGAAATACTAAAATAGGTACGTGGAAAAAGACGAGTGGCCAAGAACAAACATGGAGCAACCACACAGACAAGAATTAACGGTAGATAAAGGGATATTGATGTGGGCACACAGAATCATAGTGCCAAGTGCATTGAGAAGTCGTTTATTACAAGAATTACACACGGGACATTTAGGAGCATGGCGAATGAAATCACTTGCACGATCGTGGATTTATTGGCCATCGATAGACGTCGAAATAGAAAGAATGGTAAGAAATTGTACACCTTGTTTTTTCAACAGGCAAAATCCACCCAAGGTTGAGCTCACACCATCGGGTATTCGATCGAATTCATCTAGATTTTTTAGGTCCGATAAAAGACAGAAACTCCTTAATATTGATTGATTCTTTTTCTAAGTGGCCAGAAGTATTCGAAATAAAGTCAACTACAGCCGATGCAGTCGAGGAAAAACTAAGAGAGACGTAAGCACAGTATGGGCTGTCCAGAACAGTCGTGAGCGACAACGCATCGAACCTGGCTGCAGGGAAATAAAAGAGTTTTACCATAAAAATGGCATCAAGGACGTCATATCACCACCATATCACGCTCCTAGAAACGGGGCAGCGAAGAACCTCGTAAAAACTTTCAAAAATTAAATTAAAACAGCCCTAGATGACCGCCGTAGAAACGCAAACACACCAATGAATACGATCATATCAAGATTTCTAGTAACATACAGGAACACCGAACATTGCTCTACAACACGATGGCAGTTGTTACAAGAACAACCAGAAAACCAAGATATTAAAAGTCAAGGAAGCTTGAAATCCAATCAAAAGAGCCCAAAAACGGCAGACAAAACACTACAAAGGCATATAAAGGGAAATAGCCGTTATTGGAACATCAGTCATGATCAGAAAATATTCTGCCCAAACAAAGAACAAATGGAAAGAAACAAAAGTCGTGAAGAAAAGAGGCAAAAATATATACATTAGTCAGCTAAGAAATTGGACAAGCGCTAAAGATAACAGAACATTTATAAAAAAACTGGACAAAACGAAAACGAGGAATTTCTGGATGCACATGAAATACTAACAAGTGATGAAGAATCGACAACAAACAGGACGGAATCTCAGCAAACAGTTTCGAAAAATGATGAAGTGCAAAGCACACAGGGACAGGGAAGCCCAACATTCAGCAGAGAAAATGCTGAAACGGCAAAGTCTCCAAAGACACATGTCAAAAGCAAAAGACCGCAAAGAGAAATAAAAACACCAAATAAGTTAAAGGATTAGATACGTACTGTCTCGTAAGTAAATAATTATATGTAATTGTATACTTGTTGTAAATGTCCACAGGATAAAAGCACTACACACTATCCAAATTTGACGAAACTGGTCCCCGAAACGAAGACACCAAAGCACATTTGATCAACATGAGGACCGCCCATTTTTTACAGACTACGCCGGCTGAAACCAGAAATGTACGAGACGGCGAAGAAAGAGTTCGCATATATGGTATAAAAGGGCATCGCACGACCGTCAAGCTCAAATTGGTGTTCTCCCCTTCACGTGATACCCAAAAAAGGTAGTCAATGGAGGCCGTGTGGGGATTATAGAAAATTAAACTCGCGCACAGTTCCGGAGAGGTATCCAGTAGGTACCTCATATAGAGCGCACCAAAAAAAGAGCGATAGGCAGGAGGTAAAATGGAATACGGAACTCAAAAAGGCGTTGGAGAACACAATACAATCGTTAATGGAAGCCACATTGTTAGCACACCCCGCACATGAGACAAGACGCAAATATAGCGATTATGGTAGATTTGTCTGACAAAGCAATCGGTGCAGGAATACAATAGAGAGTAAATGATCAATGGCAAAAGATAACATACCAGCTGATTCACTGTCTAGAGTCGATGCGGTGACTGCAACATTGGTTTATGTAGAATTAGCGAAAGATCAAGCAACGGATAGAGAGCTGTAGAGTTTGTTAAACAACGCAAGGACGAATTTAAAAATCGAGCCATATGACGTGCCATGTGAAATTGAACTGCGACGTTTCGATGCAAAGACGACCACCGTTTGTAACTGAGAAGTTTAGAGAGCAAGCGATAGCGAGTCAATACAATTTGTGAAACCCTGAAGTGAAAACAACGACTAGCCAGGTAAAAAACGCGTGCATATGGCCGAAAATGGGTAAACAAATTTAAAACACAATCATGCGTGACCTGGAAGTCGGAGAGGTTTCACAGACAGTTGAAGGCGGCGATTAAGTGTAAAACTTCAGAAAAATGGGTAGAAGAACTACCGTTTAGATAATGTCAAAGTAGTGCAAACGCGGAAATAGTGTATGGACTACAGATGAGATTGCCCGGTGAGTTTTTTGAAGAAGAGCAGAAGAAAAGCGCCCCTACATCTGAATTCGTACAACATTTGGAAGAAACGATGAGCGAATTTGAAGCCTCAACCCGCTTCACGACATGGAAATACAAAAGTTTTCATTTTCAAAGAGTTAACGCACTGTCATGTAATTGTGCGAACCGATGCAGTTAGAAAACCATTACGACCCCCGTATGAAGGACCGTATAAGGTGATAAACAGAGGACAGAAGACAATGGACTTAAAAAAATAAATGGGAATGTGGAAACAGTGGAAACCGTTTTGTTGTTGATGACATTTGTATTTTTTTTCTAATTTTCATTAAAAACGACAAAGTAATAAATTTAATAATTTTATTTAATAAATATTACAATTACAATAAATAATAAAATTAATACATTAATACAATAATAAAATAATAAATAAATATTACAATAAATTTACTAAAATCTAATCCTCCTTACATACTAAATCACATACATACAAAACTCCTCCGGTCATCACGCAGGTCAATCCATAGTAGACTCCAAAATAAATTTCCCCTCGATACTTCTCCATTCCCAATCTTTCCAACAACTTTTTCTTTTTCTGAAAATTAGAAAAAAATCTTAAATTAGAAATATTATTATTATTAACTAAACTATTTACAAAATATCTAAACATAATTAAAAAAATAATTAAATTATAAAACAAATAAAAAATATAAAGGATATTAAAAAGGATAATCGATTAAAAGGATATTTTTCAGGAGCTCTTAATGACACGTCTTGCCACAACTTGACACAAACGTCGAATGATTAACTGTCAAATGTTACCTCTTAACGTCACCTCGGTTTTTTGACAAGTCGATGTTCAATTGTTTTCGAGTGGGTAAATGTCATTGATTTGAAAATCCTTTTTTTGAAATGTTAAAGATATATTTAATATATATTATATAAACTTTTCATTAATAGACCCCTAAATTGTGTTGAGTTTGTTAAACTGTAAACTGTTTATGTGAAACTATTCGTTCGTTACAAAAAATTGCTACAGTGAAAAGCGTTACAGCGTGTAAACCGGGCAAACCGGCCTTGAGATCTTGGTAATGGCTCTCTCAAAAATTCCCTATTACCAATTAAACTTTGTATACAAAAAGGGAAAAGATTGGAAATCTCGTTTTCCGCAATTAAAAATTTTTCATGACATATTTAACATATTTTTATTTTAGGACAGATCGGAAGAAGTTAAAAGAAGTTACACAAAATGGAAAGATTTCAATATAGAACCATACTCAATTACATACATCATGAACGAACATTTTTCAAAATTGTTGATAAAATCTTGAGTCAAGCTTTTGGGGAATAATGCATTTACAAGGCGACATCAGTGCAAGATTTTAATTTATCTGTGATTCCATGTCTTCCTGATGTGCCAGTTGAGTTAAAAGAGAAAATATTAATGAAATACAACATTTTCCTGTTGGAGACTTATCGTAGTGAAACCGATAATGAAATTTTTTAATAAAATTGACATCGACGGGCCGAGCAGAGAAATCTCTTTTATTCCATGTAAAAAATCGCAAAAGTTCCAAGACAAAGTATTCAATTTGAATATAAATTGGAAAAATATGGAAAAAACCAATGAATGTCACAAGTTTAGTGGCTACTTAAAGTTCATGCCGAAAGACAAATGCGAAACTTTAAGGTAAAAAAACGTTCAATGTTACTCTAAGGAATCTAATGAAAATTTCTTTCAGTTACAGACTGATTGTTATTTTAACACAAACAGAAAAGAATAACGCATTCCTTGGAAATCTTGTAAAGAAAATCAATAGAATGGACCATCAGGAGACATAAATGTACGAAACGAATTTTTATAACGGTTGGAAAACGTTTGTTAAAGCAAATTTCACGAAAAACATTTATTTACATTGTCAAACTGGACATTCAAAAACCGATTTTTATGTGATATTATTAAAACATGTCCACAGCATTATACAAACCAAGAAGAAAATAATTTTACAATGAATAGAATATTTAACCAGTTTGTTGATGCAGTTGGCAATAAAGTAGAAATTTACAAATGGAATCATGGTTTTTTTAATAGATTTAAGAAAAATCCTGGCTTTCTTCATCGTATTGTTGAGGATAACATTTTTTTGCTCTAGGAAGTTCGAGGAAATCATTTAAAGTCTTCATTCACATTGTAAATGATAGAAAGACTTTATGTAATGTGAATTATCTTGCAATTGTTCATGTGTCGTATTGTGGTGTGGTAATCGATTTGGAAAGCAAAGAAATCAGTAAAGAGTATACGCGTTTGTGAAAGGATACCAATTGAGTTACAGATTTAAATTTTGGGACTTTAAAAAACCGATTCCGTTGCTTCAGGTTCGAAGATTTGTTGAGAATATTTCCGAGTACTCGAGGAACAACAATAATTTCCAAAAAACGTGATGAATACAACATTTAACACGGAAGAAACAGTTTTATGCTATTTTTTGTAGGATGTGATTGCCGTCAAATCCTAAATAACAAATACCGACTTATTTTCCGTAATTTATCAAAAAATTATTACTTATTCAAGGATAATATCAGGGAAAATTAAAATTACGAGAATTACATTGTATAGAGGGAATATACATGTGGGTTTATTGAAATTTGTGGCTTGTTTAGCGTTTGTTTCGATGTTAAAGACACGATCGATAATGAAATTCAAGTGTGTTATTAAAAAATTGAAAGAAAAGTTTAATGTTAGAGGAGCCAAAGATGATTTGGAAACTAATTTTAGTCAATTTAATTCTTTGCCATCCGAATTTTTGGTACTGTGCTTTCACAGACCGGTTCATAGTATTTGAAGTTGATTATTTTGTTATATACGTTGTACCTATATATACAAAACATTGTTAAAACTTTATATTTTTTTAAAGAGATTTAAAAACTTTATCAAACATAGAAATTCCAAATAACTGTTAACATTGCGTATCTTTTATTAATTTATATTAATAAACCCAATTAAAGTGCCTGATTTTCACTCATATTAGTATCTTGCGTACCATTATGAGGAAATACTTCGGAAACACCAAATGTGCACTTGTTCTCATTCACAAGGAGGATATGAAGAAGAATATAACAAAACCGATTCCTTTTATACTGTTAACAAAAGTTCTAAAGTAAGTTCTGACTATAAAATTGTGTAAAATCTAAATATATACCTAAAACTGAAGCTACAACATTTTCAGTTGTACCTAAGTCATTGTAAGACTATAGAAGGAGTTGGCAATGCAAGAGACACATTCCAACATGTAATTAGTTTAGACTCCTTTTCAAATACTAACATTAGTACTGGAATCAGAATTCTTTTAACCACTGATCGATCTAAAACAAATGCCTCATTAGATGATGAATATGGATGGAATATTGGTAAATCTAATACAGAAGTAGTTCTTACCAATGAAGTCAATAATATTGTTCAACCATTGAAAGGAATATTGTCATTCAGCAATTGAATTACAATCGTTCCACTGGTAATGTAATAATATCTATTATCAATAATAAGCAATCAATTGCATTTGAGAAATGAATTTCTTTATTAATCACACAATTTTAGATGGTCTTTTTCCAATGGGAAAACTTAATTCTGACCAACCATTTTTTAAAGACAATATTATTGCAGATAATCTGTCAAGAGCACCACTGGATGATAATGAAACCGAAGAAAAGGAAATTGGATACGTATATTTTACAGAAACGGCGAATTTATGGCCAATATGCAACAGTGAAATCAAACAAGAAACACAAAATGATGAAACACTATTGGAAATACTAAAATAGGTACGTGGAAAAAGACGAGTGGCCAAGAACAAACATGGAGCAACCACACAGACAAGAATTAACGGTAGATAAAGGGATATTGATGTGGGCACACAGAATCATAGTGCCAAGTGCATTGAGAAGTCGTTTATTACAAGAATTACACACGGGACATTTAGGAGCATGGCGAATGAAATCACTTGCACGATCGTGGATTTATTGGCCATCGATAGACGTCGAAATAGAAAGAATGGTAAGAAATTGTACACCTTGTTTTTTCAACAGGCAAAATCCACCCAAGGTTGAGCTCACACCATCGGGTATTCGATCGAATTCATCTAGATTTTTTAGGTCCGATAAAAGACAGAAACTCCTTAATATTGATTGATTCTTTTTCTAAGTGGCCAGAAGTATTCGAAATAAAGTCAACTACAGCCGATGCAGTCGAGGAAAAACTAAGAGAGACGTAAGCACAGTATGGGCTGTCCAGAACAGTCGTGAGCGACAACGCATCGAACCTGGCTGCAGGGAAATAAAAGAGTTTTACCATAAAAATGGCATCAAGGACGTCATATCACCACCATATCACGCTCCTAGAAACGGGGCAGCGAAGAACCTCGTAAAAACTTTCAAAAATTAAATTAAAACAGCCCTAGATGACCGCCGTAGAAACGCGAACACACCAATGAATACGATCATATCAAGATTTCTAGTAACATACAGGAACACCGAACATTGCTCTACAACACGATGGCAGTTGTTACAAGAACAACCAGAAAACCAAGATATTAAAAGTCAAGGAAGCTTGAAAACCAATCAAAAGAGCCCAAAAACGGCAGACAAAACACTACAAAGGCATATAAAGGGAAATAGCCGTTATTGGAACATCAGTCATGATCAGAAAATATTCTGCCCAAACAAAGAACAAATGGAAAGAAACAAAAGTCGTGAAGAAAAGAGGCAAAAATATATACATTAGTCAGCTAAGAAATTGGACAAGCGCTAAAGATAACAGAACATTTATAAAAAAACTGGACAAAACGAAAACGAGGAATTTCTGGATGCACATGAAATACTAACAAGTGATGAAGAATCGACAACAAACAGGACGGAATCTCAGCAAACAGTTTCGAAAAATGATGAAGTGCAAAGCACACAGGGACAGGGAAGCCCAACATTCAGCAGAGAAAATGCTGAAACGGCAAAGTCTCCAAAGACACATGTCAAAAGCAAAAGACCGCAAAGAGAAATAAAAACACCAAATAAGTTAAAGGATTAGGTACGTACTGTCTCGTAAGTAAATAATTATATGTAATTGTATACTTGTTGTAAATGTCCACAGGATAAAAGCACTACACACTATCCAAATTTGACGAAACTGGTCCCCGAAACGAAGACGCCAATGCACATTTGATCAACATGACACCGGGACCGCCCATTTTTTACAGACTACGCCGGCTGAAACCAGAAATGTACGAGACGGCGAAGAAAGAGTTCGCATATATGGTATAAAAGGGCATCGCACGACCGTCAAGCTCAAATTGGTGTTCTCCCCTTCACGTGATACCCAAAAAAGGTAGTCAATGGAGGCCGTGTGGGGATTATAGAAAATTAAACTCGCGCACAGTTCCGGAGAGGTATCCAGTAGGTACCTCATATAGAGCGCACCAAAAAAAGAGCGATAGGCAGGAGGTAAAATGGAATACGGAACTCAAAAAGGCGTTGGAGAACACAATACAATCGTTAATGGAAGCCACATTGTTAGCACACCCCGCACATGAGACAAGACGCAAATATAGCGATTATGGTAGATGTGTCTGACAAAGCAATCGGTGCAGGAATACAATAGAGAGTAAATGATCAATGGCAAAAGATAACATACCAGCTGATTCACTGTCTAGAGTCGATGCGGTGACTGCAACATTGGTTTATGTAGAATTAGCGAAAGATCAAGCAACGGATAGAGAGCTGTAGAGTTTGTTAAACAACGCAAGGACGAATTTAAAAATCGAGCCATATGACGTGCCATGTGAAATTGAACTGCGAAGTTTCGATGCAAAGACGACCACCGTTTGTAACTGAGAAGTTTAGAGAGCAAGCGATAGCGAGTCAATACAATTTGTGAAACCCTGAAGTGAAAACAACGACTAGCCAGGTAAAAAACGCGTGCATATGGCCGAAAATGGGTAAACAAATTTAAAACACAATCATGCGTGACCTGGAAGTCGGAGAGGTTTCACAGACAGTTGAAGGCGGCGATTAAGTGTAAAACTTCAGAAAAATGGGTAGAAGAACTACCGTTTAGATAATGTCAAAGTAGTGCAAACGCGGAAATAGTGTATGGACTACAGATGAGATTGCCCGGTGAGTTTTTTGAAGAAGAGCAGAAGAAAAGCGCCCCTACATCTGAATTCGTACAACATTTGGAAGAAACGATGAGCGAATTTGAAGCCTCAACCCGCTTCACGACATGGAAATACAAAAGTTTTCATTTTCAAAGAGTTAACGCACTGTCATGTAATTGTGCGAACCGATGCAGTTAGAAAACCATTACGACCCCCGTATGAAGGACCGTATAAGGTGATAAACAGAGGACAGAAGACAATGGACTTAAAAAAATAAATGGGAATGTGGAAACAGTGGAAACCGTTTTGTTGTTGATGACATTTGTATTTTTTTTCTAATTTTCATTAAAAACGACAAAGTAATAAATTTAATAATTTTATTTAATAAATATTACAATTACAATAAATAATAAAATTAATACATTAATACAATAATAAAATAATAAATAAATATTACAATAAATTTACTAAAATCTAATCCTCCTTACATACTAAATCACATACATACAAAACTCCTCCGGTCATCACGCAGGTCAATCCATAGTAGACTCCAAAATAAATTTCCCCTCGATACTTCTCCATTCCCAATCTTTCCAACAACTTTTTCTTTTTCTGAAAATTAGAAAAAAATCTTAAATTAGAAATATTATTATTATTAACTAAACTATTTACAAAATATCTAAACATAATTAAAAAAATAATTAAATTATAAAACAAATAAAAAATATAAAGGATATTAAAAAGGATAATCGATTAAAAGGATATTTTTCAGGAGCTCTTAATGACACGTCTTGCCACAACTTGACACAAACGTCGAATGATTAACTGTCAAATGTTACCTCTTAACGTCACCTCGGTTTTTTGACAAGTCGATGTTCAATTGTTTTCGAGTGGGTAAATGTCATTGATTTGAAAATCCTTTTTTTGAAATGTTAAAGATATATTTAATATATATTATATAAACTTTTCATTAATAGACCCCTAAATTGTGTTGAGTTTGTTAAACTGTAAACTGTTTATGTGAAACTATTCGTTCGTTACAAAAAATTGCTACAGTGAAAAGCGTTACAGCGTGTAAACCGGGCAAACCGGCCTTGAGATCTTGGTAATGGCTCTCTCAAAAATTCCCTATTACCAATTAAACTTTGTATACAAAAAGGGAAAAGATTGGAAATCTCGTTTTCCGCAATTAAAAATTTTTCATGACATATTTAACATATTTTTATTTTAGGACAGATCGGAAGAAGTTAAAAGAAGTTACACAAAATGGAAAGATTTCAATATAGAACCATACTCAATTACATACATCATGAACGAACATTTTTCAAAATTGTTGATAAAATCTTGAGTCAAGCTTTTGGGGAATAATGCATTTACAAGGCGACATCAGTGCAAGATTTTAATTTATCTGTGATTCCATGTCTTCCTGATGTGCCAGTTGAGTTAAAAGAGAAAATATTAATGAAATACAACATTTTCCTGTTGGAGACTTATCGTAGTGAAACCGATAATGAAATTTTTTAATAAAATTGACATCGACGGGCCGAGCAGAGAAATCTCTTTTATTCCATGTAAAAAATCGCAAAAGTTCCAAGACAAAGTATTCAATTTGAATATAAATTGGAAAAATATGGAAAAAACCAATGAATGTCACAAGTTTAGTGGCTACTTAAAGTTCATGCCGAAAGACAAATGCGAAACTTTAAGGTAAAAAAACGTTCAATGTTACTCTAAGGAATCTAATGAAAATTTCTTTCAGTTACAGACTGATTGTTATTTTAACACAAACAGAAAAGAATAACGCATTCCTTGGAAATCTTGTAAAGAAAATCAATAGAATGGACCATCAGGAGACATAAATGTACGAAACGAATTTTTATAACGGTTGGAAAACGTTTGTTAAAGCAAATTTCACGAAAAACATTTATTTACATTGTCAAACTGGACATTCAAAAACCGATTTTTATGTGATATTATTAAAACATGTCCACAACATTATACAAACCAAGAAGAAAATAATTTTACAATGAATAGAATATTTAACCAGTTTGTTGATGCAGTTGGCAATAAAGTAGAAATTTACAAATGGAATCATGGTTTTTTTAATAGATTTAAGAAAAATCCTGGCTTTCTTCATCGTATTGTTGAGGATAACATTTTTTTGCTCTAGGAAGTTCGAGGAAATCATTTAAAGTCTTCATTCACATTGTAAATGATAGAAAGACTTTATGTAATGTGAATTATCTTGCAATTGTTCATGTGTCGTATTGTGGTGTGGTAATCGATTTGGAAAGCAAAGAAATCAGTAAAGAGTATACGCGTTTGTGAAAGGATACCAATTGAGTTACAGATTTAAATTTTGGGACTTTAAAAAACCGATTCCGTTGCTTCAGGTTCGAAGATTTGTTGAGAATATTTCCGAGTACTCGAGGAACAACAATAATTTCCAAAAAACGTGATGAATACAACATTTAACACGGAAGAAACAGTTTTATGCTATTTTTTGTAGGATGTGATTGCCGTCAAATCCTAAATAACAAATACCGACTTATTTTCCGTAATTTATCAAAAAATTATTACTTATTCAAGGATAATATCAGGGAAAATTAAAATTACGAGAATTACATTGTATAGAGGGAATATACATGTGGGTTTATTGAAATTTGTGGCTTGTTTAGCGTTTGTTTCGATGTTAAAGACACGATCGATAATGAAATTCAAGTGTGTTATTAAAAAATTGAAAGAAAAGTTTAATGTTAGAGGAGCCAAAGATGATTTGGAAACTAATTTTAGTCAATTTAATTCTTTGCCATCCGAATTTTTGGTACTGTGCTTTCACAGACCGGTTCATAGTATTTGAAGTTGATTATTTTGTTATATACGTTGTACCTATATATACAAAACATTGTTAAAACTTTATATTTTTTTAAAGAGATTTAAAAACTTTATCAAACATAGAAATTCCAAATAACTGTTAACATTGCGTATCTTTTATTAATTTATATTAATAAACCCAATTAAAGTGCCTGATTTTCACTCATATTAGTATCTTGCGTACCATTATGAGGAAATACTTCGGAAACACCAAATGTGCACTTGTTCTCATTCACAAGGAGGATATGAAGAAGAATATAACAAAACCGATTCCTTTTATACTGTTAACAAAAGTTCTAAAGTAAGTTCTGACTATAAAATTGTGTAAAATCTAAATATATACCTAAAACTGAAGCTACTACATTTTCAGTTGTACCTAAGTCATTGTAAGACTATAGAAGGAGTTGGCAATGCAAGAGACACATTCCAACATGTAATTAGTTTAGACTCCTTTTCAAATACTAACATTAGTACTGGAATCAGAATTCTTTTAACCACTGATCGATCTAAAACAAATGCCTCATTAGATGATGAATATGGATGGAATATTGGTAAATCTAATACAGAAGTAGTTCTTACCAATGAAGTCAATAATATTGTTCAACCATTGAAAGGAATATTGTCATTCAGCAATTGAATTACAATCGTTCCACTGGTAATGTAATAATATCTATTATCAATAATAAGCAATCAATTGCATTTGAGAAATGAATTTCTTTATTAATCACACAATTTTAGATGGTCTTTTTCCAATGGGAAAACTTAATTCTGACCAACCATTTTTTAAAGACAATATTATTGCAGATAATCTGTCAAGAGCACCACTGGATGATAATGAAACCGAAGAAAAGGAAATTGGATACGTATATTTTACAGAAACGGCGAATTTATGGCCAATATGCAACAGTGAAATCAAACAAGAAACACAAAATGATGAAACACTATTGGAAATACTAAAATAGGTACGTGGAAAAAGACGAGTGGCCAAGAACAAACATGGAGCAACCACACAGACAAGAATTAACGGTAGATAAAGGGATATTGATGTGGGCACACAGAATCATAGTGCCAAGTGCATTGAGAAGTCGTTTATTACAAGAATTACACACGGGACATTTAGGAGCATGGCGAATGAAATCACTTGCACGATCGTGGATTTATTGGCCATCGATAGACGTCGAAATAGAAAGAATGGTAAGAAATTGTACACCTTGTTTTTTCAACAGGCAAAATCCACCCAAGGTTGAGCTCACACCATCGGGTATTCGATCGAATTCATCTAGATTTTTTAGGTCCGATAAAAGACAGAAACTCCTTAATATTGATTGATTCTTTTTCTAAGTGGCCAGAAGTATTCGAAATAAAGTCAACTACAGCCGATGCAGTCGAGGAAAAACTAAGAGAGACGTAAGCACAGTATGGGCTGTCCAGAACAGTCGTGAGCGACAACGCATCGAACCTGGCTGCAGGGAAATAAAAGAGTTTTACCATAAAAATGGCATCAAGGACGTCATATCACCACCATATCACGCTCCTAGAAACGGGGCAGCGAAGAACCTCGTAAAAACTTTCAAAAATTAAATTAAAACAGCCCTAGATGACCGCCGTAGAAACGCGAACACACCAATGAATACGATCATATCAAGATTTCTAGTAACATACAGGAACACCGAACATTGCTCTACAACACGATGGCAGTTGTTACAAGAACAACCAGAAAACCAAGATATTAAAAGTCAAGGAAGCTTGAAAACCAATCAAAGGAGCCCAAAAACGGCAGACAAAACACTACAAAGGCATATAAAGGGAAATAGCCGTTATTGGAACATCAGTCATGATCAGAAAATATTCTGCCCAAACAAAGAACAAATGGAAAGAAACAAAAGTCGTGAAGAAAAGAGGCAAAAATATATACATTAGTCAGCTAAGAAATTGGACAAGCGCTAAAGATAACAGAACATTTATAAAAAAACTGGACAAAACGAAAACGAGGAATTTCTGGATGCACATGAAATACTAACAAGTGATGAAGAATCGACAACAAACAGGACGGAATCTCAGCAAACAGTTTCGAAAAATGATGAAGTGCAAAGCACACAGGGACAGGGAAGCCCAACATTCAGCAGAGAAAATGCTGAAACGGCAAAGTCTCCAAAGACACATGTCAAAAGCAAAAGACCGCAAAGAGAAATAAAAACACCAAATAAGTTAAAGGATTAGGTACGTACTGTCTCGTAAGTAAATAATTATATGTAATTGTATACTTGTTGTAAATGTCCACAGGATAAAAGCACTACACACTATCCAAATTTGACGAAACTGGTCCCCGAAACGAAGACGCCAATGCACATTTGATCAACATGACACCGGGACCGCCCATTTTTTACAGACTACGCCGGCTGAAACCAGAAATGTACGAGATGGCGAAGAAAGAGTTCGCATATATGGTATAAAAGGGCATCGCACGACCGTCAAGCTCAAATTGGTGTTCTCCCCTTCACGTGATACCCAAAAAAGGTAGTCAATGGAGGCCGTGTGGGGATTATAGAAAATTAAACTCGCGCACAGTTCCGGAGAGGTATCCAGTAGGTACCTCATATAGAGCGCACCAAAAAAAGAGCGATAGGCAGGAGGTAAAATGGAATACGGAACTCAAAAAGGCGTTGGAGAACACAATACAATCGTTAATGGAAGCCACATTGTTAGCACACCCCGCACATGAGACAAGACGCAAATATAGCGATTATGGTAGATGTGTCTGACAAAGCAATCGGTGCAGGAATACAATAGAGAGTAAATGATCAATGGCAAAAGATAACATACCAGCTGATTCACTGTCTAGAGTCGATGCGGTGACTGCAACATTGGTTTATGTAGAATTAGCGAAAGATCAAGCAACGGATAGAGAGCTGTAGAGTTTGTTAAACAACGCAAGGACGAATTTAAAAATCGAGCCATATGACGTGCCATGTGAAATTGAACTGCGAAGTTTCGATGCAAAGACGACCACCGTTTGTAACTGAGAAGTTTAGAGAGCAAGCGATAGCGAGTCAATACAATTTGTGAAACCCTGAAGTGAAAACAACGACTAGCCAGGTAAAAAACGCGTGCATATGGCCGAAAATGGGTAAACAAATTTAAAACACAATCATGCGTGACCTGGAAGTCGGAGAGGTTTCACAGACAGTTGAAGGCGGCGATTAAGTGTAAAACTTCAGAAAAATGGGTAGAAGAACTACCGTTTAGATAATGTCAAAGTAGTGCAAACGCGGAAATAGTGTATGGACTACAGATGAGATTGCCCGGTGAGTTTTTTGAAGAAGAGCAGAAGAAAAGCGCCCCTACATCTGAATTCGTACAACATTTGGAAGAAACGATGAGCGAATTTGAAGCCTCAACCCGCTTCACGACATGGAAATACAAAAGTTTTCATTTTCAAAGAGTTAACGCACTGTCATGTAATTGTGCGAACCGATGCAGTTAGAAAACCATTACGACCCCCGTATGAAGGACCGTATAAGGTGATAAACAGAGGACAGAAGACAATGGACTTAAAAAAATAAATGGGAATGTGGAAACAGTGGAAACCGTTTTGTTGTTGATGACATTTGTATTTTTTTTCTAATTTTCATTAAAAACGACAAAGTAATAAATTTAATAATTTTATTTAATAAATATTACAATTACAATAAATAATAAAATTAATACATTAATACAATAATAAAATAATAAATAAATATTACAATAAATTTACTAAAATCTAATCCTCCTTACATACTAAATCACATACATACAAAACTCCTCCGGTCATCACGCAGGTCAATCCATAGTAGACTCCAAAATAAATTTCCCCTCGATACTTCTCCATTCCCAATCTTTCCAACAACTTTTTCTTTTTCTGAAAATTAGAAAAAAATCTTAAATTAGAAATATTATTATTATTAACTAAACTATTTACAAAATATCTAAACATAATTAAAAAAATAATTAAATTATAAAACAAATAAAAAATATAAAGGATATTAAAAAGGATAATCGATTAAAAGGATATTTTTCAGGAGCTCTTAATGACACGTCTTGCCACAACTTGACACAAACGTCGAATGATTAACTGTCAAATGTTACCTCTTAACGTCACCTCGGTTTTTTGACAAGTCGATGTTCAATTGTTTTCGAGTGGGTAAATGTCATTGATTTGAAAATCCTTTTTTTGAAATGTTAAAGATATATTTAATATATATTATATAAACTTTTCATTAATAGACCCCTAAATTGTGTTGAGTTTGTTAAACTGTAAACTGTTTATGTGAAACTATTCGTTCGTTACAAAAAATTGCTACAGTGAAAAGCGTTACAGCGTGTAAACCGGGCAAACCGGCCTTGAGATCTTGGTAATGGCTCTCTCAAAAATTCCCTATTACCAATTAAACTTTGTATACAAAAAGGGAAAAGATTGGAAATCTCGTTTTCCGCAATTAAAAATTTTTCATGACATATTTAACATATTTTTATTTTAGGACAGATCGGAAGAAGTTAAAAGAAGTTACACAAAATGGAAAGATTTCAATATAGAACCATACTCAATTACATACATCATGAACGAACATTTTTCAAAATTGTTGATAAAATCTTGAGTCAAGCTTTTGGGGAATAATGCATTTACAAGGCGACATCAGTGCAAGATTTTAATTTATCTGTGATTCCATGTCTTCCTGATGTGCCAGTTGAGTTAAAAGAGAAAATATTAATGAAATACAACATTTTCCTGTTGGAGACTTATCGTAGTGAAACCGATAATGAAATTTTTTAATAAAATTGACATCTACGGGCCGAGCAGAGAAATCTCTTTTATTCCATGTAAAAAATCGCAAAAGTTCCAAGACAAAGTATTCAATTTGAATATAAATTGGAAAAATATGGAAAAAACCAATGAATGTCACAAGTTTAGTGGCTACTTAAAGTTCATGCCGAAAGACAAATGCGAAACTTTAAGGTAAAAAAACGTTCAATGTTACTCTAAGGAATCTAATGAAAATTTCTTTCAGTTACAGACTGATTGTTATTTTAACACAAACAGAAAAGAATAACGCATTCCTTGGAAATCTTGTAAAGAAAATCAATAGAATGGACCATCAGGAGACATAAATGTACGAAACGAATTTTTATAACGGTTGGAAAACGTTTGTTAAAGCAAATTTCACGAAAAACATTTATTTACATTGTCAAACTGGACATTCAAAAACCGATTTTTATGTGATATTATTAAAACATGTCCACAACATTATACAAACCAAGAAGAAAATAATTTTACAATGAATAGAATATTTAACCAGTTTGTTGATGCAGTTGGCAATAAAGTAGAAATTTACAAATAGAATCATGGTTTTTTTTAATAGATTTAAGAAAAATCCTGGCTTTCTTCATCGTATTGTTGAGGATAACATTTTTTTGCTCTAGGAAGTTCGAGGAAATCATTTAAAGTCTTCATTCACATTGTAAATGATAGAAAGACTTTATGTAATGTGGTAATGTGAATTATCTTGCAATTGTTCATGTGTCGTATTGTGGTGTGGTAATCGATTTGGAAAGCAAAGAAATCAGTAAAGAGTATACGCGTTTGTGAAAGGATACCAATTGAGTTACAGATTTAAATTTTGGGACTTTAAAAAACCGATTCCGTTGCTTCAGGTTCGAAGATTTGTTGAGAATATTTCCGAGTACTCGAGGAACAACAATAATTTCCAAAAAACGTGATGAATACAACATTTAACACGGAAGAAACAGTTTTATGCTATTTTTTGTAGGATGTGATTGCCGTCAAATCCTAAATAACAAATACCGACTTATTTTCCGTAATTTATCAAAAAATTATTACTTATTCAAGGATAATATCAGGGAAAATTAGAATTACGAGAATTACATTGTATAGAGGGAATATACATGTGGGTTTATTGAAATTTGTGGCTTGTTTAGCGTTTGTTTCTATGTTAAAGACACGATCGATAATGAAATTCAAGAGTGTTATTAAAAAATTGAAAGAAAAGTTTAATGTTAGAGGAGCCAAAGATGATTTGGAAACTAATTTTAGTCAATTTAATTCTTTGCCATTCGAATTTTTGGTACTGTGCTTTCACAGACCGGTTCATAGTATTTGAAGTTGATTATTTTGTTATATACGTTGTACCTATATATACAAAACATTGTTAAAACTTTATATTTTTTTAAAGAGATTTAAAAACTTTATCAAACATAGAAATTCCAAATAACTGTTAACATTGCGTATCTTTTATTAATTTATATTAATAAACCCAATTAAAGTGCCTGATTTTCACTCATATTAGTATCTTGCGTACCATTATGAGGAAATACTTCGGAAACACCAAATGTGCACTTGTTCTCATTCACAAGGAGGATATGAAGAAGAATATAACAAAACCGATTCCTTTTATACTGTTAACAAAAGTTCTAAAGTAAGTTCTGACTATAAAATTGTGTAAAATCTAAATATATACCTAAAACTGAAGCTACTACATTTTCAGTTGTACCTAAGTCATTGTAAGACTATAGAAGGAGTTGGCAATGCAAGAGACACATTCCAACATGTAATTAGTTTAGACTTCTTTTCAAATACTAACATTAGTACTGGAATCAGAATTCTTTTAACCACTGATCGATCTAAAACAAATGCCTCATTAGATGATGAATATGGATGGAATATTGGTAAATCTAATACAGAAGTAGTTCTTACCAATGAAGTCAATAATATTGTTCAACCATTGAAAGGAATATTGTCATTCAGCAATTGAATTACAATCGTTCCACTGGTAATGTAATAATATCTATTATCAATAATAAGCAATCAATTGCATTTGAGAAATGAATTTCTTTATTAATCACACAATTTTAGATGGTCTTTTTCCAATGGGAAAACTTAATTCTGACCAACCATTTTTTAAAGACAATATTATTGCAGATAATCTGTCAAGAGCACCACTGGATGATAATGAAACCGAAGAAAAGGAAATTGGATACGTATATTTTACAGAAACGGCGAATTTATGGCCAATATGCAACAGTGAAATCAAACAAGAAACACAAAATGATGAAACACTATTGGAAATACTAAAATAGGTACGTGGAAAAAGACGAGTGGCCAAGAACAAACATGGAGCAACCACACAGACAAGAATTAACGGTAGATAAAGGGATATTGATGTGGGCACACAGAATCATAGTGCCAAGTGCATTGAGAAGTCGTTTATTACAAGAATTACACACGGGACATTAAGGAGCATGGCGAATGAAATCACTTGCACGATCGTGGATTTATTGGCCATCGATAGACGTCGAAATAGAAAGAATGGTAAGAAATTGTACACCTTGTTTTTTCAACAGGCAAAATCCACCCAAGGTTGAGCTCACACCATCGGGTATTCGATCGAATTCATCTAGATTTTTTAGGTCCGATAAAAGACAGAAACTCCTTAATATTGATTGATTCTTTTTCTAAGTGGCCAGAAGTATTCGAAATAAAGTCAACTACAGCCGATGCAGTCGAGGAAAAACTAAGAGAGACGTAAGCACAGTATGGGCTGTCCAGAACAGTCGTGAGCGACAACGCATCGAACCTGGCTGCAGGGAAATAAAAGAGTTTTACCATAAAAATGGCATCAAGGACGTCATATCACCACCATATCACGCTCCTAGAAACGGGGCAGCGAAGAACCTCGTAAAAACTTTCAAAAATTAAATTAAAACAGCCCTAGATGACCGCCGTAGAAACGCGAACACACCAATGAATACGATCATATCAAGATTTCTAGTAACATACAGGAACACCGAACATTGCTCTACAACACGATGGCAGTTGTTACAAGAACAACCAGAAAACCAAGATATTAAAAGTCAAGGAAGCTTGAAAACCAATCAAAAGAGCCCAAAAACGGCAGACAAAACACTACAAAGGCATATAAAGGGAAATAGCCGTTATTGGAACATCAGTCATGATCAGAAAATATTCTGCCCAAACAAAGAACAAATGGAAAGAAACAAAAGTCGTGAAGAAAAGAGGCAAAAATATATACATTAGTCAGCTAAGAAATTGGACAAGCGCTAAAGATAACAGAACATTTATAAAAAAACTGGACAAAACGAAAACGAGGAATTTCTGGATGCACATGAAATACTAACAAGTGATGAAGAATCGACAACAAACAGGACGGAATCTCAGCAAACAGTTTCGAAAAATGATGAAGTGCAAAGCACACAGGGACAGGGAAGCCCAACATTCAGCAGAGAAAATGCTGAAACGGCAAAGTCTCCAAAGACACATGTCAAAAGCAAAAGACCGCAAAGAGAAATAAAAACACCAAATAAGTTAAAGGATTAGATACGTACTGTCTCGTAAGTAAATAATTATATGTAATTGTATACTTGTTGTAAATGTCCACAGGATAAAAGCACTACACACTATCCAAATTTGACGAAACTGGTCCCCGAAACGAAGACGCCAATGCACATTTGATCAACATGACACCGGGACCGCCCATTTTTTACAGACTACGCCGGCTGAAACCAGAAATGTACGAGACGGCGAAGAAAGAGTTCGCATATATGGTATAAAAGGGCATCGCACGACCGTCAAGCTCAAATTGGTGTTCTCCCCTTCACGTGATACCCAAAAAAGGTAGTCAATGGAGGCCGTGTGGGGATTATAGAAAATTAAACTCGCGCACAGTTCCGGAGAGGTATCCAGTAGGTACCTCATATAGAGCGCACCAAAAAAAGAGCGATAGGCAGGAGGTAAAATGGAATACGGAACTCAAAAAGGCGTTGGAGAACACAATACAATCGTTAATGGAAGCCACATTGTTAGCACACCCCGCACATGAGACAAGACGCAAATATAGCGATTATGGTAGATTTGTCTGACAAAGCAATCGGTGCAGGAATACAATAGAGAGTAAATGATCAATGGCAAAAGATAACATACCAGCTGATTCACTGTCTAGAGTCGATGCGGTGACTGCAACATTGGTTTATGTAGAATTAGCGAAAGATCAAGCAACGGATAGAGAGCTGTAGAGTTTGTTAAACAACGCAAGGACGAATTTAAAAATCGAGCCATATGACGTGCCATGTGAAATTGAACTGCGACGTTTCGATGCAAAGACGACCACCGTTTGTAACTGAGAAGTTTAGAGAGCAAGCGATAGCGAGTCAATACAATTTGTGAAACCCTGAAGTGAAAACAACGACAAGCCAGGTAAAAAACGCGTGCATATGGCCGAAAATGGGTAAACAAATTTAAAACACAATCATGCGTGACCTGGAAGTCGGAGAGGTTTCACAGACAGTTGAAGGCGGCGATTAAGTGTAAAACTTCAGAAAAATGGGTAGAAGAACTACCGTTTAGATAATGTCAAAGTAGTGCAAACGCGGAAATAGTGTATGGACTACAGATGAGATTGCCCGGTGAGTTTTTTGAAGAAGAGCAGAAGAAAAGCGCCCCTACATCTGAATTCGTACAACATTTGGAAGAAACGATGAGCGAATTTGAAGCCTCAACCCGCTTCACGACATGGAAATACAAAAGTTTTCATTTTCAAAGAGTTAACGCACTGTCATGTAATTGTGCGAACCGATGCAGTTAGAAAACCATTACGACCCCCGTATGAAGGACCGTATAAGGTGATAAACAGAGGACAGAAGACAATGGACTTAAAAAAATAAATGGGAATGTGGAAACAGTGGAAACCGTTTTGTTGTTGATGACATTTGTATTTTTTTTCTAATTTTCATTAAAAACGACAAAGTAATAAATTTAATAATTTTATTTAATAAATATTACAATTACAATAAATAATAAAATTAATACATTAATACAATAATAAAATAATAAATAAATATTACAATAAATTTACTAAAATCTAATCCTCCTTACATACTAAATCACATACATACAAAACTCCTCCGGTCATCTCGCAGGTCAATCCATAGTAGACTCCAAAATAAATTTCCCCTCGATACTTCTCCATTCCCAATCTTTCCAACAACTTTTTCTTTTTCTGAAAATTAGAAAAAAATCTTAAATTAGAAATATTATTATTATTAACTAAACTATTTACAAAATATCTAAACATAATTAAAAAAATAATTAAATTATAAAACAAATAAAAAATATAAAGGATATTAAAAAGGATAATCGATTAAAAGGATATTTTTCAGGAGCTCTTAATGACACGTCTTGCCACAACTTGACACAAACGTCGAATGATTAACTGTCAAATGTTACCTCTTAACGTCACCTCGGTTTTTTGACAAGTCGATGTTCAATTGTTTTCGAGTGGGTAAATGTCATTGATTTGAAAATCCTTTTTTTGAAATGTTAAAGATATATTTAATATATATTATATAAACTTTTCATTAATAGACCCCTAAATTGTGTTGAGTTTGTTAAACTGTAAACTGTTTATGTGAAACTATTCGTTCGTTACAAAAAATTGCTACAGTGAAAAGCGTTACAGCGTGTAAACCGGGCAAACCGGCCTTGAGATCTTGGTAATGGCTCTCTCAAAAATTCCCTATTACCAATTAAACTTTGTATACAAAAAGGGAAAAGATTGGAAATCTCGTTTTCCGCAATTAAAAATTTTTCATGACATATTTAACATATTTTTATTTTAGGACAGATCGGAAGAAGTTAAAAGAAGTTACACAAAATGGAAAGATTTCAATATAGAACCATACTCAATTACATACATCATGAACGAACATTTTTCAAAATTGTTGATAACATCTTGAGTCAAGCTTTTGGGGAATAATGCATTTACAAGGCGACATCAGTGCAAGATTTTAATTTATCTGTGATTCCATGTCTTCCTGATGTGCCAGTTGAGTTAAAAGAGAAAATATTAATGAAATACAACATTTTCCTGTTGGAGACTTATCGTAGTGAAACCGATAATGAAATTTTTTAATAAAATTGACATCGACGGGCCGAGCAGAGAAATCTCTTTTATTCCATGTAAAAAATCGCAAAAGTTCCAAGACAAAGTATTCAATTTGAATATAAATTGGAAAAATATGGAAAAAACCAATGAATGTCACAAGTTTAGTGGCTACTTAAAGTTCATGCCGAAAGACAAATGCGAAACTTTAAGGTAAAAAAACGTTCAATGTTACTCTAAGGAATCTAATGAAAATTTCTTTCAGTTACAGACTGATTGTTATTTTAACACAAACAGAAAAGAATAACGCATTCCTTGGAAATCTTGTAAAGAAAATCAATAGAATGGACCATCAGGAGACATAAATGTACGAAACGAATTTTTATAACGGTTGGAAAACGTTTGTTAAAGCAAATTTCACGAAAAACATTTATTTACATTGTCAAACTGGACATTCAAAAACCGATTTTTATGTGATATTATTAAAACATGTCCACAACATTATACAAACCAAGAAGAAAATAATTTTACAATGAATAGAATATTTAACCAGTTTGTTGATGCAGTTGGCAATAAAGTAGAAATTTACAAATAGAATCATGGTTTTTTTAATAGATTTAAGAAAAATCCTGGCTTTCTTCATCGTATTGTTGAGGATAACATTTTTTTGCTCTAGGAAGTTCGAGGAAATCATTTAAAGTCTTCATTCACATTGTAAATGATAGAAAGACTTTATGTAATGTGAATTATCTTGCAATTGTTCATGTGTCGTATTGTGGTGTGGTAATCGATTTGGAAAGCAAAGAAATCAGTAAAGAGTATACGCGTTTGTGAAAGGATACCAATTGAGTTACAGATTTAAATTTTGGGACTTTAAAAAACCGATTCCGTTGCTTCAGGTTCGAAGATTTGTTGAGAATATTTCCGAGTACTCGAGGAACAACAATAATTTCCAAAAAACGTGATGAATACAACATTTAACACGGAAGAAACAGTTTTATGCTATTTTTTGTAGGATGTGATTGCCGTCAAATCCTAAATAACAAATACCGACTTATTTTCCGTAATTTATCAAAAAATTATTACTTATTCAAGGATAATATCAGGGAAAATTAGAATTACGAGAATTACATTGTATAGAGGGAATATACATGTGGGTTTATTGAAATTTGTGGCTTGTTTAGCGTTTGTTTCTATGTTAAAGACACGATCGATAATGAAATTCAAGAGTGTTATTAAAAAATTGAAAGAAAAGTTTAATGTTAGAGGAGCCAAAGATGATTTGGAAACTAATTTTAGTCAATTTAATTCTTTGCCATCCGAATTTTTGGTACTGTGCTTTCACAGACCGGTTCATAGTATTTGAAGTTGATTATTTTGTTATATACGTTGTACCTATATATACAAAACATTGTTAAAACTTTATATTTTTTTAAAGAGATTTAAAAACTTTATCAAACATAGAAATTCCAAATAACTGTTAACATTGCGTATCTTTTATTAACTTATATTAATAAACCCAATTAAAGTGCCTGATTTTCACTCATATTAGTATCTTGCGTACCATTATGAGGAAATACTTCGGAAACACCAAATGTGCACTTGTTCTCATTCACAAGGAGGATATGAAGAAGAATATAACAAAACCGATTCCTTTTATACTGTTAACAAAAGTTCTAAAGTAAGTTCTGACTATAAAATTGTGTAAAATCTAAATATATACCTAAAACTGAAGCTACTACATTTTCAGTTGTACCTAAGTCATTGTAAGACTATAGAAGGAGTTGGCAATGCAAGAGACACATTCCAACATGTAATTAGTTTAGACTCCTTTTCAAATACTAACATTAGTACTGGAATCAGAATTCTTTTAACCACTGATCGATCTAAAACAAATGCCTCATTAGATGATGAATATGGATGGAATATTGGTAAATCTAATACAGAAGTAGTTCTTACCAATGAAGTCAATAATATTGTTCAACCATTGAAAGGAATATTGTCATTCAGCAATTGAATTACAATCGTTCCACTGGTAATGTAATAATATCTATTATCAATAATAAGCAATCAATTGCATTTGAGAAATGAATTTCTTTATTAATCACACAATTTTAGATGGTCTTTTTCCAATGGGAAAACTTAATTCTGACCAACCATTTTTTAAAGACAATATTATTGCAGATAATCTGTCAAGAGCACCACTGGATGATAATGAAACCGAAGAAAAGGAAATTGGATACGTATATTTTACAGAAACGGCGAATTTATGGCCAATATGCAACAGTGAAATCAAACAAGAAACACAAAATGATGAAACACTATTGGAAATACTAAAATAGGTACGTGGAAAAAGACGAGTGGCCAAGAACAAACATGGAGCAACCACACAGACAAGAATTAACGGTAGATAAAGGGATATTGATGTGGGCACACAGAATCATAGTGCCAAGTGCATTGAGAAGTCGTTTATTACAAGAATTACACACGGGACATTTAGGAGCATGGCGAATGAAATCACTTGCACGATCGTGGATTTATTGGCCATCGATAGACGTCGAAATAGAAAGAATGGTAAGAAATTGTACACCTTGTTTTTTCAACAGGCAAAATCCACCCAAGGTTGAGCTCACACCATCGGGTATTCGATCGAATTCATCTAGATTTTTTAGGTCCGATAAAAGACAGAAACTCCTTAATATTGATTGATTCTTTTTCTAAGTGGCCAGAAGTATTCGAAATAAAGTCAACTACAGCCGATGCAGTCGAGGAAAAACTAAGAGAGACGTAAGCACAGTATGGGCTGTCCAGAACAGTCGTGAGCGACAACGCATCGAACCTGGCTGCAGGGAAATAAAAGAGTTTTACCATAAAAATGGCATCAAGAACGTCATATCACCACCATATCACGCTCCTAGAAACGGGGCAGCGAAGAACCTCGTAAAAACTTTCAAAAATTAAATTAAAACAGCCCTAGATGACCGCCGTAGAAACGCAAACACACCAATGAATACGATCATATCAAGATTTCTAGTAACATACAGGAACACCGAACATTGCTCTACAACACGATGGCAGTTGTTACAAGAACAACCAGAAAACCAAGATATTAAAAGTCAAGGAAGCTTGAAAACCAATCAAAAGAGCCCAAAAACGGCAGACAAAACACTACAAAGGCATATAAAGGGAAATAGCCGTTATTGGAACATCAGTCATGATCAGAAAATATTCTGCCCAAACAAAGAACAAATGGAAAGAAACAAAAGTCGTGAAGAAAAGAGGCAAAAATATATACATTAGTCAGCTAAGAAATTGGACAAGCGCTAAAGATAACAGAACATTTATAAAAAAACTGGACAAAACGAAAACGAGGAATTTCTGGATGCACATGAAATACTAACAAGTGATGAAGAATCGACAACAAACAGGACGGAATCTCAGCAAACAGTTTCGAAAAATGATGAAGTGCAAAGCACACAGGGACAGGGAAGCCCAACATTCAGCAGAGAAAATGCTGAAACGGCAAAGTCTCCAAAGACACATGTCAAAAGCAAAAGACCGCAAAGAGAAATAAAAACACCAAATAAGTTAAAGGATTAGATACGTACTGTCTCGTAAGTAAATAATTATATGTAATTGTATACTTGTTGTAAATGTCCACAGGATAAAAGCACTACACACTATCCAAATTTGACGAAACTGGTCCCCGAAACGAAGACACCAAAGCACATTTGATCAACATGAGGACCGCCCATTTTTTACAGACTACGCCGGCTGAAACCAGAAATGTACGAGACGGCGAAGAAAGAGTTCGCATATATGGTATAAAAGGGCATCGCACGACCGTCAAGCTCAAATTGGTGTTCTCCCCTTCACGTGATACCCAAAAAAGGTAGTCAATGGAGGCCGTGTGGGGATTATAGAAAATTAAACTCGCGCACAGTTCCGGAGAGGTATCCAGTAGGTACCTCATATAGAGCGCACCAAAAAAAGAGCGATAGGCAGGAGGTAAAATGGAATACGGAACTCAAAAAGGCGTTGGAGAACACAATACAATCGTTAATGGAAGCCACATTGTTAGCACACCCCGCACATGAGACAAGACGCAAATATAGCGATTATGGTAGATTTGTCTGACAAAGCAATCGGTGCAGGAATACAATAGAGAGTAAATGATCAATGGCAAAAGATAACATACCAGCTGATTCACTGTCTAGAGTCGATGCGGTGACTGCAACATTGGTTTATGTAGAATTAGCGAAAGATCAAGCAACGGATAGAGAGCTGTAGAGTTTGTTAAACAACGCAAGGACGAATTTAAAAATCGAGCCATATGACGTGCCATGTGAAATTGAACTGCGACGTTTCGATGCAAAGACGACCACCGTTTGTAACTGAGAAGTTTAGAGAGCAAGCGATAGCGAGTCAATACAATTTGTGAAACCCTGAAGTGAAAACAACGACTAGCCAGGTAAAAAACGCGTGCATATGGCCGAAAATGGGTAAACAAATTTAAAACACAATCATGCGTGACCTGGAAGTCGGAGAGGTTTCACAGACAGTTGAAGGCGGCGATTAAGTGTAAAACTTCAGAAAAATGGGTAGAAGAACTACCGTTTAGATAATGTCAAAGTAGTGCAAACGCGGAAATAGTGTATGGACTACAGATGAGATTGCCCGGTGAGTTTTTTGAAGAAGAGCAGAAGAAAAGCGCCCCTACATCTGAATTCGTACAACATTTGGAAGAAACGATGAGCGAATTTGAAGCCTCAACCCGCTTCACGACATGGAAATACAAAAGTTTTCATTTTCAAAGAGTTAACGCACTGTCATGTAATTGTGCGAACCGATGCAGTTAGAAAACCATTACGACCCCCGTATGAAGGACCGTATAAGGTGATAAACAGAGGACAGAAGACAATGGACTTAAAAAAATAAATGGGAATGTGGAAACAGTGGAAACCGTTTTGTTGTTGATGACATTTGTATTTTTTTTCTAATTTTCATTAAAAACGACAAAGTAATAAATTTAATAATTTTATTTAATAAATATTACAATTACAATAAATAATAAAATTAATACATTAATACAATAATAAAATAATAAATAAATATTACAATAAATTTACTAAAATCTAATCCTCCTTACATACTAAATCACATACATACAAAACTCCTCCGGTCATCACGCAGGTCAATCCATAGTAGACTCCAAAATAAATTTCCCCTCGATACTTCTCCATTCCCAATCTTTCCAACAACTTTTTCTTTTTCTGAAAATTAGAAAAAAATCTTAAATTAGAAATATTATTATTATTAACTAAACTATTTACAAAATATCTAAACATAATTAAAAAAATAATTAAATTATAAAACAAATAAAAAATATAAAGGATATTAAAAAGGATAATCGATTAAAAGGATATTTTTCAGGAGCTCTTAATGACACGTCTTGCCACAACTTGACACAAACGTCGAATGATTAACTGTCAAATGTTACCTCTTAACGTCACCTCGGTTTTTTGACAAGTCGATGTTCAATTGTTTTCGAGTGGGTAAATGTCATTGATTTGAAAATCCTTTTTTTGAAATGTTAAAGATATATTTAATATATATTATATAAACTTTTCATTAATAGACCCCTAAATTGTGTTGAGTTTGTTAAACTGTAAACTGTTTATGTGAAACTATTCGTTCGTTACAAAAAATTGCTACAGTGAAAAGCGTTACAGCGTGTAAACCGGGCAAACCGGCCTTGAGATCTTGGTAATGGCTCTCTCAAAAATTCCCTATTACCAATTAAACTTTGTATACAAAAAGGGAAAAGATTGGAAATCTCGTTTTCCGCAATTAAAAATTTTTCATGACATATTTAACATATTTTTATTTTAGGACAGATCGGAAGAAGTTAAAAGAAGTTACACAAAATGGAAAGATTTCAATATAGAACCATACTCAATTACATACATCATGAACGAACATTTTTCAAAATTGTTGATAAAATCTTGAGTCAAGCTTTTGGGGAATAATGCATTTACAAGGCGACATCAGTGCAAGATTTTAATTTATCTGTGATTCCATGTCTTCCTGATGTGCCAGTTGAGTTAAAAGAGAAAATATTAATGAAATACAACATTTTCCTGTTGGAGACTTATCGTAGTGAAACCGATAATGAAATTTTTTAATAAAATTGACATCGACGGGCCGAGCAGAGAAATCTCTTTTATTCCATGTAAAAAATCGCAAAAGTTCCAAGACAAAGTATTCAATTTGAATATAAATTGGAAAAATATGGAAAAAACCAATGAATGTCACAAGTTTAGTGGCTACTTAAAGTTCATGCCGAAAGACAAATGCGAAACTTTAAGGTAAAAAAACGTTCAATGTTACTCTAAGGAATCTAATGAAAATTTCTTTCAGTTACAGACTGATTGTTATTTTAACACAAACAGAAAAGAATAACGCATTCCTTGGAAATCTTGTAAAGAAAATCAATAGAATGGACCATCAGGAGACATAAATGTACGAAACGAATTTTTATAACGGTTGGAAAACGTTTGTTAAAGCAAATTTCACGAAAAACATTTATTTACATTGTCAAACTGGACATTCAAAAACCGATTTTTATGTGATATTATTAAAACATGTCCACAGCATTATACAAACCAAGAAGAAAATAATTTTACAATGAATAGAATATTTAACCAGTTTGTTGATGCAGTTGGCAATAAAGTAGAAATTTACAAATGGAATCATGGTTTTTTTAATAGATTTAAGAAAAATCCTGGCTTTCTTCATCGTATTGTTGAGGATAACATTTTTTTGCTCTAGGAAGTTCGAGGAAATCATTTAAAGTCTTCATTCACATTGTAAATGATAGAAAGACTTTATGTAATGTGAATTATCTTGCAATTGTTCATGTGTCGTATTGTGGTGTGGTAATCGATTTGGAAAGCAAAGAAATCAGTAAAGAGTATACGCGTTTGTGAAAGGATACCAATTGAGTTACAGATTTAAATTTTGGGACTTTAAAAAACCGATTCCGTTGCTTCAGGTTCGAAGATTTGTTGAGAATATTTCCGAGTACTCGAGGAACAACAATAATTTCCAAAAAACGTGATGAATACAACATTTAACACGGAAGAAACAGTTTTATGCTATTTTTTGTAGGATGTGATTGCCGTCAAATCCTAAATAACAAATACCGACTTATTTTCCGTAATTTATCAAAAAATTATTACTTATTCAAGGATAATATCAGGGAAAATTAGAATTACGAGAATTACATTGTATAGAGGGAATATACATGTGGGTTTATTGAAATTTGTGGCTTGTTTAGCGTTTGTTTCTATGTTAAAGACACGATCGATAATGAAATTCAAGAGTGTTATTAAAAAATTGAAAGAAAAGTTTAATGTTAGAGGAGCCAAAGATGATTTGGAAACTAATTTTAGTCAATTTAATTCTTTGCCATCCGAATTTTTGGTACTGTGCTTTCACAGACCGGTTCATAGTATTTGAAGTTGATTATTTTGTTATATACGTTGTACCTATATATACAAAACATTGTTAAAACTTTATATTTTTTTAAAGAGATTTAAAAACTTTATCAAACATAGAAATTCCAAATAACTGTTAACATTGCGTATCTTTTATTAACTTATATTAATAAACCCAATTAAAGTGCCTGATTTTCACTCATATTAGTATCTTGCGTACCATTATGAGGAAATACTTCGGAAACACCAAATGTGCACTTGTTCTCATTCACAAGGAGGATATGAAGAAGAATATAACAAAACCGATTCCTTTTATACTGTTAACAAAAGTTCTAAAGTAAGTTCTGACTATAAAATTGTGTAAAATCTAAATATATACCTAAAACTGAAGCTACTACATTTTCAGTTGTACCTAAGTCATTGTAAGACTATAGAAGGAGTTGGCAATGCAAGAGACACATTCCAACATGTAATTAGTTTAGACTCCTTTTCAAATACTAACATTAGTACTGGAATCAGAATTCTTTTAACCACTGATCGATCTAAAACAAATGCCTCATTAGATGATGAATATGGATGGAATATTGGTAAATCTAATACAGAAGTAGTTCTTACCAATGAAGTCAATAATATTGTTCAACCATTGAAAGGAATATTGTCATTCAGCAATTGAATTACAATCGTTCCACTGGTAATGTAATAATATCTATTATCAATAATAAGCAATCAATTGCATTTGAGAAATGAATTTCTTTATTAATCACACAATTTTAGATGGTCTTTTTCCAATGGGAAAACTTAATTCTGACCAACCATTTTTTAAAGACAATATTATTGCAGATAATCTGTCAAGAGCACCACTGGATGATAATGAAACCGAAGAAAAGGAAATTGGATACGTATATTTTACAGAAACGGCGAATTTATGGCCAATATGCAACAGTGAAATCAAACAAGAAACACAAAATGATGAAACACTATTGGAAATACTAAAATAGGTACGTGGAAAAAGACGAGTGGCCAAGAACAAACATGGAGCAACCACACAGACAAGAATTAACGGTAGATAAAGGGATATTGATGTGGGCACACAGAATCATAGTGCCAAGTGCATTGAGAAGTCGTTTATTACAAGAATTACACACGGGACATTTAGGAGCATGGCGAATGAAATCACTTGCACGATCGTGGATTTATTGGCCATCGATAGACGTCGAAATAGAAAGAATGGTAAGAAATTGTACACCTTGTTTTTTCAACAGGCAAAATCCACCCAAGGTTGAGCTCACACCATCGGGTATTCGATCGAATTCATCTAGATTTTTTAGGTCCGATAAAAGACAGAAACTCCTTAATATTGATTGATTCTTTTTCTAAGTGGCCAGAAGTATTCGAAATAAAGTCAACTACAGCCGATGCAGTCGAGGAAAAACTAAGAGAGACGTAAGCACAGTATGGGCTGTCCAGAACAGTCGTGAGCGACAACGCATCGAACCTGGCTGCAGGGAAATAAAAGAGTTTTACCATAAAAATGGCATCAAGGACGTCATATCACCACCATATCACGCTCCTAGAAACGGGGCAGCGAAGAACCTCGTAAAAACTTTCAAAAATTAAATTAAAACAGCCCTAGATGACCGCCGTAGAAACGCAAACACACCAATGAATACGATCATATCAAGATTTCTAGTAACATACAGGAACACCGAACATTGCTCTACAACACGATGGCAGTTGTTACAAGAACAACCAGAAAACCAAGATATTAAAAGTCAAGGAAGCTTGAAAACCAATCAAAAGAGCCCAAAAACGGCAGACAAAACACTACAAAGGCATATAAAGGGAAATAGCCGTTATTGGAACATCAGTCATGATCAGAAAATATTCTGCCCAAACAAAGAACAAATGGAAAGAAACAAAAGTCGTGAAGAAAAGAGGCAAAAATATATACATTAGTCAGCTAAGAAATTGGACAAGCGCTAAAGATAACAGAACATTTATAAAAAAACTGGACAAAACGAAAACGAGGAATTTCTGGATGCACATGAAATACTAACAAGTGATGAAGAATCGACAACAAACAGGACGGAATCTCAGCAAACAGTTTCGAAAAATGATGAAGTGCAAAGCACACAGGGACAGGGAAGCCCAACATTCAGCAGAGAAAATGCTGAAACGGCAAAGTCTCCAAAGACACATGTCAAAAGCAAAAGACCGCAAAGAGAAATAAAAACACCAAATAAGTTAAAGGATTAGATACGTACTGTCTCGTAAGTAAATAATTATATGTAATTGTATACTTGTTGTAAATGTCCACAGGATAAAAGCACTACACACTATCCAAATTTGACGAAACTGGTCCCCGAAACGAAGACACCAAAGCACATTTGATCAACATGAGGACCGCCCATTTTTTACAGACTACGCCGGCTGAAACCAGAAATGTACGAGACGGCGAAGAAAGAGTTCGCATATATGGTATAAAAGGGCATCGCACGACCGTCAAGCTCAAATTGGTGTTCTCCCCTTCACGTGATACCCAAAAAAGGTAGTCAATGGAGGCCGTGTGGGGATTATAGAAAATTAAACTCGCGCACAGTTCCGGAGAGGTATCCAGTAGGTACCTCATATAGAGCGCACCAAAAAAAGAGCGATAGGCAGGAGGTAAAATGGAATACGGAACTCAAAAAGGCGTTGGAGAACACAATACAATCGTTAATGGAAGCCACATTGTTAGCACACCCCGCACATGAGACAAGACGCAAATATAGCGATTATGGTAGATTTGTCTGACAAAGCAATCGGTGCAGGAATACAATAGAGAGTAAATGATCAATGGCAAAAGATAACATACCAGCTGATTCACTGTCTAGAGTCGATGCGGTGACTGCAACATTGGTTTATGTAGAATTAGCGAAAGATCAAGCAACGGATAGAGAGCTGTAGAGTTTGTTAAACAACGCAAGGACGAATTTAAAAATCGAGCCATATGACGTGCCATGTGAAATTGAACTGCGACGTTTCGATGCAAAGACGACCACCGTTTGTAACTGAGAAGTTTAGAGAGCAAGCGATAGCGAGTCAATACAATTTGTGAAACCCTGAAGTGAAAACAACGACTAGCCAGGTAAAAAACGCGTGCATATGGCCGAAAATGGGTAAACAAATTTAAAACACAATCATGCGTGACCTGGAAGTCGGAGAGGTTTCACAGACAGTTGAAGGCGGCGATTAAGTGTAAAACTTCAGAAAAATGGGTAGAAGAACTACCGTTTAGATAATGTCAAAGTAGTGCAAACGCGGAAATAGTGTATGGACTACAGATGAGATTGCCCGGTGAGTTTTTTGAAGAAGAGCAGAAGAAAAGCGCCCCTACATCTGAATTCGTACAACATTTGGAAGAAACGATGAGCGAATTTGAAGCCTCAACCCGCTTCACGACATGGAAATACAAAAGTTTTCATTTTCAAAGAGTTAACGCACTGTCATGTAATTGTGCGAACCGATGCAGTTAGAAAACCATTACGACCCCCGTATGAAGGACCGTATAAGGTGATAAACAGAGGACAGAAGACAATGGACTTAAAAAAATAAATGGGAATGTGGAAACAGTGGAAACCGTTTTGTTGTTGATGACATTTGTATTTTTTTTCTAATTTTCATTAAAAACGACAAAGTAATAAATTTAATAATTTTATTTAATAAATATTACAATTACAATAAATAATAAAATTAATACATTAATACAATAATAAAATAATAAATAAATATTACAATAAATTTACTAAAATCTAATCCTCCTTACATACTAAATCACATACATACAAAACTCCTCCGGTCATCACGCAGGTCAATCCATAGTAGACTCCAAAATAAATTTCCCCTCGATACTTCTCCATTCCCAATCTTTCCAACAACTTTTTCTTTTTCTGAAAATTAGAAAAAAATCTTAAATTAGAAATATTATTATTATTAACTAAACTATTTACAAAATATCTAAACATAATTAAAAAAATAATTAAATTATAAAACAAATAAAAAATATAAAGGATATTAAAAAGGATAATCGATTAAAAGGATATTTTTCAGGAGCTCTTAATGACACGTCTTGCCACAACTTGACACAAACGTCGAATGATTAACTGTCAAATGTTACCTCTTAACGTCACCTCGGTTTTTTGACAAGTCGATGTTCAATTGTTTTCGAGTGGGTAAATGTCATTGATTTGAAAATCCTTTTTTTGAAATGTTAAAGATATATTTAATATATATTATATAAACTTTTCATTAATAGACCCCTAAATTGTGTTAAGTTTGTTAAACTGTAAACTGTTTATGTGAAACTATTCGTTCGTTACAAAAAATTGCTACAGTGAACAGCGTTACAGCGTGTAAACCGGGCAAACCGGCCTTGAGATCTTGGTAATGGCTCTCTCAAAAATTCCCTATTACCAATTAAACTTTGTATACAAAAAGGGAAAAGATTGGAAATCTCGTTTTCCGCAATTAAAAATTTTTCATGACATATTTAACATATTTTTATTTTAGGACAGATCGGAAGAAGTTAAAAGAAGTTACACAAAATGGAAAGATTTCAATATAGAACCATACTCAATTACATACATCATGAACGAACATTTTTCAAAATTGTTGATAAAATCTTGAGTCAAGCTTTTGGGGAATAATGCATTTACAAGGCGACATCAGTGCAAGATTTTAATTTATCTGTGATTCCATGTCTTCCTGATGTGCCAGTTGAGTTAAAAGAGAAAATATTAATGAAATACAACATTTTCCTGTTGGAGACTTATCGTAGTGAAACCGATAATGAAATTTTTTAATAAAATTGACATCGACGGGCCGAGCAGAGAAATCTCTTTTATTCCATGTAAAAAATCGCAAAAGTTCCAAGACAAAGTATTCAATTTGAATATAAATTGGAAAAATATGGAAAAAACCAATGAATGTCACAAGTTTAGTGGCTACTTAAAGTTCATGCCGAAAGACAAATGCGAAACTTTAAGGTAAAAAAACGTTCAATGTTACTCTAAGGAATCTAATGAAAATTTCTTTCAGTTACAGACTGATTGTTATTTTAACACAAACAGAAAAGAATAACGCATTCCTTGGAAATCTTGTAAAGAAAATCAATAGAATGGACCATCAGGAGACATAAATGTACGAAACGAATTTTTATAACGGTTGGAAAACGTTTGTTAAAGCAAATTTCACGAAAAACATTTATTTACATTGTCAAACTGGACATTCAAAAACCGATTTTTATGTGATATTATTAAAACATGTCCACAACATTATACAAACCAAGAAGAAAATAATTTTACAATGAATAGAATATTTAACCAGTTTGTTGATGCAGTTGGCAATAAAGTAGAAATTTACAAATGGAATCATGGTTTTTTTAATAGATTTAAGAAAAATCCTGGCTTTCTTCATCGTATTGTTGAGGATAACATTTTTTTGCTCTAGGAAGTTCGAGGAAATCATTTAAAGTCTTCATTCACATTGTAAATGATAGAAAGACTTTATGTAATGTGAATTATCTTGCAATTGTTCATGTGTCGTATTGTGGTGTGGTAATCGATTTGGAAAGCAAAGAAATCAGTAAAGAGTATACGCGTTTGTGAAAGGATACCAATTGAGTTACAGATTTAAATTTTGGGACTTTAAAAAACCGATTCCGTTGCTTCAGGTTCGAAGATTTGTTGAGAATATTTCCGAGTACTCGAGGAACAACAATAATTTCCAAAAAACGTGATGAATACAACATTTAACACGGAAGAAACAGTTTTATGCTATTTTTTGTAGGATGTGATTGCCGTCAAATCCTAAATAACAAATACCGACTTATTTTCCGTAATTTATCAAAAAATTATTACTTATTCAAGGATAATATCAGGGAAAATTAGAGTTACGAGAATTACATTGTATAGAGGGAATATACATGTGGGTTTATTGAAATTTGTGGCTTGTTTAGCGTTTGTTTCGATGTTAAAGACACGATCGATAATGAAATTCAAGAGTGTTATTAAAAAATTGAAAGAAAAGTTTAATGTTAGAGGAGCCAAAGATGATTTGGAAACTAATTTTAGTCAATTTAATTCTTTGCCATCCGAATTTTTGGTACTGTGCTTTCACAGACCGGTTCATAGTATTTGAAGTTGATTATTTTGTTATATACGTTGTACCTATATATACAAAACATTGTTAAAACTTTATATTTTTTTAAAGAGATTTAAAAACTTTATCAAACATAGAAATTCCAAATAACTGTTAACATTGCGTATCTTTTATTAATTTATATTAATAAACCCAATTAAAGTGCCTGATTTTCACTCATATTAGTATCTTGCGTACCATTATGAGGAAATACTTCGGAAACACCAAATGTGCACTTGTTCTCATTCACAAGGAGGATATGAAGAAGAATATAACAAAACCGATTCCTTTTATACTGTTAACAAAAGTTCTAAAGTAAGTTCTGACTATAAAATTGTGTAAAATCTAAATATATACCTAAAACTGAAGCTACTACATTTTCAGTTGTACCTAAGTCATTGTAAGACTATAGAAGGAGTTGGCAATGCAAGAGACACATTCCAACATGTAATTAGTTTAGACTCCTTTTCAAATACTAACATTAGTACTGGAATCAGAATTCTTTTAACCACTGATCGATCTAAAACAAATGCCTCATTAGATGATGAATATGGATGGAATATTGGTAAATCTAATACAGAAGTAGTTCTTACCAATGAAGTCAATAATATTGTTCAACCATTGAAAGGAATATTGTCATTCAGCAATTGAATTACAATCGTTCCACTGGTAATGTAATAATATCTATTATCAATAATAAGCAATCAATTGCATTTGAGAAATGAATTTCTTTATTAATCACACAATTTTAGATGGTCTTTTTCCAATGGGAAAACTTAATTCTGACCAACCATTTTTTAAAGACAATATTATTGCAGATAATCTGTCAAGAGCACCACTGGATGATAATGAAACCGAAGAAAAGGAAATTGGATACGTATATTTTACAGAAACGGCGAATTTATGGCCAATATGCAACAGTGAAATCAAACAAGAAACACAAAATGATGAAACACTATTGGAAATACTAAAATAGGTACGTGGAAAAAGACGAGTGGCCAAGAACAAACATGGAGCAACCACACAGACAAGAATTAACGGTAGATAAAGGGATATTGATGTGGGCACACAGAATCATAGTGCCAAGTGCATTGAGAAGTCGTTTATTACAAGAATTACACACGGGACATTTAGGAGCATGGCGAATGAAATCACTTGCACGATCGTGGATTTATTGGCCATCGATAGACGTCGAAATAGAAAGAATGGTAAGAAATTGTACACCTTGTTTTTTCAACAGGCAAAATCCACCCAAGGTTGAGCTCACACCATCGGGTATTCGATCGAATTCATCTAGATTTTTTAGGTCCGATAAAAGACAGAAACTCCTTAATATTGATTGATTCTTTTTCTAAGTGGCCAGAAGTATTCGAAATAAAGTCAACTACAGCCGATGCAGTCGAGGAAAAACTAAGAGAGACGTAAGCACAGTATGGGCTGTCCAGAACAGTCGTGAGCGACAACGCATCGAACCTGGCTGCAGGGAAATAAAAGAGTTTTACCATAAAAATGGCATCAAGGACGTCATATCACCACCATATCACGCTCCTAGAAACGGGGCAGCGAAGAACCTCGTAAAAACTTTCAAAAATTAAATTAAAACAGCCCTAGATGACCGCCGTAGAAACGCAAACACACCAATGAATACGATCATATCAAGATTTCTAGTAACATACAGGAACACCGAACATTGCTCTACAACACGATGGCAGTTGTTACAAGAACAACCAGAAAACCAAGATATTAAAAGTCAAGGAAGCTTGAAAACCAATCAAAAGAGCCCAAAAACGGCAGACAAAACACTACAAAGGCATATAAAGGGAAATAGCCGTTATTGGAACATCAGTCATGATCAGAAAATATTCTGCCCAAACAAAGAACAAATGGAAAGAAACAAAAGTCGTGAAGAAAAGAGGCAAAAATATATACATTAGTCAGCTAAGAAATTGGACAAGCGCTAAAGATAACAGAACATTTATAAAAAAACTGGACAAAACGAAAACGAGGAATTTCTGGATGCACATGAAATACTAACAAGTGATGAAGAATCGACAACAAACAGGACGGAATCTCAGCAAACAGTTTCGAAAAATGATGAAGTGCAAAGCACACAGGGACAGGGAAGCCCAACATTCAGCAGAGAAAATGCTGAAACGGCAAAGTCTCCAAAGACACATGTCAAAAGCAAAAGACCGCAAAGAGAAATAAAAACACCAAATAAGTTAAAGGATTAGATACGTACTGTCTCGTAAGTAAATAATTATATGTAATTGTATACTTGTTGTAAATGTCCACAGGATAAAAGCACTACACACTATCCAAATTTGACGAAACTGGTCCCCGAAACGAAGACACCAAAGCACATTTGATCAACATGAGGACCGCCCATTTTTTACAGACTACGCCGGCTGAAACCAGAAATGTACGAGACGGCGAAGAAAGAGTTCGCATATATGGTATAAAAGGGCATCGCACGACCGTCAAGCTCAAATTGGTGTTCTCCCCTTCACGTGATACCCAAAAAAGGTAGTCAATGGAGGCCGTGTGGGGATTATAGAAAATTAAACTCGCGCACAGTTCCGGAGAGGTATCCAGTAGGTACCTCATATAGAGCGCACCAAAAAAAGAGCGATAGGCAGGAGGTAAAATGGAATACGGAACTCAAAAAGGCGTTGGAGAACACAATACAATCGTTAATGGAAGCCACATTGTTAGCACACCCCGCACATGAGACAAGACGCAAATATAGCGATTATGGTAGATTTGTCTGACAAAGCAATCGGTGCAGGAATACAATAGAGAGTAAATGATCAATGGCAAAAGATAACATACCAGCTGATTCACTGTCTAGAGTCGATGCGGTGACTGCAACATTGGTTTATGTAGAATTAGCGAAAGATCAAGCAACGGATAGAGAGCTGTAGAGTTTGTTAAACAACGCAAGGACGAATTTAAAAATCGAGCCATATGACGTGCCATGTGAAATTGAACTGCGACGTTTCGATGCAAAGACGACCACCGTTTGTAACTGAGAAGTTTAGAGAGCAAGCGATAGCGAGTCAATACAATTTGTGAAACCCTGAAGTGAAAACAACGACTAGCCAGGTAAAAAACGCGTGCATATGGCCGAAAATGGGTAAACAAATTTAAAACACAATCATGCGTGACCTGGAAGTCGGAGAGGTTTCACAGACAGTTGAAGGCGGCGATTAAGTGTAAAACTTCAGAAAAATGGGTAGAAGAACTACCGTTTAGATAATGTCAAAGTAGTGCAAACGCGGAAATAGTGTATGGACTACAGATGAGATTGCCCGGTGAGTTTTTTGAAGAAGAGCAGAAGAAAAGCGCCCCTACATCTGAATTCGTACAACATTTGGAAGAAACGATGAGCGAATTTGAAGCCTCAACCCGCTTCACGACATGGAAATACAAAAGTTTTCATTTTCAAAGAGTTAACGCACTGTCATGTAATTGTGCGAACCGATGCAGTTAGAAAACCATTACGACCCCCGTATGAAGGACCGTATAAGGTGATAAACAGAGGACAGAAGACAATGGACTTAAAAAAATAAATGGGAATGTGGAAACAGTGGAAACCGTTTTGTTGTTGATGACATTTGTATTTTTTTTCTAATTTTCATTAAAAACGACAAAGTAATAAATTTAATAATTTTATTTAATAAATATTACAATTACAATAAATAATAAAATTAATACATTAATACAATAATAAAATAATAAATAAATATTACAATAAATTTACTAAAATCTAATCCTCCTTACATACTAAATCACATACATACAAAACTCCTCCGGTCATCACGCAGGTCAATCCATAGTAGACTCCAAAATAAATTTCCCCTCGATACTTCTCCATTCCCAATCTTTCCAACAACTTTTTCTTTTTCTGAAAATTAGAAAAAAATCTTAAATTAGAAATATTATTATTATTAACTAAACTATTTACAAAATATCTAAACATAATTAAAAAAATAATTAAATTATAAAACAAATAAAAAATATAAAGGATATTAAAAAGGATAATCGATTAAAAGGATATTTTTCAGGAGCTCTTAATGACACGTCTTGCCACAACTTGACACAAACGTCGAATGATTAACTGTCAAATGTTACCTCTTAACGTCACCTCGGTTTTTTGACAAGTCGATGTTCAATTGTTTTCGAGTGGGTAAATGTCATTGATTTGAAAATCCTTTTTTTGAAATGTTAAAGATATATTTAATATATATTATATAAACTTTTCATTAATAGACCCCTAAATTGTGTTGAGTTTGTTAAACTGTAAACTGTTTATGTGAAACTATTCGTTCGTTACAAAAAATTGCTACAGTGAAAAGCGTTACAGCGTGTAAACCGGGCAAACCGGCCTTGAGATCTTGGTAATGGCTCTCTCAAAAATTCCCTATTACCAATTAAACTTTGTATACAAAAAGGGAAAAGATTGGAAATCTCGTTTTCCGCAATTAAAAATTTTTCATGACATATTTAACATATTTTTATTTTAGGACAGATCGGAAGAAGTTAAAAGAAGTTACACAAAATGGAAAGATTTCAATATAGAACCATACTCAATTACATACATCATGAACGAACATTTTTCAAAATTGTTGATAAAATCTTGAGTCAAGCTTTTGGAGAATAATGCATTTACAAGGCGACATCAGTGCAAGATTTTAATTTATCTGTGATTCCATGTCTTCCTGATGTGCCAGTTGAGTTAAAAGAGAAAATATTAATGAAATACAACATTTTCCTGTTGGAGACTTATCGTAGTGAAACCGATAATGAAATTTTTTAATAAAATTGACATCGACGGGCCGAGCAGAGAAATCTCTTTTATTCCATGTAAAAAATCGCAAAAGTTCCAAGACAAAGTATTCAATTTGAATATAAATTGGAAAAATATGGAAAAAACCAATGAATGTCACAAGTTTAGTGGCTACTTAAAGTTCATGCCGAAAGACAAATG
The DNA here is from genome assembly GCA_963930825.1 of Silvanus unidentatus. Taxonomy (NCBI): domain Eukaryota; kingdom Metazoa; phylum Arthropoda; class Insecta; order Coleoptera; family Silvanidae; genus Silvanus; species Silvanus unidentatus. The sequence continues at coordinate 8,944,030 of OZ005758.1, forward strand.
CGAAACTTTAAGGTAAAAAAACGTTCAATGTTACTCTAAGGAATCTAATGAAAATTTCTTTCAGTTACAGACTGATTGTTATTTTAACACAAACAGAAAAGAATAACGCATTCCTTGGAAATCTTGTAAAGAAAATCAATAGAATGGACCATCAGGAGACATAAATGTACGAAACGAATTTTTATAACGGTTGGAAAACGTTTGTTAAAGCAAATTTCACGAAAAACATTTATTTACATTGTCAAACTGGACATTCAAAAACCGATTTTTATGTGATATTATTAAAACATGTCCACAGCATTATACAAACCAAGAAGAAAATAATTTTACAATGAATAGAATATTTAACCAGTTTGTTGATGCAGTTGGCAATAAAGTAGAAATTTACAAATGGAATCATGGTTTTTTTAATAGATTTAAGAAAAATCCTGGCTTTCTTCATCGTATTGTTGAGGATAACATTTTTTTGCTCTAGGAAGTTCGAGGAAATCATTTAAAGTCTTCATTCACATTGTAAATGATAGAAAGACTTTATGTAATGTGAATTATCTTGCAATTGTTCATGTGTCGTATTGTGGTGTGGTAATCGATTTGGAAAGCAAAGAAATCAGTAAAGAGTATACGCGTTTGTGAAAGGATACCAATTGAGTTACAGATTTAAATTTTGGGACTTTAAAAAACCGATTCCGTTGCTTCAGGTTCGAAGATTTGTTGAGAATATTTCCGAGTACTCGAGGAACAACAATAATTTCCAAAAAACGTGATGAATACAACATTTAACACGGAAGAAACAGTTTTATGCTATTTTTTGTAGGATGTGATTGCCGTCAAATCCTAAATAACAAATACCGACTTATTTTCCGTAATTTATCAAAAAATTATTACTTATTCAAGGATAATATCAGGGAAAATTAAAATTACGAGAATTACATTGTATAGAGGGAATATACATGTGGGTTTATTGAAATTTGTGGCTTGTTTAGCGTTTGTTTCGATGTTAAAGACACGATCGATAATGAAATTCAAGAGTGTTATTAAAAAATTGAAAGAAAAGTTTAATGTTAGAGGAGCCAAAGATGATTTGGAGACTAATTTTAGTCAATTTAATTCTTTGCCATCCGAATTTTTGGTACTGTGCTTTCACAGACCGGTTCATAGTATTTGAAGTTGATTATTTTGTTATATACGTTGTACCTATATATACAAAACATTGTTAAAACTTTATATTTTTTTAAAGAGATTTAAAAACTTTATCAAACATAGAAATTCCAAATAACTGTTAACATTGCGTATCTTTTATTAATTTATATTAATAAACCCAATTAAAGTGCCTGATTTTCACTCATATTAGTATCTTGCGTACCATTATGAGGAAATACTTCGGAAACACCAAATGTGCACTTGTTCTCATTCACAAGGAGGATATGAAGAAGAATATAACAAAACCGATTCCTTTTATACTGTTAACAAAAGTTCTAAAGTAAGTTCTGACTATAAAATTGTGTAAAATCTAAATATATACCTAAAACTGAAGCTACTACATTTTCAGTTGTACCTAAGTCATTGTAAGACTATAGAAGAAGTTGGCAATGCAAGAGACACATTCCAACATGTAATTAGTTTAGACTCCTTTTCAAATACTAACATTAGTACTGGAATCAGAATTCTTTTAACCACTGATCGATCTAAAACAAATGCCTCATTAGATGATGAATATGGATGGAATATTGGTAAATCTAATACAGAAGTAGTTCTTACCAATGAAGTCAATAATATTGTTCAACCATTGAAAGGAATATTGTCATTCAGCAATTGAATTACAATCGTTCCACTGGTAATGTAATAATATCTATTATCAATAATAAGCAATCAATTGCATTTGAGAAATGAATTTCTTTATTAATCACACAATTTTAGATGGTCTTTTTCCAATGGGAAAACTTAATTCTGACCAACCATTTTTTAAAGACAATATTATTGCAGATAATCTGTCAAGAGCACCACTGGATGATAATGAAACCGAAGAAAAGGAAATTGGATACGTATATTTTACAGAAACGGCGAATTTATGGCCAATATGCAACAGTGAAATCAAACAAGAAACACAAAATGATGAAACACTATTGGAAATACTAAAATAGGTACGTGGAAAAAGACGAGTGGCCAAGAACAAACATGGAGCAACCACACAGACAAGAATTAACGGTAGATAAAGGGATATTGATGTGGGCACACAGAATCATAGTGCCAAGTGCATTGAGAAGTCGTTTATTACAAGAATTACACACGGGACATTTAGGAGCATGGCGAATGAAATCACTTGCACGATCGTGGATTTATTGGCCATCGATAGACGTCGAAATAGAAAGAATGGTAAGAAATTGTACACCTTGTTTTTTCAACAGGCAAAATCCACCCAAGGTTGAGCTCACACCATCGGGTATTCGATCGAATTCATCTAGATTTTTTAGGTCCGATAAAAGACAGAAACTCTTTAATATTGATTGATTCTTTTTCTAAGTGGCCAGAAGTATTCGAAATAAAGTCAACTACAGCCGATGCAGTCGAGGAAAAACTAAGAGAGACGTAAGCACAGTATGGGCTGTCCAGAACAGTCGTGAGCGACAACGCATCGAACCTGGCTGCAGGGAAATAAAAGAGTTTTACCATAAAAATGGCATCAAGGACGTCATATCACCACCATATCACGCTCCTAGAAACGGGGCAGCGAAGAACCTCGTAAAAACTTTCAAAAATTAAATTAAAACAGCCCTAGATGACCGCCGTAGAAACGCAAACACACCAATGAATACGATCATATCAAGATTTCTAGTAACATACAGGAACACCGAACATTGCTCTACAACACGATGGCAGTTGTTACAAGAACAACCAGAAAACCAAGATATTAAAAGTCAAGGAAGCTTGAAAACCAATCAAAAGAGCCCAAAAACGGCAGACAAAACACTACAAAGGCATATAAAGGGAAATAGCCGTTATTGGAACATCAGTCATGATCAGAAAATATTCTGCCCAAACAAAGAACAAATGGAAAGAAACAAAAGTCGTGAAGAAAAGAGGCAAAAATATATACATTAGTCAGCTAAGAAATTGGACAAGCGCTAAAGATAACAGAACATTTATAAAAAAACTGGACAAAACGAAAACGAGGAATTTCTGGATGCACATGAAATACTAACAAGTGATGAAGAATCGACAACAAACAGGACGGAATCTCAGCAAACAGTTTCGAAAAATGATGAAGTGCAAAGCACACAGGGACAGGGAAGCCCAACATTCAGCAGAGAAAATGCTGAAACGGCAAAGTCTCCAAAGACACATGTCAAAAGCAAAAGACCGCAAAGAGAAATAAAAACACCAAATAAGTTAAAGGATTAGGTACGTACTGTCTCGTAAGTAAATGATTATATGTAATTGTATACTTGTTGTAAATGTCCACAGGATAAAAGCACTACACACTATCCAAATTTGACGAAACTGATCCCCGAAACGAAGACGCCAAAGCACATTTGATCAACATGAGGACCGCCCATTTTTTACAGACTACGCCGGCTGAAACCAGAAATGTACGAGACGGCGAAGAAAGAGTTCGCATATATGGTATAAAAGGGCATCGCACGACCGTCAAGCTCAAATTGGTGTTCTCCCCTTCACGTGATACCCAAAAAAGGTAGTCAATGGAGGCCGTGTGGGGATTATAGAAAATTAAACTCGCGCACAGTTCCGGAGAGGTATCCAGTAGGTACCTCATATAGAGCGCACCAAAAAAAGAGCGATAGGCAGGAGTTAAAATGGAATACGGAACTCAAGAAGGCGTTGGAGAACACAATACAATCGTTAATGGAAGCCACATTGTTAGCACACCCCGCACATGAGACAAGACGCAAATATAGCGATTATGGTAGATGTGTCTGACAAAGCGATCGGTGCAGGAATACAATAGAGAGTAAATGATCAATGGCAAAAGATAACATACCAGCTGATTCACTGTCTAGAGTCGATGCGGTGACTGCAACATTGGTTTATGTAGAATTAGCGAAAGATCAAGCAACGGATAGAGAGCTGTAGAGTTTGTTAAACAACGCAAGGACGAATTTAAAAATCGAGCCATATGACGTGCCATGTGAAATTGAACTGCGACGTTTCGATGCAAAGACGACCACCGTTTGTAACTGAGAAGTTTAGAGTGCAAGCGATAGCGAGTCAATACAATTTGTGAAACCCTGAAGTGAAAACAACGACTAGCCAGGTAAAAAACGCGTGCATATGGCCGAAAATGGGTAAACAAATTTAAAACACAATCATGCGTGACCTGGAAGTCGGAGAGGTTTCACAGACAGTTGAAGGCGGCGATTAAGTGTAAAACTTCAGAAAAATGGGTAGAAGAACTACCGTTTAGATAATGTCAAAGTAGTGCAAACGCGGAAATAGTGTATGGACTACAGATGAGATTGCCCGGTGAGTTTTTTGAAGAAGAGCAGAAGAAAAGCGCCCCTACATCTGAATTCGTACAACATTTGGAAGAAACGATGAGCGAATTTGAAGCCTCAACCCGCTTCACGACATGGAAATACAAAAGTTTTCATTTTCAAAGAGTTAACGCACTGTCATGTAATTATGCGAACCGATGCAGTTAGAAAACCATTACAACCCCCGTATGAAGGACCGTATAAGGTGATAAACAGAGGACAGAAGACAATGGACTTAAAAAAATAAATGGGAATGTGGAAACAGTGGAAACCGTTTTGTTGTTGATGACATTTGTATTTTTTTTCTAATTTTCATTAAAAACGACAAAGTAATAAATTTAATAATTTTATTTAATAAATATTACAATTACAATAAATAATAAAATTAATACATTAATACAATAATAAAATAATAAATAAATATTACAATAAATTTACTAAAATCTAATCCTCCTTACATACTAAATCACATACATACAAAACGCCTCCGGTCATCACGCAGGTCAATCCATAGTAGACTCCAAAATAAATTTTCCCTCGATACTTCTCCATTCCCAATCTTTCCAACAACTTTTTCTTTTTCTGAAAATTAGAAAAAAATCTTAAATTAGAAATATTATTATTATTAACTAAACTATTTACAAAATATCTAAACATAATTAAAAAAATAATTAAATTATAAAACAAATAAAAAATATAAAGGATATTAAAAAGGATAATCGATTAAAAGGATATTTTTCAGGAGCTCTTAATGACACGTCTTGCCACAACTTGACACAAACGTCGAATGATTAACTGTCAAATGTTACCTCTTAACGTCACCTCGGTTTTTTGACAAGTCGATGTTCAATTGTTTTTGAATTTTTCAATTGTTTTATAGATTACAGGTAGGTTTCTGTTTATTGCTTGCTCTACTCTACTCTAACCACTCTCACTTTCTCTGTCAACAAACGAACAACCCTAACCTTGAATTTCTTTTCAAATCAAACTTTCACTTCTTTTCAATATAAATAATCCAGTTTATATTTATGAAAGTATTTCCCTGTTTACATTCCTGGTAGGTATGGCAAGGTAAAATCATTTTATGTACAAAATATCTTTGTTTGAATTATGAATTAAATTATCAACATATGTAGTTAATTGTTTTGTTTTTCAGTCCAAACTTCAAGTCGAACGTCACAAGTGACGAAAATATGATTTTCTCCAAGCCAAAACTGGTAAATAATTCTATAATAATAAAAATCACACTAGTTTTATACCATATGTACCCTTTAGTTCACAAACTACAAGAACTATGAAGGATTTATTAAACATCTGCTACGAGAGCCTACAATTCGTCAAACCATATCTCTATCCAGGATGTCAACGTCCGCTGCCACTAATCCCTTCCCAAACACACTAAATTTACCCCATTTGCCTGTTCCCAAATTGGAAGACACCACGGAAAAGTATTTAAAGTCTGTAAAACCGTTTTTAAACAACGACGAACTGTTTACAACAACTAAAGTTTTGGATCGCTTCAAGAGTGGAGTTGGTAGAGAATTACAAGCACTTCTAGAGCAAAGGGCATTAAAACATGAAAACTGGCTGTCTGACTGGTGGCTGAAAGTGGCCTATTTACAATATCGTGATCCTGTTGTTGTTTATTCCAATCCTGGAATGGTGTACCCTTGTGAATGCTTCCAAACAGAGGAAGATCGTTTAATATACACTGCCAAATTTATTCTAGCTGCTATGAGCTACAAATCCGACATTGATAAGTAAAAATTCCCATTCTAAACAATTCTCAACAATAATTTGAACGATTTCTTTCAGCGACAAGATGCCACAAGAGAAAATGGGCAAAGATCTTTTAGATATGAACCAATATAAGAAGATTTTCGGTACTTGCAGAATTCCTGGCTTCGAATGTGATGGTTTACGTTACAATCGAGACTCGAAACACATTGTGGTCGTGCGAAACAATAATGTAAACATACCGAAAACAAATTACTTTTCTAATAACAAAAATCCGCTTTCTTTTTAGTTTTTTAAATTACAAATTTTAAACTGCAACAATGAAATGCCAAGCGTAAATCAATTGATTGTTCAATTAAGGGAGATTTTACAAGAGTCTGAATGTGTGGCGGAGCCAATTGGTGTGTTAAGTTCAGACAATCGTGACAATTGGTTCAAATACTATTTGAATTTGTTAGAAGGTAAATTATGGCTGATTATAAACGAGATTTGGATTAATTTGATTTTGTTTTAGATGAAACAAACAAGTGCTCTGTGACAGACATCGAAAATTCCCTATTTTTAATCGCTTTGGACAATCCAATGCCCGTCTACAAGGACGACGATTTGTTTTCAATGGTCAGTAATCAGTTTATACACGGGGGAGGCAGTCGGGCCAATTCAGGAAATCGTTGGTTTGATAAAACAGTTCAAGTACGAAATCAGAATTGAATATTTTACTTGTTTTCATTAAGAGGAACATTTTTTTAGTTTATTATTGGATCGGATGGTGTTGTGGGACTTTGTTATGAACATTCACCCAGTGAGGGTCAACCGATCGCTGTAATGTCTGATTATTTACTGAATTACATGTAAGAGGAATGTAAAATAATTAAAACAAGATTGACTTTGAATTGTGATTTTAGAAAATCGGATCGTTGGAAGCAATTGCCGGACACAAAACTGGAAAACGGTCCAATTAAGTTACGTTTTAATGTAAATGAGAAAATCGCTAAGGATATACAAGCAGCTAATATTAATGTTGATAAGTAAGTGAAATAGATGAAATATTTTCATAAATGATAAAATTTTTGTTTGTTACAGATTGGCAGAGAATTTGGATTGTGCATCATTTAAATTCGATTGTTTCGGTAAAGAGTTTATAAAATCGCAGAAACTCAGTCCGGACAGTTTTATACAAATGGCTATCCAATATGCATTTTATCGAATCCATAAAGTGCCTGGAGCCCATTACGAATCGGCTGCAACACGGAAATACATTCACGGACGTACGGAAACGATTCGTTCATGTTCAGTGGAGTCGATAAAGTTCGCAAAGACAATGTTAGATTGCAATAAAAATGATGCCAATAAAGTGGACGCATTGAAGAATGCCATAAATGCACATAAAAAGTATTCGATAGAGGCAGTGAACGGATTTGGGGTGGACAGGCATTTGTTGGGGCTGAAATTGATTGCACTAGAAAATGGAATAGCACTGCCGGAATTGTACAAAGATGTATCGTATACCCGTAGTACTCATATGCGTTTGTCTACCAGTCAAGTGGCGACGAAAGGCGATGCTTTTATGGTGTTTGGACCACTGACACCGGATGGATACGCGTGCTGTTATAATCCACGTCCGGATGATATAAATTTCGGTGTGACCGCATTTAGGGAGCATCCAGACACGTGTGCAAATCGGTTTCGAGATGCATTAAGGCAAAGTTTAGTGGATATGCATGATGTGCTGGCAAAAACACAGAAAAGTAAATTGTAAATGGTGTGGCAATAATGTGAGACTGACATATATGTATTACAGTTTTAAAACTTGTATATTTTATAAAGCTTTTTTTGAAATGATAATAAAAAGAAATTATTGGAATATATTTGAATAAAAGTGTTTTTAAAAGTTGATGGTTTTTATACTTTTCTAGCGTCAGAGAGAACTCTGACGATACAACCGACACCGCCAATATTGTAGACTTTTTCGTGCCATAATAATAAATGGCCACTACTTCCCTCCGAAGGGAATTCAAAGCCTTTGTACACGTATTTCATTAAAACATCAATTAAATTGGCATCCAAAGAGTTGACGGCTTCTTCGATTTGTGATGGTTTTATGGAGAGAAGTACACGTAGTGTTAGATTTAAAGCGTTCTCCTAAAAAATAGAAAAACTGAATATTTCACTGTATGTTTTCATGAATGAATCGTACCTTTATCTGTTGGTTTTTACTGCCCAATGGGGCATTATTTAACACTGTTCTTAGGGCGTCAATATTTTTACCTGTATTTTCTATTAAGGAATAATATATACTATTTCAAAAGACAAATAAACTTTAGTGAAAAAGGATATTTTTGTAGTAAACTTGTAACTTCGCTTTCATCGGGACCAATTGGGACCCCTTGGTCTGGTTCATCTTCCTTATAATTATCTTCACAGTACTGATCTATATCAATTTTTCTAAACGCTGAACTGAACGTATTTTTGGCCATATTTATTCAAAAATATTAGAAATGACTCAAAATTCTACGCCCACTGCAACCACAAATAGTGAGGTTATGTTTGCTGTCAATTACAGTTTCCTATTTCATCACAAAATTGCAGATACCTAATTTTCTTTCAAATAAATATGAAAAATAAAACATTTTTTTTAAAAAATAACAATATATTTATAACAATATACATTTCACAGACTTAAGACACTACTGAAAATTCGAAAGAAATCTAAATGCATTGGAAAAAGTAATCAGATCATATTGACACAGTTGATTTTTTTACTCTAACGAATTGACAAAAATCAATTGTATCAACAAATTAGCAGCAGTATAAAAAAAACCGGACAATTTCTACTCGCACACTAAATTCGTATTATAAAAATAAGAAAAAACATAACACGAACTTCCCAAACACACAATAATATTTTAAGAGCGCATATTATTTTGCAAATCTGCCAAAAGAAAAATTGACAAATGGAACTTTTTTCCTTTTGAACAGACCGTCAACAAAAAACAGTCACAACATAATTGGCGCACTACTAATTAAAAAAATTAGTCCATTTTACAGGAATTTGGCTTGATGTGATAATTTTCGTTCAAATAGGCAAACACAATGATTTACATCATGCCACCCATGCCTCCCATACCACCCATACCGCCCATTCCACCACCAGGCATCGGTGGATCCTCTTTCGGTATATCCGTAATCACCGCTTCAGCAGTGGTCAACAACGATGCCACACCAGACGCATCCACAATCGCTGTACGTACAACTTTTGTCGGATCTATAATTCCCCTCTCAAACATATTCACAAATTCATTATTCAATGCATCGTATCCATAGTCACCAGTTTGTTGTTCAACTTTGGCCACAACGGCAGCACCATCCACACCAGCATTCTTTGCAATTGTCATACAAGGCACTTTAAGTGCTCTTTTAACAATTTCAATACCTACAAAAAAAATTGACACTTAACAATTGTAATTCTCTAGCCAACATTTCCACAAACCAATTGCCTGATCGTTATTCGCCGGTTTAATACCATCCAAACTCGCTGAACACCTCAACAAAGCCGTACCACCACCGGGCACGATTCCCTCTTCAACAGCCGCTCTAGTAGCATTCAAAGCGTCTGTAACGCGATCCTTCTTCTCGTTTACTTCCACTTCACTACTGCCACCGACCTTCAACAACGCCACGCCGGACGCTAAACGTGCAAGTCGCTCTTGTAACTTTTCTTTCTCATATTCACTGGTCGTCGTTTGGATTTGATCGCGTAATTGTTCAGCACGTCTATTCACATCCTCCTGTTTGCCTTTCCCTTTCAATATCAACGTATCATCTTTGGTGATGACAATTTCACCAACTTGGCCCAAATCGCTCAGTTTCACATCCTCCAATTTGACAATGTTCGCATCATCACCAAACACCAGTCCACCAGTGGAGATTGCAATGTCTTGTAGTGTACTTTTACGATTGTCACCGAAACCAGGCGCCTTAACAGCGGCTACTTGAAGTCCTATACGTAATCGGTTAACAACCAGAGTGGTTAAAGCTTCCCCATCAACATCCTCGGCGATTATGATGAGCGGTTTGCGTTGTGCATTCGCCAATTCCAATGCAGGAACAATGCTTTGAACGGAGGAGATTTTTTTCTCGCTTAGTAACAGGAGAGCGTCTTGATACTCGACTTTAGCTCCTAAAAACGATTGATTCGGTTATTAAGTAAAAACAGAGTGATTATTTGTGGAGATCAAGACACGAGGGCATTTTTTGAGTAGAAAAATGTCCCAACCGCATCTAAACCACCGTATAGATAATTTCGCACAAGTCCGACACTCATTTAATTAGAAAATTCATTAACTGAGCTCTAAATATGTGCACAAAATTGAAATCTATTAAAATACAAACCTTTTGTAGTATTTACAAAGTATGGGGAAATGTATCCACGGTCGAATTTCATTCCTTCAATGATTTCTAATTCGTCTTGCAACGTTTTGCCATCTTTAACAGTAATAACGCCTTCTTTCCCGACTTTCTTCATAGCATCAGCAATTAAATTGCCAACAGATTGATCTCCATTCGCCGAAATGGTCGCAACTTGACAAATTTCCTCCGGAGTAGTGACCGGCTTCGAAAGAGTTTTTAAAGTTTCCGTAATCTTTTCCACGGCGTTCATAATTCCTTTACGAATTTCAACTGGATTGGCGCCTTTGCCCAAATTTTCAAATCCTTCTTTGGCAATGGAACGTGCTAAAACTGTCGCAGTGGTGGTACCATCGCCGGCCTCTTCGTTTGTGTTGTTAGCGACGTCTTGGACGAGTTTAGCGCCGATGTTCTGGAATTTGTCCTTTAATTCGATGCCTTTAGCGACAGTGACACCATCTTTAGTGATTTTTGGTGAGCCCCATGACTGTTCGATGATCACATTACGGCCTTTGGGGCCCATAGTGACGGCCACAGCGTCGGCGAGCACATCAACGCCCTGCAGCATCAGAGCTCGGACTTCGGGACCGAAACGAACATCTTTTGCGTACCACCGTTGCAATTGGGCGATATTGGTGGCTTTTCGAAGAGCTACACTGCGGATTGTTGATGGTACACGATACATTCTGGAATGGAAGTGTGGATTGATTAATTTTTGTGACAAACTCAGCCTTCTATGGGAGAAAATGGCTGATGAAAATGTGTTCTAACCTAAGATTTTTTTCTCGAACAAGTCCAACAATTTACCGAATTTGATCAATTAAGGGCGATACGTGAATGAAACTACAAACAGATTTAAATGAATATTAAAATTAATGTGGATTTTATTCAATAGCGAAAATTCGAGAGAGATTAGATTAGAAAAAAGCACATGTTACTGAAGTTGAGCAACTGCGATTGATATTGAAAAAAACCGGATGTGATTGATTGATAATAGAGAAACTAGCAAAAAATACATACTTTTATTAATGGCCAACGATATTATTACACTTAATCACTTTGAAAAACTGAAATGCCGGTCCAGCACTTATTACAAAATTCGCTTCGGCGAATGTTCCAGAGAAATTTGTTCTGAGTGATAGATAAAGAAGAAAATTAGAATTTAGTTTGTCAAAATACTCCCAGATGGCGCGAAGCCGCATAAACTAGAAATCTGTAAATTTCGAAGTTATCAACAACAATAATTATTTACAATAATACTTTATTTTAACATTATAAAAACATACGGCTATGTTAATAATAAATACTATGAATGCGAATGCAACTTTAAGTACGAATACACAGGAGAACAAAAAATACTGCTGTTAAAGTTCTATATACATAAAAAAAATTAAGTCTACACAACTTATTAAACAAATTATTATTAACTAACAACAATTTTCTATTTACAGATCTAAAATTGTTTATACGACACATATTGGACGGAACGATAAGGACGTACACAAACATAAAACATAAAACCTAAAAAGTAAAAATACAAACAAGAACAAAAAACTAGCAAGAGGACTAGCAAAATTCTAAAAAAATGATACCTTAAAGCTAAAATGGAATGTTTTGTATGGACAGATTAATTACATAAGTACGTTATTAAATAAACCACGTCATAAATGGAAAATTCCTTAAGTAAAGCATATTGCACGTCTCCGAAAAATTATCTGGGACTTGGTGTTTCGGCCATGCCATGATTATCATACGCATAATCCAGAGTACTATCCTCAGCTGGTTTTCTACTAATCGTAGTAGAAACAGTGACTGGACTATGGCCTGATTGAGTGCCAGGCGTTGCTGGATTCACCTCCAATCGCAGATCGGCTCTTTTATTCTCTTTCGCTGCTGTCGACGTTGCTTTCACCTCATTCGACTCTGTTTTCTGCAAAACAAACAACCACACTTAAAAATCATTTCAAAAAGCCAAAATCGCAGTAATTACAGATTTAAAAAATTTCTTTTTAATCGACTCCAATGTGATGTTTTTCTTCTTTTTCCAGCGATACAATTGAAATGTCAACAGACACAAGAGAATAACGACCAGGAAACAGACTAGAGCAAGAGTTCCAGTCACTAATCGTGACAAACTTTGCACAGTTCCTAAAATGTAAGCATTTTAAGACACTTTGAATTCCCCTTTTTGATTATCAAACCTTTCAGATTTCCATCGACGCCCGATCCCGAGTTCAAATACCGTGCATCCCTTAAATAATCTAAAAACAAACAGAAAAAATACGCAGCATTAAATCGTTATCTTCCATAATGAACTACCTTGCCATAAACTACAAATTAACGATTCTTGAATAATCGTTTAAAAATAAAGTTTCAAGAAACATGTATAAACAATTGCAAACACGTATTTTATCATCGTTTTATAATTAATAACTGTTTTTTCGTATGTGACTGACAAATGAAGAATTTCCAACGTAATTTGAATAATGACGTATCCAATTTGACCACGAATAAATCGCCAATGAAGAACTTATTACCTTGGCAGTGCTCTTTGCAGCTACTTTCATCGAAATTGTGCGTCCTCTCATCACATATTGACGAACAATGGTCACAATTGTTGGTCAATTCACTGCAATAATCCAAAAACGGGCAGATTTTCGAACCGCATCGCGGACCACTCAACAAACTCGCACCAAACACCACACCAAGTCCATTTAGCAAAAGGAATAGTGACAAATTTAAATTGGCCATTGGAAAAATCACATTTCGATATATTTGTACAATGTAGGATGCAACAGGTGCGTTAAAAGTTCAACTCAGGTATGCGTTTACCTCTACTTGACTTAACTTCTAAAGCGCTTTTACCTGTATGAGTCATTTCGATTGTCTAAGCTGCAAAGCGATTGTGGACTTTATTCTTGTATGCGTTTGGGTCGAGTTTTCTATGCTGTGTTGGTTTTTAGGTGGAAAAACAGGTAGAACAAGGTATGGACAGTGTAGTGGAATGAAATATTGTTGCAATCTTTATTGTTATTCAAAAATAATTACGGTTTAATGTTGCAATTAAATAATAATCACTTTGTCTAATTGATACGCTCTCTCTTTTTATTAGAAATTCCAAATTTGTACTCATTTTCAATTAGGCAAGTGGGTTATTAATGTTTACAGATGAAGATATTTATGAGAAGGCTCTGTTTTTTGAAAAAATGCAAGTTTTGTTGGTTGCCTAATAGCAAGTTACTTTTTTAATGGAAATTGAATTTTGAATATTGTATACATATAGATTTATTTCCTATATAAAAAGCACAACAAGTTACTGTGATACACCAAGCTTATACATCTATGATTTATTAATTTCTTATTGATAAAATTAGTTTAACGAGCAATAAGTCGAACAACCGGATTGTTCGTCAATTGGATGATCTTTTACTTGTATATTACTGTCCCCAGTGGGTGTTTCCCAAAGTCCGGGCGTCTGTATAATCTGTAAACAAACGAAAATAACTAATCTGCTACTTTGTCTGCTGGTAATTGTCTCACTTTATGCGCTAACTCCTCAAAAGCGGCTGCAACTCCGTCTTTCGTCTTAGCACTCGCTTCAACGTACAACGTTTGATGTCGTCTAGCAAATTTTAAAGCATCTTCAGTGGTAACTTGTCGCTGATCAATATCAATTTTATTGCCAATTATCATCTTAACAAGATTCCGTTTGGATGAGTACGTTTCCAATTCATTTAACCACGTTTCTAGTTTAGAGAATGTTGAGGCATTGTTAACGTCGAACACTAGAATTGCACCCTGTGCATCACGGTAATAGGATGGTGTTAATGCTCGGAAACGTTCCTGTCCAGCAGTGTCCCATATTTGCAATTTAACGATATTCGAGTCGATTGTGAGCTTTTTCGATTCGAAATTCACACCAATTGTCAGCATTTGTTCTGGATCGAAGTCGTCTTTGACAAATCGAAGAAGAAGACTAAAAAAATTTTTGGTCGTGAATTTAACAAGAAAATGGAAACGTTTTACGTACCTCGACTTTCCTACTCCACTTTCCCCTATAATAAGTATCTTTAAAGTGGTTAAAATATTCTCATCCATTGTTTAGAAGATACTGGTAATTAACCTAATTTATAATGTGAGATTCGGCATCTATTTCTTGAAGTCAGATTTACTTGAATGAACGAACACACAGTTTATGATGTATATTATTCAAATAGAATATTATTTTCTGCGTTTTTGAGTAATATTTAATAAAAATGACGTCGCTATTAAAATGTTCAACCTTCAATTTATTTATCAATTTAGTATAGAAAACTGTCTACAGATGGAGCAATGAGCCTTTCAAATTACAGAGCTCTAACAAACTACATGCACCTGCTATGTATCAAATGTAAGTTTTGTTGGTTGTCTACCCGCAATGAAATGATCAAATAGATAAAACAAATTATAATTAAATTATGAATATATGGGAAATTAGCTATATAAAAAGAACAACAAGTTCGTATATGAAAGTTCTTCTTAATTAAAATCTTTATTATATAAACAGGAAAAATAGACAATTTCATAAAATTCCCATATTAACAAGATATAAACCTATACATATTATGCGTCTCTTTTCTGTTTGGCAGTTAACGATTTCAAATAATTAATAAACTCCTTACACAATTCAAAACCGACAAAACAAGCTGCATTTGCAGGGAATGCCCTTAACAAAACAGGCGTAATACCTTTATACAACGCTAAAGGCCCTTCAGTCTTCATCAAATTCTTAAAAACATCTCTAATACCATTCGGATATGTGCCTTCGGGCGCTGTCTGTAATCGACTCTTCAACACATCCGCCGGCATCCCAACAAGCCAATTCGATATTCCAGCTGCTCCGCCAGCACAAATCGTGCCCAAAATCGACGACTCCACCGTCCCATCTTTCGTAATATAGTCTTTGATCGCTTCGTATGTGAGAAAATACATTCCTGAGGCGGGCACATCACGCATCAGTGTGGCCGCTGTGCCCCTGTAGATGGACGCCACTCCTCCTTGTCTGTACAACTTCTTCACCACATCCACCGGTCCATCGTACACTTTGGGCGCCCCGGCGCCTTGTTGTATTTGCAATAAACACTTGATCCGTTCGCCCGGTGCCATAATTAACGTTGTGAAAATCCCTGAGAAGGCTCCGGCAAGGAAATAGTCCTTGTAGGCGTGTCGGCTGTCGGACGGTTTGAAAAGCTGCTTGCCCACACCGTAACCCATGAAGGAAATGGCGAAAATCGGGGCAACGCCGACCAGTGGGGCGCCCATGCCCTTGTACAGGCCTCGGAAGCCCTCATGACGCACAGTCTTCTGGAAACAGTCCAATGTGGACGTGTATAAAGGCACTTGTCCGGGTTGGGGTATTGGCTGTGTTTGTAAACGGACTTTGATTGTGTCCAGAGGATGGCCAACTAGAACTGTGCATATTCCACCGAAACCGCCACAGAAAAAGTACTCAATCGGGCCGATGTCACTCATTTTTACGTATGTTGATTGAACTGTAATGGAAAGTAATAAGAATTAGTGGATTTTTAGGAGAAATGTGAGATTGGTGAGATTATAACCTTAAATTTGCCCTGTCACCAAACTCATTATCACAGCGAGGCAAACAACTACGACACTCAAGTACTCAATTGGTTTATTTGTTTATTAAATCAGTTGAAAGGACAATTGATGGAATGTTGTTCAAATAGTAGAGTGTAATTATCGACTAATAATAATTGTTGTTGTACAATTATGTATTTGTAATTACCAGACCGATGGGCGTTGAAATAGATTAGAGGCATTGGCATGCAATCATGCAAATTTAAACAATGACTTACTTTATAATACATAATTAAAGTAAATGAGATTAAAAAGAAATTGTTATCGATAAGAAAAAAATGCCGCCCAAATTTGAACTGGTACTTTAGTTCAAATGGAATTTTATAGATGGCTCTTGATTTTGAAAACTCATTCTCGTGGCCGACAATAATTAAAATCCCCGTAACAATTAATACTTTATTCAAGGAAAACACGTTAACATAATAAAAATCAACATTTTCCATCTTTATAATTGTATAAATATATACTTATTCTCAAAATAAATAACGAGAAGAAAGTACACAATTAGCTATTCTTCTTACTGTCTTTATCAATAAATTTTTTGCCTTGAAATTTGATTTGCTCCTTTTTATCCTTATATTTATCCATAATATTATCCTTTTTCTCTTTATAAATACTTTGTGTATCTCGCACTGATTCTATAAAATTCTCCTTCTTTTCCTTGTACATTTCTTTCAATCGATCTTTACTAGGAACTGGTTTAATGTATCCCCATTTGGTCAGATAGTTAATAGAAATTGTAGTGCCACCTAATGTGACCGTATATCTAACAGGTGTCGTTATCTTGTATATTGCATAGGCCACAGCTAAGTTTCCCATACTGGAATCTTTCAACGGTTTCGTTATTTTCTCACTCACATTCAAGGATTCCAGTAAGGCACTTATGTCAACTCCACTCTTGGCCAAATAGTAAAAGCTTCCAAACCATATAGTGGAGGTTACTAAATGTACAGGAACTAAAACGTACCAATAGTCTCGATACATTTTCTTAAATCTTTGAAATAAACTTAATTTTTCTGTATCTTCGACATCTGAACCTTTAGGCTTCTGTGTTGAATAGAACTTTAAATAGGATGAATTAATTGTGTTGATTAAATGTGCTTGTGGGACTGTTCTAAGTTGATTTCTGCACCAAAAAGTTCCAGTGTACATTTGGCAAGTTGTTAACGGTGAAAATTCCTTTATTCGTAGACCTCTCACTATTAATCGTTTAGTAAACATGCCGGCCATCGTAAAATCGATTATTAGCTAAATCCAAATTGTTTTTCAGTGGTATTTATGTAATGAAATATTTGGCTGTAAACCGGTTCTCTTCTATAAATGATCCTAAAGAAATGAAGAGGTTTTTAGAGTTCAAAGCAGTATATAATAAATTATTACCTATTTTAGGAAGATTGTTTATGAATTTTATAGTAAATAAAGATTACATTTTTTTATAATACTTAAATTAACAAATAAACACGTAAAAAACTAAAATTCCTAACCTCAAAAATTTAACACATTTTCATTTTTGACAATTTGTGAAGCGACATCTAGGAAGAGTCCAGTGACTTATCTAATTCATAGTTGCATACTTACAGCGACTAAATTACTAAATTCTATATCTAACCGTGGCCTACGATGATTAATGTCACTGCCGCTCCATATGGCCGTTGCACTCGCCCTGTTTGAGTGATTCCGACTAACCTCAAAATTCGTTCGGTAACTAGGCCCATCTAACAGAAAAATATAAACTAAAATGATCGACTTTTGTCAGAATCTGTAATGAGCTTTAAAATCATTTATGTTTTATAATTGTCCAATTTGATGACCAACAGATAGAGCTACTTACCGGACGAAATTTTTTGGTTATTGTGTATCAATCGTTCATTTTTGAGTTGTATTTCAATTTTTCAACCGCTAGGGATCGCTAGTTACCGAACGAAATTTTAAGGTTATTCGGAATCAATTTCAACAATGAAATTTGGGCGAGTGCAACGGCCATATGGAGCGGCAGTGACATTAATCATCGTAGGCCACGATCTAACCTTACTTTTTTGTTTTGTTGTAGTTTTGTTGCCGCTCATTTTTAACAATAATGCATGAACAAAGTAAGAAACAATTAAGCCTTAATATACATAATAAAATGAATATTTTTTAGAGCTCTTGGCACGTAAACGAAAAGCTATTACTGACAATAATCAATCGCTTCTTGTTAGCACTTGTACGGACTTGGCGGTGTTGTACACAAACCAAACTCGTTATGAGAAAGCCATCGACGAATATACCCTTCTGGCAAATATATATAAAAAGAATAAGCAATATTTAAATTATGCCCAAGTAAATCGTGGTATTGGGGAAGCGTATATGTCTTTAAAGGAATTTAAAAAGGCTTTGGACTATGCACTGATTTATCTTGACTGGAGTAAAAGGGAAGGGAACAAATTGGAAATACAAAGGGCTTGGGCCACTATTGGTAACACATACTTAAATTGGTATTTACATGACAGTGTGGACGCTAATAAAAATTACTTAAGTGAGGCCAATAAGTATTTTAAGAAAAGTTTGGAATTGAGTGAAGAGTAAGAGATGTAAAAGCAAGTCTTTCATTTTTTTTAAAACAATTTTTTGAAGATTAACTCATTTAGGGAAGTATGCACAGGCCGACATGAAAGCACGTTTATTGGCCAATCTGGGACTGATTGAAGAAAACTTAAATAACAATGAAAAAGCGTTGGAACTTTTACAGAAATCCATTGATTTATGCAAAAGTAACGATGTTTATGAACAATTATACCGTGGCTACATTTCCATTGCCATGTTGTTCGAAAAACTGGAACAATTTAATGAATCTATCAAAAATATGGACCTTGCCATCGAAACAGCCAGTAAGAAAGTCCTAATAAATCTGATAAAAGTTTGAAATTTGTTTGTTTCAGAAAAACTTCGCTCTCAAGTCGATTTACTATGCAGTGCATTGTTGTTCAAGTCGGAAATTATGAACAAACTTGGCAATTATCTAACATCGAAGAAAGTGTTAATAAAAGCATACAAACTAAAAAGTCCGAATCTAGAAGAACGCCAAATAATTGAAGAAAATTTGCGTTCAGGTATAATGCTGTTAAAAAAAATCACACTCTCTTTAAACGTTGGTTTTCAGTAAGTGTTTTGTGTAAAATCGAAGACCGTTTAAAAGTGACTCGAGGCTCTGATCCAAAATTAAAAAAACTCTACGAAAGAATGGGCGACAATGCATGCAAATTAAAATTATATCCACAAGCAATCAAATTCTACAATCTAATGAAAGAAACTAGCGAGAAATGCGGCGAAAACATCAACGATTTGTCAACGTATTACTTCAGTTTAGGTGAAACCTATCAAGATTGGGGCAAATATAATGAAGCACTAGAAAATTTCGAGAAAGATTATCAACTCTCTAAAAATACATTGAAAGACGCTTTAAACAGTTTAAGTAAAATCGCTGATATAAAAGAATGTTTAAACGCTGATTTAACCGAAATCAAACGCGTTTATACACTTGCTTTTGAACATTGTCGAGCGGAGAACAATCGGAAAGAGGAGATTCGAATGTGCCGCCGTTATTTGAATTATTTAGAGAAAAACAATTGCACCGAGGAGAAATTTCGGGTGGTGGAATGGTTGAATAGTGTGTCAACAGATGGCGACACTGACGAATCGTCTGAATGCGAATCGACCGAAGACGATTTTTCCTTTGATAATATCCCATTAGATGATTTATTATCAGATGAATCGAATTGTTCCAGTGATGAGATGACAGTAGTAACCATGGAACGTCCGAAACGATCAAACCGTGGCCGTAATTTCACTGTAAAGACCAATCAGAAGGGGGAATCGCAATTGCATCGTGCTTGCATCAAAGGGGAACTTAAAGAAGTGCGTTTTTTGGTGGAACAAGGACATAGACTCGATATTAGAGACAATTCCGGCTGGCAACCGTTACATGAAGCCTGCAATTATGGACATTTGAGAATAGTTGAGTATTTATTGGAGAAAGGGGCGCCGATTAACGATCGCGGTGGCAAATTGTGTAATGGAATCACACCTTTGCATGATGCAGCATCGAATGGACATTTAAATGTGGTGAAATTGTTGCTGGACAAAGGAGCGTCCGCGTTGCTGAAAGACAATGATGGAGAGACACCGTTGGGGTATTTATTGAAATGGGCAAACAGTCAAGATGAAATAGAAGATGAGAAATTGTATAAAGAGTTGGTAGAGAGAATGTCGAAGGATTTGGAGAAGGTTGGTGAGACAGTGCGACAATTGCCGCTGGAAAGAGAGAATGGTGAGAGTTTTCGATGCGGTCGAATCGGTTTGGCAAGGAGAAATGTACGTTTGGAGAGTTCTGATGAAGAAATGGAGACTGGAAATGAAGATTATCGGCAAGTGATGGATTCGTTGAGGAATACAAGACCGAAAGAGCGTTTAAAGAGAGTTAGTAGTGAGAAACAGTCCGCTTTGGTATTAGAAGAGGATTTTGTGGAGGATTGGTTGGAGGACGATTTGGGGAATAACAAGAAAAGAAAAGCAAGTAAATGGGAGGATGTGGAAAATAAGAAAACGAGATTATCAGGTGACGAAAGTGAAGTTGTGGGAATAGTTTGAATTGATTTATTATTTTTTAGTTGATTTAACCGATGATGAGGTGATGATTGATTCCGATGTGGAATTTTCCAGTCCTTTAAAAGAACGTACTGTAAAAACAGTTAAGAAACGTAAACAATCTTCATTGTTAAATGCTGGGTTTACACAGTTTCGAGAGAGATGCAGTCAAAAGTCAGGAAAATGCAACAGTTCGCAGGATGTAAGGAAAAGTCAGCAGCAAAGTAAACTTTCGTTGGTCAGACAGAAGAGTAGTAATTCAAATAGTGAAGAAATTGTTCAGAATGCTATTGTAAAAGAGAGAATAATGGAAAATTTAGTAAATGATCCAACATTGCATGTTGATGTGTGCATTGAAGGGAAAACTTATCGGGTTCCACTTTTGTTATCACAAATCAAAACGCATACAATTAAATGGCTGGCCGAAGAGGCGGCGAATCGTTATGCAAGGTGATTTTTCACAGAACGGTTACAAGTGGCGCCCTACTGGTAACGAACTATTTCTGAACTAGCGGAAAGGGGTTGAAGTTTATATGAAAATGCCACAAACATTGAAAATTTGTTGCTATAAACACAAATGCACTTCTACAAGCAAAATAATACATTTACTGTATAAATTTTGTAAAAAAAACAGAATGAAAAAAAAATATCGAGCCTCTGTCTGCTAGTTTATATTTAAAACACCAGTGGGCACCACTTGTATCGGCTAGTTGCGAATAAACTGTTTAAAAATTCGATTTTTAGTAAATGGTATTCGAAGCCTACCCTTGAATTCGAGACAAAAAACGGAGCTGTTCTCTCCAATAACGATTTAATCAACGTTTTATTCCCATTTGACGCAATCGAATCGGAAGTGGTGACTGGAAAGGTGATTAAATTCGATTTACCGCCACTAGTTAAACGATACAAAGATATTTCTAAAGAGATGAATCGATGTATTGAAGAGGATTTATGTGGGAAATTGGAAGAAATGACGGTTAAGTTGGATATAAATAATTTTGGTGCGATTGGAGGTGATTTGGAGCCGTTGTGTCGTGCTTTGTGCCATCAAAGTACGTTAATCGAGTTGGATTTAAGTGGGAATTTTTTGTCGACGAAATGTGTGGAGTTTTTGGCGAGCTCTTTTCCAACGTTAAGTTCGTTGTTGGTTTTAAATTTGAATTGTACGAATTTACAAGCGGATCATTTGTTAATTTTGAGTAATTGTATGCCAGGAAAAGTGAATGAATTGAATTTAGGGGATAATTGTTTAATGGATGAATGTGTTGAACATTTAATGCCAATTTGTGGTATGTTGAAGTTAAAGAAATTGAATTTATCGAATGTAGGATTGACAGGAAGAGCGTTTGAAGATTATAAATTAAATTTGGATAATCTGGAAGAATTGGATGTTAGTGATAACAATTTGGATGTGAATGGTATTGGAAAAATTGTTTCTTTCACGAATTTATCGAAACTGAGAGCTTTAAATGTCTCTAATAATAAGGCCAACAATGTTCTTGATAGGATTGTTGAGTTATATGAAAGTAATGAGAGTAAATGTGTGCTGAAAACGGTGGAAATGTGTCGGTGTGGCGTCGACGATTCAGAGATCGACAATCTGTTAAAGTAAGTTGAAATTTGTTAATGTTTAATATGTGTAATTCTTTTTTTAGTATTGCAGATCAACAATTAGAAGTTGTTAATTTTTCTTATAATTTCGAATTGACTGGACTCTCATTGCAGCGATTGTTAGAGACTCCAACGTTAAAGAATATGAAATTAATTGGTTGCAACAATATAATGAAGTATTTTAAAAGTCGTCCATTACAAGAAGGAAATCCCAGTCAATTAGAAATGCTTAAAATGCATATGGATTGGAATGACAACGGGAATAATGAGTTGACCTCTATTTTAAGTTATTTTTCTACAAAATGTACAAGTTTAAGGAGTTTTTCCAACTTTGTATCTATTGAAATTATAAAATAAAAAAGTTCTGAAGTTATCGCGGTTTTATTTAAGAGTTGGTTAATGATGGTGGATGATAGAGGGCGCTGACACTGGTCTGTTTTGGAGGTTATATAAGTAATACTTATTGTTCTTACAAAATAACAAAGTTTATTTTTAATACAAATAACAAAAACAGTCTTGGTATATCACCAGTAACACAAATTACAATTCGTAATTGAATAATTTTTTTTTTACAATAAAAAATGTTTTAACATTTAGGAACCCGAAGTTGCTGGTTATTTTGTTGTGTGCGCAAGTGTCGTCTTCTTCCTCCACACCTTGTCGCCACACTGTCATCAGTCAGTGTCATAGAATGTCAGTGTTTTTCTAACCAATTTTTCTAATAAACGAAGTGTGAAGTGTATTTGAACGCCGTGGAGGGAAACTACCCTTCGACAGGCCCCAACGGGCCCCCTTCTGTCTTTACCGTGGGAAAGAAATTCGAGTATACGATAAAGGAGGAGGTCGTTGATTGTTGTTTGAAGTATTTGAGTTGATTGAAGTATTGGCGTTGTTTGAAGTATTTGCGCTGTTTGAAGTATTTGAGTTGATTGAAGTATTGGCGTTGTTTGAAGTATTGGCGTTGTTTGAAGTATTGGCGTTGTTTGAAGTATTTGCGCTGTTTGAAGTATTTGAGTTGTTTATTGGAGTATGTTATCGTTCCGAAAAGCGAGTTTCTCGTTCCTGGTGCGGAACGTGTCATTATTAGCGACAGTCTGGTTCAACGGATACCCACAATACCGTTGAGAAGCGACATAAACTAACAAGCACCAAATTAACAGACAAATCTTATGGAATTTTAAGCAAAATGGCGAAAGTACATGCATGGAAAAATTCGCCCAAAACACAAAGATTGTGTGAAAAGTAATATTCTCTTAAATTTTACCAATAAAAATACATAAATCATTTGTTTAGTTTCAGAGTGGCGACGAAATTTTGTACCACGATTTTCATACACAACATACACAAATTTCACATTGGACTTTAAAGGATGTTTAGAGATATTCCATTGTACGATAATCAGACTTTGGAAGAGCACGAAGTCTGTCCGAATCAAGTGTTTCCATCTGATCATTTTGCACTCTTGGCCGATTCGGCACACATGAATGATTTCGGCCAAGAAAATTCACCGTTTAAAAACGCTTGAAATTCGCGAAAATCTCTTTTTATTACATACATGAATTTTTAATTCTGTTTATTTACTACACATTGATCTGTTGGACCAGATGAGGAATTTGAGGGCGGCCTGCTCGAAGAGGCACTTCCCTCTGAACTTGAACCATCTTCAGGTCTGGAAGAACAAAACAACCAATATAAAGTAAACAATCATCTACCGTTTTTTTAACTTACAGATTAAGTGCTCCAATAAATTCCATTTTCTGCTGGTCCGTGTCAAAAAGTAGGTCGATTTTTAAAGCAGAGTGAAACATAATTGACACGAGGTTCGGAAATATCACATTGAGACGCTGTGGGGGAATTCGAAACCCCACAAGTCCCGCTGGAAATAACGGGAAAAGTAGAAGTGAAATCATCCCGTTCGCTGCTTCTATTTTGGTTCTTATAGGGGTGGCATTGATTATCAAAGTGCAGTTACCCGAAAACGCCATTGCGTTCTTCTGCCTACTAATTTGCAACTGTTTAAATTCCTCAACGATTTTGGTTTTTATCCCATACGTTTTTTCTTCCATTTTTTGTTATAGGCCAAAATTTTAGCGATTTAGATAGCAGGGGCGCGTTCACAAATAACACCCCGGTGGGTGAGAGTTATACCGGTCGTTCATAAATTGAATGCTACAATTTAATGACGTCATAGTTATCGTTCATAAATGCTGTTGTGGTAGCGCCCAGAGTGCACACTTTTTACCCATGCTCAGGAGCCGAGTAAAAGTTGCCCGACGTGCGCAATACAAATTGCAGCTGAGGTTATTGTTATGATATCAACATCAACCACGAATAGTTCACTAATAAATGCAATGATTGTTAAGAAAATAAATCAGAAATAAGAAAATATTAAATTTCACAGTAGAGTGTGCTCTCTAGGGTGACCCTCTCAAAGGTGCGCACCGGGTGCACTTTACCCCGGGTCTTTTATTTGTGAACGCGCCCCAGCGGCACAACACGACAGTCAAACAAAGTCACAAAGTTGTCAGACAGCGACACAAGCGCCAAACGTGCAATTTGGCGCCAAGTTGTCACGCAGCGACATAAGCTCATGCGTGCAATTTAGCGGGAGCATTGAGTTACTTATTTCAATAGAATAGAATGTGTTTCAAAACTAAAGAAGATAATTTATTATAAAATAATTAATATCTAAATGGTATTTTATGAAAGTTTTTTAGGATAACTCTCTGTCATAAACAAAATTAAATTCTTTTGCTTCTATTTTAGTTAAAAGTTCTTTAGTTTTTAGTATCTCTGGTAATTCGATTATATTGTGTACTGATTTTTCTGTCTTTGTTTTCTAAAACATTTTTGATAGAATGGGAATTAATTTTTTTTAACGTTTCATAGTTTAATGTAAATGCTTTTATTTTACAAACAACATTACCTGTTTTAGTCTTATAACAATAACTCTTTGGGCCTGTTGACACCCAGTCAACAATCCATACGCCCTTACCTAATTCATCACTCCAGTCTCCCATTAGACATCCTGTTTTAACAGTGTTTTTCCATTATCCATATACATTTACAATGCTATCTGTATCATAATATACTACAGTTTCTCCTAATATGTCTAACATTTCGCACAATCTTAGTCTTAGCATATTCAGTTGTAAAAGTAGCTATGAATATATTGTTATTGAAATTCATTTTCTACATAGTAATTTTTATACTTGTAATCAATCTGTAACATATTTTCGTTTAACTCATTGTTAAATTGTTATGTATATTATCAAGTCTGTCGTTTAATAAAATTTCATAAAATCTCTTAATATTTGTAAAATTTTCTGTTGTGCCCATATTTTGTCTCTGACCAAATTTACCCCATAAGGAATTTAAACAGATTTTTGCCACAGCTCTCTTTCCAGAATTATTTATATATATAAATCTATTATCTATGATTATTTTCTATTTCACCCAATTCAATACCTAGATTTTCTTTTGCGGCTTTTATTCTTTTTTCTTTTTTATAATCTTCTTCTGATTCAAAATGATTTCTCCATTCACTTGTCTCTAATTTTATTTTCATAAATGCTTTTACATATCCTTTAAACAAATAACTCGATTTTTTTTCAAAATGCCAAACTTCATCGATAGTTATTATTTTGTATCTTTTTTCAATTGCTTTTTTTACTTCGCTTGTACACCAGGTTCCTCTGATAAAGCTTTGAGATTCCGTATGAGTACATTTATCTTTTTGATTATTTAAATTTGCACCCAATTGACATAATGGAAATGTTAATAGTTTTTCATCGCCAGATTTATTGGATTTATTTTTAACAGGTAAAACGGGGTGATACAAACCTTTTGGTGGTAAATTGCACATATTATTAAACGATACCAATTTGAATTAGACTTAGGAGATTTAAAATTAAATATTTTAGTAGGATGTCCAACTGGATACTCATCATAACATTGTACTGTTGGATGTAAACTGCATATATCTATATATTTCATTTTCTTTCCTTTAACTTTCAATTTTGTTGCATTAGTTCTTCCCCCAAAGAATGCTTTTCTAGGATATGTATTCGAAGGACAGCGGGAATAATGAGTTAAGCTCTATTTTAAGTTATTTTTCTACAAAATGTACAAGTTTCAGGAGTTTTTCCAACTTTGTAACTATTCAAATTATAAAATAAAGCCGTTCTGAAGTTTTCGCGGTTTTATTTAAGAGTTGGTTATTGGTGGTGGATAATAGAGGGCGCTGACGCTTGTCTATCATCTGTCAAATGTTTTTCTAACCAATTTTTCTAAGTGTATTTAAGAGATAAATGATAAAAACATGTAAAATCTTATAATCAGCACAATTATACATTAATTAGTTACTTAGGGAATTTACTGAAACCCAGTTTTATAAATAGTTTAATTGTGGTGATGGCAAACGTTGCGAATTTCCGAAATTACAGTCGCCGAAATCAATGCGAATTGGAATTCTATTTGGAAACAATAATAGAAGATGTAGAAATCAGTGAGAGATTGGTAGCAACTCGTCAAATAACAGATTCAGTAGGTTCCCTAAACAGTCATATAGTTTCAAAAATTAACAAGATCTTGGAGGTGAAAGCGATTGAACAAAACAAGAAAATCACTCTTCCCCAAAAGTTGAATGTCTCCATAAAACGGGGCGAATTTGACGTGAAAGCGAAACTGTTATTAAAGAACTTATTCCACGAAACCAGTCTTCAATTAGTGGTATGCAATAAAACATTTCCATTTGTCATAAATGCTCCATCGGTGGATTCCATAAAACTCCCAAAAATTTTATATTTGGGCTGTGAAGTTCAACCGTTTATCAAAGGACAATTTGTCCATTTCAAAAAATCAACTAGTTTATGGTACAAATCTACTGATAAAACGACTTGGCTTAAAGTGGGAAAGAAATTCGAGTATACGATAAAAGAGGAGGACGTTGATTGTTATTTGAAGTATGTTATCGTTCCGAAAAGCGAGCATCTCGTTCCTGGTGCGGAATGTGTTGTTATCAGCGACAGTCCGGTTCAACGGATACCCACAATACCGCGTTGTCCGTTTGAGAAGCGACATAAACTAACAAGCACCAAATTAACAGACAAATCGTATAGAATTTTTTAAGCAAAAATGACGATTTTTGTAAAACTGTTTGTTTTAGGCTGAGAATTTGCACTTACAATGTTCTTTCGGAACGTTATACGGACCACGACGACCAATTCGCTTATTGCGATCCAATGTATTTGTCCATTCAGTACAGAAGACTGTTGATATTCAATGAAATTAAGGGTAATTTTAATTTTTATTCGCGACTAGATTACAAGTAGCGCCCCGCTATCACTGGTGACAGATTTTTGAATTAGCGATCAGGGGCCATTACACTTTATACAAAGTAAAAGGACACATATATTGAAAATTTGTGTCTTAAAAGCACTTTTAAAGGCAAGCAGATTCATTTACCGCATATATTTATTAATACAAACAAGAAAACAAAGGAAGAAGTCCCCGTTTGTTAGTTTACATTTGTACCATCAGTACAGTAGTGGCGGTACTTGTCGCGAATAGCAATAAAATTTCTTTTTATTTTAGGGTACAATGCTGATATAATTTGCATGCAAGAACTGGACCAATATCATTTCATGAAATTCTACGAGCCTGAAATGAAGAAATTGGATTACGATTCAGTGTTTTATAAAAAAGGCTTCAGACTCAATGAAGGACTCGGTTGTTTCTACAACAAGACCAAATTTCAGTAAAAATCAAATGCAATTTTACTTTTGGTTTTGTAACTTTGTGCTTTTTAAGGAAAATTTCTGATAAACAGATCGTCCTTAAAGACGAAATCCGATTGAAACCGTTCGAGTATTTATGGGACATGATCAAAGACAATGAAACAGTGCGAGAATCTTTCATAAAACAGAACACATCGCTGGCGGTTTTAGTACTACAATACCAGAATTCGGACAATTATGTAATTGTTGCAAATACGCATTTGTATTACCATCCTGAATTTAGTTATATTCGTTTGTTGCAAGTGAATGTGATTACGAAATATTTGTTGCATGTTAAAAAAGTCCTTCAAAAGGTAGAAAAACAATCGAAGACATATCAACATTTTAATTTGCAAATTGATTTTCAGAGTATGGGAAATAAACGTATTAAAATATCTGTGATATTTTGTGGTGATTTTAATTCCAGACCAGATTCGTCCATTTACAAGTACATGCTTGATGGAAAAATTCATCCAAAACACGAAGATTGTCTGAAAAGTAATAAAGTCTCTTAAATTTGGCCAAGAAAAATAAATAAATAGTTTGTTTAGTTTCAGAAAGTGGAGACGTAATTTTGTACCACGATTTACACTTCCAAAGTGCCTACGACCCACCACCAACCTACACAAATTACACATTGGACTTTAAAGGATGTTTAGATTATATTTATGTTGATGAAACGTTGAAATTGTTGAGAAATATTCCATTGTACGATAATCAGGATTTGGAAGAGCACGAAGGCTGTCCGAATCAAGTGTTTCCATCCGATCATTTTGCACTTGTGGCCGATGTGGCGTTTCTCTATTAAAACATTTACTATTTACACTTTTATAATGTTTGTCAAATTGTTTAATTCATCTGAATGCAGATAATATACACTTACATTTCAGAGAAAGAGTTTATTAATTTAAAACACAATTTTCTTTATAAAATAATTCTCAATTTACTGTACAATAATGAAATAAACACATATATATATATTTATATAGCATCTATATTATTTTATAATAAATTGTATAGTTAACAATTAAAAATCTTGAAACTTGAACAGTTAGATATTAAATTCCACAAACAGTAATTTCCTCTTTTTGATTAAAAAACATTCAATTTAATTCAATAACAATTAATAGGCCAAACAATTGTATCTCTGTGATTCCATTGGAATGTAAACACACAATTTAATTGAAGAAATAAGCTGCCTAAGTACTAAATAATAAAAAGGAAGAAAATACAAAACCTAAATTTAATCGTACATTTTTAATACTTAAAAAAATAGAGAAAAAAAACTATTTTGAGCACACAATTGCCACTTTAAAAAATATAGTTGTATTATAAGCGAATAAAGCCAATCGCAGGCACTTTTCCATCACCCTCTCTTCGTCATTTCATTAATATTAATTAGGTACTCATTTGTGTATCCCTGTCTCTCTCCAACAAAATTATAGAACTCATAAAAAAAATTATGAGGGTACGGCGTGAGACTTTTTCTATGTACATCATACACTAATAAATTACATCTACTGATATTTCGTGTTGCCATTAAAAACTAGATATGCCGAATCGCCAAAATACAAATCTCTCTCTTTCCAATACTCAAACACATCTTTGAGATCTCTCTATACTAAAAAAAAACATAACTGTCTTAATAAATTATTTGCACCAAAAGAGTTTCCTTCGTTCATTTAAAGTCTTTAAAATTACAAAAATTAACCTAATAATACCGAAACAAACAAAATTAAATCACAGTTCTTTTTCGTGTATGCATATTTGTGTTCGAAAATTCCAACATTCTCCTCTCTCTCTCTATGTATCTGAATTATTCTGCAACATTTCCGTTAAAAACGTGTCCACCGACGCCTCACCAATCAATCGAAAGAAGAACAAATGCTCTAAACATTTCAAACTGATCGACCGTAAAGCCGGCAAACGTAGCAACAATTTCGCAAAACGGCCCGGCTCATTCGGATGATGAGTCCGCGTATACTCTTCTAATACTGCATAGATTTTCTCCCTCAATAAAACCACTTCCTGTACCGATTTCAATCCTCTTACATCTGGAAAAAAATAAGTTAAATTCCTGGTGGCGCCATCTAGTAGCATTTCGATGAAACATGTTGCAGATTTCTTTTTGGAAATATTAAAAAAGTGATTTTTACCTGGATTAAATAAGATAATTCCTCTTAAACAGCCCAATTCCGTTTTATCCATCCTCATCTCCTTCATTTTATTCACTAATTCACTTAGAACACGATCATAAATCGTTCCAACACCAACGGCATGTGCAGTCGTTCTAAAAAAAACAATATAAATTGCCAAAAAATTCCATAAATTGCACACGATTTTTAATCTTACTTATTAACAGTTAAACCAGTTGCCAAAACAATCCCATCTTGTGCTTGAATCGATCGATGCGAAAATGCCGTTATCAACAATTCATTCCATCCAGATCTTAATAATAATACTTGATCAGAAACTGGTAACGATGTGAAATGTGGTATCAATTTTGCCCATTCAACTAATTGTTGTAATTGTTTATTTGCCGCTTGGCAAATATTCGTTACTGGACTCTACAAATCAAATGAAAAATGCATCAAATTCAAGTGCAATGATTTGTTTTAAAAAAAAAATCACGTCAATGCACCCATTGACCTTCGTCTCTTTTTACATTTAAATATTGTTTCCAATCACTCATTTATGACATCTAAATTTGAAATATATTCAACAACAACAAACATTCATTGTCTGTACATGTTTCCCCGACAATTAGTGATATTATTGCACATTAAACTTGCACGCAACATACGATAACAATATTTAAATTGTCCCAACACATATTCTATTATCTAGAAAAAATATATAAAAAAATAAAGTGCATTAGTGCACCAAATATTGTGAAATATACAGACAATGCGTCATAATATATTTATTTTTAGTGACAAACCGATTTTTCTTTATCACCTCTAATGGTACAAGTGGATCATTGCATTCCACACGTTTTTCCGCTTCTAATAATCTCTCTATTGGCATATCGGTTTGCATATTCGATGTGGACTCCACTTCGGACGTGTCTCTGTCCTTTGTACGTTGTCTCTCCTCTTGTACCGCTTCCCTTTTCATTCCCATTTCCAGACATTTCTGATACCGACAATATTGACACCTAAAACA
Source organism: Silvanus unidentatus (assembly GCA_963930825.1). Taxonomy (NCBI): domain Eukaryota; kingdom Metazoa; phylum Arthropoda; class Insecta; order Coleoptera; family Silvanidae; genus Silvanus; species Silvanus unidentatus. The sequence goes on from OZ005758.1 coordinate 8,975,477, forward strand.
AAACACTTTGAAGAAAACAACCCGTTTAAGAAAAAAAAAAAATTAACGCTTTTCCTCACCTATTCCTTTGTCTTTTATCAATAATACAATTCTTCTCCTCTCTACAAGCGTAAGACAAATCTTTTCGCACCGTCCTCTTGAAAAATCCTTTACATCCCTCACAACTATAACAAGAAAAAAATGCCTCAATTTCTTTCATCATTCTCTAGACGTTTTTTGGCGTCATAACAAAGAAAATCCACACATCAAAAGTGTTTTCGAACATTTTTTTCTGGATGTCATCCAAAAAAATAGTTCACTAAGTCAAGTTAAATGTTCTAATTATACAAAAATTGAAATTCTCACCTGGCAACACACACACACAGCCTTTATAGATAGAAGAAAAACGAAAATTTCGAAAATCTAGTCACCCTGACAATGACAAATTATTGAAAAAAAATATGGACATTAGATACACCGTCGTGACCATGGCCTCCTGCACGAGTATTGCATCACAATAACCTTGGTATTGTTATAAACAGTCGTTGCTACTCATTATTATTATTATTTGTTATTATAACAAAACAAAATGAATGCGTTACTATGGCCACAATCCGTGAATCCTGTCAATGTATGAATGTATACCACATGAAAAAAAAAATCGTTTCTAAGCAACAACACAATCTAAGAATAAATAAAATACCGAACATGTGGTTGCCAAGCACACACACACCACACATTGTTATAAATAATCATCAGTTTCAATATAGTCGACACTGACATTCGGCCATAAATGCACAAAAATCCCATATTTCTATTCTGTCTTTCTAAATAGTCAACTTTACAAGGCTATTTTATCTTCCTCTCTATTGGCACGTGCACAATTTGAATATATGAAGACATTATAATCAATTTACATAAAAATCCAATGTTTTTTTACCTATAAACACCATAATGCTTGCCACTGGCTCGATCACCACAAATCGAACACAAATGTTTCGAACCACTTAATGGATGATTCGGTGGATATGGTGAATTGGAATTTTTCTGATTATTACCGCCGCCTGGCGATGGACTCAACAGACTCGGATGGCCCAAATTGAAATTATTTGAACTATTCGCACCGCCACCATTTCCACCGCCTCCTTGGGGACTAAATTGTCCCAATGTTGCTGCATCCGGTTTCATATCCAACGGCGATTGGGGCCCCATTGAACTCATCGACAAATTCTGATCCAGATTCAAACCTAAAAAAAATTTAACAGAAAATCAATTAAAAATCCAGTCATCTCGGGTGAGAAAAAAAAACGTCAGAGGTCCCAAAACAAGTGAATTTAAATTATGGCACCAACAGAGCGTTAAATCAACGTGTTGACCATGAAAATATACAAAACATTTTTCTGTTTCAATTCACTTGTGTGGAATGTATATTTAATTATTATAATTCTTATTTATTTTAAGTTGGATTTACCATTAATGGTACAAATAATAATAAAAAGGTCATTGTATCTCTTGGAATAGTCGAAAATGGCTCATTTTTATGAGTTTAATGACATTCTTATTAATTAAAAAAAAAATCACAATTGAAATGTGAAAATCCCACTTGTATAGGGGAGTCCACCCATTTATTTTTTTTATGTAAATCCCTTTAAGCAGGTAAAAATTATACATGTACTTATTATTTTACACTGTTATTAATAAAGGATGAGAGCTTTTATTTATTCTTATACAGATATGACCTGTAGACGACTTTTATTCAAGGTTTCCCCATTTGCAAACAGTAAAAAAAACACATTTACACCCTGTACAAACACTAGAAAATAAAATAAACGACAGATGCATCCATTTCCTTGCTCCACCTGTCCAATAAAATACGAAAATTTACTTAACCTTCATTTCTAATCGAAGATAATCGTAAAAAAATTACAATCAAATCACTGATATTTAAACAATACAACAAGGTCATACGAATTTTGTTCATATTTATCAAATCAAATGTAAATATTGACGAATTTTATGCATTTTAATAAAAATTAACAAACCGATCGCCTTTTTCTTAAACGAAATTTCAAGGTAATACACAACAAAAGTCTATTCTAAAGAGTAATTTAAAAAAAATTCTCTTTTATTCAAAATGTGAATGCATTAGTTCCGCATATACAACAAAAAAAAACGTAAACAATTTAATATCAATTTACAAAGACGTACATTGATTTCACATTGCAATCAGAATCCAATAAGATTCCTTTTTGGGGCCTCAACACAATCTCATTACTGACCATCCCCGGTACACTCATATACCGGGGTAAACCCGTAACTTTTCTTCCTACCTAATGGCATATGCGGTCCAAAATTCGCCAAATTCCTACTCCAATGTTGTCCTTGTATAATTGCTGTTACACTCATCATTGGTTTCTCTTTTTTCATCATTTTTACACCGAAATTTATCACAGAAAAGTCGAAAAAAACAATTGCAAACTTTGGTACAAAAAAATCAGCACACTTTGATACTTTACATCTTCACATTTCATGCACAAACGAAACAGAAAATGCACACTACAATCACATTATCTCTGTGAAATATATAAAAATGCAAGTCGCCTGTTTTTTTTTTATTGCAACTAAAAACGCGGAGATAATCTAGTCGTAGTAGACGGTTTGAAGTTGCGAAAACAACAAACAAATGAGCGCCTTCGTTTCGGGTGGTGGAGGCCCGCGGCGTGCACAGCCAACTACTACTACTCCACACACATCGAAATAAAACACTCAACGCCTTCTTCCTAATGTGCATTCACAGGATTCACCTGCGCTAAAAAAATTAATTTCTCTATTGGACACAAAAAATGTCATTTACTGATTCGAAATCGATGTACAAATGGCAAAAATCAATAAAACGTCACAGACACAAAGTGAAATAGCGTTACCCTTGAGACGAGACAAGGGCAAAATGATTTTTCCTTTTTTTTTAATTGTAAATATAGTGTAATAATATAAACTTCTTCCAAGAACATCCGCAAAATGTTGTAACCTTGCAAACTTCCGCCAAGTGGAAAATAATGGGGGGACTGGACATGAAATTATTAAGTAGAGAAAAAAAAATCAAGTCGTCTGTTATTGCGAGCCGCCTCTAATTCCCTGCAATTATTGCAACAAATAACAAAATATTTTCCCAATATTATCACGAAAAAATGATGAAAAACACTAAAACCACACAACTAAAGTGTACCAAAAGAATGATGATTAGTGGATCGCCTTGAAAACGCCAAGTGTCGTCATTACAGCACACTTTTTCCCTATTTTTTTGTCCGATTTATAGTTTGAAATGCAATGATATAAAAACCGAATTCAGGGAAAATAGAGACATGGCCTTCAGTTGGTCAAGGACGGTATGAAATTAACTGGGAAACTGGAGTAGGTTGAGAGAAATGGTGTCACGAAGGGCACGTCGGAAAGCTGTTCTTAAAGGAGAAGTAGGTGGCTGGTGGTTAGTTGTGTTTAGAGATTTTATCGTAGTTAATGCGACTTTTCTATCAAAATGCAACATGGAATTAAATACGATGACCTTGACCTTGATAGATCCTCTCATCTACATGTCAAGGACTATGACATCATTCTTCCTATATTTTTATAACAAAAGGAGAATTCGATTTGTTGAAAATTATTGCTAAAATGCACTAGGGATCACTTTTGTTATATTGATCACGCTTTTATTGCAAATATTTGTTTAGACACATTTTTTTTAGTTTCGCAATGCAAATATAACATTACTGCAGTATGCATTTATCAATTTAATGTCTAGTCTGTTTTTCCTATATTTTTATTTCTAAATAGAGCAATAAATTGTTATTAACTTATGTAATAAATTGAAGGTTAGAAATTAAAAAAAATATTAATCAAACAGTCGCGCTCTATTGGGGGAAGCATGAATTAACCAAGAAAAATTGTAGTAGTTTTCTGTAATTTTTGGTGGGTAAATTATCATAAATAATTTTTAAAATTTTGAACAAATAAACAAATTGACAACAAAATATCACAAATTTAATACTAATTTTGATTTGTTTAAAAAATGGGTAAACACTTGAATAATTTTAATAAATTCGATCAAATCTAAAGAATCGGTAGTGGACTAGTAAAAAATATTTCCTTTATTAAAAATATCCTTATCAGTGAACAGATAAAGCATCATTTATTGTTAAAATCGTAGGTTAATTGAAATTGCGGTCAATGAACTAAATAGGACGACCCTGACTTTGCCATTGCCCTTTCCAATATTGTTCATATATTTTTTTTATTTGTATAACTTACCCCGTTCTGATGAATCCATATTTTTGACGAATGAGTTTTGTTTTTGTTAAAAGGGCACTATTTCAATGGTATAATTACACAACATACAAGAACTTTGAAATAAACACACAATCTACTTTCAATACGGTAAACATGGCCGATTGTGACATATTTTTACATGTATTACATATAACGCACTTTTAACAATTAATTATTAAATAGAATGGAAAAAAATACGTAAATAAAGCAAAACAATAGATTAACTAACTGTACATTAAGCAATATTTGCGTAAATATTTACTCTATATGGCGAAATTTTCTAATCGGCTTGTATTTTTTTATAAACACAAAGTCAACGTACAATTTTCGAGGAGGCATTGAATTCTCTTGCTGAAGGTGGCGCCATCTATTGCACGGCCATTAACAGAAAACTGTTTTTTTGATATACGTTTTTCTTCTTCTTCTTTAAATTCAAATCTAACCTCATTTCTGAACGTTTATTGTAAATGTACTCATTTAGCATTTTTGTACGTTTGTTTATATAAAATGAGTGAGAAAAAGGGTCGCCGTAAACGTTACGGCTCCGATTCAGACTCGGACAGTGTAGACAGTACTGAAGAGGCCCGCAGAAAGGACCTGAAAGAACGAGATGAGTTTGCATCTCGTTTAAAAAAGCGAGACGAAGAGAAAACACGTAAAATCGTCCAAGCCTCTGATAAGAAAGCGTATGAGGAGGCTGCAAAACGCCTAAAACTCGAGCATGCAAACCGCGAGCAAATCATACCAAAACTTCGTGTTGAATCTCGACGTAAATATTTAGAGAAACGCAAAGATGACAAACTGGCGGAATTGGAGGCGGATATTGTGGACGACGAATACCTATTCGAAGAGGATATCCTTACAGAACGTGAACGAAAGGATCGACAACACAAAAAGGAGCTTTTGAAGCTAGCACAAGAACATGAGAAAGCCAGAGAATTGGAACGCGTCCACCGATACCACATGCCCCGAGATTTGGGCAAGGATTCCACTGCTGACTATGTGGAAGTGGACGAATTGGAAAAAATGCCCCAGTCTGAACAGAAGAAATGGGAGAAAGAGCAAATGGCCTCGGCAGTCTTCAAATTTGGCTCGAAAGACGCTAATAAACAACAAGAATACGAACTGCTTTTAGAAGATCAAATTGATTTCATTCAAGCACTACAAATGCCTGGTACAAAAGAGAAAAAGGAACCGGAATTAAGTGAGACTGTCAAAAAGAAGATGGATATTGAGGAGACGAAGAAAAGTCTTCCAATATTTCCATTTAGGGACGATTTAATCCAAGCTGTGAGAGAACATCAAGTGCTCATCATCGAAGGTGAAACGGGCTCTGGGAAAACCACGCAAATACCACAATATCTACACGAAGCCGGCTTCACAGACGGAGGTACATGAATTCATTAAATTCAATATGAAATTAACTTTTTCTCATTTTAGATAAGAAAATTGGCTGCACTCAACCACGTCGTGTCGCTGCAATGTCCGTGGCCGCTCGTGTGGCCCAAGAAATGGGCGTCAAATTGGGCAACGAAGTCGGCTATGCCATCCGCTTTGAAGACTGCACCTCGGAACGGACCATCATCAAATACATGACCGACGGCACGCTACATCGCGAATTCCTCTCCGAACCCGACTTGCAATCGTACACTGTAATGATGATCGACGAGGCACACGAACGTACACTCCACACCGACATCCTTTTCGGTCTGGTTAAGGACATTGCACGATTCCGAAGCGATTTGAAACTATTAATCTCCAGTGCCACTCTCGATGCACAGAAATTCTCGCAGTTTTTCGACGATGCACCGATTTTCCGCATACCAGGTCGACGGTTTCCGGTGGACATTTATTACACGCGTGCACCAGAAGCGGATTATGTGGACGCTTGTGTTGTGTCCGTGCTACAAATCCATGCTACACAGCCACTTGGTGATATTTTAGTGTTTCTAACTGGTCAAGATGAAATTGAGACTTGTCATGAATTGTTACAAGATCGTGTCCGAAGATTGGGCTCCAAAGTGAAAGAGTTAGTGATATTACCGGTTTATGCGAACTTACCGAGCGACATGCAAGCGAAAATCTTTGAACCGACACCACCGAATGCTAGGAAAGTGGTTCTAGCAACGAATATTGCCGAAACATCGTTAACAATTGATAATATTATTTATGTCATTGATCCGGGATTTGCGAAACAGAATCATTTCAATTCCCGTACGGGAATGGAGAGTTTAATGGTGGTGCCGATATCGAAAGCGTCGGCCAATCAACGTGCTGGCCGGGCAGGAAGAGTGGCAGCGGGGAAATGTTTCCGTTTGTACACTGCCTGGTCGTACAAGCACGAATTGGAGGAGAATACCGTACCGGAAATTCAGCGGATCAATTTGGGCAATGCGGTGTTGATGTTGAAAGCGTTGGGAATCAATGATTTGGTGCATTTCGATTTTTTGGATCCGCCGCCACATGAAACGTTGGTGCTTGCATTAGAGCAACTGTATGCATTGGGCGCGTTAAATCATCATGGTGAATTAACGAAATTGGGCCGAAGAATGGCGGAATTTCCAGTGGATCCAATGATGGCCAAAATGATTTTGGCATCGGAAAAGTACGCGTGTTCGGAGGAGATTGTTTCAATAGCTGCAATGTTGAGTGTGAATTCAGCGATCTTTTATCGTCCAAAAGACAAGATTATACATGCAGACACGGCTAGAAAGAATTTTAATCATGTGAATGGTGATCATTTGAGTTTGTTGAATGTTTATAATCAATGGAGGGATTCGGATTATTCAACGCAATGGTGTTATGAGAATTTTATACAATATAGATCGATGAAACGGGCACGGGATGTGAGGGAACAGTTGGTCGGTTTGATGCAAAGAGTTGAAATTGATATGGTGACAAATGAAACGGAAACAGTGAATATAAGAAAAGCAATAACGGCGGGGTATTTTTATCATATTGCAAGATTATCGAAAGGTGGAAGTTATAAAACTGTTAAACATAATCAGGTGAGAAAATGAATTGGAAAATTACAGGAATCTGTATTAAAAAGGCCACATTGATCGGTAAAAAAACTGTAAAAATTTGCTCCGTTAATACTGGTTGCAGCGAAATGAAAAAATTCAGGGAGATAGAGGAAGAAATTCTAAGAAAAACGTTAGATTCCGTTTTTTGATTATTCCTTTTAAAAAGGAGAAAAAAAATAAACTTGCTCAAAGACACTCTGAACTTTTAACACAAAAATTGAAAAAACTGAATCTAACAAAAGTTAGATTAATGTTTTTTCTTTCTGGTTGTGAAAAATCAGCCCTGAATGTTAAGTGATGTTGTAAAAATCCACCCTTTTAAACACTGAGATTTGATGTAAATGTATGCTGTCAAATTTCAGTACAATTCAGGGCTCATATTTCACAACAAGAAAGGAAAAACATAAATCTAACTTTGGTTTGATTCAGTTTTTTGAATTTTTGTGCTAAAAAAATGTATTTGTTGTGGAAAGTTGAAAGTAGTGCTGATCTGTCAAAAAAACGTAAGTTTATTTATTTTTTTTCTCTTTTTTTGAAACAAATAATCAAAAAACTGAAACTAACGGGTTTCTTAGAATTTCTTCCTCTATCTCCTTGATTTTTTTCATTTCGCTGCATCCAGTATTAAAGGAGCAACTTTTTACCGACATTACAGGTCACTATTTTTGTTTTTTATATCCATGTGTCCTCTGAATGTTTTTTTTTTTGCAGTCGGTGACAATTCATCCAAACAGCGCCCTCTTTGAGGATTTACCAAGATGGGTTTTGTATCATGAATTGGTGTTTACAACGAAAGAATTTATGCGACAAGTGATTGAAATTGAAAGTAAATGGTTATTGGAAGTGGCACCGCATTATTATAAACAAAAAGAATTGGAGGATTCGACGAATAAGAAAATGCCAAAGACTGTTGGACGGAGTTTTCGTACGGAATGAAAGAACAACGTTTTTATAAGGTAGTGATAATTTTTTTTTAATGTCCTGTAAGAGCAGTTGCTGATGGATAATAGGAGCGTATTAATTGTGTACGATCTCTGTCAATTTCCAATGTTTTACGTTTCACCATAATTTCCCGTTCTAAATCGTTGCGTGCTTTTATTAAACTCGCTTGCGAAAATTCCGCTTGTTTTAATTGCCCTTGTAAAGCGGCCACATTTTCACCAATTGATTTCACTTCATCAATTAATCTGAAAAAACGAAAATTGTATACGTAATTTTGGTATATGGTGCCGTTTCCAACCCGAAATGCGCTTCGTCTCTACAATTTTCCACTCGCGGTCTCAATAAACGATTGTCTAAACGTGTATGTGCTTTTTTTATCGTGGTGTCCAATCGTCTGATTGCCGCACGCAAATTGTCCATCATATTCTCAACGTCTGCCAAGCGGCGAAGAATCTAAAAAAATAAATAACGTTTTTAATAACATTTTTGCGTTTGTTGAATTTTGTACTTTTTTTAGTTCGTTCTCCAGTCGGGATGTGACTTCTTCCGTACAAGCGACACGTTTCGCCAATGCCAATTCCACTTTGTCCGCCTGTGTACGTAAATCACGTGCTGCATTCGTTAGGATTGCATCCAAAGTGCCTCGAAGGGCGACGGAACGTTGTCTGGTGGCTTCGCCTTCCATTAATGTCTCTTTAGTGAAATGTTCCCAATATTCCGGAGTTGATTGTCTAAAAACCGAATCAATTTAAAAATTGTAAACGATTTTAAAGAGGAATTTCTAACTCGTCGGGGAATATTACAGAGCCGAGTTTGAATAGTAGAATATTGGATCGATTATTTAATGCGACATTAATCGCTTCCAATTCATGTGCTGTTTTCTTATCACTCCAATCGTATTCTAGTTTCTGTTTCGCTGTTTTATCTTCGATTAATTGCCGTTCAATGTCGTGCAGGGTGCGTGTGAAAATGTCACGGATTTCGGCACATAAAGCGAGTTCTTTCATTAGTTCCTCTTCGACTTCGTCACGGACTAATTCGGGGTCCAAGCGGCCGGTGCGGCGCTCTAAACATTCACCAGCTGTAAAAGATAGTTTAATTTTATTTTGGAAAAAAATTTTGTAAGAAATTTTTAGACCTATTGCTTCGGGCATTTGTAAAACCGAACTGGCTTGTTTCAAACGCAATTGTTGTCCTTCCATCAATGTGATTTCTTCCGATGCGGCCGCAATGGCACGTTCCAATTCACATTTCCATCGGTGCACTTCTTGGGAACGTTGCAATAAACGTTTTGTGTTGTCTTCTTGGTTTTTGTCAATGTCTGATTGGGTTTGTTCCAAACATTGGCGACCGTTCCAGTCGATTCTGTATAAAGAAATTTTATTGAAAACAATTTTTTGGCCAGGCGGCTGGAAAGTCGCTTATTCCGGACTGAAAGTTACTTGAAATCGTCCGGAAAACAACCTTTTGCCGGACGATTTTTACTGCATTTCTGATTCTAATGTTGGCAATTAAAACTACTAAATAATTGTATTAAATGACAGCTGTCAGGCTGACACTGTCAGTGATACATTGTTGCACCTACAGTTTCCTATATATACACAATAAATTTTTAAATAATTTCAATTGTTTTGTAATTGCCAACCCAAAAAATTCCCCTGTGTCGTAAAATGTCAATTTAAATTTAAGTATGAAAATGAATAAATTTTAAACGCCTGGCCAAAAGATCCTGTGGATAACACTGTCGAAAAGTATTAGGGCTGAGCTATTCAAATAACTATTCTTTTGATTTTTTTCTTACGTACAAATTCGCTTTGTGTTGTTCTTCTGTTGCCATATCAAGAATTTCTTTATTATGTCGCCTCCATTCACCTTCACTGTATCTTGCGATTGAATATTTATCGACAATTGGTCGGGTGCCTGTTAGGCCAGCCAAAGGACTCCAGTCTAGACGGCCGGTGGCCCAAGGACCGATCGGTCCCATTTTTCCATCGTCTGACTTTAGAAGTGCATCATCCGGCTGTGGAAGGTAACATGCGGCTTCTGCTTCGGGTACAGGACGGTTTTCTTGTGGCGCTTTCGGACGGATTGTTGGATCTTCTTCGTTGGGGGGCACATGGCCGGCAGTTGCATGAAGCATTTCTTGTTGATTTTTTAATGGTCCGTTGTGAGGGGCTGGAGAAATCGCGTTTAAATCGAATTTTTGGAATGGAAATAAATTTTAATTACCTGATTCGATGGAATACGGATTTTTCTCGCAAGGTTTATGTTCTTGTTGGTGTTTTTCGATCAAACATGGATTAATGCATACTTTTTCTTCAAGATTATTGATTAAATATTCTTGTTTATGTGGTGGGAGTTGAATGTTTGGTTTTTGAATTGATTTTTGGGAAACATTGCTTTTAAGTTGTGTATTTTGTTGAACATTTGGAATGGGAAGTGTTTCTGTGCAATTTTCGCACGTTTTTTCAGGATAATCAGACATTTTCTATTTGACATAAATTAAATTCAAAATTAACTTGATTAAACATTTTATTAAACTTTTTAATATGAATAAATAACAATTTTTATTTCATAATAAATTTCATTTTGTTGAGTAAATTACGTTTCTAGAAAAAACGAAAGGAATTTATTCAGTTCGGAAATTGTATAAATTTTTTTACCTTGTTTTTAGATATTTCCGCACGTGATATAAACATATAAACACTATCTTTAGGTAAATAGCATAAATTCCATAATAAATCGCTACTTAAATTGATCCATAATGCAACTAATTCCAATAAATCCACACTATCATATATAATTGAACATGAAATCTCTAAATACATGTTAAATGTGGCCGAATTTATTAACCATGTATTGTTTTTTAACAATCTTTTTAGGCAATTGTAAGATTTTTTCCTAAGTTCCAAATTGTCGATGGAAATGTTGAATAATTGACAACATAAATCGAGTATTAAAGATTTGTTTAAACGTATTAATAAATTTGGTCCCAGAATTAATGAGACAAAGTCCAATGTGCAGACATTGTTTAAGTCTGGTATGAATTTTAGTTCAACAAAACGTTTTGCATTTGTTTGATGTCGTTTTTGATGAAGCAACAACAATTGGCAGATATTGAAAATGTGTCCGAATGTCTTGATTTTTAGATATTCAAATAGTTTTTCCAATGTTTCTAAACGTTCGCAGAAATATTCGTAGGCTTTTGGTTCCTTTTTTAATGCAATCAGTAAATCGATGGTGAAATTTAACAGATTTTCAAATGGTATGCCATTTAGTTCCAGCAATAAACATGATATAATTCTGCATAATTTGATGCTAATGCTTGTATTTTGTGGTATTTTCAAAGGACATTGCACTAAACGCTTGACTTCTTCTTTATTGCGACTGTTAAATGCATGTACAAGATGTAATGTGAGTTTTTCGTTTAAATTGTCATTGTTTAATCGTGTAATAACGATAATTGCACTGAAAAATGCAAATATTTCAGGGTTATGAAAGAATTTAATTTTGTTTTCTTACTTTTCATGTGTGGTTGGTCGGTTTTGCTTCAAAAGTACATCACATAAAAGATTTTCAAGTTTGTAATGTTGAATAAATGTTATAACATCGTCTGGTTGTTGTTGTTCTTCTAATATTTTCGATAGTATGTGTATTTTTAACGGAGTCGAACCGTTCATAACGAACCAATTGTTTTCTGTTGATTTTAATGCGATTATTTGATTGATGTGCTCTTGTTTTTGGTCCATTACAAGTCTGGATATTTCTTTTCCCAATTGTATTACGTGTTTATCTTGTTTATATTTTAGATTGTTGTATAAATAGCAGATTGTCTTTATAAGGTTTGTGGGTATTGCGAAACGATTGATCGAGTAGATTAATAACCGGATTGAATGGAAAATGTCTTCTTCCAACCATAATAAACTGGAAATTTATTGTTAAATAACATGTTCATTTTATTTTTTAGCGTTTACCTGCTGGTGTCTAGTAGAAAATGACAAATGTAGAAGAAAATTGTTTTATTTGTGGGCCATTGGTTCAATTCCATTGGAAGTTTCGTTAATTCTGTAATGATTTTGTAGTTTTTTGGTAAAATTAGTTCGGTATGCGGTAATTGAATGTAATATAAAATCATTGTATTCATTAATTTGAAGACAAGTGGACGAACTTTATCATCCACACAGGATAAGATGCAAATTCTGTTGGAAAATGGCAGTAATTGCTTGATTGCATCATTTGTGAGTTTGTTTTTTCGCTGTAAATGGTGTAATATTTGAATGGTTGCACTTGAAACATCAAATTTTATTAATTGTATGATAGAAGCGAGCAGTTTTTCCATTAATAATTCACAATCATTTGAATTTTGTATGATTTTATGCAATGTTCCAGTGCATCTAAATGCGATTGTTTTGTTGAATGTTTTTAATTGAATTAATTTCCAAAATATGTTTAAAATACGTTCGGATGGTACGAATTCGGTGACGAGAAGTTTTTGTTTTGGTATTCTGGAAATAAAATGGTTGAAAATGAAATTTTGATGAAATATTTACTTACTGATTTATGATTTCGTCCAATAAATCGAACATTAATAGTGTGATGTCTTGTAAATCGCCGTTTAAGACGATTGGAAAGTTAATTAAAGTGAATTCAATTGTGAATTTTACAGCGGACTTGTAATTGTAGAATAATAGGTTTTGGGAGATTTGAATTAACAGTTTTATCACTTTCCTGAAATAAATACAACAATTAATAAGGGAATTGAATACAAATTACGAGAAGAAAACCTGAGTTGAAGATCATTAATGGTCAAAATATTGATATTTAACAGTTTTTCAAATGATAATTTTTTCATTAAATCTATAAATTCTTCTTGATTCATTACAGATGCAGTTTTTGATATTTGATCAAGATCAAAACCCATTTTTTTTAAATTAAATTTGCAACTTGTTGAATTTGCATAGAGAACCTTTGACTTTGGTATCCATGGCAACAAAATGTCACTTGAGCATAGTTGACTTGGTTTTTCTTTGCAAAAATCCTCAAGAAATTCAATTTGCAGTTTTTTATTTACATAAACTAATTTTATACAGTTTGGTATACAATATCCACTACAAATATGACTTGCTTTCAGCATCAAGCACCATACAACAACCATTTGTTTCAGTTTTTAGATTAAAATCGCTTTTTATTGTCGTTTTCAACGACTGTTAATAAAAATGTTTGGTATTTAATGCTGTTTTTTCAGTATGTACGTAATTTTTTCTCTCTTTTTTTTTGATTAAATATTTACAATAATATCACACAATCTGATTTATCTTGAACAAAAATTATAATGAAAAAAATAGTAAAAATTGTCTGGACTATAAAAATAAAAGTGGACCAAATATTCATGCCTTTGGCACTACTTATTCAAAATATTTCACATTTCTTTTATAAGGAATGTCCTTTCTAACCATTGGCAAATTTAAAATTAACATTTAGACAATATAATAAATAATTATCACACATTTTTCTTGGAGTATATAAAAATGAATTGGATTCAAAGAAATTATGTTGCAGTACATTTTTTCAATTTTCTTTAAATTTGTACTGTACTTTTTAAATAAATAATGAGCATATTTGAAAAATTGAACAATGTTGTGTCCCAGAAAGTTTCACACACACACACAATGGAATTCTCTTTGGTGTTTTCCAAACAGAAAAATTCTTCCTATCGATTCGGACCGATTTCTATTTGACTGTCGTCTTCACTTTCCGATAAAGCGGCCAATTGGGCGTCCGGTAGAATGGTTAAATGTGTTGCGTCCGATTGTAATGTACTACATTCACCATTACCATCGTTTCCGTCCTTCTTTTGCATTTGTTGCACGAAATTCTGGAACGAAATTCAATCAATATTTTCACACCGTAAATTTACCCTTTTTTCTACCTGACTGATAACATCACCATGAGCCGTTCGCACCTGATACAAGTACCTGTATTTCTTCTGACGCATTTCCGCACGTTCCGCTCGTGTTATGCTACGTAAACTGGTGCCCCGCGGCTTCTTTCTGCCTGCCGCCACTGAAAAACCATTTTTTTTTAGTGTTTTTTTTTTGGTTGGCTATGAACAATTGACAGTTGTAGTCTGTCACTTGTTTTCACTTGCCAAGGACACTTGGATATAAAAAACAAAAATAGTGACCTGTAATGTCGGTAAAATGTTGCTCCGTTAGTACTGGATGTAGCGAAATGAAAAAAATCCAGGAGATAGAGGAAGAAATTCTAAGAAGTCCGTTAGCTTAAGTTTTTTTATTATTTTTTTCAGAAAAGAGAAAAATAAATAAATAAACTTATGTTTTTTTTGAAAGATCAGCACTACTTTCAACTTTTCACAACAAATACATTTTTTTAACACAAAAATTCAAAAAACCGAATCTAAGAAAAGTTAGATTTATGTTTTTCCCTTCTTGTTGTGAAATATGAGCCCTGAAGGTTAAGTGATGCCGTTAAAATCCGACTATGTAATTGTACTGAAATTTGACAGCATACATTTACATCAAATCTCAGTGTTTAAAAAGGTGGATTTTAAGAACATCACAACATTGAGGGCTGATTTTTCACAACCAGAAAGAAAAAACATTAATCTAACTTTTGTTAGATTCAATTTTATGAATTTTTGTGTTAAAAGTTCAGAGTGTTCTTCAGTAAGTTTATTGTTTTTTTCTCCTTTTTAAAAGAAAGAATCAAAAAACGGAATTTAACGTTTTTCTTAGAATTTCTTCCTCCATCTCCCTGAATTTTTTCATTTCGCTGCAACCAGTATTAACGGAGCAAATTTTTACAGTTCTTTTACCGATCAATGAGGCCTTATAAATTCAAATATCAGTATCACCAACGTGCAAAATCGAAAATCCCCAAAGAATTTAAACATGGATTTTTATTCAATAAATTCTTACTGTCTGCATGATGAACGCCTCTGCCACTAACTGCACATTGTATCAACAATCCGGTCATCACAAATGACGGCCATGCGGCTAGAACAATCCATGAAAACCAGCATGGAGGCGGTTGGACGGGCTTTAAAGAGACACGTTGCCATACCCATGAGACCATCGATAACCGTTCAACAAAATAATCAATGGCCGCTGATAAAATCGCACCACCATACACACTTGTACCCAAAACAGTCAAACCTGCAACAACAAAATGTGTTAAAACGTCGTTTTTCTCTGTATTTTTTAGTGTACCTTTGCGGAAGTAGAGATTAAAAATGGCAAACGTTAATGCCGAACACAGAAGTACAGCAACACAAAGCCACACTTGGCCCTTTGGTGACGTTTCCATAAAATGATCGGCGATGATTAATGAGGCAAGTCCAAGAAGTAGACCGGTGTGTAAACCGCTCATAAACAGGCCCACATACTGTACCAGCATTGTAATTAAACCGAAAAGGACGCCAGCTAGAATAGCGACCGCTGCATTTCCATACGGTGGCATCAATTCACCTTGTATACAAATTAAATAAACAATACACGAAGCGAAGATGAAACCAGTCAGAAACATGGTGGTTTTAAAGCATCTGTAACCTGTTGGAAATGGGAAACGTGTTAATACTTATTTGGATAACTAGGCCGGAAAGTATGTTATTACAAGGGCCGAGTTATCCACAGGATTTTTTGGCCAGGCATTTAAAATTAATTCATTTTCATACTTAAATTTAAATTGACATTTTACGACACAGGGGAATTTTTTGGGTTGGCAATTACAAAACAATTGAAATTATTTAAAAATTTATCGTGTATATGTAGGAAACTGTAGGTGCAACAATCTATCACTGACAGTGTCAGCCTGACAGCTGTCATTTAATACAATTATTTAGTAGTTTTAATTGCCAACATTAGAATCAGAAATGCAGTAAAAATCGTCCGGCAAAAGGTTGTTTTCCGGACGATTTTGAGTGACTTTTAGTCCGGAATAAGCGACTTTCCAGCCGCCTGGCCAAAAATAAAAAAAATATTGAGGGGCGCAGCAGTGTGAATGAAAGAGAAATGTTTGAATGGGGCGGGGTCCGCGGCGGTTGCATCTGTGCAACAAATCGATCACACTTTGGTGACCTTGTCTTATTTCTCCATTCAGAAACATTGCGAATTTCAATTGACGCACTTTTGTCAACGAAATGTTAAAGATGCGGCGCTGTTCAAAGACAACAACGAGTTGCCGTTGCTTATTTTCAATATTCGCTGTTGTCCACTCTAATAATTTTTTTTTCTGGTTTAATGAACCTGCAGAGAAACAGTTTTTTAATGGCTTGTTAATAAAGAAGAACGCTCGGTTGGATGGATTTTTAATTAATTATTCGCACGTCATTGAACAGGAAACGCAAGCCATTTCTCTTTCATCAAATTTAGAAAAAGAGTTTTTTTTTGGGGTGATAAAACGAAAGTGATGAAACATACCTAAAAATGTGTATAGAATGCCGAAAATGATGTAAATGGAGAAAACGGTGGCAGTAATGAGATCGTAATGGGTATCGACACGGGCACAGGACTCGATTTGTGGACCATCCGGTGATTTGAGGCCAGGGAATGCGGTGCCATTTGCACGTGGCGGTACCAGGGAGCCAGGTCTAGCTCCACTAGACATTGTTCTACCTAAAACACACGAGAAAGACCGTTAGATGTGAGATTTAATATCGTTCATTGTATTGTTTCCCAGCCGTTTTGCATTTTTCCATATGTAATTAATAATTATGAGTCATAAAAGTGTTTTTTATGATAAATAATAAGTGCAATGAACGGGAAGGGAAAACAATATCGATTTGCGGTGTAATGGGGGTTCGGTACCCCTTTTTAGTCATCATTAGACTATAACATGTTATTTGCGTGAGTTTATAAGGGAAAAAGAGTAATTTTTTGTAATAAATTATACGTTAATTTTGCAAATGAATGTATTAATATGATTATTTGACCATTTGAATGTGTTAAAATAAGATTCAATTGGCTCGAAAGGTCGTTTATATTCATTCCAGTTAATAGGTATAAATTAATAGTGACAATATAAAAAATTATGTTTGAATAAAAAGATAAGTTCCATTACAGGTTCCTGTAGATTAAAAACCGATTACTTTGATGAAATTAATTAACTTTGGGAAATTCGGTTATTAAAAAGAAAATTGATCAATATTTACTATGTAAAATGGGGTCAAATTCTAAATATTTGCCGGAAAAATGATGATTACAATTAGATGTGTGTGGAAAAGTATGTTTGTAGGCCAAAAATGTACACAATTCAATATGAAATGAAAACAATAAAGTGGTGTGGTTCACTTTTTATGAAAGGATGCGGTTTTCGGTACCCCTTATCGATTCTAGTTATTTTTTAACTATTTCACTGTGACGAAATACAAGTGGAAATGTACCGTTGGACAGCAAGTAGCCAGAGATGGACAATTGAATCCAGTATTTCCGGTAATGCAAGTAAAACTGTCCGATAAATCGTTTTAAACAGTTTCGAGTCGTGAACTTTGATGAACTCTTCAAGACAAACACACAGAGATGAGGACAAAAAGCGAACGTTAATTACATTTTACCTATTGGAAGCAATTTTTACTACATTTTTTATTACTCTTGACCTGCACACTTGTTTACCGGATTTAATTAGAATTTAATTTGTTTTCCTATCATTTAAATGTGAACATTTCAACAATGTCTGTTTATATGTTGAATTATGCAAGTGTTTAGGCTATTTTTAGTAGATTTTTGATGAATAACACTTTGGGAAGAGTATTGATGGATTTGTAATAGGTTTTTATGTGTAAACATTACACAATCATTTCTCCTAAATTCGTTCTCAATTTCTGTTGAGTTTGTCGGTTTTTATGCGTCAATTCATTACAATTTTGCAGGTGTTTGTATGCAGATGAACACACAGTTTAAACTGGACAATAAAAATTGTGACTTTGTACGCTTTTATTAACGACCAACATAATATGTAAACATTAATAAAAATTTTATGTCCGTTCCGGACATGTGAACATTTAACATCATTTTAATAATATTTATTCTTTTCTAGATGGAAATTCAATGAAGAGATTACCGGAAAAGCAACGCCGAAAAGAAGGTCATTTTTTTCATAATTGGTATATAATGAAAATTACATAAAATCATCAAAAGTTAATTAATTATATGAATGACCTTATGAATAAAATATTGTTTATTGTTGGAATGACAGTCAATTATTTCCCCAAACAGTTGGCCTGTTTTTTGTCAGTGATTACTTGATTGGTTTGTATTGATAAAAATGGGGCCACTTACTTCATTAATGTAGAAATGTAAATAAAAATCTATTCACATAATTCACTGTATATGTTGAATAAATGTGAATTGATCACATTTTTTATTTAAACAACCGCACCGGCTGGTTAAACACACAGCTCTGTGACCCGTCGACGACAGTGGAAGCGTTTCTTACTGTCCGATGCGGAAAGCACTGCACCAAAGCGACGAGGGGAGCCCCACTATACAGTTGCACGTGAATGCGATTGGAAGAGACTGTTTTGGATGTTCACTTTTACCGAAAATTAAGTAGATGAGCGTTTAAAGAGTGTGTAAAAGTGAATTTCATTGTCACTTTGTCATGTTTGCACATTTGGGAAATGTTTAATTGGTACGGTTTTGCGCACATGGATAGCGCGCAAGTCTCTACTATTTTCCCTTAGATTTTCCTAAAGGGAAATCAAATAAATTTATGGAATTTGATAAGAAGCGCGAACGTTTGGCTTAGTTTGCGGATTTAAGGCAAATATTGTTCTTGGTTTGATGAATGAATTGGTTTTGTATACACATCTTGATAATCGCGATAAAAATAAATGTTTTAATTGATGATAAATTGGATTTTGATTAGGAAATTTTGAAATAAATATGATTAATTACCTAGTAGATGGCAGCACGGTGGAAGCATTGGTATACTGATGATTTGAAATCGAAACACTCCGATTTACAAATGTTTTTTCTCTTTTATTTACAGAATATAAACAATTAAATGTGTTGATTATTCACTAACGTCTCCTGGTTCAGTATTGTGTTGCATTTTAGCACCACTTTTTTCTTCTTCATTCTTTATTGTCATTGCATTTTGGTCTCCAATTACATTCTCTTCCTCATCGCTGCTGCTATTATTAACTCTTCTTTTTCTAGAACCTCCAGACGGTCCGGCGACAGGTTCCGCCTCTCCTTGTGCCATAGGAGCCCTGGTGAAAGGCACCAGCGGCGATGGAATGAAGCCTCTTCGTCGATTGGTGAACAAGTGACGGTGTTCCACATGCAAATGTCGCACAAGTGAGAAAAAACTAACAAATGTCTGTGAACATTGACAGCATTTTTGAATATATTGAAGGGTGCTAATGCGATGATCAAAAAGGTTTTCGGAACATATATAACAAGGCCCTAAACGATAGGAATCCACTGAAATAAAGTTATTGTTCACTGGATTTAAGTCCGGCATTCGGAGGCCGTTTGTACTTATTTTACGGAGTGAAACGAAGCAGTTCTGTGGTGTGCACATAATTTCACACCATCAGTGACATATTGCCCATATGTAAGGTAATTTATAGTAAAAACTTGATAACTTGAATATATTTACTTGAACATTTATAGGTTAGGTTAGATAAAGAAACTTCAACTTTACAAAGCTCTTTTTAAAGTGACATCTAGCGTTGCTAGTAAAAAAATCAATTCAGTAATCTGTAATGAACTTATCTACACGGTCGTACGTGAAGGTATGGAAACTCCCATTGTTGTAATTGTTGAAAAGAGGGTATAAAAAAATGCCATCACATATAATCTTGGATTTACGAATGTTTGCGTTTACGTCATAATCAAAAATATTGTTAGAACAATGAATTTCGATTATTGCGTAAACGCATACATTTCATAATCCGAGTTTACTATGATTTGGTACATTTACTAGAGACGCGGTGCGTGTAAAGATGGAACTACAGACGATATAACAAATGAATGATTCAAATTTATAACCAAAAGATTACTCAAATGACTATGGATATACTAGGAGAGTAAACGAAGCGGGATATTGGGTATTCAACAAATACCCAATATCCAAATACCCGTAGCTGTAAATCTAGCTTTATTGTCAACTAATTTGAAACAAAAAACAATCAAAACACCACAGATATATAAACACTAGATTGCTAATCGCACAGTGAGAAAATGTCCAGTCCATACTATGCTCGGCGCCATGATGTTCAGAAACTGTGACTGACCAATCAGCGCTGTTACATAGAGCGCGGAATTTGAATTCAAAATTTCAAATTTAATTTTATAGTGATTAGATTATTAGATTAGATTATTTATTGGCTTTATAAAAAAGTACAGGATAATACAAAATATGATACATGTACAGAAAATAAACAAGTCACAAAGAAAATTTACTAATTATAATTTTACGTTACAGGAATTGAATAATTTCTTACTTTATTGAAAAATTCATCCAAATCGTAGGGCTCTAATTGTATTAAGAGAGTGTGTATTGATCTTTTAAACTTGTTGAAATCTTGAAGAGCTTTAATATCCATGGGTAGAGAATTAAATAGTTTGATACACATGTATTTTGTATTTTTTTCCAACAGAGTGGTATTGTGTTTAGGAAAAATATAAATAATATTTCTAGTTATATTACAATTTTTATTGCAATTTTCAAAGTAGTGTCGATTTTGGAATAAGAAAAGTAAGCTGTTAAATATGTACAAACCTGTTAAAGTAAGAATGTTGTGGGCTCTGAAGCGACCTCTACACGATTCTTTATACTTTAACCGAAGTATTGTGCGTAGTGCTCTTTTTTGCAAACTAAACGTACTCATGATTAGACTGCTGTTTCCCCAAATTGGCAAACCGAAATTTATTATGGATTGGAAATTAGCGTAATATAAAGTTTTAAGACTGTTTAAATCGAGGATGTCCCTTAGCACTCTAAACAATATATAGTGGAGCTTAGCCGAGAATTTACATGTGTTATATGCGTTTTCCAATTGAGCAGATGATCAATGTGTATACCAAGACATTTTGAACTATCATTTACTTTTAGAACTTCATTATTATATGATAAGGTCTCCGGGTATTCTAATTTGCTATGTGAAGTTTTGAAAATGACTACGTTTGTTTTTGCAACGTTAGTGATGAAATTTATTATTTCTATTGCGGTAAGAATTGTTTTTACAATTAATAACGAAGTAACTTGGCATTTTTATTGAAAAAAATTGTAATTTCGATTAAATAAAACACAACATACTCGCTTTGAGACAATATAATAACTTTTGAAATAAAATGACATATATAGACATCTTCAACATTATAAAATTTCAAGGATCTGACAATATCAAACTGTAAAAGTAACTGGAAATCCCTAGATTTCTGAACATCATGGCGGCGAACATGTTTTGGCTATTTTTAGTGGTGGGGATCCAGACCATTAGCAATCTAGTGTTCATATGTATATCTGTGCAAAACAGTCAATTTATAGTTATAGTTCATTTTTCCTGCATGTAGCAAAAATTACTGCTAGCAGGAATGTTATCAACCAATGAAAAGTCAGAATTTTTCAAATTTCCTGCTAAAAAATGTCATCAGCCAATGAAAAGTCAGAATTTTTCAAATCTGACACATGCGCAAAGTACCACTTTGCTACTGCGCGAAAAAATAGCGTATACAAAATAAACCGCTTAGAGTCTGTAGCAAACATATAAGTAGTAGTCCGTGGCCAACATATAAGCGAAATAGGCGTATTTTACAAAGGAGCCGCACTTGCCGAGTGAAATTGCTACTTGTAAGTGCTACGATCGTCATGGCGCGATTTTTTCATTAAATTAAATTTGAAATTTAAATAATTCTGTTACATGCATTTACTTATTTAAAAAATATAACATATTGATTTATTGTTTATGTAAACAATAAATCCAAATTAAGGAATTGTTATATTTTCATGTTTATTTTCTTTCAAAATAAATGTAAATAAAAATAATAAACTCGGTACAAATCAAATAAAGTGTATAAAATGGTTCAAAAAAGAAAACGGCTAATATTTTTAAAAATTACAATTAGAAGTATCACAGTATATTCAGGTTTAAAGGTAAGTAAAACTTGGATTTATGAATGTTTGAGGTTACCCTATAATCAAAAATCATATTGATTCAACAATTTTTTTTATTATGGGAGAATCTCAAACATTCATAAATCCAAGTCTTCCACATTTTACATATTGATTAGTAAATAATATTTATTTTGAATATTCCTCTCTAATTTATGATTCTTTTTCAGACATTTTCAACCCTTCAAAATGAATTTGAATATAAAATTTTAATATTTCTTTTATTAATAATGTTTTGTGATTGTTGAAAATGTCTACAGATTTTATATGGTTTGCCATAGGGTCGTTGTGGAAACTGTGGTATACTGTTGTTAAACATTTATTAATTAAAACGTCTTTAATAATATGCTAGAACATTTTAAATTTTAAATTAACAACATACAATAGAACACTGCGATTGGTCCCAAACCCGCGTTTGCGCATAAATAGGCACTGACAAGCAGGTTCTCAGTCGGCAAGTACTTCTCTCTCTAGATTTCCCTTATAGGACTACTACTACTACTTATATGGTAGCAAATGTACTCTCATGGAATATGCGACGCCATTTTTTAAAAACCTCTAAGGCACAGAATACCAGACACAGAAGTACCTACGACTCCTCCCCTTTTCTATTGTTCTTTTTTCTGTAAGTTTTCTTCTGTGCTACTGCTGGGCGCATGTAAAGCAAGCGATATACACTGAAAGAAGAAAATGGTAAAATTACAGTCAAAATCATTGGTTATTTGTAGCCAGTGATATTGACTGTATTTTACAACTCATACTTTCTTATCAGTGACGGCTCGTGACTCTGAATACCGGGTCGGCCGAGCAGTCATTCAAAAAAAAATTTTTGTTACATTTTTGGGAAAATAGATTCATGTTACGAGAACATGAGTTTTTTCGTCCTTAGACGGTCTTTTTTAATTTGCGAAAATAATACGCAATGACAACAATAACGTTTATTGCGAACCTACGCTAGTTAACCAAATATGTTTATTATACATATAAATGTTTCGAAAATACACGATTATGGCCCCTTTACTTTGAATTAATCTAATACATTTCTTGACGAGGAATGGGCAATTGTTTTATTAAAACTTTGTCATCCGAAGACATTTTCAATAAACAATATACACATAAACAATAATCCACTACTCATTGTCAATATTAATAATATCTTGTAAAGAAGTAGGTACTTACAGGAGCAATTGCCATCGCCATCACGAGTACGAATTAATCACAAATTAACGAATAATTAATAAGTCAATAAAAATGAAATTGTTTAATAAGTTTATGTATGGTGTTAGGTAAATAGTCTTTGTTTTCACAAAAAAAAAACACTTAAAACGCTATTATCAGAGCACAAGTCACAACAAGGAGACACAGTTAACAACTAGTGCTAAGTCTCCATACAATAGTAATTTTTACTGCTTAAATAAAATAGTGTAAATTCGGCACTATTTCTAAACATGCGGTGGAGATTTGTGTTCACGTTTTGTCCTTGTCCAACTCATGTGGTCGGCCAGCCGTACCCTGCGTCTTTGTCTTACCTAGCGCGAAACTGAATCTATGCATTAAAATTATTATCATATCAAATAATATATTTTGTCAAAAAAATCATGTAATTAATAATTTGTTTAATGGTATTGTCTATTGTAGTGATAATGAAATAAGATAAAATTAAAAGACAATTTCTTTATCAAAATATTAATTGCTTTAATTATTTTTTTTCATTATTCCATTATAAATTATTAAATTTTATAGAGTGCTAATAAGTTTTCAAATTAATTATGTATAAATCATAAAATTGTACTGATTTTTTTCAGTTTCAGTTTTCTTTAAATTAAAAATTAGGTAGCGAATTATTAGAAAGAACGGCCAGAGCTGGTTGGGCCGACCTTGTCCGAAGTAAGATACGCTTACGTTATTTATTTTACATGTGCTCCAAACAAGAGAATGTATATGCACGTATGTCTGACCAATTTCTCAAGCACTGCAAAGCATTAGAATTGAAATCGGCCAGCCGAGCCTGTGCTTAAATATACGGTAGAAATACATAAGCCTCATATTTCGATGTTTATATTGAAGATATAAGAAAATCGACAACATTTTCGTCTGAAAACAATATCAGAACAAGAAAAACTAATAAAACTAAAAATAATTTTTTTCCTGTTTTTGAAATTTCTGGTACGGCCCGGCCGAACCTGCCGTACCTGACGAGCCGTCACTGGTTCTTATATTTTTTACAAGATTACATTGTAACCTGTAATATTCCTCTTATTTATGGTAATTTTAATACGGTAATTTTCCAATGATCTTGTAAAATAACGAGGTAAGTTATATAGTGTATTATAGGATTTCTACACTGTATATTTACTATACTTATTGTGATTTTTCACAGGCAAAATGTAATTTTTCAATGTATTTTTTAGATTTACATTGAAAAATTACAAAGGATTTCAGGTTCGGTTTAGAGATGAAATTACAATAAAAATAAAATTATGAATTTGAATAATTGTTTATATTTTATTAAAAAAAAAATGAGGAAGTGACCGGTTTTATTTTATTTTTTTTTTGTAATCTACATTAAAAATGCTTTAATGTGATATAACACATGTGACCTTTTTTTGCTCCGTTCCGCCAAAAAAAAAAAAAAAAAATGCAAAGTTTAAATCAAAAATTTACCCGCGTTTTTACTACAGGCCTAGCCGCCATGTCTACTCTGGCAGGTTTTGAGTTCAAGAAAGTATTACTAGATGGCTATTTTTCTTAGTAAAATAGTTAATTAGGAGGCTTTCAAGGGTGGAAAACAGATATAAAAAAGTAAGAAAAATATAATTAGTTAGTCTATGAATATTTTTGATTTTAAAATAGACTCATAAACTATTGAAAATAACTATTTAAAATGACAAATTATTGCAGTTTGCCGCAACCCGTCATACATATCCGCTTATTTCCACTAAAAATACGCTGGGACAAGCTCTGACCAATCAGGGCTTGTTACGTCACGAAAGTAACATAAAAAATTGTATACAAAAGGTCATGTGATAATTTTGAACTTTTCACGCACTTTTTAATTTCAGTTTTTTCAGAAATTATGCGCTGAAATGAGTAACTGTTACGTTCAGTACTAATCATTTAACTTATTTTATCGAATTATATAGAAATTTCTGTGAATTTCTGAACCTAGGTCACTTCCTCATTACATACAGGGAGTCCCATTTCAAACCTCCCGCCGTAGATATCTGGAAAACCATAAGAGTTATTAACCTGAAATTTTGGTCACGGATGTTATCGGGAGGGGCTAATCGACAGAAAATATTTTCAAATTGATAGTACTTCCGGTTATACCGGAAGTCGACACTAACTTCGTTATTTTAAATAAACCACCCCATTTTTTATTGTATTCATGGATTCCATGTCAAATTCTAATGCTACTTTATGTAAGGTACCATATCTCCAAAATTGATAGGTTTTAAGTTAATAATTATTTTATGTTAAATTTTGGCTTTAGCACTGTTTTACTTAAAAAATTGTAACACTTTTGTGGATTAGGGGATGTGTTCGGATTAAAATTCTAATATTTTATATTGTTTCACCATTTAATTAACATAACAATTATTTTACAACTTCTCCTCATGAGATTATAAGGGTTACTACTACTTTATTAAATTCAAAAACAAGAGTATGCGCAGATGATAAAAATAGATAAAGATTGTTGTCTAAATTAGTACATTCAACAAACACAAGTTAGAATTGAGATCTTTAGCTAAAATTTGGACTGAAGTTAGTCGAAAAGGTAAGCTACAAGATTGTCTTAATGGTTTAGGATTCGTCATAATACAGGGTGTTGTTATAACCATTTACATTTGCAGCAATTTTAAAGTAGAATAACTTTCTTATTTCAAATGGAACACCCTGTAATTTTTTGGCTTGTTCGATAGTGAATTTAATTCTGAATCGAATGGTATAAGCATATCTTATACCTAGGATAGACAGATTTTGAGTTATTTAGAAATTTATGAAATAAGAGCAGGTTTTTTGAATATTATTGTAAATTTATGCCCTAAATGAGCCTTTCAATAGCTAAACTGTTTCGCATTAATTGTTTTCAAAACAATTAATTATTAACTATTTAACAAAATAAATCATTTCATATCCACCATAACCCCCGCAAACGTTAGAGAAAGGCTTAAAACCTAATTAAAAATTGCAGCATACGTTTAGTTTTTAAATATCTCAAAATCTATCAATCCTAGGTATAGAGTTTGCTTATTCCATTCGATTCAGAATTAAATTCTCTATTGAACAAGCCAAAAAACTACAGGGTGTTCCATTTGAAATAATTTTGCTTTATTTTCTGTTAGGCTCTGTGTGATTTCATCGTACAGCATCTCGACTTCTTCGTCCTTATGGCTACTTGTTGGTGCATAGATTTGAACGACCTTAATTGTTATATTGCAGTTAATCTTAAGTGTTATTTATGTATATTACTCTGTTTGATAAGGCTTTAAGTATTTGAAGGTTTGGGGAAACTCGTTTGTTTATAATGAAACCCACTCCGCGTATGCTATTGTCTTCTCTTCCTTTGTAAAATAGGATATGTCCTGATCTTAGTCTAATGGATTCCTCACCTCTTCTCCTTGTTTCTGATATTCCTAGAATATCCCAGTTTATTCTGTCCAGTTCGTGTTGTAGTTCCGTTAGCCTTTCCTCGTTTCCAATTGACCTAGCGTTATAAGTTGCAATGTAAAGTGGCAGCCTTGTTTAACCCAGAGATTCATAGCACCCCCTGCTCTATGTCTGGTCTGATCGCCGCCTTGGCCAGGGACATTGAGCCGCTGGGGACTGGGGGCCTTTGCTTTTGGTGTGCCTTCATATGAGAGGGGTTTAACTATAAAACACCACGTTGGCCAGGCGTCTTGGTGAGTGTTGGTTCAGCCGCCCCTAACCTGGGGAACCGTCGCTGTTTGCAGCTGCCCACTCTGCGTCAGACGCTGCCGATTTTGCCTGTTGGTCCGCGGGGCGTATTTGATTTCCGCCCTACCACCCATATCTGGGAAGCATTCCCCTATCCGCTACCCGGGGACGCGCTCTCTAGGAGTTACAGGCTCTCCCGAGAGATCTCCTCCGCTACACTAGATGATATCAAGTGTGGATGGCAACAAATCTGTCTTAAACGTAACAACAGCACTAAAATATGCGACGCTTTTACATTTTGCATTTTATTCATTTTCAACAATTCATCCCACATTTTGGAATATTCTGCATTTGGTGGTAGTCCCTCTAAATCCCTCCTCAAATCCGTGTCTTTCTCAGCTTTCGGATGTAAATACTGTGCAAATAAATTCCTTGAGAACAACAACATTTTCTGATAAACTGCCATTTCGTTCGTTTTTAATGTAATATCAATGATTTGCCACTGGCGTTCCGGGACACATTCTAAAGCTCCTTGTATCTTCAACTCTTCTTTAACGGCGTAACTTTAGCAACATTCTTTATTATGAACCGGTGTCCCAGTCACAGCCCAACGAGACTTTGCAGAAAACTCACAAATCGACGCTGACGCCTTCGTATTGTGATTTCTGAGGATGTACGCTTCGTCCAAGATGATACGTTGCCATTTGATGCGGCTAATGGCGTTCTTTTGACTGGCTACTCCGTAAGTCGTGATCACCATATCGTACTGAGCCAATCTATCGATTAAAAATTAAATCAATTCACTTCCAACAAAATGAATCATATATTACCTTGTTGCTTTCGTTTCTCTATTAGAACCATGAAAAAGTTCATAAGAAATTACAAAATAATATTAATCTTTTCACACGTCTGTCAACCTCACTGGACCACTGGTTAATTAAGGATGTTGGACAGACCACCAATGTACCACCTAACGGTTTTGATTTTCTTCTCCCATTCGGATTATCGTTTTCATCATCACTACTACTCCCTTCGCCTGTCTTTTGACCTCCTAATTCTTTACTTTTTAGTAAAAGTGAGATCATTGTTAGTGTTTTTCCCAACTCCATATCATCAGCTGAAAATCAACAATAAATAAAATTCCTCCAGATGGTTTCTGTTTTTCTCGCCACAACATCCAGGCAAGTGCCCGTTTCTGATGTGGCATTAACGGAATTTTTAATCCGATCGGATCATCAGCCAATGTGTTTTCGGTTGGACATGTTTCTAATGATTGATGCATATGTTCCAAACAATCTAATGTTAATGCCTTTTGAGTGTTGTATGTGTTCATTGCTTGTTTACCAAACGTTTTTGGAACCACTGACGAAGTGCCAGTTTTAATATTGTTCCAATCGATTGTGATTTGATTATTACTTTTGCAACTTTTGCTTGGGCATTGTCCACTTGTGAGACAACCATACGTTCCAAGTTTCTTCGTTCATTTGTGAATTGTGTTTCCAATGTGTGAAGATGTCTTTTAAGAGACACTCCATTATCCCCTAACGTTGTGTATTTTGTAATGGCTAATGCTTTCTAGCTTGTTGTAAATCTGTCTCGATTTTACGAACTTTTTCGCTTTGTTGAAACCATTCGGATAAAGTAACGCTAATTGTTTGTTCTTCTGTTTGATCGAGTTGAACGTCGTTTTCGGTGTGGTTTCGGCTAACTGTTGGTTTTTCTGTTCGATCAACTTAAACGTCGTTTTCGGTGTGGTTTCGGCAAATTGTTGGCTCTTCTGTTTGATCGAGTTGAGCGCGATTTTCTGTGTGTTCGAAGGTTTTCGGTGACATAATGGTAATTTCTTTCTCACTATCACTAAATAATATTTCATTGTCACTAGGTTTAGATTCTGAGTTGATGATTTCTGGTATAAGTCGAGAACTACTGAACATACTTTTTCGGTTGTCGTCTAGTGATTTTATTGAAATATTTGCATTGAACGATTTTTCCATGTCACTTTCAGATTTCTCATCAATTTTATTTCCATCAAACGATTCATCGGAATCGGACGTTAAAATGTCACCTTCTGTTTTATCAGAATCTTCATCTGAATCTGAATCTGAACTGATTATTCTACGAGGTGCTCTTTCTACATCTTTGTTGAATAAATTTGCTAAAGAAAGAGTGTCGCGACGTCCTTTCTTAAATGAATTGGCTAAAGAAAGATTTCATTAAGAAAAGACGTGCCTTTAGACGTGATTTTTCTAAGAAAAGAAGTGACTCATTTTTAAAGGAAATTTCCAAAAAGTGATTTTGATGACTCATTTTCAATGGAAATTTCAAAAAAGTGATTTCCTATGACTCATTTTCAATGGAAATTTCAAAAAAGTGATTTCCTATGACTCATTTTCAAAGGAAATTTCCAAAAAGTGATTTTGATGACTCATTTTCAATGGAAATTTCCAAAAAGTGATATCTTATGACTCATTTCCAAAGGAAATTTCCAGAAAGTGATTTCGATGAAAGTAGTTAGTAGATACTAAAGAAGAGTTGAAGATACAAGGAGCTTTAGAATGTGTCCCGGAACGCCAGTGGCAAATCATTAATATTACATTAAAAGCGAACGAAATGGTAGTTTATCAGAAAATGTTGTTGTTCTCAAGGAATTTATCTGCACAGTATTTACATCAGAAAGCTGAGAAAGACACGGATTTGAGGAGGGATTTAGAGGGACTACCACCAAATGCGGAATATTCCAAAATGCGGGTTGAATTGTTGAAAATGAATAAAATGCAAGATGTAAAAGCGTCGCATATTTTAGTGAGGTTTTTACGTTTAAGAGAGATTTGTTGCCATCCACACTTGATATCAGGTAGTGCAGCGGAGGAGATGGATGTGAATGATGAGAGTAATGCAGAGTTTGATATAATGGAACAGTTGAATAATTTGCATTTGAGTGATAATTTCAAAATCACTTCTAGGAAATTTTCTTTGAAAAACTGTTATAGGAAATCACTTTTTTGAAATTTCCATTGAAAATGAGTCACCAAAATCACTTTTAGGAAATTTCCTTTGAAATTGAGTCATATTAAATCATTTTCTGGAAATTTTCATTGAAAATGAGTCACTTCTTTTCTTAGCGAAATCATGTCTAAAGACACGTATTTTCTTAATAAAATCTTTCTTTAGCGAATTCATTTAAGAAAGGGCGTCGCGACGCTCTATTTTTTAGCAAATTTATTCAAGAATGGGCGTCGGGGCATCTTTTATTTAGCAAATTTATTAAAGAAAAAGCGTCTCGATGCCTTTTAGCAATATTATTAGAGTTATAGTTTTCTGTAATTAGTTCATGATTCAATGGATAAATGTATAAATTGAAAAGTTGATACTGTAATGATCCCGACTTTCGCGGAACCATCTTTTAAGACATTTTAAAATTTAGAAAACAAAAACAAAGGGAAAACAAACAAAATATAAATCGGCAATGATCGACTAGTGGAAATAGGCCCTACGTTGTGTTTATTTTTAGGTTCTGAAATTAGTAGTAATCAAGTTCTAGACAAAGGATTGATTGTGGCGACTATGACGAGGTTCTTGAGAGAAGCACAAATAAAACACATATGAAAGTTTAACGTTTATATTGGAGAATTAGAATCAAATCAGACACAACAGCAAATGAAATATTATAAGTTAAACGACAATCATAAGTTAACAGAAAGACAAAAACGTTAAACCTTGTCGATTCTAGTCTGTAGTGAAATGGAAGAAAGAATCAGCAAAGAAAACTTCCAAGACTCTTTTCAAAACATAAGGATAACTTTGCAAGTGCGTACAAACAGGATGTAACGAAACTTCATAAATTCACAGGAATAAAAGTGATGATAGCAATTAAGCATTTAAAATCTTTGAACGGTTTTGACTCAAGTGATCATTTAGGAATTGACAAAATATACGATTTTGTATGTAGAAACATTTATAATAACAATATGAGAAAATCAATCATAAAAGTGTTCAAAACAAATGTACAAATAATCACAAGAACAGAAAGAATCAAAATAGGCGGAGAAATCATGATTACTAAAGATTTATGAATCAATCAAAAGTCATCAACAATATAGGATTACGAGTTGTTGTATGATCATACATCAAAACTCACTGCCAAGCTTTACGCGAAATAACTCTGCGAGACGCCAAAACTCACATCATGAACAGAAACTGATCATGACTCAATCACACACATAATGAGATGAAACAATATAGAAAATACATAAATAAAAGAAACATATTGAGAGAATATATACCCCTCCCTTTCCCCGGCTGTGGTGTCTCCATGCAACCGAGTACCTCCCCAATAGGTGGCTAGCCTATGGGGGTAGCGACGTCTTTTAATATTCTCTATCTTTTTGTGTACTATGGTCTGCTTTGGTACATAGCACAGAGTGAACAAATTCAATGCCACTTCCTCATTATTAGTACACAATATTCGAAATCAGAGTGAATAAAGAGCTTGGAATTGACACTCTTCATTGCTCGCCCTGCACAACAAAATATAAATTCAAAAATATATAAAACACATAATGATGATGGAACTCGTAATCCAAAATTGTCAACTCAAGTAGTAAATGGATAATAAAAGAATCTCAGAAAATAGAAACAGATAAATCGTAAATGAACATGATAAAAATTAGATATACAATTGGAAAACACTCCAAAGATTCT
Organism: Silvanus unidentatus; assembly: GCA_963930825.1. Lineage (NCBI taxonomy): Eukaryota > Metazoa > Arthropoda > Insecta > Coleoptera > Silvanidae > Silvanus > Silvanus unidentatus. The sequence goes on from OZ005758.1 coordinate 9,007,486, forward strand.
TAGTGCCCAGAAAAACACCCTTGAGAATTTATAAAGACAACTTAGACAAGTAATAAAAACATTACCTTAAACAAATTCGAGATCGGTTTGCAAGAACGGCAATAGATCGGCCAGGCGTGATGAATCTTCCAAAAACCCTGAACAACTACTGACTCTACTCCTATTGCTAGCTTGCTTCCCGCCGCGCTAACATGACTCATTCTCAAACTTAATCGAAAAAACACCAAATATTTGGTTTTTAATGAATAACAAAATTCTCCTATAAAAGCCTTTTGGCTTATAAAATTTATGAAAACCCCAAACAGTCAAAATTCACAAATCAATAACAAACTAAATATTGATGGACATAAATATGGCGAAAAATCGCTCATTGTTAATTTCTAATTTAAACAAAACATTTTTGTATATATGTAAGAATGGAATACTACAATACCTCCTTTACTATTCTAATATGCTAATAATATTCCATTTTCTCAAAAATTTGAAAATAGGACATTTCTACCCGGCTAACAGAAACGCGACAAGGTGGCAGATACCTCTTCGACAAGTTTTGATTTCTGTCCTCCTGGTATTTATCGTAATTAATCGCTTGGCTTTCTATTCTTGGTTTCTATACAAAGTTAATATTAATAAGTTCCTATTTTTGCGTTTGGCACCCCACCGTCATATCGAATACCGTTTTGTCAGGGACCGATAAATACACCCCGGACACAAGAAACCGCCATACAACGTACCCGGTAGGTACCAGTACATAGGGGCGGCATCGCCAATGAACAGATTTACACCGTCGTTAAGTAAATATAACATCAAATTTGATGGACACACCGATCCAGTCGCATTTTTGGTAAGTCTAGAGGAAATTGCGACACAGTTAAAAGTAGTAAAAGAAGAATTAATTGCCGCCTTGTCCGAAGTACTGGAGGGATCAGCATTATTATGGCTAAGGAACACCCGGGATAGATGGGTGACTTGGGCCGATTTCTTGAAGGATTTTAAAACTTTAGTAATTGTTTATTAACGATAATAAAAATATGAAAAGACAAATTACTTATATTTATATTTATCACCAACAAGATTAACATTAACACAATTTACATTCAAGATTCAACGATGATTAATTATTTTATTAAATGGAATTGAAGTCGCGAAATCGGTTTTTCATCATCTGTCAAAAAGTACTTAATTTATTGATTCATTTTTATCGATTAAAAATCCCTAAATTAGAGTTGTCGTCTTTGGCCCATAGGTGGCTACAGAGCTCCCCTCCTAGTGTTGTACACGATACCAAGAAGCGCCATTATTTGAATTTCCGGTGTTTCGCTTGCACTTCCGCTGCATATGCTTCGCCTTTTTCTGTTAATTTTCGTTTTCGAGTCGGTCTTACATATGGATCCGGCTGTGGATTGGGTTCAGCAAATCTTACGGTTCTTAGCACTCGATTTTCCTCTTCCGGTGTGGGCGATGGCGTTGTCGACGGTGCTTGGTAAATTCGTGTGAAAATCACTTCCTCATCTTCTCGTTCGATGATATTTTCGGTCGCTGTGTATGCTGGCTTCAGTCGGTCTATCGATATTGTTTTCTGTTTACCACGAACATCCACGTCCATACATTTATTTCCCCTTCGTATGACTTTGAAGGGGCCCTCGTACGGGGGTTGTAATGGTCGTTTGACTGCATCGGTTCTGATGAAGACATGAGAGCACTGTGCTAACTCTTTATGGATGAAGGTGCTTCGTTGACCGTGACGGGATGCTGGTTGCGGTCGCAAATTCCTCATAACTGTCTGTAACTTTTGTGCAAAATCAGAATTTGTGTTTTCATTTTTCTTACCATTCTCGAAAAATTCGCCAGGTAGACGGAGTTGCTGCCCATAAACAAGTTCAGCGCACGACCCTTCGATATCATCTTTGTATGATGTTCTGATTCCAAGTAAAACGATTGGCAATTCCTCGCTCCAGTTCTCTGACTGCCTACACTTTAGGGCAGCCTTCAATTGTCGGTGAAAACGCTCCACCATACCGTTTGCCTTGGGATTGTAGGCCGTAGTTCGTATGTGCACCGTTCCCAGCTGTTTGTTTAATTGGGAAAATATGCCAGACTCGAACTGTCGCCCTTGATCCGTTGTGATTCGTAATGGTGTTCCATATCTCGATATCCATCCACTGATTAACGCTGATGCGACTGTTGTTGCTCTTATATCCGGTAAAGGAATTGCTTCTGGCCACTTTGTAAAACGATCTATGCAGGTCAAAATATATGTATATCCATTGGAGTACGCCAGTGGCCCCACAATATCTATGTGTATATGCTCAAAACGCTGGTTTGGTGGAAAAAATTTCCTAATGGGCTCAAGACATGTCTACCAACCTTTGATCGCTGGCACTCGATGCACTGTTGCACGAATTTCTTGCAGTCTTGAGCCATTTTAGGCCAAACAAATGCCTTTTTTACCAATTTTGTAGTCAGTTTCGTTCCAGGATGGCTTAAATGATGTTGTGAAGCGATGGCTTGATGTCGAAATTTTGCAGTGACGTATGGTCGTACGGTTGAGCCAGATACGTCGCAATAAACGGTGTAATTTGTGTCTGGTACGTTTACTTTCTCCAATTTCATACTGGTTTCGGTACTGCTGAGCCATTTTTGAATCTCTGGGTCGTTTTCTTGGTCTTTAGCGAGCGCTGCGTAATCCAGTCCAGTAGAAATTGCGTCAATACGGGATAATGCATCTGCTGGTACGTTTTTTTCACCGGAAACATGTTTAACATTAGTTGAAAACTGGCTTATATAATTCAAATACCATTGCTGCCTGGGCGAGGCTTTGTCGAGTTTTTGAGCGAATGCATACGTCAGTGGTTTGTGATCGGTAAAGAGCACAAAGTCTCGTCTCTCTAAGATGTGTTTAAACTTTTTCACGGCTTCGTACGCTGCCAGCAGTGCCCTATCGTACGTATTGTACTTCGTCTGTGCTGATGATAATTTTCTCGAAAAGAAGGCGATGGGTTCCAAGTTACCTCCTTTCAATTGCTGCACTACTGCGCCGATTGCACTGTCTGATGCGTCCACCATGACCGAGAGTTGCGCTGAATGCGATGGGTGCGCTAACATGACAGCTTCAATCAGCGATTGTTTGGGTTTTTCAAATGCGGATTCGAGTTGCGGTGTCCATTTAACTTCTTCCTTGTCCTTCTTTTTACCTCCTAACAGCGCGTTCAGCGGCGCTTGGATTTCGGATGCTTTTGGAATAAAACGGCGGTAGAAATTGATCATCCCCATGAACCGTCTGAGATCCTTGATCGAATTTGGCTTCTTGTAGTTGCTAATCGCCTCCACTTTATCCGGTTTCGGTTTAATTCCAGATGGCGACACCAGATACCCCAAAAAGTCGACAGTTTCTCTTCCAAATACGCATTTTTCTGCGTTAATTTGGATCCCATATTCGCTGAGGCGGTGAAATAGAGTTTGTAGCCATGTATGGGCCAAAGACGACAACTCTAATTTAGGGATTTTTAGTCGATAAAAATGAATCAATAAATTAAGTACTTTTTGACAGGTGATGAAAAACCGATTTCGCGACTTCAATTCCATTTAATAAAATAATTAATCATCGTTGAATCTTGAATGTAAATTGTGTTAATGTTAATCTTGTTGGTGATAAATATAAATAGTGGCTACAAAACCTTCTTTCTCGATGCTGAATACCAGATTAACTTGGAACTGGAAATTAGCCGCCGGAAACAGAGAAAGGGCGAGACTGAGAGCTCGACCGCCCCAACTACCCCGAACCACCCCGGAAACAACCAGCACCGGCAATAAGCACCACGGAACCAACTTGCTGGAAATGTGGTCAAGTCGGGCATTATAACACAGAATGCCGGCTTGAAACATCGCGCCAGACCACCGAAACTGACACCCTCTGCTTCAGATGTGGCGAAAGAGGACACATGAGGGCGCAATGTGTAAATTCGGCAAGATTATTCTGTTCACGCTGTATGAAACCGGGAGTTATGTTCAAAAACTGCCCGTGTGATCAGAGGACCGGAAACAGGGGACGTTCTACGGAAAATAGGACGCCACCCCCTAACACTACCAACGGGGGGATGAGAAATTTCAACCCCGGCCTCGCCATTCCGTCTACCAGCAGAGCGAGGACCGTTACGTTTCAAGAACCAATGGATACGTCATCGGCACCCCACATGATGGTAATTCCCAGCACCGACGAACGACCGTCTGTGCCATTAAACATCCAGGGCCGTGTATTCGCCGTGTTGATTGATACCGGCGCCGAATTGTCGTATATCAGCGAAACAGTAGCAGAATACATTGCTTCGACCGGAGTACCGATTCGGGATTGTATTGGGGGTGCTGCAATAGTGGCCAGTGGACAGAGAGAACCCGTACGAAAAATGGTGAACATTAAAACGAGTATCGCTGGGAAAAAGTCTTGGAATTTTTTCTATGTTCTACCGGGTTTACCACAAGACGTTGTTATTGGAGTGGACCAAATTAAATCCAGGAAGATTGCACTGGATTTCCGGAACGACACGATCACCGTGGATAGACAAGTGGTCAATAGAACCGCCAACGTGCATATCATCCGCACCGAAGGCCCACCCCCGCAGGTAAAACCCATTTCTCTTGTCCAGAGCCTGAATAATCACGAAGAACGGTGTTTAGCCGAGTTTTTAGGGCAAGAACTGCCGAAATTTGAAGGACTTACTAGACCGACACCGTTAAACAGACACCACATTAAACTTAAGAACCGGGAGCCGATTAAACAGTGATATCGTCCACAAAATCCGGCAATGCAACAGATAATAAATGATGAAGTGGACCGTATGCTGGGAGAGGACGTAATTGAACCGTCACGTAGTCCGTGGAGCAGTCCGGTGGTGATTGTTAAGCAGAAAAGGACGGAAAACCGAGATTTTGTGTGGATTTAAGAGAGGTAAATAAAGCGTCACATAAAGACGCGTACCCACTGCCGTTCATTAATGCGATACTGGACAAGTTAAGAGAGGCCCGTTATATTTCTAGTCTGGACTTGCGACAGGGATACGGGCAAGTGGCATTGACCGAAGAAAGTAAACCGATTACCGCCTTTACCGTGCCCGGAAGAGGGCTGTTCCAGTTCAAAGTAATGCCGTTTGGGTTGCATTCCGCCCCTGCAACGTTTCAACGATTACTAGTGTGACGCTATTTCCTCGGTGCCCTCGAGCACCACCTACTTTATACATAAAAATAGGAAAATTCCGGTCAGCCTAGGTAGCACAGATGGAGATACGGTATCCAGGGTTCAAATAAAATAAAGACAACGTTTTATAAACAAATTAAAATAAGTCCTCTTTATTAAACAGTATCAATAGGTCATTAAAGTAATACAATACAAATCATAGTAAATACGGAAAGAAACGGGAAAACATATAACATATAGGTTATTCTGTTTTCGGAATAATATGCACGGTGGGTAAAAATGTCGGTTATGATGAAAATCAATTTTGACGACGAAAATACAGAGTGAAACAAATTATTTAAGATAGAGTGGCGAATGACATTAAATGTCCACCAGGAAACGGCGTATGGCGTCACAGACGCTCACCAAAAAGGGATATTTGGGGTATAGAATGGCGAATGACATAAAAATGTCCACCAGGAAACGGCGTATGGCGTCACAGACGCTCACCAAAAAGGGATATTTGGGGTATAGAATGGCGAATGACATAAAATGTCCACCAGGAAACGGCGTATGGAGTCACAGACGCTCACCAAAAGGGAAATTGGAGTATAGAATGGCGAATGACATAAAAATGTCCACCAGGAAAACGGCGTATGGCGTCACAGACGCTCACCAAAAGGGAAATTGGAGTGTAGAATGGCGAATGACATAAAATGTCCACCAGGAAACGGCGTATGGCGTCACAGACGCTCACCAAAAAGGGTACTTGGGGTATAGAATGGCGAATGACATAAAATGTCCACCAGGAAACGGCGTATGGAGTCACAGACGCTCACCAAAAGGGAAATTGGAGTATAGAATGGCGAATGACATAAAAATGTCCACCAGGAAAACGGCGTATGGCGTCACAGACGCTCACCAAAAGGGAAATTGGAGTGTAGAATGGCGAATGACATAAAATGTCCACCAGGAAACGGCGTATGGCGCCACAAACGCTCACCAAAAGGGTATTTGGGGTACAGAATGGCGAATGACATAAAAATGTCGACCAGGAAACGGCGTATGGCGTCACAGACGCTCACCAAAAGGGAAATTGGAGTATAGAATGGCGAATGACATAAAGATGTCCACCAGGAAAACGGCGTATGGCGTCACAGACGCGCACCAAAAAGGGATATTTGGGGTATAGAATGGCGAATGACATAAAATGTCCATTAGGAAACGGCGTATGGCGTCACAGACGCTCACCAAAAAGGGTACTTGGGATATAGAATGGCGAATGACATAAAAATGTCGACCAGGAAACGGCGTATGGCGTCACAGACGCTCACCAAAAGGGAAATTGGAGTATAGAATGGCGAATGACATAAAAATGTCCACCAGGAAAACGGCGTATGGCGTCACAGACGCTCACCAAAAGGGAAATTGGAGTATAGAATGGCGAATGACATAAAATGTCCATTAGGAAACGGCGTATGGCGTCACAGACGCTCACCAAAAAGGGTACTTGGGATATAGAATGGCGAATGACATAAAAATGTCCACCAGGAAACGGCGTATGGCGTCACAGACGCTCACCAAAAAGGGTACTTGGGATATAGAATGGCGAATGACATAAAAATGTCCACCAGGAAACGGCGTATGGCGTCACAAACGCTTACCAAAAAGGGATATTTGGGGTATAAAATGGCGAATGACATAAAAATGTCCACCAGGAAACGGCGTATGGCGTCACAGACGCTCACCAAAAAGGGATATTTGGGGTATAGAATGGCGAATGACATAAAATGTCCACCAGGAAACGGCGTATGGCGTCACACACGCTCACCAAAAGGGAAATTGGAGTATAGAATGGCGAATGACATAAAGATGTCCACCAGGAAAACGGCGTATGGCGTCACAGACGCTCACCAAAAGGGAAATTGGAGTGTAGAATGGCGAATGACATAAAATGTCCACCAGGAAACGGCGTATGGCGTCACAGACGCTCACCAAAAAGGGTAATTGGGATATAGAATGGCGAATGACATAAAAATGTCCACCAGGAAACGGCGTATGGCGTCACAGACGCTCACCAAAAAGGGATATTTGGGGTATAGAATGGCGAATGACATAAAATGTCCACCAGGAAACGGCGTATGGCGTCACAGACGCTCACCAAAAAGGGTACTTGGGATATAGAATGGCGAATGACATAAAAATGTCCACCAGGAAACGGCGTATGGCGCCACAAACGCTCACCAAAAGGGTATTTGGGGTACAGAATGGCGAATGACATAAAAATGTCGACCAGGAAACGGCGTATGGCGTCACAGACGCTCACCAAAAGGGAAATTGGAGTATAGAATGGCGAATGACATAAAGATGTCCACCAGGAAAACGGCGTATGGCGTCACAGACGCGCACCAAAAAGGGATATTTGGGGTATAGAATGGCGAATGACATAAAATGTCCATTAGGAAACGGCGTATGGCGTCACAGACGCTCACCAAAAAGGGTACTTGGGATATAGAATGGCGAATGACATAAAAATGTCGACCAGGAAACGGCGTATGGCGTCACAGACGCTCACCAAAAGGGAAATTGGAGTATAGAATGGCGAATGACATAAAAATGTCCACCAGGAAAACGGCGTATGGCGTCACAGACGCTCACCAAAAGGGAAATTGGAGTATAGAATGGCGAATGACATAAAATGTCCATTAGGAAACGGCGTATGGCGTCACAGACGCTCACCAAAAAGGGTACTTGGGATATAGAATGGCGAATGACATAAAAATGTCCACCAGGAAACGGCGTATGGCGTCACAGACGCTCACCAAAAAGGGTACTTGGGATATAGAATGGCGAATGACATAAAAATGTCCACCAGGAAACGGCGTATGGCGTCACAAACGCTCACCAAAAAGGGATATTTGGGGTATAAAATGGCGAATGACATAAAAATGTCCACCAGGAAACGGCGTATGGCGTCACAGACGCTCACCAAAAAGGGATATTTGGGGTATAGAATGGCGAATGACATAAAATGTCCACCAGGAAACGGCGTATGGCGTCACACACGCTCACCAAAAGGGAAATTGGAGTATAGAATGGCGAATGACATAAAGATGTCCACCAGGAAAACGGCGTATGGCGTCACAGACGCTCACCAAAAGGGAAATTGGAGTGTAGAATGGCGAATGACATAAAATGTCCACCAGGAAACGGCGTATGGCGTCACAGACGCTCACCAAAAAGGGTACTTGGGATATAGAATGGCGAATGACATAAAAATGTCCACCAGGAAACGGCGTATGGCGTCACAGACGCTCACCAAAAAGGGATATTTGGGGTATAGAATGGCGAATGACATAAAATGTCCACCAGGAAACGGCGTATGGCGTCACAGACGCTCACCAAAAAGGGATATTTGGGGTATAGAATGGCGAATGACATAAAATGTCCACCAGGAAACGGCGTATGGCGTCACAGACGCTCACCAAAAGGGAAATTGGAGTATAGAATGGCAAATGACATAAAAATGTCCACCAGGAAACGGCGTATGGCGTCACAGACGCTCACCAAAAGGAAAATTTGGAGGGGGATGGAGTCTTATTACAAGCTCAACACGGTGATTCTAATAACGGTCCGTAACAGAAACACGGTAGAGCGGAAAAGTCATAAATAATAGTATATTAAAAAATGAGTATCGTAAGGGATATTTTAACGTATGAGTAAATTAAACCGTTAGCCGCGTTAGCTGCTAACGTTTGATTTGCGAATACGTTAAAATCCCTTACGATACGAATTTTTTACGATATTTTACCTTTTTGCGTCTAAAATATTTAATTATAAATAAATAAATTAGTCATTTCATAATTGTAGAGATTTTTATTTTCTAAAGTTGGTTCAATTTTGTTTTTAAACATTTCGAGTGTGACAGTTTTAAATGTTCTCATGCTGTCAATGTCATTAACTCTCGCTGTATCTCAGCGTAAATCTGTTGACAGCGATTCAATTGACAAGGTTTCGTCAACCCCAAATAGTAAAAATCACTATTTTCTTACAATAAAACTACTTTTATTACAAAACCCGAATCTGACAGTTCTGTTTTGTAATAGAAGGTTTTACAAAACGCAAATAGGTAAAAGTACTTACGGTATAATAACGGTTTGAACGTTTTCGAAGAACTTTTTACTGGTGAAAAGCACACTTGAACTACTGCTGACAGTATTTGACAGTGGAATTGTGTTGTTATATTTGAGTTATAACAGAACTGATTTCTTGGTCGAACAGGCCAACGCTTATACTGCTTAACAGAAAGGACACTGGTAAGATGTAGCAATTAGTGCCACCTGCGCTTTCTTTTCCGGTACTTCAAATTATTCATCTCTAGCCTTCGAAGACGGTTGTGGCGGTGAGATATAGTTTGTAGTGCCCTCTAAAGAACACACCCCGTTACTAGTTGTCCGTTTATTCAACGAAAACGGAAAGTTTAATATAAACGGTTAACGGTTTTCGTGATTTCTTTTGTAGGTTAGGTGATCTTTTACCGTCGGGAGTTGTTGCTCGGTAAACGGGCCTATTTCCGGACATCGGTGGGTTTTCACAGTTTCTGAAGTGGAAGTTAGTGACAAGAAAGTGTCGTTCTTTTGTTTAGTGAAACCATAAATGTGAAAGGAATAATAATTTCCGAGGAAAAGAGTGTTAAAAGTGACCACAAATGCAGACGGAACAAGACCAAAATAAGAAAATTGGAGTCATCAGGAATGTTTTGGTGACCCAGACGACGGTATTCGTGGTGGACGTCAGAAGACAATCAAGTCTGGATCATTATAGTAAGTTGAAATGATTTATTTTTGATTTTTGGGTCCAACTGGTGATTTTTATTTACAAGTTCAAAAAGTAAACAAACATCCTGGGTGACTCTGGTTGCCTATGGTCAAATCTCCAAAAGTGGTTATGTTGTGACAGCTGCACTTGCACTGGTGAAAAAAATGGTACTGACTGTACTTAGTGCTTGAAATACACTTGTTTGAGATGGCCTGGTAAGTGTAGTGAAAACTGTTAGTGCATTTACTCATTTGTTGTTCTTAATTTTCCAGGGAAGATATTAGTGTCACCAAAGTGTGGTTAGGAGATTGGGCCCACAACAGCATGAAGACCGGTAAGTATTTGGAATAATAATTCAAATGCCTAATTTATTTGTTCTTTTTAGGGGAAGAAATAATGGGTTCATTACACTAGATCAGATAATTGGGCCAGAATTGGACCCCATAGCGTTTGCATATTTGGACGATATAATCGTGCTGGGAAAGACATTCGACGAACACTTACAGAACCTGCGAACAGTGTTCCACCGATTAAGAGAGGCAAATTTAAAGTTAAATCCGGAAAAGTGTGAATTCTGTAAAAAGACACTGAGATATTTAGGACACATGGTAACCGCTGAAGGAATAGGCACCGATCCTGATAAAGTGCAGGCAATATTAGAAATAACCCCTGACGGCTCTATTGAAAAAGGGACGGAAATGGTAGTGGGCTGAACCACAAGAGGAGGCTTTTCGACAGTTAAAACACTGTTTGACCGAAGCGCCAGTCCTGGCCTGTCTCGATTTCGAACGACCGTTTATACTACAGACCGATGCATCCGACAAAAGGTTGGGAGCCGCTCTTATTCAGCATTTAGACGGAGCCGAACACGTGATTGCATATGCGAGTCGAACTCTCAGCAGTTCGGAACAAAAATACTCCACCACCGAAAAGGAGTGCTTGGCGATTGTCTGGGAAATTGAGAAAATGCGTCCGAACTTAGAGGGGTACTGATTCACGGTTATAAGTGACCACCAGTCCTTACGGTGGTTACAAGAGGTGAAATAACCCTCCGGAAGATTGGGCCGATGGATAGTATTTTTACAGCAGTTCGACTTTGAGATCCGGTACCGTAAAGGAGTACTGAATAAAGTGGCAGATGCACTATCACGTGACCCAATTACTGCTACGGCCGCCGAAATGGAAAACACCGGAGAAATTTGTTGGAGGTGGAAAACAACCCGAAAGACTTTTACGACTACAGTATACGAAATGGAAAGTTATACCGCCATTTCTGGCCTGGAAATCCCTTGGATCCTTGGAAATACCGACACTTTGGTGTACCGACACCGTCTCGGCTCCGAGTTTTACAGGAATATCATGATGCACGACAGCTGGGCATATGGGGGTGGCTAAAACGATAGCAAGAATTGCTAAAAGGTATTATTGGCCAGGCATGTTTAGAGACATAGCAAAATATGTTCGCAGCTGCGAACAATACCAACCATATAAACCGTCCCAACAACAAGCACCAGGGAAAATGCAACATTTGTACAACCGTCAGCCGTGGGAAATTGTGAGTACTGATCTGGTTGGACCACTTCCTAGGTCCAAAAAGGGACATAATTACTTGCTAGTGATGCAAGAGCAAAAGCTACCGCTCAAACCGTTTCGGCTGCGTTAGTGGAAGAAATAATCTGCCGTTTTGGATGTCTGAAGGTGGTAATTTCGGACAATGAAGTCCAGTTTGACAGTAAGATTTTCCGAGGAGTTTTGGCAGAATGGGGAATAACACACCGCAGTTCACCGCCGTACACCCCGCAATGTAATCCGGTGGAGAGGGCAAACCGAACATTGAAGACGTTAATTGCCTAATACTGCGAAAAGGACCACAAGACTTGGGATGAATTAGTACCCCAATTGACCCTTGCCATCAACACCGCCCGACAAGAATCAACAGGATTCTCAGAAACAGAAAAGAACAGACAGACAGAATTACTGCTTCCGAACGCGTTGTTTAACGACAACCAACCGACTCCGATCAAAGGGGATGAAGGTACGACGCTGGTACCAGAACAGATGAATAAATTGGGAAAACTCCGTGATGTGTTTGAGCTAGTACGTATCAACACCGGTCGTGCATTTTCGTCGCAGAGTAAGGTCTACAACCGCCATCACCGTGACTGGACTTGTAAGGTAGGGGACTTAGTAATGAAACGCGATTATAATCTGTCACCCGGGATCCGAGGTTTGGCCGCGAAATTAGCACCGAAATATTCCGGTCCGTATGAGATAAGCCATGTTGTTTCACCGGTAGTTTACCATCTAAAGTCGAAAAAAGGCCGCGGATTACGAAACATCCATGTACAAGACCTGAAGCCGTATTACCAGGCCGTACCGGTAGAAAACTAATGAAATGTTTTTTAAAATTATGCCAGGAAACCGCCGAGCAAGAGAAGATCCTTCCCGGAACGCACCTGCGCTTTCCGTTAGGAACCCCGGAGAGGACCTACGAGCCAGGATGCGTGAAAAGCGAGAAAGGGAGGATCTCGTGAAGAAGGTGGCGGCCCAATTGAAGCGCCGAAGGAGGGGACCACGACGTGGCATTCGTCCGCCTAGGTTCTGGGACCAGTACAACGTGGGAGAGGTGTTAGGCAAAGGGGGCCAAGCCGAAGTACGGCAGTGTTTGGCGGTCTGCGGCCAGGAGCTAAGTCCTCCGTCAATTTGGGCTGACCAAGAGGCCGACTTGTATAGCCGACTGAAACACCCCAACATCCTGCCACTGATCGAGTCGTACCAGGACGAGGCAGGACGAGTCCTTGTATTCCAACTGCTGCAATTATAATTGCAGTTGTTGGAAACCAACAAGTTCATCGTCGAGAGGTACCACCCATTTTTGGGTACGACCCAGTCTTGTCCGAGGTAGAAAAAAGTATGATACAGATCAATTTATAAATGATTTGTTGCTGCATGATGAGGACGCGCTACAACTAGAATACAGATCAGAAATGGGATTTCAAAATTTCTTCGGGATGAAACATTCAGAGTTTGAAAAACTGTTACAAATGATTGGGTCCAAAATCCAAAATGATTGGGTATTGAAAAGCGACGTGCAAATGTAAATGCAACTAAATGAATAGAAATTATACTTATCTGGTTTCAATACTTGCAGAAAAGTTAAACAACATGGTTCAACACGTTCACACAGTCGATGTCGATTCGACTTCTTTTTATCGGTACCGACTTGAGTCGGGTTGCATTCGACTCGACACGACATCATTCAACAATGTTGGGATACACGTCCACACCTATTCGACATTGTCGATCGACCGTGTCGATCGACACCATTCGGCATAGTGTGGACGTAGTTTTATGGGTACGCCGGTACCACTTATTACATGGCACCGGAAGTGGTGGAAGGGCGACCGTACGAGGCCAAAGTGGATGTCTGGTCCCCTGGAGTGACAATCTACTAAATTGTCACCGGTCGTCTGCCCTTTGGGGATACAGACCTGGACCTTCTACACCAAGCCATCGCCACCAACGAGCCATCGTGGTAAGGGTTACCACCGGGGGCCCAACAGATTCTGGCCCGGATCATGCGTAGCGACGCTCATATGCGCCCAACCGCCACAGAAGCGTTAGCCGACTCGTGGTGAACGTCAACGGAAGAGGAAGTCCCCGTGCCGGAAGGGCAAGACGTGACGCCGACAAAAATAGCCTTGGTATTAAGTGGAAAAAGTGGTTAAATAGGTTTGAAAACTATTTAATAGCAACAAACATTGTGGATGACCATCGTAAGATAGCATTACTGTTTCATGTCGCTGGAGAAGGCGTTCATGACTTGTTCACAACATTCACAGATTTACCACCAGAACCAGCAGGAGAAAATGGATAAATTCGCATATTAACGGAATATGAAGCAACAACAAAGAAGCTGAACAATTAATTTAGTCCAAAAGTAAACACCGAATTCGAAATATTCAATTTTCGAGAATGTAATCAACAAATGGGTGTCAACAGACCAATTTTATGCCAGATTACTAAAGCTTGCCAAAACATGTAATTTTCATGACACGAATGCGGAGATAAAGTCCCAAATAATTCTCCACACAACACACAAACGTCTCCAAGAGTATGCATTTGTCTGAAGAGCCCAGTTTAGACGATTTGTTAAAGAAAGCCAGGTCATTTGAAGCAACAACACATCAAGTTGAGCAGTTGAGGAAACAAAACTCAATGCCGAACACCGAGAGAACAATGGCGGAAGAAAGCCGCAATTTTATAAAACAAACAAGATTCGAAAAACAATCAACAAGACATCAGAAATGCATGAATTGTGGTATGAAGTGGCATGATGGAGGAAGAAAAAGTTGTCCAGCTCTAGGAGTAAATTGTAACAACTGTGGCAAAAAAGGGCACTATGCAAAAGTGTGTCTCTCTAAAAACAACCATAATGACAGTCGATATAATAAAAATCAGCCAAACAAAATCAAAAACACAAGTCAATAAACAAAGAACAAATGTCAATTACAACAGGACAACGAACAACAACACTGAACAAAGTAATGAAGATTCTGAAACTAGTTTCCGTGTAACAATCAACAAAATATCCAAAGCGACTCCAATTTATGAAGCTATAACGAATGGCTATCCAATAAAGTGGTTTGCAGATACTGGTACGACTGTTAACATAATAAGTGAACAATTAAATGCTACACTTCCAAAACAAAATTTAATATCAACAAATACAAACATTTACTCTTATAACTCAAAAGAAGATATAAAACCGATTGGAAAATTTAACGCAAAATTTCAATTCAGAAATTGCATAGACGAAGAAGACATCTATGTAGTAGAAGGTGATGGTGAAGCATTACTAAGTTTTGATACATCGATAGCGCTTGGCATAGTTAAAATGACGACCAATTTTTGTGAAACAGATAAGTTAACAATAAAAAATGTCCAACAAAAATTCCCAAGTTTGTGTAATGGAATTGGAAAGTTGAAAAACAGTACAATAAAGCTACATATTGATGAAACCGTCACACCAAATGCCAGGAAAACAAGACGAACACCGTTTAGTTTAAGAAAGAACGTAGAAATGGAATTAAAACGACTGCAAGAAGCAGACATTATTGAGCCAGTTAAAGGATCAACACCATGGATATCACCAATTGTATTAGTACCTAAACGTGGCAGACCAGATGTATTTAGACTATGTGTGGATATGAGAGAACCTAACCGTGCAATTATGAGAGAAAGACATTTAACACCTACAATCGATGAAATTCAGAGAGCAGAAGTAAATGGGGCACAAATGTTTTCAAAGATCGATCTTAATGATGGATATAATCAACTGGAATTAGACGAAGAGAGCAGGTTCATAACAACGTTTTCCACTCATTGTGGCTTATTTAGGTATAAAAGACTAAATTTTGGTGTTAATGCCGCTGCTGAAATTTTCCAGAACAAAATTCAGCAAGTCATTCAAGATATACCAGGTGTACTCAACGTGAGTACACCTGGTAATATGTCATAAATGACATAATATGTCTTTCCATACATATTAGTGTATGGAAAGACAATTCAAGAACATAACGAATCTTTAAACAAAGTTTTACAACGTTTAAGTGAAAATGGTTTAACAATAAACGTAAACAAGTGTCTATTCAGCCAACAACAATTAAAATTTTTTGGACACGTTTTCACAAATGAAGGGATTTATCCAGAACCGGAAAATGTCAAATCTATAATCAATTTGACCCCGCCCACTAATGTGCATGAACTTCGTAGTTTTTTAGGAACGTTGAACCATGTAGGTCGTTTCATTCCAAATTTGTCTAAATTAACAAGTGCATTAAGAACATTATTACTTAAAAACAACAGTTTCATGTGGGATTCTGAAATGCAACACAATTTTGAGAAAATTAAATAAGAACTTGTGAACATCACGAAAATGGTTTATTTTGACATAAACAAACGAACTCATCTACATGTCGACGCCAGCCCTACTGGTTTAGGAGCTGTTCTATCTCAAGTGAATGACGATGGTTACATCGAAGAAATGGCCTATGCAAGTCGCTCATTATCTCCTGCAGAACAACGTTATAGCCAGATTGAACGAGAAACATTAGCTGCGACATGGGCAATCCAATATTTTAACTTGCAATTATATGGCACTAAATTCATTTTGATCACAGATCACAAACCGCTTGTATCTATCTTCAGAAATCCCAGATCGTCACCCAGTGCACGCATTGAGAGGTTGTTACTGCGAGTCCAGTCATATATATTCGTTCCCAAGGGGTGTCCAATCCGTCCGATTACCTGTCCAGGCATCCGATAGCTGATATGGTGAATGATGATCACAAAATTGAACTGTCTGTCTCACTTCATACTGTCCAAAGCAACGCCATCTATGATTAGTTTAGAAGAAATCAAAACAGCAACATTAGAAGATGATGTTTTGCACAAACTAAAACAGGCAATCTTAACAGACGATCCCAAGTTATGGAAATTAACATAACTCCAACCATACAACAAAATAAAAACAGAATTATGTATTGTCAATGACATAATTTTACGAACAAACCGAATTTTAGCACCAGCTTGTTTGCAACACAAATTAATTGAATTGACACATGTGGGAAACCAAGGCATTACGAAAACATTGAAACTATTGAGAACAAAAATTTGGTTTCCAAATATGGGACAGATGGTGGAGAGCTTTATGAGAACGTGTGCAACTTGTCAAGTCGTAACTCCTCAAAATCAACGTGATCCAATATCAACGTATGTAAAAGCAACATATCAGTTCGAATACCTATCAATGGATTACGCAGGGCCGTTTCCGAACAACAAATATTGTATTGTCATAATTGATGAGTATTCAAAATTTCCCTTTTGTTAATTGGGTATCATCAACAAGTTTTAAGCATCTGAAACCTATTTTAGACACTCTGTTTGTATTGTATGGTTTTCCAAATACGATTCAAAGTGACAATGGCCCACCATTTAACAGCACTAATTTTAAACAGTATCTCAACAATAGAAACATAAAGCACCATCCATTACTCCGTATTGGCCCGAAGCAAATGGCACTGCAGAACGTTTCGTTAAAACGCTGAAGAAAGCATTAATTGGTATCAATGTAAACAACTTAAACATGAAAGAGAAACTTCAAGAATTTTTAATGAACTATAGAAGTACAATACATGACACAACTGGTAAATCACCTTACACTCTATTTATAAAGAGAGAAGTAAAGGGATTTTTACCAAATTTTAAAATCACAGAAAATAGTAATAAAGAGAGCCGTGAGAAGGTCGTTAAAGAAGCAAGACATGAAAAACACAACTATAAGAGACATACAAAACATCATACATTACAAAACGGTGAAATGGTTTTATGCAAATAGAGAAAACAGAATTCATTATCCACTGCTTATAATCCAAATCCAATGAAAATCATAAATATACATGGATCTCAAATAATCGTAAAAACTGCAAGTGGTAAAATTTTAAAAAGGAACAGTTCTTTCTTTAAAAGATATTTTGATTTAAGGAATTCTACAAACACATATAACAACGGTAACCATGAAGTAAATGATGAAGAATTTGGGCTTGGAAACTCAAAAGGAAATGATGTTGTTGTGCAAGAGCCCTTTCATGTAAATCCACCCACGGGTAACATCTCAAGAACCCAAGAAGCTGAAATTGAAGCTGAACTGCCTAATGGAAGAGGAAATCTGAATCCTGGAAATTGGGACGCTTTATCTGAAGTAAGAAGATCGACTCGTGATAGGCGGCTTCCGTCACGATTTGAAAACTTTATATTAAACTAGAGGAGAAATGTAATATTCTGTAAAATATTTAAAAATAGTGATTTTTATGTACGTATTATTATTAGGTTGGCAATAGAGGTTCAGAGAGAGATCATAACCTCGAAACAAGTAACATGTTTAGAGAAATCAGTGAACAATAAAGTTTGATTTTAAAGTTTAAATGAAGTGTTTTGACTAACAAACAATAATAAACAAGAACATTACAGTGCCATACACGTGGAAATACCGTGAACGGTCCTATGGTTCCTCCGACTCGAAACATATTGTTGACAGTTCCCACCACCATGTGCCAAATAGCCCCATCTCCACCGGGGCTCAATACATCAAGCTGCTGGCACATTGGCAATTCATTCATCATCTAGAACTGCCAGAGATCAGTTGAAAATGCAGAGACCAACAGCAGCACATGATATGAGATATAAAGATGACCCGCGATATCAGGAATTGATGCGGAAGTTGCCGACATCGACCATCAGAGTTATCGGGATGTACCAGGGATGTATCATTTTGCAAATAAAATCGTTTTTTTTCGAGGAGGGAGGGGTGTGTGACAAAGTCACTAGATTTTGTGCGAGTGCAAGCGTTTATTAGACACAGTTTCTACCGTTTAAGTTGAATAAGTGTATTGCGGTACATTGGTGTTTGCACTTTATTCGCTAAAATCGCACCGTATTTGGCTTAACTTTGATTCTGCTTTGCACGTTCTCGTTGTAGTTATAGCAATGTTTCTCGTTGCGCAATTCACGGATCAAAATATTCAACTCGGGCGCCACCTGATTTACTCCCAAATCAGGAAAGAAATATTCAAACTCGAAATTACTCAAATGCTTAATTCTCTCAACGAATTCACAACGACGAAACACCTATAAAGCACACGGGGTAACTTGGGCTGTTCGCGGGGCAAACGGGTTTAAGTTCCAGGGGTCTATTACTGAAAGAGACTGCTGAAAGAAACTCAACGGCAAATAACGCTCAATATTTTCTCAGAAGAATTCAATTTATTGTTTCTACTATTTTATGGCATTCAATATTAAATTAAATTATTCAATGGTGTGGATGTTGGTATATGTGTAATGCAAGGAAAATTGTTAATATTTCAATATATTCTCAAATATTTATCGGAAAATTAATCTGACTTTGACAATCACTCTCAAATACTCATGTATCTTTCATACAAAATAAATCACGGAAATGCTAAGACCTCAAACGGGATATTACCATACGCGGAGCTAACGCGAAATATCTAGAGAAACACCCAACTCGGACAATAGTTGGGAGCTCTAGGTGCCACAAGGACAATATCTCCGAAGAGAAGGGGCCCTTGTAACTCTGTAGGAATACTACTTTGAGTGCCGTACAGAGCTGCAGTTTTATCTTCTGGGATTATTACCTCGAACGCTTTTCTTAGGAGATGTTTCTCCTATCAGAGCTGGAACCAAACTGATGAATTCTGGCGAGTACATCGCCTTTTATACCCTATAGCTCCTCCCTTTTCAGTGCTTCCAAATATATGAAAATTAAATCACTAATTTCAATCACTAACATTCGTTGTCACTGTCACAGTCATTCTCACAATGTCACTTCACTAATCACAAGTTTCAATAGTTTGACAATAAATTATTTTCTAAAAAAAATGCTCCGTTACATAGTAATCGCTTAAACCGCTGAATTTTAACAATAACCTGCTTGACCGTTTTGCTAGTACTTTTTACCCGTTTAAGCTGTAACGAACCTATTTTTGCGCCTCTTAATTATTCACACAATTTATATTTTCCCTCTGACGTTTGAGGTTAGGTTGTTTGTTTACATTTGTAAACAAACATTTATTTTAATTTCATTATGTTAATTGACCATAGACAACCACCTCAGCGTCCCTCGGAAAAGGATTTTCACAAAAGTACTCCCGCAACCAGGAGTACGATGTGAAATTCCTTAGTACAAAAAAACCCCTTTTTGTATTTACAACGTGCTCTGTGTAATTGCAACTTACGTGTAATTATTCAAGTGTTTTTCAAGTGCCATTTGGCGAGAATTAATTATTCAATTGAAGTATTATTTCCTCTACTTAAACGGTGAGTCCAAATTTCTTTTCATTGTATTTATTTTATATGTATTTTGTATTGGAATGTGGTTGGCCACGCCGCTTCCAATTCTTATATTTATTGTCCCAATTTGTCATTATTTTTCCTCTGTACTTTAAGTGTTTAATTGGATTCACATACTATTTAATCGTTTACATCTGATTCAATTATCCAACATTTAATTCCTCTGAATCAGATGAAACGTACATGCATTTTTTTTTGGACATAATTTTATTTTAGTTTGCATTTTTAACTTCGAATTCATTTTTCTTTTCATTTCATTTGTTGTCATTTGTTCCGAGTGTAATTAGCGTCCTCTAATTGCACTCATTGTCTCAATTGAGTCCCTCCAGAGCACATGTTTTCATTTGGTTGTTTTCTGTATGGAATGCCCAATTTATGTATTTTTGTTTGCCTCTTTCGGGATTTTATTTGTCAACTCATTGCATCCAATCTTAGTGTAATTAATTTCCCTCTAATTACTAAGTACAGTAATTGCCCCTCTCTCCTCGTACTAATAGTACCCCCACCTCTCAGATTTTGGGTTTTCGCGGAATTTTTCCTCTCTGCGCTTACTCAAAATCCCTCTTAACTTTTCCCCATATATAAACTCTTGCACAAGCCTTTTAAGGCAGAATTTATTAATATAAAATTTATTGTTCTCACATCGTATGTTTCAAAGACCAAAATTCAGATAGAATTTTATTGGTCCAGTTTGTTAATTTGTTTTCGATTTAATTTAAATTTGATTTGATTTTCTTATGATGTTTAATATTGTAAAGTGTTAAATAGTTTTAACGGTTATTGTTAATGATATTTTGTTCCTCGTATTTATATTACTTTGTTGCCTCTCATTTTGCCTCTGTGAAATTAAATTTGCCATTTGTAAAGTTGTACATAAATTGTTCAAACGCGAAAATAATTAAATAAATATTTCTTTTAACTAATAAATAAATTGATTAAGTGCGATTCCTCTTTTAATTTCGACCCCTGGTCTAAAACTCTCTCCACTGAGAGACGCTCGCGGTACAGGTTGGTGTTTCGGGCCTAAAAACACCTGGCGCTCGAGAAAATCCTCCCCTGACGAGGAAAACACGCCACAAAGCATTTGTAGCATTTTTAATTATTTATCGTAATTAATCGCTTGGCTTTCTATTCCTGGTTTCTGTACAAAGTTAATATTAATAAGTTTCTATTTTTCCTAATATAACCGATTCTAGGTGATTTTTAGAATTGGTGTTTGTAGTATTAAAATTCCAGGTAATTGTACCGGATATAATTGTTATATAAAATAAAATTAAATAAACTAGAACTCCTGGTTTTATTATTTTTCTCCGCTGAACACCCGAGGCGGAACAGTTTCCTAATTTCCCTACAAAATTAGGTGGCGCTCGAGAAAACCGACGTATGCGCGTCACAAGACGAAATGACGAACCATCTGATATATTTTTTTATGATCCCATAGTTGTCTAATTAGGAGGTATTAGAGCTATATTAAACGTGATAGAAAATGATAGATGAGACGCGCGCGGATCTAAACTTTTTATTAATTCAATTTATGAAAAATCAGAAAAGATTTATACCAAACAATTTATATCATTTTAAAGTACAAGAAAAAGGAATATTTTAATATATTTAGCATTATCATAATTGTATTTAGTTAAAAATTATTAAATAAAAAACAACAAAAAACGGTGTTCGCTTTGTGCAGTTTTGTGCAGCATTACATTAATAATTTAATTTCGTGTAGATTACAAAAAATTTTTAACAATCAATTTATATCATTTTAAAGTAGAAGAAATGACGAATAAGCTGATATATTTTTATGATTCTATAGTTGTTTAATTAGGAGGTATTAAAGCAACATTAAAAAAAATAGATGAGACGCGAGCGAAACTAAAAATAAAAAACGATGTCACACTTTGTATTTTTCGTGCTCAAAATGTAATTTCCAATTGTTAATAAAATTATTCTTAAAGACAAATTACATATATGATTTTAAAGAGCATAAAATAAAGAACAAATTGGTATATTTTGTTATATATAAATAACAATATATATAATTATGATATTTTACAATATCATACGGTTATTTAATTAGAAGCCATTAAATCAAAAAGACGAAAAATGTCAAAAGCCGTAACATAGCACTCGCGCATCCCTATTACCTTCATAATCAAATTTCTTATGTTTAATCAAATATTGATAAAAAACAATTTACATGATTTTAAAGTACAAGGAATAGGGTACATTTTGATATGTTACTTTATTCTATTGTTGTTTAACTTGAAGCAATTAATTAAAAATGAAAAGGAAAAGTTTTGTGATACTATTAGTAGTCAACTTTTTTATTATTTAAGTTTTTCATGTATTATTAAAAATTTAAACCAAACAATCGTTGATGCCACAATTTGATGCACGTTTGATGCCCACGATCTCGTCGTGGTGATACCGCGTGGAGAATTTTGGTGTTAAGTCGCGTTTGCCTGTAATTACGGGGTAAAAATGAAATTAAAATGGACTGTATACTAATTGAAAACTTGGTTCACTTTATTTTAACTAAATAGTAGATAAATTGCAATTTGCAATTACAGAAATAAAATTGAATAAAATCGAAAAACACAAATGCAAGTTAACTTGATAAAAATTGAATAGCTATTATTGAAAATTTAGATAAACTGACCGTTCGGGGGCCCTTTTTTGGAGCGAATTCCCCCGTCTTTTAGACTGGCGTAGAACGATTTAGCATTTAAATATTTAGGAAAAACACATTTAACATTATACTATATATAATACATAATTTCGGTACGAATTTTTAAAACAAATAAAATAGTTTTCATTAGACCCAAACATACCTCCGGCCTTAAAGGAGTTTCCTTTAACCACACTTTGCTCTGCTTTTCACATTAGTTAATGCACAGGGAGAACACAGATTGTTCATAAATGAACAGAATTTGTAATAATTTGTTTATCATTCTCATCTTTTCATTATAAAAACAATTGTATTTATAAACATCTGTAAGCAATTACACAAGTGTCGCCTCAGCATTATGTGCGAATAGTGCGACCAATTACATAATTCTCGCATCAGCAACATTTCATTCCCATTGTTGTTACCTGACCTACGTCATATAAGTAGGACAAATTTTATGTATATATTGTCAAGATTAATTAGAATAAATCAATTAGACTAGTTCCTTACAACGATTAGTTTGATTCAACCCTTATGTTATCACCTTAACATAAACCCACATTAGTCTCGCACTCTTACAAAGTGCCTGATTAAACACAGATTTTGCTTCCAGCCCGAGTTATCAAACCATTTTCGGTTTTAACACTAACGACACGCACAACGTTGTCTTTGCCTCGGTAGATCTCCTCGACTCTTCCTAATTTCCACCTTAGGGGCGGCAAGTTTTCGTCTTTCAGCAGGACTAAAGCGACGATGTGCAGCAGTTGTTCGTGGTGTTGCTTCCATTTTTGGCGAGTTTGAAGGTTGTTGACGTACCTATTCGATGCTCCAACGATTCCAAAAGTGGCTTACAATTTGTTGCAGTTGATGGAACAATTTTACGCGATTGCTTGGCAGCATAATGTAATCGCCATTAGGTAGATGGGTTAAGGGATGACCAATAATGAAGTGTCCTGGTGTAAGGGGTTGGAAATCAGAGAGATTTGAGGACAGAGGTGAAAGTGGTCGCGAGTTTATAACAGCTTCGATCTGAACGAGCACGGTGTAAAAATCCTCGAACGTTAAGATTGATAATTTCAAAACACGGCGCAAATGATACTTAACTAAGCGAACGCCGGCCTCCCAGACCCCCAAAGGTGGGTGAGCGGGCTGGAATAAAACGCCAGGTGATATTGTCCTCTTTGAATTGGTTCGAAACAATATTTTGAAGCTGTTTTGTTTTTAAAAAGTTGTTGAGTTTGATTATTTCGCGATTTGCGCCGACGAAATTTGTGCCGTTGTCTGAATAGACAACCAAAGGCTTCCCTCTGCGATCAATAAATCTACGGAAAGTGGCGATGAAGGCATCGCTTGTTAATTCAGTCACAAATTCCAGATGGAACGCTTTCGTTGTCATACAGACAAATAAGACAATATAACATTTGATGACCTTAAAACCACGTAATTGGTGTTTTTATTGAAAACGGACCTGTATAATCAACGCCAACGTGCTTAAAAAGAGCAAATTTTTCAATACGAGCTGCGAGTAAATCGCCCATGATTGCGGCAGGAGTTGAATGTGGTTTGACGCGAAAGCAGTGGACGCAGTCCCGAACAATCTTTCTAGCTAAATTGCGACCGTTTATTGGTTAAAATCTTTGCCTAATGGCACATAGAAGAGCCTGCGGGCCGCAATGCAACTGGCTGACGTGTTTACTCCGCATAATCAGAATTGTGAGAGTATGTTTGTCATGTAATAGTATTGGATGTTTTACGTCATGTGGAAAGGACGACTGAGATATTCTCCCACCAACTCTCAAACACCATTTTCATCTAGAAACGGATTTAGACTAAGCAGGTGATAATAGTAAGAAAACAATGAAAATAATGCCGAATCAACCTTCGGCATTGGTTCGTTTATTATAGAATCATCGACAGTATCTCCAGTGTTTGAATTGAAATTTTGATCGCTTAACACATCCGGACCGTGCCACCAAAGTAGAATCGATGTGGTGCCAATCATTAATGTTCGTATTTTCTTGAATTGCTGCGACACGATTGGCGACGAAAGTTTTCCATTTATTTGGACTTGATTTTAGCCAACCTAACGCTATCATTGAATCGGTATAATAATATTTTCGACTGATTTTTAGGGCAGGAATCGACTCAAGCACCTTGGTATCCAGGATGGACAATAAGTATGCGCCGCACAATTCTAATCGCGGTAAAGTTAACTTGCAAAGGGGCGCAACTTTAGATTTGGAAGCTAGTAGATTCGTTTGAACTGAATTTGATTCGTTAATGGAGAACTTGCATGAAACGGGGATTTTGAAATAAACCATATGACTCGATAGAGGAGTGAAATTTATTCGACAATTTTTTTTATTTTCATATTAGCCCACTAATTACGGAGAAAATGATGATTTTCCAAAGCACTTTTCAAATCTACGGAAAGTTGACTAATCGGCAACGTACTCGGTTATTTGTCTCTGTCTTACGCGTTAAGATCATTATGTTCATGTACACTTTTTCACACAGATTAGTTGTAGCGCGTGAGTATTTGAAATTCAAATTCAAACTAACCGGGAACTTAGTTCATGTTAAACAAAGTGCGCTCCTCTGTCGAACCTTGTTTAACTCAGGGCTCTTTCTGGCCGGCAGGCGTGGTCCATTTGCGAAGTTGCCATATTGCAACTTTCCGTAACCTTGAAAATTTCGACTTTCAAAGTCAATTTTAGGGCCTTTAATGAACTTTAAAAAAAATGATGAATAGAACCACCTCCAATTTAGGGTCTATTTTCAGAATCCGTAATAAAAATATTTCATGCAAGTTGTCCATTGATCTGATATAAATGCAAGCACCATAGGCGTGTTTAATCTACAGATATTGTCACATCTGCATTTAAACCATCTCGAAATATTTTTTGTTATTATTTACAGTATATTCACCGTGCTCAATAAATAGCACACTTATTGCGTAAGAGGGGCCATACGTCATACGCCATTAAGCAACTGCAACTTTGCAGAAATGCATTTTTTATATAGGACAAATATATTAGCATTAGTTTTATGTATATAATTTTTGTATATAAAGGAACACCAATTTTTAATAAAACATTATTAGCAAATCAACGTTAGTAGTCACTTCAGATAGTGAGGCTGCTACCTGGTAGCGAACCTTAAATCTACCATGATTTAAACATGGTCCTTCGAGTGTTGGGTAGATTATTGTTTTCTCGAAGGACCACCCTCAAAAATGAGGGACAATGATGAACAATGTGGGCTCGACCCGATGGAGGACGAAAACGTGGCACGTCGGTACATCAAACAAAAAACAAAACGTAAAATCTTAATAACTTAAATGATTTATTATATTGTTGATAATTGTAGAATTGTAATTGATTAACACCTTTATGACTTTCAGTAAGACAGATTTAAATACATACATTTAAATCTTTATCATGTATCACATAGTAAAAATTGCATTAAAATAGAATAGTACTTAACTTAGTGATCGACGAGAAGGCAAGAGAACGAACTTTTTCGTGCTTCTTAGCATATGCTAATTAGCAGCGAAAGTTTATTAATCTGCGCCGAATCACTGTACTTTACTCATTAATCCTAATTTGTAGATCGGTCCCAACATACCGCCGACCTTGAAAGCTGTAGGCTTTCAACATAATGTAAATAGAAAGTGAGTAGACATTCAAGTTCTGACAACTACAAAGTGATTGATTGATTGATTGATATAGTGTAAGTGTAAATTCAAAACAAAGATGTAACTAATTGTAAAATAGGTGTAAATAACTAACATGTACATAGGTGTAAATATTAAAACAATAAGCGTGAACAGTACTAAAATTCAACATACAATGACGAACAAGAAAATGTAAAACAAAATGGTACATAAAGTGCTTAAAATCAGGTACGTATCTCTTGCATATCACAGCGTTCACTATCACATAAGTATTAATTGCCCTTAGTCTGCCATAGGCAGCACACACACACGTCGCACACTGCGTTTTGTATCGCCACTTGATGTTTTGAGTGACACAACTCGGATTATTCCGTCTTGCCCTGAATGGATGGCCGTTACTCTTCCCAATTTCCAAGCCATGGGTGGTAGATTGTCGTCCTTGAGTACACATAGAGAGCCAACCTTTAAGAGTACCGGATGCTGAGTCTGCCACTTTTGCCTAGTTTGCAAATTATTTATGTACTCGCGATTCCAACGAGCCCAAAATTGTTGGCAGTATTTCTGCAGTTGTTGATACATTTTCAAGCGGTTTACTGGATATTGTATGACTTCTTCTTGTGGCAACGCTGATAGTGGTCTCCCAATTAGAAAATGCCCTGGTGTAAGGGGTTCTAGGTCGAGAGGATTCGAGGATAATGGACTGATTGGTCGTGAATTCAAGAGCGATTCGATTTGAACTAGGACGGTGTAAAAGTCCTCAAAAGTGACATTACTGTTAGCTAATACGCGCCTTAAATGGTACTTTACCAGTTTGACCCCGGATTCCCACAGTCCCCCAAAGGTGGGTGAATATGCTGGAATGAACTTCCATTCAATTTCATCGGGTGCAAACGTATGGATAATTTCGTTTTGAGTTTGGGTGTTTTGCAAGACTGCGTACAGATTTTTTATATCTTGGTTGGCCCACGAAGTTCGTGCCGTTATCCGAAAATACTTTAGATGGCTTACCGCGTCGTGCAATAAAGCGCCGAAATGTTGATATGAAAGCCGATGACGTGAGCTCTGTGACAAGTTCCAAATGGAACGCCTTCGTCGACATACAAATAAACAGGGCGATATAGGCCTTAATTAACTTATTACCCCGCAGTTTATGAGTTTTAAGCAAAAACGGCCCCGCATAATCAACGCCTACATTCGAAAAGGCTACCCCCGACTGCACCCGTGACACGGGTAGGTTGCCCATTATTGCATTTTGGCTATGTGGATTAACTCGGAAACATTTCACGCAGTTCCTCACGATCTTTCGTGTTATATTTCGTCCGTTGGTTGGCCAGAAAGTCTGCCTGATAAAATAAAGAAGTGACTGAGGACCGAGATGCATTTGCCGATTATGTTCATAAGTCAATAACAAAGCTGTGAATTTATGTTTATGACATAAAAGAATTGGATGTCGTTGATTGTAATTTACGTCTGCATTGTGCAATCTCCTGCCGACCCTGAGAATCTGTTCACTGTCAAGAAATGGAGCAAGTGAAAGGATTTTACTTGATAATTTAATTTGAGTATTGCGCTTTAATGCATGAATTTCATCAGGAAACATTTGCGATTGTGCTAATTTGATGAGTGTTTTCCTCGCACTCTGCAGTTCATTTACATTCAGACAGAAGCCGACTTTAAATTTTTCGAGAACAATTCGTTTCCACCTGAGCGCATATCCCACAACACGTAGCAAGTTGTTGAAATTTGAAAACCTATCAAAGATGTTTAGGCCCTTCATCAGACAAACCAATTGTTGTGTAATGTGAGGGTTTGAACGATGTGTCGCCCAGAAATACTGGACCGCGCCACCAAAGTGACAAATTGCGCAACTCTATCGGACTACAACCTCTCGAAATTAAGTCAGCCGGGTTATCTTGCGAACGAACATGGAACCAATCCGAAACCTCGGTGAACTCTTGGATTGTGGCCACCCTATTTGCCACGTATGTTTTCCACTTATTTGGAGGGGCATTTATCCAGTTTAGGACACTCATTGAATCAGTCCAGTAGTAAGTTTTATGAATTCTCAAGTTTGGCATTGATTTTATGACTTTATTTGTTAGATTTACCAACAGAAGAGCTCCGCATAGTTCTAAGCGCGGCACAGTGAGCTTTCGAAGAGGGGCAACCTTAGATTTTGCAGCCAACAGGTTTACAACCACATTGTTGGAAGAATCAATCGACCGAACATAGAGACAGGCACCGAACGCCTTCTCACTCGCGTCAGAAAACCCATGAATCTAAACTCGAACCGAATTTATTCCTATGACAAGACGAGGAATTGCCAGTGAATTTAGATCGTTCAATTCGTCGTACACTCGTTTCCAGTTTGATTGCAACTGAGAGGGAATTGTTTCGTCCCATCCTAACTTGTGCTCCCACAGCGTTTGAATTAGTATTTTTGCCGTGACTAGAACAGGCCCTAAGAGCCCCAATGGATCGAAAACCGAAGCGATTATAGAAAGAATGTTCCGTTTTGTGAATTTTACATGAATATCGTTTGAGACATGCCGAAATGTGTACTGAATTGTGTCCTTTACTGAGTTCCAAGCCACCCCTAGTGTTTTGTAACTATCATCCTCCCCAAATTCAAGTACTTGTAATTCATCAGAGTTTTTTATAGTGGCCAATATTTCTTTAGAATTAGACATAAACTTCCGCAACTCAAGTTGAGCTGAATTTAAAATATCGCACACGTCGCGCCTAATATTTATAAGTTCATGTATGGTATTAGCTCCTGTGAGCATATCGTCAACGTAGAAATCGTTGGCGATGACGTACGACGCTACTGGAAAGGTATCTTGGTTGGTTTTGGCTAACTGTTGCAAGCATTTTGTGGCCAAATATGGCGCGCTGGCTGTGCCATAGGTCACCGTGTTTAACTGAAACACCTTTAAGGTATTTGATGGTGAAGACCGCCAGAAAATTCTTTGGAATTGGCGATCATCTGGATGGATGACGATCTGGCGGTACATCATCTTGATGTCACCAACCAGTACATAGGGGTGTTGACGAAATCGTAATAAAATGGAGAATAGGTCGTTTTGTACCACCGGCCCGACCAGTTGGCATTGATTAAAGGACACACCAGTTGACGACGGCATGCTCGCGTCGAATACTACACGTAGTTTGGTGGTAAGTGAATCTTTCAGTACTGCATGGTGGGGTATGTAGTAACCCTCAGACGAGAGATTATCACGACATTCACTCATGTGGTTCATTGTTTCATACTCCGACATAAATTTGGTGTATTGTTCTGATAATGTATTAGACCGACATAATTTCCTTTCCAAGCTCGAAAATCGATTGAGAGCGAGCTGGCGGGAACTGCCCAGTTGCAAAATTGAGGATTTGAGCGGAAGACGAACGACAAAACGGCCATTTGAATACCTAGAATGGGTTTCTTCGAAGTGAGCTTCACACTGCTTTTCCTCATATGACATGACGTTTTTAGAAATTTGTGGCTCTCGACCTCCCAAAACCGCGTTAGAAGTTTATCGAGTGATTTATCTACCTTGTGACGCTTATTTTTCGGCGGATTTGCCTGTCTCGAGCGCCACCTGTTTTTATAGACGAAAACAGGAAACCAAAACGGGTCCCAGGTAACACAATGGAGATACGGCTATGCTAGGGGTCAATTAAAGCACATTATTAACCAGAAAAAGAAAATACAATTTATTTAAACCCTCAAAACTACAACAAAATAATCCAAAAATAGGTTACAATTTATATTCAAATAGTCCGGTTGGCCGTTTTTGGAATACGGGATGATAAACGGTGGGAAAAGGTAGAAAAATACGGTCGGTAACGGTAAATGTGTGGCTTTCAGCACGGTGTGTTGCCTAACTAGCCGTTGACATGGACTGGAGAGGTGACTTTTGGTCGCTCCACTCAAATTTGTCGCTTCCCGGTGTATTAGTCGACACCGTTGCCGCTAAGACGCTTCGCTAGAGTGTAAAGACACTCTTTATTTGCTAACGCTTAGTTCCTGGTGTGAGCCACACAGTCTCGGACAGGAAACGGCGAATGGACTGTGTCAGATCTAGCTGTCGCCACAACCGAATTGCGAATGCGACCTGCCCGCTGGTTAACCGGCGACTCCGTGCGAATGGACTCAAAGATCCCACACTAAGAGCGCTAGTGCCCAGGAATGGCATTCACTAGACCTATTTGACAGGTCCTGTGCAAGGCGATTGCCAAGCAGAAATACTTCCGTGCGAATGGACTCAAAGGTCCCACACTAAGAAGCTTTCGTCGGTGGTTTGAAGCGACAAATCCTGCTTCCAATACTCACTCTCTCACAGGGCGATTCAACGGTGTCGCTGGGCGATTTTCGGTGCTTGATGCCGGTCGGTATTGTTTTACTTACTTGTTGATTGCTTGTTAATTCGTTGTTAATAATTGCTGTTTGTTGTTCTTCAATTGTCTTCGGAACGGAACTGATTTCTAACGGAAATTTCGGCTCTTTATATACCCGCGGGACGGTCCTGCACGCCTTCAACATCGGTATGCGGTACTAAACGGTATGTTGTATTGCCGCGATTCCCGGTGCAATCGGTTGACGGTATAACTGGTTGCCGAACTCCCAGTGTTTGTTTATATTGTAAACAATGTCAACATAACCTAACTAATACTTGTCAACCAGTATAACTGGTTGACGGACAGCCAGTGATTGTTGACAATGTAAACAAGTGCAACATAACCTAAATAACAATTAAATGCCGGTGCAACAAGTGTAAATACGGTAAGTACGGTACTTATTAATGACAATGTGCTAAACGGTAATCTATTTCAGGTTTTCCAGCGACATCCCAAACGACGGCGATCAACGAGGGCGGTAAGTACTTGAAATATATACTATTGTATCAATTAATTCTTTTATTTTTCAGGCCAAGAAAAATGGGTTCATTACAACCTGATGATTTGTTGTGAGATGGCATACATATGATTTTGGATGACGGACGTCGACCAAGTCACCGCCAGCAACCCAACCAAGTTTTGTCTCCTGCAAGAGCGGATTTTGAGGACCCGTTGACCGTTTACCTGATAAGAGCAATTCCCAAAACAACCCGGAACCGATTAACATGTCGATTTCACGGGAAATATGAAACTGTGGATCGGCCAAAGTAATATCATAAGGAATTTCCATGTTATCGCGCTTAAATGTGACGACAGGCAGATAAGATGTGATTGTAGGCAATATTAAACAGGACAAATTTGCTTGAAATGGCATATATAGTGATTGAAGACTAATTTCGACCCTTGCTGAAGTTTTTACCGACGCTTGACTAATTCTATTGATGGAAAATCGCATGGGAATTGATGTTAGCCCTAGTTTGTCGACCAACGATTGAGTGATGAAATTAGATTGTGAAGCAGCATCAAGTAAACAACGACAATGATGCAACTTACCATTCTGATCGCAAATTTGTACAATGGCCGTAGCCAATAGAGTCTCGGAGCTATCGATATTTGTTAAGGCGATAGATGAACTCAATGAGCTTGATGTGGACGGTCTAGGATCGTTGTTGTTAACTGAATGTCCATGTAACAAGGAATGGTGACGTAAATTGCAGGATTTACAATTAAATTTGGAGTTACAGCTTTTAACAAAGTGATTACGGAAGCAATTAATACATAATTTAAGCTCTTTTATCCGTTGGAATCGCTCATTTGCCGACAATTGGAGAAAGGTGCTGCATTGGTTTACGAAATGCTGTTGTTTGCATACCGGACAAGACCGTTGCTGCTCACTTGTCGTACTTGCGTAGGCCTTTACCGCTTTGACGTTAGCTTGATTGCTTTGCGAATTTCTAACTCGATCGGGAATTGGTTTAGTGGAGGTGCGTTTAACGCGAAGCAAGGCGCTAGCATACTCTAGTACGAACGTGGTTAATTGCTTAAACGTTGGCATTTCGATATTACCGTGGTCGCGTTCAAAACCCTTCTTCGTTTCAACATCTAATTTGTCCCACAACATATTGAACAACACGAAATCCCACTTATCCGTATCAAACCCCAGTGAATCGAGTGCCGATAAGTTTTTCTCAAACGCGTCTATCGTTTTCTGAAGAATTTCCGGAGACTCATTAATAATGGACGGTGTATTTTGAATCGCTTTCCAGTGTTCCGAAGCCAAAAGCCGCTTATTTTGAAAACGTTTGACTAACGCGTTATATGCAATTGGATAATTAACAGCGTTCAATGACAAGCCACTCACTGCACTACGTGCTGTTCCTGACAATGCGCTAAGCAAGTATTGGAATTTCTGAATGTTATCTATTGACGTATTGTTGTGTATGAGGCTGTCTAATAGATCACGGAATGTTTGCCACGACTTTAGATATCCATCGAATGATGGTAAGTTAATTTTTGGTAGATTAACATTTGCACTAACCGAGCCATTTGAATTTGTTGACGTGTTATTTGAATTACATGGCTGCAGTTCCGGAAATAAAGTTTCGTATATAGAATTTGCAATGACATACCATTCATCTGCCTTTTTTCTCTTTGCTTCCAGAACCGGATATTCCTCAGCCGTTAAATGTGCTAGTACTTTGTGTTGAAGAGATTGAAATGTGTCATAGTGACTACGAAGCATTGCGCCGCGTACTTTGAGTAACGTACGCACAGACCGTTCGGTCTCCGCTTCGGACGCGAGACACGCAGTTTCCTCTAGCCTATTGAGTGCTGAATCGAGTAAATAAATTGCTTGGTCTCGTTTAGACGCCATTTAGAACCTTCACAGAACCACCCTTAGAATAAGATTGAGCTAGAATTAATAGAATTGGACCTTGCAATCGTCCAAACTTAAACCGATTAGAATAGAATTGCAGTTTAATAGCAAACCCTAAATAGCGAAAGGAAGTTCATTCACACCGTTTTAGAATGGTGTAAAAACTAGTTTATCGCTTACTATTTCGCGGGAATGAGGATTCAAATTGTTTCCTTTTTGTGAGTATGTCTAGCAGCTTAGCTAGCCGATGAAATACCAAACGTGACCCCACCCAAACGCGCAAAAACCGAACTGAGTACTTTGAACTCACGACCAATTTTAATGGAATAAAGGGAAAATAATAGAAAAGGTGTATAAAATACCTTGATGCAGGATGATTCCAAGGATTGAAACCCTTTGGTAGACCACCAGGACTCCAGGAACCTCTTCCGCCACACTTCTTTCAAGTCTTCGCCACACCACTGTATCCACTTCAAATTGCACCACCCTGCAACTGCATCCGGCTCGAAGGACCAAAATGTTGGGTAGATTATTGTTTTCTCGAAGGACCACCCTCAAAAATGAGGGACAATGATGAACAATGTGGGCTCGACCCGATGGAGGACGAAAACGTGGCACGTCGGTACATCAAACAAAAAACAAAACGTAAAATCTTAATAACTTAACTGATTTATTATATTGTTGATAATTGTAGAATTGTAATTGATTAACACCTTTATGACTTTCAGTAAGACAGATTTAAATATATACATTTAAATCTTTATCATGTATCACATAGTAAAAATTGCATTAAAATAGAATAGTACTTAACTTAGTGATCGACGAGAAGGCAAGAGAGCGAACTTTTTCGTGCTTCTTAGCATATGCTAATTAGCAGCTAAAGTTTATTAATCTGCGCCGAATCACTGTACTTTACTCATTAATCCTAATTTGTAGATCGGTCCCAACATCGAGCCTTAAAGGACAACTAACGACGAGAAGAAAAACATCCATTGCACCAAGAGTCGTCCAGGAGGGAAAGTCTTAGAAGAGCAATACGCAACAATCCAAACGTAATCGATCCAGAGACGCTGGAGAGAACAAGAACAACCAATAAAACGGAAAACATCCATTGCACCAAAAGTTATCCAGGAGGGGGACTCTACGAAAAGTAATAAAAAACGGCCCAGAAAAATCTCTGGAACTTAACGAACCTATTACCTATACATGAATAACCCATCAAACCAACAAAAAAATTCGAACCCCAGACTGGCAACTAACGTCAATCAAACTCACCGAAGAACACAAAGCATACAACTTTGTCCCAACGAATAGCATCGAGAGGCGATCCACGAATTCAACAGTGGAACATCTACCAAAACAAACAGACACGAAGAAACAAGATTTGAGCATCTGTATAAAGAAACGCACAGAAGCCCGAAATGGAGAAATTAAACGAATTAGCCCGATCTCAGGAGAAAATTGGAAAATAATTGGCAACAATAAAAACATTTCTCCAAGAAGACACCCAAACGAAACGAACATCATCACTCATAGCATCGCAGAAGTCGACAGCCGAAAGTCTCTGGACAGAAATTATGAACAACCACGCCGAGATAGAGACCCTAAACATAACAGACCATTCCTACTACACGGTAAAATATTACGAACAATTAAAACGGATATACAAAGAGATGAAAGACCTGTTAGATGTTGGCGCTTCGGAACAAGGAAAAACGTCAGTTACTAGCATTGATGAAAACGGTGGTTCAGGACAAGCGAATGAAAACATGGAAGCAATCAATCTACTGAAAGAACAAGACGTGAACATGGACTACATCAAACGTACCGCCACGCAGATAAAAACGAAAATAGAAGACGAACAAGGAATAGTGATTCTAGAGTGGCCACTGAAGAAATTAAATCAACAATGAGAAAACTTCGACAACGTACACAAGATATTAATAAATAACAACAAAATCAGCCAAAGATACTTAAATGGTCCGACATACACCAATATTGAAGACATTTATCTGGAGTTACTTACAACTCTAAAAACGAAAGTAACAGAGATGTTGGAAGAGAAACTAAACCATCGCCGCAGCTACCAACAATGAAAATTCCCTATACACATTCATTAGTGAACGCTCTGTAACGACAATCGCAACATATTTGTGGAGAAAAAGATAACATTTATTGCTTTCTCTTTTCAGATTTTTCCGCTTTTGGTTCGTAAGGCTCCTTTTATAGAATCTAATTTTTCTATGCATAGTGCATAGAATAATAAGACTACGAATAGAAGGAGCCCTTCCTATCCTTACCGTGTATTTAAAGTGTTTCAAGATGTAGGAGAATACCTGTTACATGCGGTACTTATACGCTTGCGTGAATATAAAGCCAATAGTTGACGAGTTCATTTTTAGGAATAATCGAATTTAAATTTAAATTAGGCGACTGAAAAATATACTTGTTAATGGTTTTTTACTGTGAATTTTTTAACAATTGCATTATATACAAATATTTTATACTAATATTAATCTAATGGAAAAGGAAAAGTTATTTGATTTTAAGAAAAGACAAAACGATGTTTTAAATATCAACAGTTATATTAGGTACAACATGAATTTTAAATGTAAACTTTTTAAGAAAGATATATATACATAATAAAAACAATACAACAATAATTATCACGGTATGAAATATCACAATTAGGTAAATTATTACGTTTGCACATACAATATTTAAATTATCACATCATAATTTTAATAAAGTGGTTATAATGGTAGGTATCAGAAATACATACATATAAGGTACGATAAGTAAAATTCATTGGCTTTTAATGTGTATTAGTTTTGTAAATTTGTGACGAATTGTTTCATCGGGCATTAAAATTTGTATAAAAATGGTTTGAAATTCAAAATGGCTAAAAGCTTTTGACAATGGACCCAAATATGTATGTACATATTTTGTCTCGGGTAAGCTAATGAACTTCTGTTGTTCTATAGCTGGAGTACTGTTCGTACAATTGAAGAAATAATTGATTGAAAAACGTATTCGGAAGAAAACCACAAGTTTTCTTAACTTTATATCAGATTAATTAAAACTAATTAGTGCCAGGAGGATACTCTAATTTAGGCATTTTATGAAAATATTAAAAAGATAAGGAATTTAAATAAGATTGAACGCATAGAACAATTAGATCTAGATCTATTCAAGATTTGGATGGCACCATTTTTTAAAGGGCCAATCGGCAAGTATTGGGAAGACTCGCATTAGTTCGGTAATATGATTTGAAAACAAAAACAGTAATTGGTTGTTACATTTGATTTTGAAATTTGACATATAATCGCTGTAGTAAGCATCCACCATATTTGCTCTAAAACGATGGTCCTGTCTCTCTCAGAACCTTGCCTCTTTCTCACACTCATTGATTTTATTGTTAGTAATAAAGTGCTGCCAACTTTGTTGCACCCCAATTTAATTTGCGAGGTCAATTGACGGCTGCTTCCCACTTGAAACGTGCCGACACAGAGTGTAGTATCTGGTAAAATAATCTGTGACCGAATTTAAAACACGAACTTTATCCTATTTTTTATAATTTAGAGACAACACAAACAAAAGTTTGTATGTTTTAACTTATATATAACGTATAAAAAGATTAAGAATATGCCTCTAGTGAATCTTGATTTAATCTCACTGTCATTAAAAAATTAAAATTGTGTTCGGTACACAAAACGGACAGGATATCTAGGTTTCCTTTTAGTGTTATGATGAGGCCATTAAAAGTACTTTGAGAGAGAAAATAGAAATTTTTCAAATTTCCTTCTTTTTTCCAAAAACATAAATATTGTACAAATTTCTCTAAAGACTAAAAAAACAATGATCATGTATAAAGTTGGATTCACGAATTATTGCGTAACTGTCATAATTCGTGAATCCAACTCTAATAACATTAGCCGATTTCCTTTTACTATTTTACTGATAAAAATTAACTAAGGAAAAGAAGGCTCCTCACATAAATTCCATGCGTCAAAATAATTAAATGGAACAGTTAGAGTTAAGTGAGATTTTCTACTCAAGAGTGTATTTGAGGTTATATCATACGAACATAACAGTTATAGTATTTTCAAATTCAAATTTTCAAACATTTTTAAAGTTCAAATTTCAAATAAAAAAATTAAAACGAATTCATATAATGAAAAACTATTACACGTAAGGACCCTTGTTTATTTGCCTTATATGTCATTACCAGGGGGGTCCGAATGGTATAGGCAAACATGGAAACACAGGATTAGTTCGCCCACCGGTTGTCCGTGGCGCTTCAAAATTATAAATAAAAATGATATTGGACATACGTTATGGCGAATTACAATGTGTTAGAAAGAGACAAAAACTATAAAGTAATTTTCGACCTTAGTTCAGACAAAAAGCATGACATACGTGTACAGACAAAGATAGATAAATTATGTGTGTTAGAAGAAGACACCGCATAGAAATATGTCTGATAATAATTTCACTGTTTTACACTTAACCAAATATTCCTAAATTCATTATTCAAAAGTATTTTGTCCGTTATGTGCTGTGGTAAGAAAATTGTTCCTATTTTTCTTGTGTTTTTGGATGTTTTTGGTGTTGTTGCTTTAATTTGTCTTGTAAGTACTTTTATTGTCTATTTTGTCTCTCTGCATAATGGCTTCACTCGATAAACATATTCAATATTATTCAATTATATTATTATTTAATATATTGTCAAGTTCTATTTTGCAGTAAGACATAGTTTTTTTAAAAGATATTAAAAATTGAATTGATTTGATTATTATTGAGAAATATTAAAAACCGATCCAAATTTCAAGAATAAGAGATTTTTTAGTTAGTTATAGACAGTATAGACTATATTTCATATTACTAATCATCATTTCTCAGACTTATTACATTTCTGCTTATCAACTATTTCAATGTTCACAATATGTTTTACATTTCATATAACTCATGTATAATTCTTATTATCAGGTACACTTGTATTACACGGTGTTGCAGTATGTATGTTTTCTTGTAATGCACATTGTGCACTTTTCACAGAACTAGCTCCTTCGCCTCTCGAGAGGAGATAAAACTCCACTTCATCTGTATCGCACAGACGAACAAGTCGTTTTCTTAATCAAACAAATTAATAAATCTTATAATTTTCACTTTTTAATACATATAATTTATTTACTGAATTACAACGAACCTATAACTGGCGCAGTCGGTATTCGGTTTCCCAGATCGGTGCATCATTCATCGATTTTGTTTTAACAATTAACTGGGAAAAATAATAACGAACATTTTCGTCAATATTATCTATACTCTAAGAAGGAATTCAAGAGTACGGGATTTTTGGAGTGATTACACTTCTAGTGTTTAATCCAATCCATCGCGGAACCATGAGGTTGCTGCACTACATCGAAGAAAATTTTTCAAGACTGAATCTGTGGAGAGGACAACATAGCCGACCCATCGATCAGCAATACCTCCATACACACCCAAATCAAGGCAAATTCGTCATGCTAAAGTGGTTCACCATACTACTGTAAGTACAATTCAATGTCAGATATTGACGAAATATTAAATCAATTAGAAAATTTGAGAATAAACCCTTCAACTGACTCTGATCAACCTAATTTCAATCAAGTCAATCCAGAATCAAATTTACCAGAATTCTTAAACATGGCTAACGAACTTAAATCAGAATACCTAAATTGTGTCCCTACTTTTGATGGGAACCCAAGTGACCTAAACAGGTACTTGGCTATATGTGACAACCTTATTCAGACCTTCTATGATACAGATAATCCCGCAAATTTTCAAAACACTTATTTGTTGAATTCACTTATTTCTAAATTAGTTGGAAACGCAAAAGTCATTATTAATATCCAAAGGTGTACAACTTGGGACGATGTAAAAACCGCATTGCAAAATAATTTTGGTGATCAAAGAGATGAAGCTTGTCTTAATAGAGATTTAGTAATGATGCGTCAATTTTCACAAGAAAGCCCCCAAAGCTTTTATGATCGAATTCTTAATATTTTAAATTTACTTGTTAATTACATCGATTCGCATGAAACAACCGCCGCATCTAAAACACTTAAACGCACATTGTATAATAATTTAGCACTAAAAACATTTTTATCAGGACTACGGGAACCTTTGGGTACAACAATCCGTTGTATGAAACCCGAGTCATTAAGCACGGCTATGCAATTTGTAATTCAAGAAAATAATTTTCAATATTTGCAAAAACCAAATGTAAAATCCCAATCCTTTACTCAATTCAATCGCTCCTACAATCCGCCAACAAATAGATCAACAAATTTTAACTTTCAAAACTTCCCAAATGACAATCGAAATTTTGTTTCACAGTCAACGAACTTTCAAACTAACCAGAACTCTTCACAAAATTTTCCATCTCAACCCATTAACATTCAACCCATCCGTAATAATCACCAACATTTTCCTACAAATTCACAAGTTTTTGGAAATCACAATAGTAGATCAAATAACACAAACGTATTTAGACCGAATAGAAACCACGTTAGACAACAAAAGCCTACACCCATGAGTATCTCAACACGCAATACTAACCGATTTAATAATACTAATCAACCAGGTCCGTCAAATTCTAACAATTCATATTTCAAACCAACCGGCCCTCCAAATTTTTTAGCTGAAGAACTATTTAATATAGAAATGAATAACGACGACGAAATTTCATTTGTACATAATGAAGATAACGACACGTACCCTTGCACTAATACAACTGAAAATTTTACAGAACTGCCTCCTTACGAAAACCAGACATAAACCCCACTATAATTTCACTCAACAATATTGATACAAATCGATTTCCCTACATTATTTTTCCAGAATACAACTTGAAAATATTAATCGATTCAGCATCAACTCATTCATTTTTCAATCCAGAAATAGTTAACAAACTTTTCCCTCATTTTAAGAAAATTACCCCATTTAAAGTCAAAACGGCATTACAAACATCTAATACTAATAAATACAGTGTTGAAATACCAGCATCTGAAATATTTAACTTGCCACATGACCAAAAATTAAAATATTACGTATTCAAATTTCACGATCAATTCAACGGACTTTTGGGAATCGATAATTTAAAGTTACTACGCGCAAAAGTAGACCTCGATTCCGATGAGTTAGTAACACCTTTTACTTCAGTTAAATTATGCTATCAGGACTCTGATGAACAAAAAAATAACACCATTACAATAGACCCTCATAGCGAACAAATCATAAAATTAAATACAACCATAAAAAACGGCGAAGTAATAATACCATTTCAAACAATTAACAATTGCGAAATCCCAGAATCTATTTCAATTGCAACGAACTATATCGCTTTAACTACAATCTCAAATTATAATGATAAGCCTATAACAGTCAATCTCAGTAATCCAATCACAGTAGAATATTTCACAAATTCGGAAATTGAAATCAACTTTAACAATATTAACAGTTCAATTAATAATAACATAAAAACGAACACTAAACTCGATTTTTCTAAATTTCGTACCGATCACTTAAACGAGGAGGAAAAAACCCAAATATTTAAGATACTAAATGAATATTCAGATATTTTCTACAAAGAGAACGAACCCTTAACATTTACAAACAAAATCAAACACCACATAAGAACCAGTGATAATATCCCAGTCTATTCTAAGTCGTATCGATATCCTCAAATATACAGAAAAGAAGTCCAAAAACAAATAAACAAAATGCTTAATCAAAAAATAATCCGCCCCAGTAATTCGCCATGGTCAGCACCAATTTGGGTGGTGCCAAAAAAACTTGATAATCTAAGACAACAAAAATTCCGCATAGTTATCGACTATAGAAAATTGAACGAAAAAACGGTCGACGACAAATATCCCTTACCTAACATAACCGATCTACTCGATAAACTTGGCAAATGCCAATATTTTTCCACTATCGATCTAACCAGTGGATTTCATCAAATTGAGATGAACGAATCAGATATCGAAAAAACGGCTTTTAGCTGCACCAACGGTCATTTCGAATTCTGTAGAATGCCATTTGGGCTAAAAAACGGTCCATCTTCATTTCAGAGAGTAATGGACAATGTCCTTCAAGGCCTTCAAAATGATAAATGCGCAGTATACCTTGACGATATAATCGTCTTCTCTACCTCGTTACAAGAACATCTTGAAAGGTTAAAGCTTGTATTTGAACGGCTTCGGAAGTCTAATTTAAAAGTACAATTAGACAAATCTGAATTTTTATGGAAGGAAGTGGCATACCTGGGCCACATAGTAACACCGAACGGCGTAAAACCGAACCCGGACAAAATTAATGCAATAAAACACTACCCTATACCTAAAACCACAAAACAAATAAAAGGTTTTCTAGGTCTGCTCGGGTATTATAGACGATTTATTAACAACTTCGCTAAATTAACGAAACCCCTAACAAAATGTTTAAAAAAAGGTGCTAAGATAGAACACAATGAAGAATTTATTCGCTGTTTTGAAACCTGTAAAAACCTATTGATGAACGAGCCAATTTTGCAATATCCAGACTTTAATCAGACATTTAACCTGACGACCGACGCAAGCAACGTGGCAATAGGTGCCGTACTTTCACAAGGAAAAATCGGACTAGACTTACCAGTAGCTTTCGCATCCAGAACACTCAATGACTCGGAACAAAACTATTCTGTTATTGAAAGAGAATTACTTGCAATCATATGGGCAGTTAAATATTTTCGTCCATAACTATATGGGCGCAAATTCAACATAATATGCGATCATAAACCATTGCAATGGTTAATGTCCCTTAAGGACCCAAATTCTAAACTTCTACGTTGGAGAATTAAACTTGACGAGTATGATTACAACATAATATATAAAAAAGGTGCTTTAAACACAAACGCGGACGCTTTATCGCGCATACAGATACACCATGCGGAAACTGACCGAGACAACAATTCATTAATTGTGGAACCAGACACAGAAAGAAATTCGACACCAGAAGGCGACCACGATAATATACAAGTTACAGTAGATTGTAGTGAATCAAACACGGTCCATTCTAATACGGAAAACCCTATTTTAAACATTCCCATTTCAGACAGT
Source organism: Silvanus unidentatus (assembly GCA_963930825.1). NCBI lineage: Eukaryota > Metazoa > Arthropoda > Insecta > Coleoptera > Silvanidae > Silvanus > Silvanus unidentatus. Next base: position 9,049,663 of record OZ005758.1, read on the forward strand.
ATAATAAATTCCAGTCAAAATCAAATAATTCTTAGTTCGGTACTACATTCACCAGCTATCCCAAAAACAGTAATTTTGTTTGGTAATAAAAAACAAATACACGTACAATTATCTGAAAGTAATCTAAAAAACGACATTTTAAACTTTCTAAATGATTTTGCTCAGCCCAAAATACACTATTGCATATATTTTGAAGACCCTCATCTTTATTGAAAGGGTCTACACCAAGCGCCAATACATGAAATTTTGGTTTCGTAAGCGAGACATTTTATTTTACTTATTTTATTTCTAAACTATATTGACTATCATAAACGACCGGGCCATATCTAAGAAATGTTGAGGGAAAGTTTAAATTATTTAATTGCCAAAGCTGTACCCCAGATGCTAGTTTATCCGTATTCTTAAATTCGTCGCAAGTAAATATTTTATGATTATTTGTAAACTAATTGCATTTAAACAGTGGGGAACATCCTGCTGTACAGAATAATCTTGTACGGCAAATATATTTATTGAAGGCCTCAACCGTTCTTAGAAATAGCCCTAAATGCCGAATGGGATTTCCAGTTCGGTCATTTTATTATGTTTATTACTTTCATCAATTAAAAATTATCGCGATTACGATGGACGCGAATGATATTTCTCGTGTCATGTGAATGGACTGTTTAAAATCTAATGCATTTTGACTACTACGGCAAAAAGCCGCTAATCTATCGTCTTTGACTACCGTTTGTCATTTTGATGTAACCGCGCGATCATTTCGATTATTATTATTACTATCGAAATATTTTGTATTCTGTGTTTACAGATTTTAGTATAAGTTTAATTGTCACAAGTGATCAAATTAACGACCATTTAAATTATCTTAGGACCAAATTGGTCAATGTCGGGGGGGTGACGATAAGCAGGTATAAGAGGGTTTGTTCAGGGGCGTAAAAGTTAGTTGATAGTTGATGGTTGATCGACAGTTACAGTGTATCTAGAGTTAACAGATAGTTCACAGTTAGTCTTCAGTTAGTCTTGAAACGAGCATCTTGAGAAAATTGTGTGATTCTCTTATTGAGATAATAAGGTAAATTACATTTGTTCTTAATTTTATTCGGAATCAGTTATTGCCCAACACTGCTTATCGTATCGTGTATCATATTTAATTTCAGTAGCCTTTCTGGCATTTAAATTTACTCTTAATTCAGCTAATCGTTCCGGAGTGACCAATCATCGAAAAGCAATCCCGCTAAGCGTAAAGTTTTTGCCATAATTAACGAGACCTTTATTTATTTTTGACTTGTGGAAAACCAAATCCTTTTAAAGCGTACATTCTTTAGTTGTAGTTTTAAGCGAGCGATAGGGCGTAATTTCCGCCGATTAATTAGAGCATTTTTGCTGCGTATAGAAGCTGCGTAGTTTGCGATCTAGTAGAAAGCGTAAGCGTATTGTAACGTTAGGGCGTAAAACATTACTTGGCGTATATTCGCTGCGAATAAATATTGCGATTGCGAAACAGCATTTATCCTTATTGCATGTCCTCAAACACTTAACCAAGAGGCGCGGAGGCAATAAGGCCGGACGGCTCTGGCGACGGTCCGTATGGGCGGCCATCCGACGGTCAGGGAATCATGATCCCCGGATGTGGAGGGTGCCATCTATAACCATCCTAAAGTTAGGGAACGGGTATTTTTAGCATTCATTTTGATCACCCCTCTCGTCCCCACCTCACGTATCGTGACGCCGTGTTGCCTAGATGCTAAGTTAGAGGAACTCCAAAACTCCAATTTTTCCCCATAAAATGAACAACTGATATTGGTCCACTTCCGCGAACCTCATAAAATCTAAATCATCGGGAATATTTAAGAGATAATAATTTCAGTATATAAAATCGTTAATTTGATCATTGGATAAAAATGTTGTATTATACATTAGGAATTGTTCGTCAATAGTCTCCATCTCTTTTTAAGAGAGGAGAAATACTTTGTATTTTGTTTTGGTGTTTTAAAGAACGTTTTAATATAAATAAGAGTTTTACTCTTTTTAAACGTATTTTTCCGTGTTTCATTTAACTTTGCGTCAACCGTTGTACTTTAAATCCAAAGTACTGGCGGTTACATACACACAACGTAGGGGCTTTATCACCATCAGTGGTAAAGCGATCACAGCCAATTAAAGATAAAATTATCCTAACATTCGTTTCTCCAAATACATCAGCCAAACCATTACAGTTTGGTACCGTAGGACCAGGATTTAAAGTTTTAAAACAACGGCAAGGCGCGCAAAACAAAGCAGTTGTTGTAGTTTCAAATATTATTTAAATCCGAATTTAACTGCAAATACTGAGACAACAAATTTCTTTCTGTTAAACTGGAAAATTCTATGATGAATACCACCAAAAAAAACCCCGAAAGCGTCGAAGCGACCCAACAAGGATGAAACGACTGCCAGGGCAACAAAAATCCCAAATTGGTTTCGCGAGTGGTTCGTTCGCCAGGAGGAGGTGAATGAGCGAAAGGACCAGCGGATCCAGCAACAATTCCAACAAGTCACGGAGGGACTATTGGAAATAACGCGAAGCGTCGCCAACAACCAACGGGCTCCACCAGTCACCGTCGAGACCGTGGCCATGGTGCATGGAGAGTGCTCAACCGGGACCGACACTGCTACGGACCCTACCAGCGGTTCTAGTTCTGTCCGCGATCCAGGAGAGGGTAGCACTAACCGGGATCTACAGCGGCTGCTATTGGGCATAGTCAACCGAACGCCGATGGTGCCGGAAAAACCTGTCTTTCGGGGAGACAGAACACAGAATCCTGTGCGATTCTTGGCGAAGGTGGAAAAATACGCCAAGACCGTCATGATGGACGATCGTGCCATGCTCCAATTTGCCATCGACTGTCTACAACATACGGCCAAGACCTGGGGCGACACCTACGCTATCCGGTGGACGACGTATGCCGAATTTCGCCATGACTTCTTGGCATGGTATTGGAGTCCCAATGCCCAAGAACATATTCGGCATTCCATTAATACGGCGAGTTACGATTCCCGCAATGGTCGTCGTATGGGGGATCACTTCCTTCACCATATCCAGCTAGCGCAATCGCTGGAACCGCCGATTCCAGAACCAGTGCTAATTCAACAAGTGGTGCGACACTTTAACAGCGACATACAAGCGCTACTAATTTTAAAAGGAGCCACTGATGTCTTCCAAACATCGGAGTTCCTAAACCAGCTTGATGAACGTCGCGGTAATGGGGACACCTCGACTTCGTCACACCAGCGTCTCCATTCCTATCGGCACAACCTCGCACCTCAACGGCAAGGGCCACCACCACGTTTCCATCAACCACAACAACAGGGGGCGCCACAACAACGTTCATTCCAACAACGTCGTGCCCAAGAGACAACCAACCAGCCCAACCATTCGGGAAACAACCATAGGGTGAATCGCAGAACCTAGAGCACCCTTAAATCATCGCATAAAATAGCGCCGTAGAAACTACGTGAAGCTACAAATCATCCTGAGTGACCATGGAAACCAGTTCACCACCGCAAAATGGAGAGAACCATTGAACGTCTCAGAGTTGGGGCGAATATTACGTACCAACCACCATCCAAAACTGCCGACAAAATTTATGGAAAATTCCTGCCCATCTACGAAGGACCTTATCGTGTGATTGCGAAACCACATCCAAATACATACCGACTTGAGGACCGAGTGACCAAACAAGTGCGTGGAGTGTTTAATGCTACTAACTTAAAACTTTATTACAAATGAATGGTGTAGTGTTTAAACCAAAAGTGGTGCAAATAGTGATGACCTAATAATAATGGTCCAGTGTTAGTGCCACTTCCCGAAGAAGACGTCCACCACACCGCCGAATTTGAGATGCCGGTCGCCGAGCCTGATGAAGACCCTTCTTGTAAATACTTTTCCGTGATCAACGCCGTTTCCACGCAAAACTATGGGGGCGTATGAAAGGGTCTACACCAAGCGCCAATACATGAAATTTTGGTTTCGTAAGCGAGACATTTTATTTTACTTATTTTATTTCTAAACTATATTGACTATCATAAACGACCGGGCCATATCTAAGAAATGTTGAGGGAAAGTTTAAATTATTTAATTGCCAAAGCTGTACCCCAGATGCTAGTTTATCCGTATTCTTAAATTCGTCGCAAGTAAATATTTTATGATTATTTGTAAACTAATTGCATTTAAACAGTGGGGAACATCCTGCTGTACAGAATAATCTTGTACGGCAAATATATTTATTGAAGGCCTCAACCGTTCTTAGAAATAGCCCTAAATGCCGAATGGGATTTCCAGTTCGGTCATTTTATTATGTTTATTACTTTCATCAATTAAAAATTATCGCGATTACGATGGACGCGAATGATATTTCTCGTGTCATGTGAATGGACTGTTTAAAATCTAATGCATTTTGACTACTACGGCAAAACGCCGCTAATCTATCGTCTTTGACTACCGTTTGTCATTTTGATGTAACCGCGCGATCATTTCGATTATTATTATTACTATCGAAATATTTTGTATTCTGTGTTTACAGATTTTAGTATAAGTTTAATTGTCACAAGTGATCAAATTAACGACCATTTAAATTATCTTAGGACCAAATTGGTCAATGTCGGGGGGGTGACGATAAGCAGGTATAAGAGGGTTTGTTCAGGGGCGTAAAAGTTAGTTGATAGTTGATGGTTGATCGACAGTTACAGTGTATCTAGAGTTAACAGATAGTTCACAGTTAGTCTTCAGTTAGTCTTGAAACGAGCATCTTGAGAAAATTGTGTGATTCTCTTATTGAGATAATAAGGTAAATTACATTTGTTCTTAATTTTATTCGGAATCAGTTATTGCCCAACACTGCTTATCGTATCGTGTATCATATTTAATTTCAGTAGCCTTTCTGGCATTTAAATTTACTCTTAATTCAGCTAATCGTCGGAGTGACCAATCATCGAAAAGCAATCCCGCTAAGCGTAAAGTTTTTGCCATAATTAACGAGACCTTTATTTATTTTTGACTTGTGGAAAACCAAATCCTTTTAAAGCGTACATTCTTTAGTTGTAGTTTTAAGCGAGCGATAGGGCGTAATTTCCGCCGATTAATTAGAGCATTTTTGCTGCGTATAGAAGCTGCGTAGTTTGCGATCTAGTAGAAAGCGTAAGCGTATTGTAACGTTAGGGCGTAAAACATTACTTGGCGTATATTCGCTGCGAATAAATATTGCGATTGCGAAACAGCATTTATCCTTATTGCATGTCCTCAAACACTTAACCAAGAGGCGCGGAGGCAATAAGGCCGGACGGCTCTGGCGACGGTCCGTATGGGCGGCCATCCGACGGTCAGGGAATCATGATCCCCGGATGTGGAGGGTGCCATCTATAACCATCCTAAAGTTAGGGAACGGGTATTTTTAGCATTCATTTTGATCACCCCTCTCGTCCCCACGTCACGTATCGTGACGCCGTGTTGCCTAGATGCTAAGTTAGAGGAACTCCAAAACTCCAATTTTTCCCCATAAAATGAACAACTGATATTGGTCCACTTCCGCGAACCTCATAAAATCTAAATCATCGGGAATATTTAAGAGATAATAATTTCAGTATATAAAATCGTTAATTTGATCATTGGATAAAAATGTTGTATTATACATTAGGAATTGTTCGTCAATAGTCTCCATCTCTTTTTAAGAGAGGAGAAATACTTTGTATTTTGTTTTGGTGTTTTAAAGAACGTTTTAATATAAATAAGAGTTTTACTCTTTTTAAACGTATTTTTCCGTGTTTCATTTAACTTTGCGTCAACCGTTGTACTTTAAATCCAAAGTACTGGCGGTTACATACACACAACGTAGGGGCTTTATCACCATCAGTGGTAAAGCGATCACAGCCAATTAAAGATAAAATTATCCTAACATTCGTTTCTCCAAATACATCAGCCAAACCATTACATTATGAACACTTTTCCTCTGTAATTCAAAGTTATTATACTGGACCACACTTAAACCAAAAACGTTGCATGAAAAAACTAATAGATGTAACAAACTTAGACGACCGCAAACAACTAATTCAAAATTATCACGAGGGTAAAACAAATCACCGCGGATCCGAAGAAACATACAACAGAATTAAAGAAAAGTACTATTGGCCAAAACTCAAAGAATCAATACAAACCTATATCAACGAGTGCGACATATGTCAACAATGTAAGTATGAAAGAACGCCGGTAAAAATCCAAATGAACATAACACCAACCGCATGTAAACCGTTTGAAATCATACATTTAGAAACATTTACATTCGAAAATTCTAAATTTTTAACCATCGTAGATAGCTTCTCAAAATACGCCCAAGCATATCCGGTTACCTCCTTACACGGGACAGTCATTGCTGACAATTTAATACAGTTTTTTTCCCATCACGGGATACCCAACCAAATTATTGTAGATAATGGAACAGAATTTAAAAACTCGGTCGTAACAGAACTTCTTGGCGTCCATAAAATCAAAATTCATTTCATTTCCCCCCACCATCCTAATTCAAATGGAATTGTAGAACGATTTCATTCAACCATTTCAGAACATATCAAATTACTAAACACACAAGGACACGCCAAAACAACAGTTCTTATGAAAATGAAATACGCAGTAATGGCATACAATCATTCAATACACTCAACAACAAAATTTAAACCTATAGATATCAACAATGGCCACATATCTAATAACGATCCATTTGCCTTAGAAATCGACCAAATACTAATTAACGATTACGTCAACGACCATCGGCAAAAAACTAAAGTACTTTATTCCAAACTAAACGAAGACCTTATGAGAAAAAAGGAACATATTATAATTAATCGCAATCAAAATCGCGATAATCCAAATATTTTTCAACCAAATACAATAGCATACTTAAAAAAACATATACGAAAAAAAAATGCCAATAAGTTCGATGAACCACTAAACTTGACAGACACACAACCACATAAAAAAACAATTTCTACCCAAAACAACCCAAAAATCCATATGAACAACCTCAAAAGACCTTTACAAAGAAAATACTCTTTTAATTGACACCACAACTGTACTAAATTCTTTTCTCTTCTAACCTTTCAGAATATGCAGGACCCTAGGGCTCGATCAAAAAATCACACTCCAAAATCTCCAAAGTAATCCCGGCCTGATCTCGATCCAACTTGGTAACGCTAAAATTGAGAAATATTCTCACAAATTAATATATTACAATGACCTTAATATCATTCAACACGAACTTGATAAACTTCAAGAAAAAACGAACACCCTCTTTAGCAATACTAACATTAAATACACCGTAGAATCTAAAAACTATTTAAAAATTCTAAATTTTACACGTTCTAAAACTGAAGAGAAAATATCTGAAATTCTGCACGCCCTTCAAGAACTAAACGGGGATTAATAAACGGTCTAGGTTCAATATTTAAATCGATAACCGGTAATTTAGATGCAAGTGACGGGGAAAAATATGACAAACTTATAAAACAACTTCAACAAAATCAACGCAATATTGCAACTTCTGTTAACTCACAAAGTTCTCTCTCTGTCGATCTAATAAATAAATTTAACAACACAATTCAACAAATAAGTCAAAACGAAAATACATTAAAGGAAAAATTAAAACAAGTAAACAGTGTCATAGAAACTCAAATATACGATTCTAAACAATCAACAATAGTTAAAGACATAGTGATTCAAATTATAAACATGTACGATTTGATTATCTCTATTCTTTAAGATGTAGAACTCTCAATAACCTTTTCCAAATTACAAATAATGCACCCGAGTATTATTGGAACTAATGAACTTTATACGTTATACTGAAAACACGTTTTTATACGAGAAAATTATCAAAGTTAAGAGTTATATTTCCAATAACAAAATAATATATATATTAGAGATTCCAATAACACACCCGTTTAAATTCGAATACTATCATCTCTATTCTATACCTATCTTGAGAAAGAGTCAGTTTAAGGCCTTAATACCGCGAAATAAATACTTACTAAAAAACGAATTGTACCACACATTTATGGGAGAACTTTGCACCGAAACATTTCATGATAATTACATATGTCCAAACATCGACATATACGAAAACACCGACGAAAATTGTGAACTCCAACTTCTAAACATGAAAAACATCAAGAATTGCGAAACAATCGACACCAAAGTATCAAGAACCCTAATAAAAAATCTTGATGAGACCAACAAATGGGTTGCCATTTTACCAAAACCAGAAAAATTTAAACTACTCTGCATCAAACAACAAGAAATACAATCATTATCACCAGGAACCTTTTTAATCGAAATTCCGCCAAGCTGCACATTGATAACTCCAAAAGGACCGATCACAAACAGTTATCAAACCGTTCAAGACTATCAACCAATTTTATTCCCTGGAATAGAAATTCCAAGGACAAATAACACCACAACAGAAACCAACATTCAACTATCCGAATTCGAACTAGACGATTTGAACTCCCTTCGATCAAAATTCATCGAGAGTAAACCAAGCATCAACTTTACCAGCTTAGCATTCTACCCCAGCTACTTCACCATATGTGGTTATGGCTTAATAATTTTAGTTATAGTGTACGTAGTGTTTAAACAAAAGTTTAAAAAGTGTTTTAAAAGAAAGCAAATCAATCAAAATCAAAGTACCATACAAATGGACAGTGTCCAATTACCTCGGTAATCCTCGTACATTGGATCTTAGGAGGGAGGAGTTATAGACAGTATAGACTATATTTCATATTACTAATCATCATTTCTCAGACTTATTACATTTCTGCTTATCAACTATTTCAATGTTCACAATATGTTTTACATTTCATATAACTCATGTATAATTCTTATTATCAGGTACACTTGTATTACACGGTGTTGCAGTATGTATGTTTTCTTGTAATGCACATTGTGCACTTTTCACAGAACTAGCTCCTTCGCCTCTCGAGAGGAGATAAAACTCCACTTCATCTGTATCGCACAGACGAACAAGTCGTTTTCTTAATCAAACAAATTAATAAATCTTATAATTTTCACTTTTTAATACATATATTTTATTTACTGAATTACAACGAACGTATAACTAGTTTCTCTTCTAATCTGGATAGGCACGCTTTCTTGGTGCAATATTATTTGAAAAAACGCTTTTCATTTATTAAAGGCAAAGTCAATTCCAAAGTAAAATGAGTGAATGAATTAAACTGTGTATATGTTTTTGTTTTTGTTTTCACTTTATTTGTGATTAACTTTTTTTTTATAAGTGTCGCATGTCTACGATTTTACTATTGTAATACATCGTACTGACGAGAACCAAAAAGTTCGAAACATGTCGATTATTATAAAAAAATCAACCAATAAACATTATTTGAAGTTTGAAGTTGAATATACCGCCATTCCCCACCCTCCGAGTAATATTACAGAGAACGGTAAGAGGTGTTGAGCTCCGCTACCTAGTTTAGTTCCGAGCACCGGCTCACTGGTGCGCTGTGCTCAACTTGTTTCCAAAGATAAACAAGGAAACGAGTACTCTTATATATCTCTTTCTCTATGGTCATTACTCAACATTATTTAATGTTGTATCATTATATATTGTTATATACTTGGACGGAGTCGGAAATAAGCAATCGGTATTATTTTACAATTACACATTTATTAATTAACACAATTACAATATCAGTATCTTACACGTCTTGTCAATGCGGAAGCCGATAGCAGAGAGAGAGTTACTGCTTAAGTTCGGGCATGCGCCCTGGGATATAACATCTCCCTTTTTAGTTTTTGACTATTTTTACAGATCATGACATAACTTTTACAATTTACAATTATTGCGACCTGATCAATTACAATTTTACACTTTTCTAATCAAATTCATGGTCTCTAAATCTCAAGGGTGCTTTTCTCTCCCTTGTTGTGCGTCTGACCTCCGGTTGTACCGTTTCTACTTGGCTTTGGCTCTCTTGCTGTACCGCGTTCTTTTGGGTTGGCGGTTTGGGTTGGTTCTGCTTGGCTCGGACTCGTCCCCCTTTTTAATTTTGCCTCATTGCTTTCTGTTGGTGCTGGCTCTGAAAACATATTTTGTTTAAAAATTTCGCTATTAGCGGCGCTCACTTGAATTTTAGATTGTTCGATTTCACTATTTTTTATTTTTGGTGATGTACTCGTACTATTTATGCTGTTTGTTTCACTTTCGTTTAAGTTATACGATTTGTTGACCGTGTCCTCTTGGATTTCTTGTTCAACTGTTGTCGCGTTCGCGTCACTATCGTTTATTTCAGGGTTTTGGATATTTATCTGCCCGGTTGCACTGTACGGTATACGAATTAGTGGTTTGATATTGTTACCTGCTTTTACCTTCTGCTTAGCCTCATATATCTCTCTTTCTTCCTCCCGTCTTCTAATTATTTGGTCACTGTGCCTTTTCCAAACACGATCGTCGAATTCCAACTTACACAGGTACACCGATCGTCCTACCTGTTTAAATATTTTTGCTGGAACCCATTTCTCTACGTTTGGTCGACTGTAATCCTTTACCATGACTGCCTCGTTCATTTGCCAGTTTCGCGTCCTGTTCCCTCTGTAGTTTACCTCTTGTTGTTGCTGTTTTTCTTGAATTCTTACTGTTGTTTGTGTTTCCGGATTTTGCTCTTTCCTTTTTAGCAAATCATAACGGCTTCTAAGCTTCCTTCCAAATAACAGCTCTGCTGGTGCCCTGCCCGTTGTGCCATGCTCCACGTTTCTATATGCTAGTAAAAATCGTGCTATTAATACTGAGAGTTTTGTACTCACATTTGCTGGGTCACTCAGCGCTGCTTTTAATTTGTTTTTAAAAATTTTAACGCCAATTTCTGCCTGACCATTGCTTTGCGAATTTCCTACAGGGATCGTTACATGCTCAATACCATTTTTCTTGAAAAATATTTGCAACTTCTTTGCCACAAACTGTCGTCCGTTGTCTGATACAAATTTCTCTGGAATTCCGTACGCTGCGAAACTTTCCCTCAACTTTTCTTCTGTCTCGTCGGTTGTTATTGTCCTCATTTCATGTATTATGGGATATTTGCTGTAAGAGTCAATCAAAATTAAGAAATTTTTACCATTAAGCTGCAGAAAATCTCCATGCACTCGAATCCACGGCCCTTTTTCTGGTTGCCATGCTGTTAACACCGTTTTAGGCGGGCTTTGTTGCTGCTCCAAACATGGTCTGCATGCTCTTACCATCGCCTCGATTTCTTTGTCCATCGACGGCCAATACATGAAACTCCTGGCCATGCTTTTTGACTTGGTTATGCCCATATGAGGTGTGTGAAGTTGATTCAAAAGCTCCTTTCTCAGCTTTTTAGGGATTATCACTCTATGGCCCCACATCAGCATACCGTCCATTATCTCCAATTCGTCTCTTTTTACGTAGTACGGCATAATTTCCTCTTCAATCATGTTTGGCCACTTTTCCAGCGAAACAAACTCCATCACTCTACTCAACTCGACCCCTTTGACCTCCTCTCGCACTCTTGCATTATCGATTGGCCAATCTTCCGTTCCTCGAACGAAATTCACATATTCTCCTTTCCCGTCGTACTCTGCATCGTTCATTTTTATGTCTAGCGGCGCTCTGGACAAAAAATCACTCATTTGGTTACACGTACCCTTGATATATTTGATTTCGTAGTCGAATCCTGATAAGTATAGCGCCCATCTCTGCAGTCTACTAGCGTACATTGCTGGTAACTGTTTGTGCTCACCAAATATCGTCGTTAGACACTTCTGGTCCGTTTTCAGCACGAATTTCCTCCCTACTAAGTACTTTTCCAATTTTCTTACCGAGTAGTAGATTGCCAATCCTTCTTTTTGAACTATGCTATAGTTCCTTTCGCTTGGCATTAACGTTCGTGATACGCACATTATTACTTTTTCACTCCCATCTTCCATTATGTGACTTAACGTACCTGCGATGCCATAATCGCTGGCGTCCGTTGTTAAAACAATTGGCAAGTTGGGGTTGTAATGTGCTAGCACCACGTCCTCGGCAATTTTCTCCTTTATTGTGCTGAATGCTCGATCGCACTCTTTGGACCACTCAAATTCTACATTTTTCCTCAACAAATTATATAAAGGTTTCAAATGCGATGATATATTTTCAATAAATTTACTATAATAATTTACCATTCCCACAAAAGACCTCACCTGAACTTTGTTTGTCGGTCTGGGGGCGTCTCTGATCGCTTTTATTTTGCTGTCCGCTTTCTTAATCCCTTCTTTTGTGATTATGTGTCCCAAGTACTCGATGCTGTCTTGCATAAACTTACATTTACTTTCCTTTATCGTCAAACCTGCTTCTTGCAGTTTTTTGAATACCATCTCCAAATTCCGGAAGTGCTGCTCATCGTTTTCTGCTGTCACTAAAATGTCGTCGAAAAATACACATATACTTTCGCATCCCTGGAATAACTGCTCGATGTTCCGTTGGCATATCGCTGCGCCTGGAGTAATGCCGAAGGGCATTCTCACACATTTATACAGTGCCTTGTGCGTACTCAAAACGCACATCATCTGGGACTCCTCTGTCAGCTGAAATTGCGCATACGCCTGCGAAAGATCAATTTTCGAAAATTTCTCACCCTTATACAGTTTTGCAAATAAATCCTCGACTATCGGAATGGGGTAGTTTACCGTCTGCAGACACTTGTTCAACGTGCTCTTGAAATCTCCGCAAATTCTGAGTTTTCCATCATTTTTCGGTACCACTACCAATGGTGTTCCCCATTCGCTATTAGTTACCGGCGCTATTACCCCCTGTTTCTCCAACTGGTCCAGCTCTTCCTCCACTATCTTCTTATACGCGTATGGCAGGTTTCTGGGTTTGAGATATATGGGCTTCGCGTCCGGTTTAAGCTGCAATGACACTTCTCCCAACTTGAACAATCCTGGATCATTCCTAAAAATTCCGCTGTATTTAGTCAAAAGCTTATTTAATGTTTCGTTATTTGCAATATTGTTCACTTGTTCAATTTTTAAATTAAAGCTTCTCATAAATTTCCTCCCCACTATCATCGGGCCACCGTCTTTAATTACATAAACACGTATTTTACGCTCGTTACCATTAAATTTTACGTTACACCAAAAACTACCGATTTTGCTCATTGTCTCTTTATTATAACTTTTTAAGGCTACTCCGTCTTTTTGCAATTTGAATTTTGAAAATTCTTTATAATACATTTTATCGCTGCACGCACAAATACCCGCACCCGAAAGTTTCTACTTGTTCGCTTTCGATAAAATTGTTTGTTTGCGCGGTTTTATTGCATACTCTGGCTTAATGCCCTTTACTCTTACATTTATTACAGAAAAAATTCGCGTACTTACATTGTCCGTTGTGGTTCTTACCACAACTCTTACAAATTGCACCTGATGTTTTGTTTTTGTTTACATTTGGGCCCCGATTGTCAAATTCCTGTCGCCGCCATCTTTTCTCACCACCACTCCTCGGTTCTGCTGGTCTCCCGGTCCAAGGTACCGCTGTCGCGTTCCACTTCCATTTCCATAATTTTGACGGATCCCATTGTTCCCAATATGGTGGACTTCTTGGATACTTGCCGATGACTCGTTCTTCAATGAGATCTTAAATATATCTTCTACACTTTTGGTTGTACCTTCTTCACATAGTCTATTCAACATTTTGCCTTTCTTCATTCCAGTTACAAATTTGTCTAACAAAATCGATTGCAGTTAATCCCCAAATTCACAACTAACAGCTAAACTTTTTATTCTAGCATGCCATTCACTGACCGCTTCGTCACGTTCTTGTTTAGCGTCGTAGAACCTTATGCGTTCCCTCCAAACCGAAGTTTGGGGACTAAATTGCGTTTTCAGTAACTCGGTTAATTGTTCAAAGGTTTTATCTTTCGGTAGTGCTGGATGACACAAGTCGCGCAGAAGTTTATATGTCTCTGTTCCAATTAAACTGATCAAAGTTGCTACTTTGACCTTGGCGTCTTCAATTTTGTTCGCGCAGAAATATTGATCCAACCGCTCAGAGTACACTGTCCAATCTTCGAACTGGTGATTGTATTCGCACACGCGCCCAATTATGCCTGCTGCCATTTTGTATTTTTTTTTTAGGTTTTCAATTAATTTTCTGATTTAGTCTATAATTTATTCACTTTTCTTTTAAATTTTTATCCTCGTCGCCATGTTATATACTTGGACGGAGTCGGAAATAAGCAATCGGTATTATTTTACAATTACACATTTATTAATTAACACAATTACAATATCAGTATCTTACACGTCTTGTCAATGCGGAAGCCGATAGCAGAGAGAGAGTTACTGCTTAAGTTCGGGCATGCGCCCTGGGATATAACATATATAAAAAGCAAAACGGAGTGCCATAAATTAGGACGTATATGTATATGATATAGAATTGATCTATAGGAATTAATTGCAAGCGAGGACTCATTATCTAGCAGTAGTAGCAGTACCGACAACAACTGCTTTGAAATTGACTAGTCGTCTTCTCAGTAGTCATCAGAAACTATGTCAGATGATGCAAATTTTAATACAAAAAGAAGAAAACTCAATCGCATAGACAATTATATGGATACAGTTATGAAATATGATGATATAGAATTTAAAGAGCATTATAGGCTCTCACGTAAAACAGCTCAATTTCTTATTGTTAACATACCATATGTGTACAATAACAATCTAGTCGTATAATTTATTGTATATTTACTCTCTGCAGATTTATTAACACGAGATTCTGTGCTGAGCACACATACATTCGAGAGAGAAAAAATTACTTCAGAAATTACGGAATCGTTCCGGCAAATTTCTAATCGGTTTGGCGTGTCCAAAAGTTCTGCCCACCGTGTTATTACTAAAGTGATAAATTACTTTTTCAAAACTAGCAAGAATTTTATAACGTGGCCTAATACCAATAGTCAAAGAGAAAGCTCCTTAGTGTTTAATAAAGGACAGGAATGACAGGCATAATAGGGACAATTGATAAGTGCCACATTCAAATTAAACGTCCGCCAACCAAACATGCGCATGTTTACTACAATAGAAAAGGCTATTATAGTTTAATTTTACACGGCGTGTGTGACGAAAATAAAAAATTCATTGATATTTTTTGCGGGGAAGTTGGATCCATGCATGATGCCAGAGTCTTAAAGAAAAGCAGTCTCTACCAGAGGATATGATGGCGGTTGTGGAAATAATTTTTTGCTTGGCGATTCAGCGTACCTTCACTAAATTCACTGAAAGAAAAATGTCCATTTTTTTTTTTACTTTTGTCAAAATATTCAATTACAATTGATTAAGTTTACCACTACAAAAAAGTAAATTTAAAATGTTCAATTTTCCACTACATTTCGTAACTCTACATACTTCAACTTGATTAATTTTCTTTTAACTTTTATGAATAGCTCTTTTTACCGCTACAAAAGTTTTGCAAACTATAATATTTGTTATCAATACTAAAGTTTTAGTATTAGAGCCCGGAAATGGGGGGATTTGACCTAAACGAAAACCTAAACGTACGCATTTTGGCATTACGCAGTTTGCAGTTTGCTCAGCAGTCTCACTCTGAAAAGTGTAGAGTGTTAATTGTTGTTAATTTGTTTATGTGTTTGTAAATATGGAGAAGTATTTAACACAGTGGAATTTATCCGAATTAATTCCTTTAGGATTTATCGATCATTATTATTCCTACGAAGTTCTCGAAAATAAAAACAATGAGATGGTTTTAATAAGTTCAGGTGACATTTATAAAAATACACTTCATCATTTATTTAAAAAGACTTATCGTAGAAAAAATACTTCATTTGTTACCATAACTTAAATGTACAAAGTATTAGTTATAAGAATTATAAATATGTACAAATTGTTTAAATGTATATTTTAAAATCACATCATACTTGTTCGTGTTATGTAAGTTATGAAGAACAATAAATTGTAATTGTTTCAAACAACGTATGTTTTTTTTATTACCATACATAGGTATAGTATTGTTTTTTGTTCCCAATAAATAGATTTCCTTTTACAAAAATGAAGCATAAAATGCACTACAACTGTAGTGGTAAAATTACCGAAAACCGAATGTTTCCACTTTATTCTAATAATTCTTAATAACAACAAATATTTGTAGTGGTAAATCTAGCTAAATTGTAATTGTTAATTTAATTAATTCGCTTTTACTATTTTGTAGTGGTAACTTATTAACACTTGTAGTGGTCGTCCCCTATGTTACCACTACTACGGGTTAAGATCACCCAATTTTTATTTTCAGTGTTGGTTAATCCCTTCATATAAAGATAACGGGAACTTATCTGTTGAACAAAAAAATGTTTAATCAAAAACATTCTTCTGGTCGTTCTGGTCGAGTAGTTATAGAACATGAGTTTGGTTTGTTAAAAGGCAGGTTCAGACGATTGAAATTTTTTGAAAACCAAAACAAACATTTCATTGTTAAATGTATTGTGGCAGCAACGATGCTGCACAATATTTGTATAAATTTAAACGACAATACTGACATAATTTTGGACAACGAAGATAAAAACTATGATCAACCATTTCCAGAAACTGCGGGTCAAGAAACGGTTTTCAGGCGAAATAAAATATTTAATGAACAATGTTCATCACTTTTATAAAATTAAACGGCGATAAACTTTAATACAAACTTAAACACTTTCAATGGTATTAAATATTCCAGTCTTATTATAATTAGGTACACATACATATATGAAAGTAAAAAAAATTAAAACAAAATTGCTAACGAATATAACAGAGATCATCTGAAAGAGATTATGAAATATATGAAATAAAAATTGACTTCGTTATTAACATTTGTGTACACTTATCTGTATTACGTGTATTAGCAAATTTTTCTAAAGCTTCAATTTTCCTTTCCTCTAACTCTAATTTTTTTTTAACAACTCGTTTTTTTCTCGTTTATTTCGTAAAATTTCAATGTCTTTTTTTTCTTGTAATTTGCGTCTATGTTGAATGTCTTCTTCTCTCTTTTCATAATATTTTCTTTTCAATTCTATATAATCAATTTTCGATAGTTTTCTTTTTTATATGCAGCAGCTTTATCAACTGGAAGGGAATTGTCGTCGTCCAAACAATCTTGGTTCATATCAATATCATTCAGTTGCATTTCCTCATCAACACGATAAACATCAACAGTGTGAGGACTGGAATTATTAGGCGAATCTAAAAACAATTTCGTCCAGTCTCTAAAAATACTTAAATCTTACTGGACCACGTCCAGTTTTAAGTTTTTTTATCCTTTGTGTTTTTGTAAGTTCTTAATAATTTTTCCCATTTTTTTGCACATGTCTTTTCTGAGAACTGAAATAAATTTATACATTTAATATAAAACTCAGTCTCAGTTGAAGTTAATATACTCACATTATATCCATTGGATATAACTCCTCGCTCACAATATCCCAAAAGGTCTTCTTATTATGCACATGGAATAAGTCGTCGTACCTAGATTCCACAGCTGCAATTAAACACAATGTCCAGTCGTTTCTGCTTTCTTTATCACTTCTGTTTCCAATATCACTTCTGTTGCAAGGTTTCGGTGGCAGACGAATCAGTAGTTTCATTTTCCACAGCTTCTCCTTCTTGAATATGATAGTATTTTAAAATAATAATTGTTGATGAAAAATTGTAAGATCAAACGAACTTACCTGTGACGATCTTAATTATATGGGTCCTCGTCGAAGAAAATAAGAACAATTGTAGTCTCTTCATTCTCTGAATTTTTCACGCTCTCTATTATGACTCAGCTATAGCTGGTCGTTACCTAATTTGTCATTCTTTTCAAAGCTTGTATTGCTGCTTCTTGGGTCCTTAATGATTATTGGGAGGGGCGGGATCTTATTTTCTTTGTCTCGAAAATAAGAACAATTGTAGTTGTTTAAAGCAATAGCAACAATACACATTGAAAATAAACTAATTTTAATTATCAACAATAGATGAACATTCTAATATAGCCTCCGCAAAGGATTCTGAAGATTTACATGGTAATTTATAAAATTTTAGAAGTCTTTGATTGACTGGTCCAACCAGCTGCTAGCCTAATAGTGTGATAGCTAACTCCTTTTCGAGCAGCTGCCGACGTAGCAGGATGCCGTGTACTATGTGCAGAAAAACGGGTTGTATCCAAACCGCATTTACCTAGAGCAACTTCAATCCATCTACTAATAGATTGAGTAGAAATGTTTTGATGCGGAGCCCTGAATCCAATAAATAATTTGTTGCTCTTTTCTGATAAGCGAAATTCTTTCGTCTTTTCTAGGTAAAGAATTAAAGTTGTCGAGACACAAATATTTTTATCTTTATAACCAACCGGAATTAACAATGTTGGTTGAATCCTGTTATTTCCCGAAGTTTTGAACTTGTTGTCCCGTCGTAAGTGCCAATAACACTGCCAATTTGTAAGGCAGTTCTTCCAACGAAAGAGAATCGTATGGAATTTTTCTATAATAATCCAAGACAATTGCTGGATCCCATGCAGTGTCATATTTTGGTTTGGAAGGTCGTAAACTATATATTCCTTTAAAAAATCTTTTAACACGAAAGTCTTGCGCAACTTGCGGACCATCTAACAATGACATGGTCGAACGAAACGAATTAAGGGAACTATATGATAACTAAGCCCTTATTGAACTGCAGTGTAAGAAAATCCATTAAATTTGGTATTGAGACTATAAACGGATCCAATCTTTGACTATGACAGAAATTCCACCAATTTCGAAAAGCAGATTCATAATGTCAAAAGGTACTTTTAGTTACAGATGCTAAACAAACATTGATGGACGCTTCTGGGACACCTTTCTTCCTTAACGCTTTGATGACACGTTGCCTGCCACCAGGGTAAGCGACTT
Source organism: Silvanus unidentatus (assembly GCA_963930825.1). Lineage (NCBI taxonomy): Eukaryota > Metazoa > Arthropoda > Insecta > Coleoptera > Silvanidae > Silvanus > Silvanus unidentatus. Next base: position 9,068,611 of record OZ005758.1, read on the forward strand.
CCAAAGTGGGTGCGGTTTCCTATTGAAAGATAATAATGTATAATTAGGCTCCAAATAAATAGGCTCAGAAATTAAAAGTGAGGTAAACAAGGGATACCAAGGCTGAGCTGGCCAAAAAGGTATCACTACTATACCCTCTGCCTTATTCTCTATGATTTTTTGCAGAATTCGCAAAATAATACTGAAAAGGGGGAAGGAAGAATAAAAAATTTCCCCAATTTATTGTAAACGCATCTACAGTGATTGAATCGGGCGCCCTCAACCAGGACACATAACGTGAACACTTCTTATTAGCTTCAGAAGCAAATAAGTCAATTGATGGAACACCAAAAGAATACATAATTTTTTGGAATGCGACTTCATTCAGTACCAGAATCAAATCTTTTCGACTCTCGATCAGCTTTTAAGTTTTCACTAGACTAGAACTTACGTAAGAAGCAAAAAGGAAAATATTTTTCTTTTCACACCATTGTCAAATTAATCAGACCATATCATTTAATACGGGATATTGGATACTTCACATACGGTTAATATAGGCAATAGCTGTGATATTATCGATACGTAAAAAAATTAAACAATTTTTTAAATTCTTAGCGAAAGATTTTAAACCAAAAAGAGCAGCTTTTAGCTCTAAATAATTAATGTGAAAATCGATATCTTAGTCAGACCAGAAACCATGTGTTTTTTCTCCATTGCAAGAGGCATCCCAGCCTGTCAAGGATGCGTCGGAGAAAATTTCGAGTTTATATTCAGGAAGTACTATGGAACTGGTAGAACACAAAACGTTCTTCGACCACCAACAAAAATCTTCTTGTAAATCTTCTTCTATGTCTCTTGACATAGTAGTTTCATAACTACCACCACTTTTTTCTAGGTCTAAAAATTTTACACGCTCCATATGCTTCGTATAAAGCCACCCATACTTAAAAGCGGAGCAAGCGGAAACCAACAACCCTAAATTTCGGGCAAACTCGCGAATCGTGCACGTTTTTTAAAGTTTAAATTTCTCAATATCTTTATTATGACTTGATCTTTTTGTTGCTGGTCATATGGTCATCTGCGATGAATTGTAAATAAATCCAAAAAATTTACACTCCAGTTGAGGTATAAGCGAACGTTTTTAAAAATTTACTTTAAATCCGAGATATTGTAAAATTTTAACAGTTTCGGTTACATTGTTATTGCATGCAGAAGCATTTTTTCCCAGCAATAAAAAATCATCCAAATAAAGGACAGAAAGATGACCACGAGATCGTAAATACGAGAATACTGGCTTCATAATTTTTGTAAAAACCAGTGGCCCGCAACTTAAACCAAATGGCATACAAGAGTATTCGTATAAATTATAATATATTATATAATGTAATTTTTGCATTTCGGTACCATAACAACCACATTCACACCCGCATATGCGAGCGTGAATCTAATTCACGACCGGCTGTAAACTTAGTGATTTTTTTTATTTTAAGGTTGTAATTTTCTAACCCTATGACATAATTGACATAAATTTCAAATGACAAGTGCTTGTTTTCATTTATTAGATGCATGTTTTATGCAATCGTAAAATACAAAAAGTTACTAAAATTAAATAAATTGTCCATTTTTCATATAAAATCTTTAAAAATGGACCGAAATGCAAAAAATAGCATAAAGAATTCGTTGCATAAGGCATTTTATGGCAATCGTGGCTTGTATTGCTGATTTGCGAAGCAAACGCCACTTTTGCCATAAAATTTGCCTTATGCAACTCATTCATTAATATACTAATATATATTATTATATATTTCCATAAAGGAAAAGCGTAAATATTTCTTATAGCATTCAGCCACAGGCACCATAAGATAAAAATTTTTATGGTCTAAAGTCGCAATGAAAAAATTTCGACCAATAATACGTGCTACAGTCTCGTTATTTTCCATTTTAAAATGGTCAGTTTTTACAAACTGATTTAACAATTTTGAGTTAAGGATCATCCGATCTGAACCATCGGGTTTTGGAACTAAAAATATTTTTTAAATAAATTGGCCTTCAACGAGCGAAACTTTTTGAATTGCCCCAAGCTCTAACAATTCTGTAACGAACCTATTTTTGCGCCTCTTAATTATTTACACAATCTATATTATCCCTCTGACGTTTGAGATTAGGTTGTTTGTTTACATTTTTAAACAAAAATTTATTTTATTTAATTATGCAAATTGACTGTAGACAACCACCTGAGCGTCGCTCGAAAAAGGATTTTCACAAAAGTACTCCAGCAACCAGGAGTACGATGTGAAATTCCTTAGTACAAAAAACCCTTTTGTATTAAAACGTGCTTACTTTACAATTGCAATTTTCATATAATTATTCAAGTGATTTTCAAGTGTCTATTTCGACCAATTCGATTTAATTATTCCATTGAAGTAATTCCTCTACAAGTTGTGGTGAATACACCCTTGATAAACAAATCATTAATAGTTATTTGAGGAATTTATAACTATAGACAAATTCCTGTCATTGATGAACATGCCATAGGAAACAGTCCAACTTACAAACTGTAAATAAATAATTCTAGAAACAAAGGAAAATATATATAAACTATTAAGACTCAATTCAAATTATGAGAAAATAAAATAACAAAATAAGATTTTCCTTTGTTCTAATAAATGACCTCGATGACACATGTGCATCCTAATCGACCTCGGACAAGTCGGTACCATCCGCGAATTCCTAGAAGAAAGCGATAACACTTGTGCGTCACTTTCTTTGTTATAACACTTTTCCTAGAATTGTAAAGGAAAAGACAAAGGAAATGATGACCATCTGCTACCCCTTCTTCCAAAAATCATGATAAAATTGCAGACAGCAGCTGCACTAGATAACAACCTTGAACAAATAATTCCTAACATAGACAATAGACGAAGGGGACAGGAAGTCGTCTAGTATAAATAGGATGATCCTGTAAGACAAAAGAACCAGTGGACCAGTGAACATCAGTAATTTGTAAACCTGAAAAGTAAAACTGTTAAGTTGAAGATGTAATTAAGTTGGCAAATAATTATCAAGTGTATTCCCCAGTCCCTAGTCTAGTTTAGTTTAAGTTGTAATTGAAAAGTGTAATTGAAGTCTTTAAATTGCTATTAAATATTAAAATTGAAATTAAATCTTTAAATTCTAAAAGTTCCCTTTAAATAAAATCATAAATTCAAATCAACACTGGAACCACCCAACATTGAATTCACCAGCTACCCAGAGTGACGAACCCTCTATTGTCGTGGTACCGCACCTTCCCGCATTGGCATCCTGCCGTATACAAAAGCCTACAAAAAGTGAGTACTGTATAAGTATTTACCTTTGCTTAAGTAAAAACGGGCAAAGGCGCCGGTCACCACAAAGTAAACGGTGAGTCCAGAATTCATTTAATTGTATTTATTTTGTACGTATTTTATATTGGAATGTGGTTGGCCACGCCACTTCCAATTCTTATATTTATTATCCTAATTTGTCACTATTTTTCCTCTGTACTTTAATTGTTTGATTTTACTCACACACTATTTAATCGTTTACATCTGATTCAACTATCCAACATTTAATTCCTCGGAATCAGATGAAACGTACGTGCATTTTTGGACATAATTTTATTTTAGTTTACATTTTAATTTCGAATTCATTTTTCTTTTAATTTTATTTCTTGTCATTTGTTCCGAGTGTAATTAGCGTCCTCTAATTACACTCATTGTCTCAATTGAGTCCCTCCAGAGCACATGTTATCATTTAATTGTTTTCTATATAAAATACCCCATTTATTTATATTTTTATTTGCCTCTTTCGGGATTTTATTTGTCAAATGATTGCGTTCGGTCTAAGTGTAATTAATTTCCCTCTAATTACACTGAGTACAGTAATTGCCCCCCTCTCCTCGTACTAATAGTACCCCCACCTCTCAGATTTTGAGTTTTCGTAGAATTTTTCCTCTTTGCGAGTACTCAAAATCCCTCTTAACTTTTCCCAATATATAAACTCTTGCACAAGCCTTTTTGAGGCAGAATTTAATATTATAAAGTTATTGTTCTCACATTGTATATTTCAAAGACCAAAATTCAGACAGAATTTTATTGCTCCAGTTTGTTAATTTGATTTTGATTGTGATTTAACTTTAGTTTGATTCAATTTCGTTTCTGTTATGAATATTAACTAAATAATTAATACTATAATGATTATTAGTAAACGAGGTTTTATTCTTACAATAATGTGCTATTACATACAAGTTTGTTGCTGGAATAATAATTGTATTGCTGATTGCATACATACTAAAATTAAAGGTTTCTTCTAAATATACCACAATTCTCCGGTGCTTAATTTTCAAGTTCATCAATTTAAATAATAATAATTTCACAAATTAAGTCGAATCACTGGTTTTCTAATTCTTGTAGACCTCCTCAGTTCGACTCTGTTTTCATCCTTAATAGGCCTTTGAACTGATGTTGTTTCATCTGGATCTGTAAATCTATTTTCACTTTGATTTGTCTGGATCGATGATTGTTCATTCGGATTTCCCCATACTAACGTTGGTAGTCGGAACGTAACGTGTTTGTGCTCTTCTTTTCTTTTAATTATATTTTCACTTTCACTAGTATTTTCCTCTTCAACTTCACAACTTCTTAATTGATTCATATGTCGTTTAAATACGTATCCAATATCCAAACGTATTTGATAATGCAGTTTACCTAGTCGTTTTATAATTGTTCCCATTTTCCATTTTGACGGTCCAACGTAATTTCTAGCTAAAATCCGCTGTCCATCTTTGAATGTTCGTGTAATTTGTAGTTCTTCACTGTTCTTGATTGTTGGAGCTGGCTTTAACATAAGTAACTGATGTCGAATCTGTCTACCAAAGTGCAATTCTGATGGTGTCTTCCCATTAAATAATGGAGTGATTCGGTACTTGAATACAATTTTTCTTACCATTTCATCTATTGATAATTTTACTTCTGAACGTATCATAGCTTTCAATTTATGCTTGAACGTTTGTACTAGTCGCTCAGCTTGACCATTAGTCGCTGGATGGCCCGGTGCTGAGAATAATTGTCGCATTGAGTTGTAACGACAAAATTCTTGAAATTCTGCTGATTTGAAAATCGTTGCATTGTCCGTCACCAAATAATATGGTATTCCATGTGTTGTAAAAATATTCTTGAATGCTTTAATAGTTGATTTTGATGTGGGGCTGTCATTGAACACTATTACTTCTAACCACTTCGTTAGTGCATCCACAACGATTAAAAACTGTTTACCATTTATAGGACCAGCAAAATCCGCATGTATTCTCTCCCACGGCTGACTTGGGCTTTCCCATTTATGTACTGGAACTTTAACTGGTTCACTTTGGTTTTGTACACAAGCAGAACATTTTCGTACAAGTGTTTCTATGTCTCTGCCAATATTTTTCCAATAACAGGTTGATCTTGCCAGCGCTTTCATTTTCGTCATTCCGATATGTGTGTCATGTAATTCATTTAAAACTTCAGATCTCAAAGTAACTGGAATCATTACTCTAAGTCCGCGTAAAATTACACCATTTTGAATCGTATATTCCAAAAGTTTCATATTATTTCTGTTTTTATTATTGGATATTTCTTCTTTCAATTGCATTAATTCTGGATCGAGTGCTGTTTCTTGTTTGATTCGTTCAAATGTCAAATTTGGTGTGGTGTTGATTTGATTAATTATAATATTCTGAATATCTGCTGTGTCGTCTACATCGACTTCTGTACTTACTGGTGCTCTTGATAAATAATCAACATTTTTGTGTTCGGAACACGGCCTGTGTTTTATTTCGTATTCAAATTGTCGTAAAAATAACGCATACCGGGTCAATCTGAGAACTGTAATAGTAGGTAATGTCTTTTCTGGATTCAAAATTGTTTGTAACGGCTTGTTATCTGTAATAAGCGTAAATTTGTTACCGTACAAATATTGATACAATTTCTTCGTTCCCCAATAAATCGCTGTTGCCTCTTTATCTAACTGGCTGTACTTTCTCTCCGTTTCGGTCAATGTTCTTGAAATAAATACAACTGGTTTAATTTCATTACCAACTTTCTGCGATAATATTGCACCTATTCCATAAGGACTTGCATCGGTTTCCACAATTATAGGATTGTCCGGATTAAAATGTGTTAAAACTTGATCGCTGCAGAGTTTTTCTTTGATTTTATTGAACGCAATTTCGCAATCTTTGTTCCACTTGAATTTGACATCTTTTCTCAGTAGATTGTTTAATGGGTGCATGATCTCTGATAGATTTTGCATGAAATTATTATAATATTGTACACATCCAATAAATGTTCTGAATTGATCTACATTTTGGGGTCTTGGGGCTTTAGTAATTGCATCCACCTTTTCCAGATCTTTCTCTATTCCTTTGCTGGAAATAACGTGGCCCAAATATTTAATTTTGTCGACAAAAAATTTGCATTTTTGTTTATTCAACTTAATATTGAATTTTTTTAATCTATCTAAACATTTGACTAGTCTATCGAAACATTCTTCTTCCGTGTTCCCAGCAATTGCGATATCGTCAAAGAAATTGACACATCCATCGATACCACTTATAATCGGATCAATTACAGCATGAAAAATACTGGGGGCTGTTTTTAGTCCGAAAAATAGCCTATTAGCTAAGGAAGTACCACGATGAGTACTAATTGCTGCAATTTTTCTACTCTCTTCATCAAGTTTCAAGTGTAAATACGCTCGTTTGATGTCCAAAATACAGAAAAATTTCCCATTTCTTAATTTATTGCATAATTCATTGACTCGCGGAATCGGATAATGAGCGTCTTCAAGCTGTTTGTTGACAGTGACTTTATAGTCTGCACATATCCTCACACCTTTATCGGCCTTCGGAACAATCACCAATGGAGTTCCCCAAGGACAATACTCAGCCTTCTGGATAATTCCCATCTTCTCCAGGTTGTCTAATTCGGCATTCACCTTCGGTAAGAGTGCGTACGGAACTGGTCTGGGTTTTAGGTACACCGGCTTAGCATCTGGACGGAGTTTGAGCGAACAGGACACATCAGGAATTTCCCCAACGCCTTCATCAAAAATTTCAGCGTAATTCTGAAAAATTTTATTGTTTAGTGTTTCTGTATCGGATTTAACTTCCATAATTTTAAAAATGTTATGTTCTGTTTTATTTATATTATCAATATCGATTATTTTCAGTCTACGAATCCACTGTCGTCCCAAAACTGGCTCGAAAGGTTCAGTGACCACATATAGTTTTTCAGTAGAACGAATGTTTTTATATTGCACTGGGACTTCCACATAACCTTCAGGATTAATAATTGTTTTGTTATACGCGCGTAACCGGATATTCGGACATTTAATTATTGGTTTAGAAATGTTCAACCGTTTAAAATCTTTTAATGAAATAATTGTTACAGGGCTGCCGGAGTCCACTTCGAATGTTTGCTGTCTATTTTGAATTTTCACATCAACCAGTATTTTCCCCATTAATCTAGTATCGTCGACCGTATTAATATTAATTATTTGCAAAGCGTTTATTGAGAATTCGTCTTGTTCGACGTTTGAAATGTTATTGACTGTTGAATTTCTTGACTCTGTAATACGCGAAGTTAAACAAACTTTTGCCAAATGTCCTTTTCTGTTGCACTTTGTGCATTTTAACTTTGACTTCGACCGACATTGCTGCGTTTTATGATTGGTATTGCCACATGATAAACAACAATCACCCAATCCGAATTGATTTACAATACTGTTTTCCCTTCGTTGAGATTTACTTCGATTAAATTTATTGTAACTGGGTGATTTTGCACGCGAAAATTGTTTATTATCCCGTTTGATTTTATTCACTGTATAGTTCGGTTCTTTGTTGTACTCTTCGATATTTTCTTTACGGGCTGCTTCCATTGCGAGTGCTGCGTCCAGTGTGTCTTCGAGTGTTGACGCTGCTTCCATCTGTAGAATTTTCTCCCTTATTTGCACATCTCGAATTCCTCGTATAAATTGGGATTGAAAAATGGAATTAATTTGTTTCCCACACGCTTCTTCTGGACAGGACCATTGACATTTTTGAGCAATTACTTTGAGTTCGGCGATGTAGTCTGTTAATGATTCATTTTGCCTTTGAATTCTTGACAAAAATTTATGACGTTCCGTATGGACGCTAATAACAGGTGTAAATTGTTTATTTAAAATAGTAATCAGTTCTGTGTAAGTTTTATCACCGGGTTTAGCTGGACTTGTTAATGATGATAAGAGTTGATACTGCTTACTTTTGAGACAGTTTAATAACACATCTCGTCGTGCTTCTGGCATTCCTGGGTCATCTGTGTTTATCTGCCGTAAGGTAAAAAAATTTTCTAACCTCTCTACATAGCTCTTAAATGATTCTTCATCGGGATTAAACGCTTCAAATGTTATGCTATGTGACATCATCGTTTGTGCCACTCGATTTTGTCTGATTACACCTTGGGGGTTCTGTCCTCCGTTATTTGCACGATCACCATTTTGTTGCGCCATCAATTGCTGGATTGCTTCCCCTTGCTGTCTAAGTGTGGTTAACACTATTTGTAACTCTTCCGGATTCATATTGTGTCTTTTATCACTTTATTTCACTATTAACGTTTATCTTCGTCGCCACTTATTGTTATGAATATTAACTAAATAATTAATACTATAATGATTATTAGTAAACGAGGTTTTATTCTTACAATAATGTGCTATTACATACAAGTTTGTTGCTGGAATAATAATTGTATTGCTGATTGCATACATACTAAAATTAAAGGTTTCTTCTAAATATACCACAGTTTCGTATTTAATTTTGTAAAGTGTTAAATAGTTTTAATGGTTATTGTTATTGATATTTTGTTCCTCATATTTATATTACATTGTTGCTTCTCGTTTTGCCTCTATAAAATTTAATTTGTCATTTGTAAAGTTGCACATATTTTATAAAAACGCGAAAAGTAGAACAATTGATTTTTATTCAATAAATATAAACAATTAAGTGCGATTCCCTCTTTTATTTCGACCCCTGGTCTGAAATTCTCTCCACTGAGAGACGCTCACGGTACAGGTTGGCGTTTCGAGCCTAAAAACACCTGGCGCTCGAGAAAATCCTCCCCTGACGAGGAAAACATTCCACAATTCATTAAGGGAGTTTTTTTTTACAGAAAGACTTTCTTTCTCTGACCAATTTTGCTCTTTTGGAATTTGATATTGATGAGGAGTATTAATAAACGGTATTCTCAAACCGCTTATCGTAGAGAGTATTTGATCGTTAGATGTAATTTTTGTCCATTGAGCAATAAATAGTTTTAGTCTACCGGCAGAATTATGCACCTCTATGTTCGATGACTCTTTGATCCTTGCGGCGATCTGTCTGGTTGGTGTCTGCGGTAATTTGAATGGCTCTGGTGCGATTATCTTTTGTACTACTAACGGTTGTTCGAGGTCCTTTTTGATGTTGAATAGCGCCCCCCTTGATAGACCTTCTTTTGTACTGTTCGAGGTAGGCGCTGGAAGATTACAGCCGGATTAGCTTTTTTGGGAGCCACTTTTTGTATCTGCAGATCTTGCGCAGCCCGCTTTAACATTTGTGTCTCCTTAACACGCTCACTAAGCTTGTCACCGAACAACCAACCATCAACTGTAGCAGATTGAAGTGTGCCCTTCAGATTCTTTTTCAAGTTTATCGCGACCAGTTCTCTTCTAGAACAGGACTCGGTAAAATGGACATCAGCTAACATACGCCCAGCATCACTCAATAATTGAATATTTGTTGAGTTATTATTTTCCTCAGGAACTAGAAGTAAATCACTTAATGTTCCACCAATTGCAGAAAGAGCCACCCCAATTTGGGACTGGTGTAGTAATAAACGATCATCTCGGCGACAAACCGCCTCATTTACCGCCTTTTTAACTTCACTATTAAGTTTTGGAGCACCAATTAGCGCGCAATTCTCTGGAGGTGGATATTTACTTAACAATGCATTTCTGTCCTCCCCAGGAAGACCTTTCTTTAAGATTTCACCCCATCTAATGGTTATTTCTTCATGAAGAAATGGCCCTAATACGATGACCTTTTCATGTACTTTGGGACCCAAGAGCTTTAAAACGTCCTGATTTATAGGCGGATGAACAGTCACAATAGCCTGTTGTACTGGATCGGTCAAATTATAACCGGCGTTATTATATAATATCAAAATTAAGTACAGTAGAATTAAAATAAAAAGCCTCTCATAAACTGTTAATACAGAAAGATTCATAATCGGTACTCTTATATGCAGTCAACAATGTTCACAAACTGTTTGACACATAATATCACAATTATATAAATAGCCGAAATTCATAACCGGCAAATACATATCAAACTGTATTAATACATAATATCACAATTGTGTTAACAACCGGGATGCACAACCGGAATGTGCATATTAAATAAATTAAAAATTTTCCAGTACCTTCAATGTTTCCGTCTGGAGACGGCACAACTCGTACCGCTACCATAGGGCTTCTCCGCCCCCCATTTCGACCAGAATACCTCGGGCTACTACTACGACTTCGTCTCGAGTCCGAATAATCCGAGCTACTTTCCCGCTCAACATAACCTCTTCTCAGTACGGCTGGAATTGTTTTCAGTTCCTTTCTGGAAATTTTCACTTTTTCCTCACTTGAAGAGGAATCACTTCGATGACGAGATTTTCGATGATGATGTCGAGGCATTATTTTAATAAATAAACACTTAAATTTTATTTTAACAAGTAAACATACGTGTGGTGTGTAACGCACAAAAAAGAAGAATGACGAATTAGGTAGCGGCCAGTTATAGCTGAGTCATATTAGAGAGCGCTGTTTTGCTTTTTTTTTAATTGTGGTGAAAAACCCAGAGAATGAAGAGCCTATAATTGTTCTTATTTTTCTTTCATTAAATCTTATTGAGTTTAAATCTAACCACAACTGTTCGTTATTTTCTAAAACACGAATAAAGAATTCATGCCATTCTTTAGAATTTTAAATCTAGCTTACCTGTGTTTTTAATCAGCACATGATTATCATTAGTCACCCAACCGAATTTATTTCTGGCTATAGCGTAAGACATTTTATCTGTTTGTAAAGAATGTATAAAAAGCAAATTATAAAAAAGTTCAATTTTGATAAATCACTAGATACACCAGAACACAATAATCTAACTTTCTCGAGAGAATTGAGGAACTGATGGACGTGTTGGCCTCCTTCACTACCGGTAGAGGGGAGGTAAAAATTGAGTTGAGGTTACTCACTTCAGTTTTAAAAGGAACGATCCAATAAAGTTTAAAAAGCCTGAAGTGAGGCGAGGAATTGAGGATTTGACGTAAAAGGAAAGCGGCTATTATATAAACTGACATATAAACTACTTACTATAACTGACTAACTGACTATATAAACTGACTGCTTACTTGACAATCAGCAGATTCTGGTTTCAACGAATCATTATATGACCTTGTACTCATAACACGAATTACTCTAGAAATCTTGTCAATTAAGTTGGTGCTTGCTTCACAATCAGACAAATTGGAGTTGTCCTCTTTGTATGTCTTCATTGCTGCTGAAGTTTTTTCAATGAAATACTGTAAAAAAGTAAATCTGTTAAAAATTGTATTATTATTTAATAATTGATAGGTAGTAGATGTAATAAATTGATATACTCTATATGCTCTTCCAACATTCATTTTTTGATATCCTTTAGGATAAATATCATCGCGACATTAACGGGGGCGGAGCTACAAGTTAAATTTTTTTGGTTCATCCATCTTTATTACATTTATCCGATGGATGAGTCTAACGATTCAACCCTGTGTTTACATAAAAATTAACATTAACTCGTATGGTAAGTATGTAGGTATTATAACTCTTAATGTAAATATTATATGTATACCCATGTTTCAGGTTTTTTAACGATGAAATTTTTGATTAAGTGTGGAAAATCCGAACAAAACCATAATTTGCGGCTTCAATCATAAGGATGGACACAAGGTACGTTTTCCTTGGATATGTTAAACTTGTTCCACATACTTCGATTCCACGTTGCATCGTCGGTGGTCACGCAGTCAACTTATAAACCCGATTTCTCCAACAAGATAATAACTTCAACAATAAGATGGTCCAAAACTGATGATGAAGCACACCCTTTAGACTAGAAAGCAGCAACTGCTTGCACCCAACCACCCTTGAAGGGCTGGAACATCATGACTAGAGCATGATCACCTGCTTTTTCTTTCTGATGTTTTGGGGTGAACTTTCCTAAATTTGTTAAACCTCTTATTGTTAAAGTTTTCTTGTCGAAAGATATATTCTCCGCCAATTTCATCTCATCAATAAGTAATGTACCTTAAGAGAGAAGTTTGTATTTATGAGTATGATCGTGCCTGTTGATATGTAGAACCACAGTGACCGCTGAAAGCAGAATATGTGCCGATTTTTATTTATAACTAATTGGTTTCAAATAAGCTTTGATGCATTTATGAATAAAAATCCACGTCGATGCTGCTTTTGGCGTTCAGTGTGTTTCTAAACTTACATGTAATAAATATATATTTAAGTTATTCAAAAATATTCATTATCATTAGATATGTTCATATCCACAAATGTTTAGCTATTAGAGCGCCAAACATTTATGGATCCCCAAGAAATATATAAAATAAACAATCACCTCTTCTGTCTTCAGCAAGCATTTGTGCTGATTTCTTTTTTAAAAGTGCAAAAATGCTTCCCTGAAATCCATATGAAATTGATATTTTCCCTATATAACGGTTTAAAGTTTCGACGTTAGGCAAAGGAAGCATGTCAATTCTTCGCAAATGTTCATATATTGATCTACTTCTGATCCTAATAAGTAGACAATCGTATATACAAGGAGTCGAATAACGCCGACCGTTTAAACTTTTTGAATTTGCAGAAGAGATGCATGTTTTAATTGCTTCTTGGTGCGAAGCAGGCATTTTTTTAATAATATTTTCAATTTTGTATTTTTTAGCTGCAGCACACTCATTTTGAAGTGTAGTGATAATATTAACGAGTTAAGCATTCTGTTAAAAGTAGTCCTAAATATTGCCAAATATTTTTAAACATTATTGTTTATATTGTAAGCATATTCGTTGGTGGCAAAGTCACCGACTGTGCTACTTGGATGCTATTAACTCTAGTTTTAGGTAGGAATATGTAGTAGATAAGCAGATAACTGTTAAGGGATAAGTCAGTCTGATTATATCATATGGTAAAATAAAAACCAATGTAAGTGTATCCGTCTCTCTCTTCGACCACCTATTTCCCCAGCATTACAAACTTCATCGTGGGAGAGCAAGCCGTCAAGATTAACACACAAGTAACTGTTCTCCTATACATTATAACCGTCGTCGTGGTCCTGCAGTTCATCATGAGATTATACCAAGAGTATAGAAGATCGATAAAGAAGAATATCACCAAATGCCTGGCCAGTATCAACCACGTTTAAATATACGCGATAAATCAAGCCAAGCGATTTATCATCTACACCCGACCTAGGTAAACAGAGGCGAGGTCAAGTTCAAATTCCACAACCAACTGACGTTGCATAGAATCCAATTACAACATAACATAAGCCAGTACATTTGTGGGACACGAAAGTGTCAATAAACTCAAGATATTAAAAGAAGAAATAATTAATGTATCAAAAAGAGCGTTAAAAACAAGAGTACCGAAAAAAGAATAAACAAAAAGTCACATCAGGGACGAACTATTTCAATTATTCAATAAATTCAACAGAACAGTACTAGAAGCGTGGCCTCAATTCAAGGAAAAAGAAAAAACCCAAGTAAAAGCATTTTTTTCGAGAATCAGGGATAGAGTCGTTCGTGCGTACCAAGTTCTAAACGTAAACTACAAAATCCCAAATAGTTGTTCGGAATTCATCAAACCAGATATTATTGACGAAGAATTCGAAGGTATAGAAGAAGGCAGCGAAGAAGAAGACACGAGAGAAGACGAAGAAAACCCAATAGAAGAAGAAAGAACATAGAGAAGAAGAAAAAATCAGTACAATGTCACTAACAATTGCAGATTTTTTCAATTTGGTAATCAAAATCATGCCCGGCGAGTTCGATGGAGCACCATACAAGCTGCAGTCATTCTTAGATACAATTACATTACTTAATCAAAACGCAGCAGAAAATATGAAAAATGCAGTAGCATACGTAAAAACGAAACTGATTGGCAAAGCCCGTGATCTCATAACCAATGAAGCAACGTTGATCGACATAAAAGAGAAAATTAAAGCAAGTGTCAAGGGGGAAAACACTAAACTCGTTTCAGAGAAGATAATTGGATTAAAAAAGAGTTCAAAAGATGCATTTAAATATGCTTCAGAAATTGAAGGATTGGCTGTCGATCTAAGACGATCGTACATAAACGAAGGTGTACCACTAACAGTAGCCGAAACGTACACAACAGACACCACAGTACGAGCAATAACCAGAAATACCAACTCCGAGAAAGCAAAAGTGATAATTCAAGCAGGAACCTTTTACTCGACCCAAGAAGCCATTACCAAGTTTGTGAACGTCTCGGCAGATAACAACGAAACATCAAGCCAAATCGAGGAAATAGACGTCCATATGGAGGCAATTATAACAGCAGAGGTGGTCGTTACCAACAAAGAAATAATTACAACGGGAACTACTACAATAATTACGGGAGCACAAAAGGGAATACAAACGGGAGCAGAGGAAATTACAACCGAGGAAACAACAATTACGGCAACAGAAATGGCTACAACGTTGGAGCTTACGACACAACACAAGATCAGGGAAACCAATCGGACCCCCAACAGGACCGATTGGGGGACATGTGAAAATATACAATTTAAACCTTTCGTTCGCAACTTTCGTACAAGCAGACTTGGAGATAACGCAAGAGACCAACACCTTGCTGGTAGAATGTACCGCCGTGTCACTCCCTGCATTACCGACATCCGCTTGAACAACCTTCAAGCGGATGGCGCCAAATTTAAATATATCTCCGATAGAGACCCGCTCTCCATGTATCGTTGGTTGCCAGTTTTCCGGCGACCCCATCATTAAAATTAATTGTGGGATAACATAATCGATTTTCGACAAGTCAACAAAAAACTTATCGCAAACAAATTCCCACTACCAAGGATCGACGATATATTGGATCAGCTAGGAAGAGCTAAATGGTTCTCGGTCGTCGACCTCATATCGGGTTTCCACCAAATCCCATTAGATGAATCATCCCGTGAAGTAACAGCATTCGCAACAGATAAAGGATCTTTTCAATTCACTCGACTTCCTTTTGGACTAAGAGATATCAGGCAATAGTTTTTCAAGAATGATGTCCATTCCGTTCAGTGGGTTAACACCCGACAAAGCGTTTTTGTATATGGACGACCTTATCGTGGTCGGTTGTTCAGTGTAACACCATCTTAGTAGTCTGAAAAGTGTTTTCGACACCTGCAGAAAGTTCAACCTCAAACTAAGCCCCGAGAAATGAAAATTTTTCAGAAGAGAAGTCACGTTTCTTGGCCACAAAATAACTGACAAAAAGATTCTCCTGGACGACACGAAATATGGAGCTATACGGAACTAGGGTTCCGTTCACGAATGTTTGTGGTTCTGCAACAATCAAAAATATTGTTGAAACAATAATATTTGATTGTTACCGAACCACAAACATTCGTGGACGCAAATATACCCAGTCCCAGATAATGCTGACGCTAAAAAACGTTTCATCGCGTTTTGCAACTACTACAGACGGTTCATTTATCATTTCGCGGAAATTACAAAACCTCTTAATAACCTCACACGCAAGAACACCGAATTTAAATGGACTCAAGAATGTCAAGAATCGTTCAACAAGCTGAAAGAAGCACTTATCCACCCAACTATACTGCAATACCTAGATTTCACAAAACAGTTCATCTTGACAACAGACGCATCCAAGAATGCATGCGGAGCCATTCTTACACAAAAACATGGAGATCAGGAACTACCAATAGTAGTTCTTTTACCACCTTTGAATCCATCATGTGGGTGTTTTCTCCACTAACGGTATTTGTAAAACTGATGAAATAAAGTGAATGTGTTAAAATTATATATACATATATGGTGTTTTTTTTTGTTTCATGTTAATAGAAAGTGATCGAATCCTTTTCTGTAGCGTTCTTTTGCTATATCATCATCTTTTGATATAACTAAAAATTCATATTTGTCATTGTTCCAACAAAATCGACACAATTTAATGAATTTATCATTTTCAAAGTCTGTGTTCACGTGATCATTGTAAACATGTCGTAAATTAGTCTCGTCTTGCTTGAAAAGAACGAGAAGATTAACATTGTCACGTATTAATTGTTTGGAAATTCTGCTATAACTTTGCGAGAGATAAAATGAATCGATTTGATTATGTCTACCCATACTAAAGTATTCTCTTATCACACTCTGCGGCCCACACGTCAGATCATCAAATATCATTATAGAATTGGATTTGGCATCATTTGGTAACAGTATTTCATCTGTATCTCTAAATTCATGGTAACCAATTCCCTTGATTGGTTCTAAAAGTGCCCTCAAGTACTTGTACATGGGTTGATATAAAGATTTGGAATAAATGTACACATTTTCAAATCGCAAACCATTTTTATCCTCCAATAAATTTAGCATAACACTCGTTTTACCGCAATTTGATGGTCCCACAATAATGCAACGAATTGTATTTGGAAGAATTTGTCCATGTCTTGATCCCATACAACCGCCGCCACCACCACCACCAGTACCTGATGCCGTTAATCCACACGCATTATTCGTTCGTTGAAGCCAATTATAATTCTTTCTGTTTAACTTTTGTTTTTGTTCAATTAAACGCATTATTATTTCGAAGAATAAAAAACACACTTTGTGTTAAAAAATATTGGTTTTCACTCTTTTATGTGTGTAAGTGTGTACGCGCGGGGGTGGGTCGTTATATATAAATTGAGGAGTTAATCAACACATTTCATTAGTATGCAACCATTTAGAAGACTAAAGGGTGCTATTCAATTTAGGTACACCGTTTATATTATTTCATATAAATATAATAAAATGATGGTAATTTATTCGAATGCAATTAGTCGACGGAAAGTTGCAGAGCGGAAAGGAAGCGTATTTTAAATAAATTGATAAATAAATTACCAATTGAATTACATATTCCGGGCTATCAATTCTGCGGCCCTGGTACTAAACTGCAAAAACGCCTAGCGAGAGGTGATAAGGGTGTGAATGCATTGGATGCAGCGTGGAGAGTACATGATATAGCATATTCTCAAAGTAACGACTTATCTGAACGACACAAGGCTGATCAAGTGTTGGCACAGAAAGCATTTGAACGGTTAAAAGCGGGAGACGCAGGATTTGGCGAAAAAGCCGCTGCCTTAGCCGTTACTGGTAACATGAAGGGAAACTTATTAACAGGCATGGGACATCATAGCCGTACGAGGAGGAGGAAAATAGGTGGAAGTAGAAGAAAAAAAAGTCGTGGATCAAGAATTAAAATGGGAAAAGCAATATCCTTTTCAACGGCCATGAGAATGGCACGAAAGAAAGGCAAGAGAGGAACTCTTCGCAATATATTTGAAAGAGTTAAAAAATCAACTATTTCCCGCGTATATCCAATACCTACTACTACTGCTAGGAAATCTGGTGGATTTTTACCACTTCTTCTAGCTGGATTAGGTGCATTGGGATCATTGATTGGTGGGAGTCTATTCGGCAATTCAAAAGGCGAAACAAGCACAGAAAAATCTAGAGAAATCGAAACGACATAATGAAAAAATGGAGACTATTGCTATTGGAAAAAATGCTCAAGGGCAGGGTCTCTATATGGGACCATATAAACGTGGTTTAGGCCTATACATAAGACCCTATTCAAAAAACTAATTAAAAACTTACCGGCTCGTCCCCTAACCAATTATGACATTTTGAAATACTCGAAAAATATTCCACATTTTCGTGGTGTATTTATGCGCGATAAATTACCACATAAGATTAATATAAATGTATCGGGTGTAATAAATACGGGTTCAGATAAAGGACCAGGAGAACATTGGGTTGCTTATGTTAAAAAAGGCTCTGTAGTTTACTATTTTGACAGTTATGGAAATCTTAAACCACCACTTGAGTTGGTTCATTATTTTCAAAGTGGACAAACAAAAAACAAAAAAAAAGCCGACGGCTGTGGTGATAAAATACAATCATAAGCGTTATCAAAAGAACAATGCAGTAAACTGGGGTCATTTATGTCTTCAATTCCTATATAAAAGTTATAATATGTAATGAATGTCCTTAGTGTACAAAAAAAATTGTAACAGTATAGGTAATAATTATACCTAATAATGAGTTTGTTGCTATTTGATTGTAAACAATCGGAAATAACGATTCACCATTATCCACCGATTCAATTGGAAAATTATGATGACTATGTGTTGGGATTAACTAGTTTCAAGGTATTCAATTCAATACCAAACATAGATGACACAAATAATGTGTTCAGTGTGGGTGGACATGATATTAAAATTCCAACAGGTTCATATGAAATCCGCGATATAGTGCAATTTTTACAAAAGTCCATACAAGAATTAAAAATTAAACATCCCACATTTAATTGTTTTCTATCAATTCATGGAAATGTTAATACACTACAAACGGAAATCAAGTGCAGTCACAATATAGACTTTAGAAAACGAATTCGATTTCATCACTATTGGGATTTGAGAATGTACTGTTGTACGCCAACAAAAGACACTTTTCCACAAAACCCATAAGTATATTTAATGTGAACACTATACGAGTGCTATGTAGCATTAGTGAGGGATCATATGATAATGGTGTACCAAGTCACATTATCTATGATTTTTTCCCCACAGTACCGCCAGGATTCAAAATCAATGAGACCCCTCAAAATGTTATATATTTACCAATTAATACATCGGAAATTTATAATGTATAGTTGATCAGAACGGAAAACTAATCGATTTTCGTGGAGAAGAAATATCAATAAAACTCCATTTAAAAAAAAATAAACTCAAAATCATAATAATACTTCGCAATAAAGTGATTGTGGTGTTGGTAGCGGCGGCGGTGGTGGTGGCGGTGGTGGCGGCGTTTGAATTACGCCCTGCTCTTCTTGAAGATGTTGTTCGTCGATCGTTATTGCTTGAGTTCATTGTTGTTGTTGTGGTTGAAGGGTTTGAAAATAACTTAGTTTTCAAAACTGACTTTTGTCCACAAGATTGTGCACTATTTATACACCTTAATTTTGTGGGGGGAGCTAGGTTTTGGTGGTGGTGGTGTTGGTGGTGTAAAAAGGTCACATATTTTTCTTGACATTTTTATTAAATTGTTTTTGAATATAAACTATCTTACAATTGCACACAAGCTTTAAATATTAATTTTGTGCATTGTCTATTTTGTATGTAAATTACATGAACTTTTGACTTTTTTAGAAATCAATTTTTTTATGCAAATCAATGTCTGCACGAAAAAAATTCATTATGCACATGCAAATTTTATAACTTAATTAACAATGTCTTTTTTACTTATCCAACTATTGTGTATGTTATCGAATCCTAACCACTTAACAAGCAGTTTGTCTCCTTTTCTTCGAACAATTTTCTCGATCAATTGAATGTGCGGGTGTGCAGTTTTCTGGATTTCTTCAGTGTAAAAGGCTCCCTTGATGTCCCGTTGTTCTTCATCTTGCAGTAAGTATGTTGTTGGATTTGTCAATTGAACCGTTTTAATTGTGAATACCTCATTTGACCAATTGGGTGTATATCCTTTTGCAAATAATTCCCTATATTTACTAACACGCACCTTATCACCAACTTTGAATTTATTTGATGACATTGGTGTTGAAATCTTTATTCTATTATACACCGTATTTAAGAGATGCTTTTCATTTTTTTTCTTAGAAATTGCATCTATAGGACGCATCTTAATTGTACTATGTATGGATTTTTCATTGTAATTTTTTACAATTTCAGGTAATATGGAGAGCCATTTATAGTTGCCCTGATAACTAAACTCTTTCCACATATTACTTTTGAGGGTGCGATTAAAACGTTCAATTACGCTAGCTTTCATTGCACTAAAAGTTGAATAGAGATTTATTCCCAATTTTTTTATCAAATCCATAAATTCCTTATTGTAAAACTCTTTACCATTATCGGTTTGTAGACTTTTCAGTATATGCTGCTGCTGCTGTGTTTTACTTAATAGGATATTCCTCATTGCATTGGCAACTTCTTTGCCAGTTTTATTTTTTACAGGCACAGCCCAAGCAAACTTACTAAATACATCGATTACAGTTAAAATATACTTATAGCCCTTATTTAATCGTGCATATGATATCATTTCCACTAAGTCAGCTTGATATAAATCATTTAAACCTTTTACAATGACATGTCTTTTTTCAAATTGTTTTCTAGCTGTTTTTTGTAATTCATTGACAACTAATCTTTTCAAATCCACATCATTAGCGGTAGCATTCGGTATTTTTTCCTTTATTTCCTCATCATAATGGTGATTATGGAACAATAACATCATATACTGGATATCGAACCATAAATACTGCATGTACTTTATTTGTTTTTGAATTGATTTCTTTTATTGATAGTCGATCTCCCATATGGAAAATTACAGATTCAATATTCGTTAAAAGTTGTCCATTTAAATAAATTTCCATATTATTGAAATTACTGGATTGCTTCACAATTAATAGACGACATTCTTTCAGATGAATTTCATATTCATATTGATTAGAAAGATTTATTTTAAGATAGCCTGTTTTCGCTTGAACGGGTCCTGAGGGGCTAATATTTAACATAAAATAACCATATAAAGTTTTCAATTTCGTTTCCAACAATTGATTAATTTCATCATAGTTTTGGATGTGTTGTTGTTGTGATTTACTTATAATGGCATTCACTTCGTTTGCAATAAGCGTTTGCACTTCCGTCACATTCTGCGGTCTCTAAGGCACCAGATTTTTCACATCAGTTTCTATAAGGTCCTCAACGGCACTCTCATTCGGAATATGATTACTTGCAATATACCATGGTAAGAATTTCTTAATGGTATCCAATGCCATGTCATTCACTTGTTTTTCATCGACTAATTTTCGCTTCAATATTATATTTGAAATGCGTTGATCACATTCCACACCCGTAATTATTTGTTTGGTTTTCAATGAATTTTCAATCAAATCAACAATATCTTGTGTTTTCCATGTTTTGTGTGCTGCTACTGCTCCTGTTGTTGATGTTTGCCACTGTTGAAATACTTTTGCAGAAACAATTGCATCCACATCTGTATCTGTGACAAATTTTATACTTTTTAATTTTACATCAATTAATTTATTCACATCAGCTGTTGAGAGAGTGGTTGCTGTAGTTGTTGTTGTCTGAATAACTTGATGATGTTTACGTATCGTTGGATCAATTAAATTTTGTATTTCCGTTGAATTTTGTATTTTACTGGAGATTAAATTATTAAGATATTGTTGAGATGGAATTTGTTGTTGTATATTGAGAAATTTTAAATCAATTTTATGTTCATTATCCAATACACTTGGAAGTGCAAGTGTACCTTTTTCACTTCAGTCTCCACCAATTGTTGCAATTGCCGTAGTTGTTGTTGTTGTTGTTGGGTAGTGCCTGATGAAGGTGTACTCGCACCCACAATAACTGATGATTGTCCATCAATATTGGAGCCGTCGTCATCGTCAGCATAATTTTGATGGTAATAGTAATTATCTAAAGGACGACCGAACTTATCAACAGTCATTTTGGTAATAAGGAAAAAAATTCTAATGTTATTTTTTTAAATACATTTTATTCATTCATATATATATGTTTTTTTGCAATAAATTCATCATGACATTATTCAAATTGTTTTCTTCTTCACTTAACCATAAACTTAAAATAATTACATTTTCTACACTGCACTGCAAGTGTTATGGTTTCCAATAGCCATGAATTGGACATTTCTTTGTAGACATATTTTTCAAATAATCATGATAATAATTTTTAAGTGCATGTAATGAAGGCAAATCTCTTATACCTTCCACATTTACAATAGCAATTTTTTTATCATTATACAATTTATTATTA
Organism: Silvanus unidentatus; assembly: GCA_963930825.1. Classification (NCBI taxonomy): domain Eukaryota; kingdom Metazoa; phylum Arthropoda; class Insecta; order Coleoptera; family Silvanidae; genus Silvanus; species Silvanus unidentatus. The sequence goes on from OZ005758.1 coordinate 9,090,800, forward strand.
CAGAAAATATCTTTTAATAATTTCTCCTTTTGATGCCCCCTAATTATTATAATGTTTATTTTTTTTTCAATAACTTCATTATGTAAAATTTCCGATAATTGGGTCACCTTGTAGTGGTGGTGGGAGAAAGTTTCTTGGTTTTTTTCTGTGCCGTTGTTGCGGTTGATCCAACTATTGGTGGGGGTAGAAATACCATTAACATTATTTGGTTCCTCTTGCTTACTACTACTACTTCTTTCTTGTCTATTTAATGAATTCCACATTAGACCATGAACTTGACTTGGTATAAATTTAACGTGTTTTTTAAAATCAGCTGATAAATGATTAAATTTAATATGCGGTTCAAATAAAAACGTTTTTATGTTATCCGATAATAATGCTGATGATGACACATCAAATAACTGTTTTATAGCCATTTCTTTACATATAAAATCACTATCTTTGTATTGGAATCCTTGAAAGTCCATAATACACACATTGGATAAATTCATGATTATTTTTTTTTATGTGTGTGGTTAAAAAAAGTATATCAACACTTTTCAGTTCAGAGAGATTTCCTTAAATGAAGCGAATAGTTGATGTGAGTGGATTATATTTTATTATACGATCATGTATAATGAGACAATACGCTGTGGTTTTATCATCCACATCTTTATCACATTCAAATTCCAAACGTATGTCCACTGAACCGGCATTTAAAATTTCATTCGGTCGTGAGCAATCAATCACCGCAATCGGACAGATTTCTTTAAATCGCTCGGGGGTGAAGAGTGGCTCATTGTTTTTCTCATAGTATGCTTGATGGAAGTTTCCATACAAGTCATAAAGCACGGAATATTGGTCCTTGGAAAAATTAATATTCAAATTCTCACAGGGATATGATTCAGAGTTTAGATACAATTTTATGTTTGACAAATTTATATGGTCAAATTTCCTTGCATTTTTATTAATCATATTTTTTCGATCTGTTTGAAATGCAACAATTACATAACGTGGTTTTTCCAATTGTTTTGTTGACATAACAGTCCAGGAGTGTTGTTGGGTTTTTTGCAATTGTGGATTTTCACACAGTTCCCATGATCTGAACGCTATTTCCAACTCTATTGAATTGTTCATATATTTGATTAGTTGCAATCGTTCAGCGTCAGCAACTTTAATATATGGCATTTTCCATACAATTTTATAAATGGTCAAAACCACTTTTTCCGTTGTGTTTGTATTATAGATTGCATTATCATCCGTGTTTGATCTCAATAGGACCAATTCATGTCTCAAATTAATTATGATTTTCTTAAAGTCCTCAGCAAAGCCGATCACTCTATTTAGGGGAATGCAAACATTAAAATTTCCATCCTTATTACTTGGTGTGAAGACGCATTCATTGTTCGATGTATACCATCCAGCATTTTTCAATAGTTTACTCTCATTCTCATTTATGGAGACATAAGATTTGAGTGTTGCTGTAATGCCCGGATTTCTTGTTCTGTCCACAACTTTGCCTTCAATTTCATAGCGAATCTCTTCGAAAAGGTGCAGTGCAAAATTATTTACCAATTTGGCCGTTCTAGACACTGCTCCCTTGTCATCCAATAAAGTGCCCTCAATGTAAATGGAACTTTGAGATGGTAGTGTATAGACATCGGTTTGCTGTATTGGTATTTAAAATGTCGCTCATTTTTTGTCTTTGGTTAATAGTTGTTTTTCGCTATTACTTTAAATCCTAAAGACTTTAAAAATTGTATATTTTCTCGTGTTAATCGTTTGACCTCTTGACTTGGAATAACTGTAGATTGTTTAATGATTTGATTATTATATGATGCTCTATTATTATTATTATTAGATTTTTTCTTCCTGTCGTCACTAATACCACAAGCTTTGAATTTTATTCCCACCTTTTTTTAGAATTATTTTATTTCACCCCACCACTACCACATCACAATCACTTTATTGTGTGTGAAGTATTATTATTATTATTATTTTGTGTTTATTTTTTTTAAATGTAGTTTTATTGATATTTCTTCTCCACGAAAATCGATTAGTTTTCCGTTCTGATCAACTATACGAATAGTGACATTATAAATTTCCGATGTATTAATTGGTAAATACACTGAGAAAAATGACTCAAATAAACTTTTTACTTACAGTTTATTTAATTGCCACAAATATTTTTTTATTTGTCTGTAAAAGGGTGGTTTATTAATACTAACTAAAATTGTTTTTCTAATACAGATATTTGACGATTAATAATTATAGTTGTACTACAAATAAATATTTAATTATAATAAATGTCTACATATTACCTACAAATAAAATTATTATTTCACATTTTTTTATTTGTCATTATTAACGTATTTTTTATAGTAATTATACTGTTTATTAAAGGTAAAGGACTAGTTTATTTATATTTGAAAATCGACAATATTCGGGTGAACCGATTTTACCCGTAAGGCGAATATCATGCGCAGCAGCCATACAAATTCTATCATTTCGTTATTTAACGTAACGCGTAACGTTCTCTGTAACGTAATTATTTGTGAAAAGTGGCAAAATAGGTGATCAAACAACATCTTTCAAGTAAGTATCCTTTAATTAGTTCTCTGTATTTATTATCTATACTCTATTTAGTGAAACCTTTCGTCTGAGCTATAAAACTTTCTCTCATTCCTATCTATTTATTTCCTAACATTGTTCTGCTTCCACTATGTAGTGTGTTTTCTTTGTCAACTCTGTGTATATAATTTTCAATTGTAAGTTTATGCTGTTAATATTTCTGTAGTGTGTGTGTGTTTTGCTTTGGTCAATATTTTCCGTGTGATAAATAGACTTGTAGTTATTGGTAGATTCTTTTGTTTTACTTTTGCAAACGTTGGAGTGAGTTTTTCGTTTATACATGTGTTTACGAACCATAGGTGTTCCAGTTCTTTATTAAGTTTCTTGTATTGTTTATTGTAGTTAAAGATCAGTTCAGCTGTATTTGCGTTTCTTAATGAGTGGATTTGATCCATTGTAACAAGGTTTCTTTGATGTACTTTCGCTTAAATATTCCTTCGACCAACGGGCCCAAAAATGCTGAACTATTTGTTGCAATTGCTGATAATTATTCAGCTTGGCTGACTTTATGGTACTTAAGTCAAGCTGCGGTAGAGCCGTTAATCTTTCGCCGATAAGGAAGTGACCAGGGGTGAGAGCGGTTAGATCGTTAGGGTCGTTGGATAAAGGATATAGTGGACGTGAGTTTAATACTGCTTCAATCTGTGTCAATACCGTGTTTAATTTCTCATAAGTTAGATGAGCATTTCCTACAACTCTATTTAAATGATATTTGACCGATTTAACTCCGGCCTCCCACAAACCACCAAAATGAGGCGATCTGGGCGGAATGAAGTTCCAGTGAATTCGATTTTCTGAAATATATTTTTCAAATTCTAGTGAAGAATGAATGTTTGAAAATTGATCTAATTCATTTTTCGCGCCTACAAAATTAGTACCGTATGACGCGCTTTCGTTGGTTTTCTCGAGCGCCACCTAATTTTATAGAAAATTAGGAAACTTCTCCGCCCTAGGTGTTCAGTGGAGAAAACAATAAAACAAGGAGTTCTAGTTTATTTAATTTTATAATAATTAATCAATATACTATTTACAAATTGCATTAAATGCATTAAATGCAGTTTATAAAAATATCGGCAGAAAGAAATAATCGGGCCAAATAGCCAAGTGCAATAACAATAATTATTTGCTAGTGAAATACTGGAATTAATAAAATACTCATGCACAATTAGCAAACAGAAATTAATCTACTATCACGGTGTTATTCGACTAATACGCAAAGAATTCGCAAGAAAACGGCCAAGCGGTTAATAAGCAGTTTATTCTAAAACGAGCAAGCACCAATGTACAGCGAAAGAAAACCAGGCGAAGCTAACAGCGACAAAAACTAAGCGGCAGCTCACAGAGAGAAATTCTTTTACTACTTAATGTACGGACTAATTACTTAAACACTTTTCTGAAATCGGTTTCCTAAAATTTACAACACATTCACAGAAAAGGGAAAGAAGAATGTAACTACTAGCGGTAAATAGGGGGTCCAGCTAATAATTACACCGATTGACAGTACAGAAACATTCAAGGAAGTGATCGCCAGCGGTAAATAGGGGGTCGCACTGATAATTGGACACAAACGGTCCACATGGGAAGGAGATGCAACAGCCGGCGGTAAATAGGGGGTCGCACCGACAGTTACACCACAAGGAACGGATCGTACTTTCACTATTTCAGACTAATGTTCAATACAATATTTACTTACTTCGCGGAACTTTTCTCTCCTTGACACGGCCACTTAATCTATCGTCACTTACCAGTATTTCAAGTTAAACACTGATTCGGCAAGGCAAACACAATATAAGCGTCCAAATTCGCACTATTTACAGTCCCAATTACGGGTACGGCAAAACAAAACACAGGCGTCCAAATCGCACTAACTACTTCACTAATCACGGGTACAACGGTATTACTCTTTTCACAACGGAACACTTTTTCACTTTGCGCAAATAACGCTTACTCTCGGAAAGGTGACAACGTCCACAATTCAGATGAGTACAATACTGTCGATTTCGACAAGTCAACGGACTTTTATTGGTCACAGGTGATTCTCCTCCTTCCCACACAAAGTCAGTATCCTTTGATCTTTTTCGCGTTCCAGAGCATATCATTGTACCAGTTTTGAGAAGCCGCGAAACTAGATTTGAACTTAAAATTGTACACTTAGGACGGAAAATCTAGTGACTTCGTCACAACCGTTATCGGAAACTATGCCCAAACATAAGCCGCGCCTTGATATGAATCATTTGAGAGCATCAAGGAAACACTCGGTGGTGAGCTCAGTCACTAATTCTAGATGGATTGCTTTAGTGGTAAAACACAGTTTACTGTCCTGTATTTAGAAAGGACCGGCATAATCAATTCCGCAGATTTTGAACGGACGATTTGGGGTGAGGCGTGTTTCAGGCAGATCAGCCATAATTGTTTCCATAGTCCGGTGTTCATAAATGAACAGAATTTGTAATTATTTGTTTATCGTTCTCATTTTTTATAAAAACAATTGTATTTATAAACATCTGTAAGCAATTACACAAGTGTCGCCTCAGCATTATGTGCGAATAGTGCGACCAATTACATAATTCTCGCATCAGCAACATTTCATTACCATTGTTGTTACCTGACCTACGTCACATAAGTAGGACAAATTTTATGTATATATTGTCAAGTTCAATTAGAATAAATCAATTAGACTAGTTCCTTACAACGATTAGTTTGATTCAACCCTTATGTTATCACCTTAACATAAACCCACATTAGTCTCGCACTCTTACAAAGTGCCTGATTAAACATTGGTCCTTCGAACAAAGAAGACACTGCAGTCCAGGAGCAGCCAAACGGGCTCTCCGTGAAGAGACAGCAATAAAAGCAACGCTACAGTCCAGGAGCAGCCACAGGGGCTCTCCGTGAAGAGACAACATTAAAGCTACGCTACAGTCCAGGAGCAGCCAAAGGGGCTCTCCGTGAAGAGACAACGAGCAAACTACACTACAATCCAGGAGCAGCCACAGGGGCTCTCCAAGAAGAAGCAGCAACAAGCTACACCAGGAACTGTCACGAAGACATTCCGAGAAACTCAAGATGGACATTATTAAAGCCACTGAAGCGCAAAATGAGTTGGCAGAAGCCATCAACAAATCTCTAATCAACTTTAAAAAGGATTCGGCGTCCAGGAAGACGTTGGAATACCTCGAGAAAAGGCGGAAGGTCCTAGCTGAACGGTGGACAACTTTCGACAAGAACCACTCTGAAATTCTCAAATACATCAACCCTGAAGATCCATATATAAAAAACAAATTCCATGAACAAGTCAAGAAAGTCATGGAAGAGTATCGAGATCTACTTCACAGTGAAACAGATAATATGATGTTCTTACCAAACAGGTCCCTGTCACCAAGCGGACGCCAGAGTCTCCAGACTCCAACAAAATCAGATGTGCAACAACAATTCATGTTGACAAATGCACCACCACGAAATCGACCAACAGCGCAGCCACCTCAAATACCAAGCCAACTAGTAAACCAACTAATCAAGAAACAACGGGTAAAAATGGCAATGTTGAGTAGGAACATTGAGGAAACAAAAAATCAACTAAGTACCCAACCGTCCAACAAACAGATGGAATACAAAAGCAATTCCATTAACACTCAATGGATGGCAGTTCAAGAACTCCATGATGGAAGAGGCCACAGCGGACATAACAGAATATTACGACGAATTTGATGAAATGGGAGCGGAAGTAGGAAAGATTATAAATCAACTAAATAATGACATAGGCAACAATAATGAAGGCAGGGTGAAGTTACCACCTATAAACATACCAACGTTTAACGGAAACTATGAAAACTGGACAATGTTCCATGATATATTTGTGCGGTTCGTTCACAACAGCAAGAAACTAAGCAAAGTGGAGAAGATGCAATTTCTAAAGACGTCACTCAAGGGAGAGGCGGATAAAATGTTACATCACTTGAATGTAACAGAAGAAAACTACGAGGCCGCATGGGAAATCATCAACAATCGGTACAATAACAAACGGTTATTGGTATCCACACACATCAACAACATATTAAAGATGGTGAAGGTATCGTACCCATCAGCAGATGAATTGAAGGCAATCCATGACACAACTACGGAGAGTCTCCGTGCCATGGACAATTTGGGTTTCTCAACCAAAACATGGGGACCCATCGTTGGGCACATAGTCCTGGAAAAATTTGATAAAGAATCCATCAAATTGTTCGAGCAATCACTAAGATCCCCAAAGGACGTTCCAACTTTAGAAGAAATCCTGACGTTTCTAGAATCAAGATTTCAATCACTAGAGATGATGAAGAATTCCGCGAAGAAGGTTGAAAACACTAAACCTAATTACAAGCGGGAGCAATGGTCAACCAAAATGTACCACACCCTATCAACAAACTGTGTATGTTGTAAGGAGCAACATAGGCTCTATCAATGCCAGAAATTCATAGAGAAATCAGTTCCTGATAAATATACCGTTCTCCGAGAAAACAATTGTTGTTACAATTGTCTCCAAAACCACAACCGGCAACAGCCCTGCAAGACCAATAAAACATGCAGCAAGTGTAATAAAAGGCATCACACATTATTACACCCTGAGCGTGCGGCAGTATTAGCAAATATCTCACGCACATCAACCATCAACAATCCATGTATGGTCCTATTAGCCACAGCTCTTGTCAAGGTAAAGACATTTGAGGCTGGATGGGAGTTCTTGCGAGTTCTTATAGACACCGGATCTCAAACGTCCTTTATTACGGAAGATGCCGCACAGACATTGGCCCTCCCCAGGAGCGCGGCAAACGTCAATGTATCTGGATTTGGAAACACCGGAGCCGGTCACTCGAATGGAAAAATTGCGGTCACTATGAAGCCGAGGACTCCAAGCCATTTCTCGTTAAAATGTGAATTGCTAGTCCTCAAGAAATTAACAGGGACTCTCCCAGCGGAAAAAATCACCGACGTCAATATGGACAAATTGGTAAACCATATTCTGGCAGATCCAACCTACCACACCCCAGGACCCATTGATATGATCATTGGAGCAGACATCTATCCAATGATTGTAAAGGAAGGAATCAAAAGGTTGGGCGGATATCTGGCACAAAATACTGAATTTGAATGGACAGTGTCAGGGAAACCCATTGAAAATAAAGCCCAGCAGACATTCAGTTTAATATCCACAGTAGAAGAAAAGATGGATCTATCGAAATTCTGGGAAATAGAAGAAATTCATCCTGAACGTCAACTCACACAAGAGGAGAAACAATGCGACGAGATATATAGCAAAACGACGTCAAGGGCAGACCGGAAGTACACAGTGCAACTACCATTAAAAGAAGATCGTGAGCAACTCGGAGATTCACGAAAAACGGCACTAGCTCGCTTGTTTCAGATGGAACGAAAGTTTAAGATTGATACAACGTTCGCTACAGAATATAAAAGGTTCATGGCCGAGTACATAAATCTGGGTCACATGAAGGTTGCAAGCTCAGCAAGCAAACAGACAACGTATTACATTCCACACCATGCTGTTATGAAACACGATAGTACCACAACAAAGTTACGAGTGGTATTCGATGCATCAGCGAAAACAACAACAGGAAAATCATTAAACGATTTAATGTTCACTGGTCCACGCCTACAACAGAATTTAGTGGAAATTTTAACAAGATGGAGGAAACATAGAGTCGTATTATCTGCGGACATTGAAAAAATGTACAGACAAATTGCAGTACATCCAGCAGATCAACCGTTACAAACAATATTATGGCGTACAAATCCAAATGACCCAATCCAAGAGTATCAACTCACAACGGTAACATATGGAACAGCATCAGCACCATATCTCGCAATCCGTACTCTCCAACAACTGGCAATGGATGAAGCAGAGAGATTTCCGGCAGCATCAATGGTAGCGTCAACTGACTTCTACGTCGACGAAGTCATTACTGGATGTGATAGCGCCAACGAAGCAAGAGTCCTACAAGAGAAACTCATTGCACTGTTACAAGAGGGGAGTTTCAACTTGCGAAAATGGAAAAGTAACGTACCTGAACTAATTGAAAACCTCCCAACTGACTTACAAGAAAAGGAATTTCTGGAAATGGGAGAAAACGACACCCAGAAGACACTAGGGATACATTGGGCACCAGTTACGGATCAATTCAGGTACACGATTAGTACATCGATTAATACTACGCATACAAAACGGACAATACTATCTCAAAGTGCCAAATTATACGATCCATTGGGATGGTTAGCTCCAGTAATCGTAGTTGCACGACAGTAGTATAGGAAGCGGGGTCCTATGACTGAGGATGGCGCGTCCATCCACAGAGACCACGCAAAGGGGGGGTGCAGACTTCTTCAGCTGTGACCTTTACTTCTTGTAATTGACCTTACCAGAAGAAGTTGCTGAAGAAGTGGCATCACCCAAGACCACGCACACACGTATTCTTCTTCTTCAAGAGCCCACCTCACCTGAGGATTGGTGCCGCTGAAGAAGTGACCGCAGCAGCCAAGACCTATTGAGTTGTAGAAGACGGTCTAATGGTGAGTAATGTTTGAAAAAAAGTTGTGCCAGCAGCGGGAATCGAACCGGGGACCTGCGGCTTCGGGTCCCCGTACCGTATACAACGCGGCCACATAGTTGTGTTGCTAGTTTGATTTTTTCGATTAGAAGCTATGTTGCTTGCATTGTGCAAGCCTAGCCTAGTCTGACTAATTTATATATAATAAAACAAACAAAAGTGTTTCTATTTATATTTATATTTTAATTTTGCCTTTGTTTTAAATTATAAACTACAAAGAACAAGTAAAAGAAAAATAATACAATATTTATTTAACAGTTTTCAAAAAGTTTCCTTTTTACACCTCTAATACGCACTATGAAATCGTAGTGGTATTTATATCGTTCTTCAGTTATTCTAATTTGTTCATCGTAAAAATTCACATATTCTTCTGCAATAGCATCTTCTATAACTGCCCAGTCATAACGCTGCTCCATCAACTCCCACTCCCAGTCAGTAGTCGGTTGAGCTTGATATAAGTCAAAATGGTTTGTGACACTTTGCATCAATTCTTCTTTTACTCGTTCTATGTCATTAGTAGGATATGCTGGAATGTAATCCATTTTTTTTTTATTACGATTTAGGTAATTTTTCTTCGTAACAATGCAAATCGAAATCGCTAAGTTTTCTCTTTAGGTTTCTGGAATTGAAAACGTTGTCATTTAACTCTAAGTCTAGTGTCGTTGGTGTTGAATTTTCTTCGTGGTGTATACTTAATGACGCAGTACAAAAACAGAAGTATTGATTGCAAAGGTAACAAAAAGTGGTACCGTATTTCTCCTATATATGTAAACAGATTGACCTCAGTTGATGTAGAGGTATTAATGGTGGTGGCAGAGAAAATGGTGATAAATGTCTTGAGTTGATTCGTTTGGCTGTTGTTGTCGTCTTGTTGAATCTCTTTCTATCAACAAAAACCTGATTCCATTTATTGTTCTCGTTGGACTGTAATCAAGACAAAGATTTTAAAACATATTAAAAAACAGTTATGATTGAAGTATTGTAAATAAATCATTCTTACATTTTACTTAGTAAAAACAAATGTGATAGGAAAGCAGATTAATAAATCTAAAGATTTTGAGGCTAACTAGACATATCCCCATGGTAATGTGTCAGTATAAATATAATTTACAATTCTCTTGTCATCATAGGGGCTCAATGCTTTTTTGGTTTGCTTCACAGTGTAAACCTCATGTTTTTTTGATAAAATAACATGCTGCTGAACATCAAACTCAACGTTGTTAAATAAGCATTGATAATAATTTTCAAAGCTGATAAATCTCATAACTGAAGATTTGACTCCTTTAGCCTTTTTCACAATTCCAAAATTCATTATGAAATTTTTTAAATATTTGTCGTTGTATCCCTTACTATCCATTTGATGTATTTTTTCATTCAGCAAATTTTCATTAGCTTGAAGTTTAAAACAATACATTTTGGAGCGCAAACCAATAAATTCCTCCATTATGGTACCATTGTTTTCATCTTTCATTAATCCTATTACTTTATTGTTAACGAGTGGCATATTGTAGACATTATTAGCTGGATAATCGGAAGTATCAAATCTGTTAATGTCAGCTTTTATATGTTCATAAATATCGTCTACATTAAAATGATATATTAGACTATCCGTGTCGGTATATAACAATTTTGCATCATTATTAAATTTCTTCTTAATGTAATTATAATGAAAATCATAAAGATATGTTTTGGATATATCCAATATCGACATACCAATATAAATGGGTTTATTATATTTTACTTTCAACTTCCTCATTTCAATTATCACAAGATTATCATCAAAGACTGTACAACTGTGGAAATTTGGTTGTGAGATATAAAATTTCGCTCCATATTTACCCTCCCATTTTGTAACTAACTTAACGTCTCTATATTTTTTTACATTTTCCATTGTTTTACCAAAAACAGAGTTATTCATTAATTTGAAAAAGTTTTTTTCAAAATTATTTTTACTGCTTTTCCTCATTTCTGTATTTAAATCAATGTACTTTTTTAACCAACATGATTGTTTGAATTTCAAACATCTATGAATTTTGGTTATTTGAAGACCTAGTGCAACAGCTTGTTGCAAAGTTTTATAATGGATTATGTATTTATTTTTATCAAAGAGTGTTGTAACCAATTTTGGTAAATTTGAATTAGACACAGGTGGGATTAAATGTTGCACACAAAGAGGTACATCTTTATGCAATTCAAATAGATTTTTGGGATAATGTAGATCAACTTCCAGTACATATCCATACATACTCTCATCGGTAGCAGTTAAAAAGTTTTCATTATACACTTCATCAGCAGGTATCCATTGGAATTCACTAGTGGGTAAAGCAGAACACATAGCGGCACCATATAAATTGTTTACATCGAAATACATTAGGTATGATGAGTTCTGATTGGAATCATATTTCTCACCCATATATTTGTTGTTTGCTTTTCCATATCTGTTTGAACACTGAGAAATTCCACCTCGTATACCATTTTCAAAGAAAATTATCATATCAATGTCATCTATAAGCTTCAATTCAACTTTGGTTATTTTCAACATTGCATCGAATGCCAAACCTGGAGCTGTATGGTAATGAATACTGTCCAAATTATAAGTTTTCAAACATAACTCACGAAAATTTTCAAAAATATCCACAAGAAGCAAGACATCTGTTTTCAAATACAATTCAGCATATTCTTGTAAAGTGGAAATATTAAAGGTAGTCCAAACCTTCTGTGCATGTTTATAATCTTCCTCTGAAATATCTAAGTTTGAAATTTTGCTGAAAAATGCTTGCTTAGATGGAAGTGATGTATCTTCTAATTTTTTCCAACTATCCAAGTATTCATATGGGAAAACACCTTTTCGTGTAACCAGTTTGAATTTTGAATCGTCACTATAGAAACTTTTAGTGACAATTTTTTGATTGTCATTCAAGTAAGATGATAGATTGTCTAAACTGTTAGACATAAATCTGAATGAATCTAGAAAACGAAAACTAATATCTGTATTAGCTATTTCTTTGGTGAAAGAAATGTACTTTTCTTTATTCAATGGAAGCAAACTTATATTTCCCTCAACTTCTTTACTCAAAGCTTTAATAAGAAAATGGGAGTCATAGCCTGACAGGTTATGAAAAATAACAGGAACAAATTTTGGATCTTTATAATTTAAATTGCAAGAAATATGTGCTGCTCCTCTGTAGAAACCAGTTAAATGACAATGATCTTTCACTTTAACATCAACATCTGTAAATGGTCCTTCGCAAATAGAACATATTTTTGCTTGTAAATAATCATTTTTTTCCTTCTCCGTTAGACGTTTCATTGGAAAAGGAATTGAAAATATAATTTGTAGTTGGTGTGCTATTTGCTTCAATTGTTTCACGAACCAAACTTGGCAGTCTTTTCCAGTGTAAATCTCAAATTTTGAAAGATTATCATCATATGCACATTTTAGATAATAAGCAATACTAAAAGCCTCATGTTTTTGAAATTTGTCCATTGTTGGTGTCTTTTGTGAGTCTTTATGTTTTACCAAAATACTTTCAAGGTCTGCATAAATCACAAATGGAACCTTTATTTTATTTTTAAAATTTGTAAAAGCTAACTGAGTCCCATTTTCTGGCAAAATAATTTTCAAGTCATTCGACTCTCTACAAATTTCAAAATGTTTATCTAGAGAATGTTGCATAGTGAAATGGTTCAAACATCTTTCACAATAAAGTTTTCTATTGTTAATATTTCCTACTTGAGAGTTTAATAAACGACTTAAGCTTTTAATGTAAGCAAAATGATACCAACTGCTTTCGTCATCGTTAAAATCATCATCTTCATCAATGCAATCATCATTTTTGTGAGGATTATTTCCAAACATCAGTAGATTAATTTTTGTAGGATACATTGATTTTGACAACATTAAAGGTAAAACTTCTTCACCAACAATTGTTAATATATTAATACTGAGACAATTCAACTTTTCAAATTTTGAAATATCTCGCAGTTGCATGGGAAACTTAATTCCATCATATTTCAAGATAGTACTGAAATGTGGATAAGATGAAGTGCGTCTCACATTTTTTCCTTTTGAAGCTGGATATAATGCACATACTACAGCCCACAAAAAGCAAAACTCATCATTGTTTTCAATATTTATGATGGCTTTTTTATTTTTTAAAAATGTTGGTAATTCTATATATGTTGAAATTCCTACATTCACAGGATTGTAGTTGTTTATATGAACCTTTAAAAACCAAATTTCTACAAGTGCCCAACCGCTATCCCTTTCTTGAAATTCTTCCAACTTATTTAAAATTTTATTTGAAACATTGGACTTGTACCATTCAGTTAGTACTGTGGAATGATCAATAACTTCATTTCTAGTTGAAAAGTGTTTTACTGATGTCTCTCCAGTTTGAGGTTTAATAAATAGTCCATAGAATACAACATTCACTTTTATAAGAGAGTTTTTTAATGCTTGTTTAATTTTGTAATTGAAAGTACGAAATGCTTTTTTTAAAAATATAATTGGATCCTTTAATTTTAAATTAATTATTGCCCCTGTTCTGATTCGATTATTAAAGCTAGAGTCCACATCTTGCCAAATTAAATTTTTTCCGTTGAGAGTTTTAAATTTTTTCAATTTGAATTTAAATAGATTGATATAATATTCAATCGATGCCAAATTTGCTTCAATTCTCACAAAATTTTTGACACACTTTGATTTATTTTTTATTGCCTTCTTTAGGATTGTCTTTTGTTTTTTTAAAAATAAAATATGCCTCATACATTCATCTTTAGACTTAACTAATCTACTTACCATACTCATTTTGTTGACAATGCTTGATGATATCTTGTCTATTTTATCACTCATCTTTATCTTTGTTAAAAATTTTTTTTACAAAACTTAACTGTTACACTTAGTGATGCTGGTATTTGCACAGGCAGTATGGGTGATTATTCAGAAGACTAACATTTCTCAGTTGCAGAAATTAATTTATATAGGGAGTTCGAGAGGAATAACAAGTTTTATCAGTAATAAATTGCAAGAAATACAGTTTATTAATAAAAATGCAGTTTAACATTTAAAGTGAGAAATAGACTGCGAGCAAAAATGATAATGTTTGTGAAATTGCTTGCAAACATGATTTTGTTTATTAGCCCATTCAAATTTAGCGTTTTTTTTTGCTTGATCAGCTCGTTGTTCTACGTATGTTGCTTGCGCTAAAGTCAACATTCAAGTTGAAGTGACCTAATATGATTTTGCTGAATAGTGTTTTAGTGGTAAACATCTAATCTAATGACGCTCAAGTGAAAAAAAAACTGCTTACACAGAGTTGCACCACCACAACTTCCACACATGACTTCCAAAATGCTTATTTCAACAGTCATTTTGGTGTATATAAAGTCAGCCTTTTAGATGATCCAAACAATTCAACAGCAGCTTTTAATCGTTCAAGTTGAACAGTTAAATAAATATGGCTACAATTCCCTGCACTATTGTGGTCTTCACTGACAACAAAATTAAATTTCCTATTTCTTGGGCATTTGTGGTGATGAAACAACTATTTCAGTAAGTAATTTTTTGGCCTTTTCTTAAATTTATTTAAAATCTTTTTTCTCTTAGATTTGGTGTAAAAGACATATCGTTGAAGGGAGATAAGATCTTCATCTCATTGTCCTACTCTCCAAAAGCCCAAACGCTGAAGAGAAAATTTGGAACGTTACCAATTCGCTATATCAGGGCTAAAATTGATAACGAGGACGAGTTTAAAATTATGGAGAAAGTGGTGAAGAGGTATAAATTCAACCTTGTCGATGATGATGACTCACCACCTGCTATACAAGGAGGGTCGAAGAGAAAAATGATTGATTGCAACGACACCAGCGATTCTGAGGACGACATCGACGATGACAACGACGACGACAAGGTTGTGAAGCAGCAAGAATCCTTTAATTTAGATGAAATTGAAGAGTTCTTGGGTGAAGATCAAAGTAGAAGCAGTACCAACAGCAAAAAGATAAAAATGTAAAAGCAAGATAATTTGCAAATAATTAAAAATTAATTTAATAACTTTATTTCTAGCAAAAATTCTGGTGGGAGAAAAGAGTAAACGACTAAATTTGTACTTAAAGCACAAGTTGATGGCATTTAATTAACGGAAGACTGTTTGATTCCATTGGTTATAAAATGGGAAATGTAATAAATATATTTTGTGATTTTTTAAATTGTCTTTCATTTAATTCCAATGAAGAGGAACATTGCAAATGCACCTGTGACTTTTGTTGTCATTTAACGTGTGAAGTTAATTTGGTAGATGGAAGGGGTGATTGTAATGATAACGACTATATAATAAACCGTAGTCATTCAGTGGCACCTCAGTAAACATTATACATATATGCCATTACTTGTAAGATTGAATAAAAAGAGCAAAATAAGAAGAAAAAATATGTCATTCGAGCACAAAGTTTTAATACTCTTTTTATTTGCATTTTTCTATAATATAAATAAATTTATTAATTGTATCAACGATAACAACAACAACAGAACATCACCAATCTTTATAAAAATTGAGAAATATGAGATTCCAGTGCTTCAAAACGGTACTTTTTTTCTATTTGAATTGGATGAGGAACGCGTAAATTTACAAAGATATCCTGCATTTTACCATGAAGATCTAGTATTTCAACTAGGAACCATCATAAGAAATATGAAGTCTGAGATTGTTGGATACACTATTGGAAATTATGAAAACTATTATCCAATCACACCACGAGAATGGTGTCAAATGTATTGTGGGAATTATGGACTGGAAAAACTCGTAGGAAAAAGAAAAATGTACTATCGCGGACATCGATTTGAAACACTTGAAGATTATCAAAAGCAATTGGAACTTGTAGGAATTAATGTGAATACTTTATGTTTCATATATGTGTAGTAACACTTATAAATTAAATAAATGAATTAAAAAGATATTTTTTTTTTATTATCTAATATAATAAAAACCAATAAAAAACTTGAAATATAATCAAAATTTTATTAGAAATTAACAAATTACAAAATAAAACTTAGATTTTATTACATAGATAAAAGAAATATAAGTGGTAAACGTTTTGCAAGCTGCAAGTGAGACTATTGTTTTCATGTCCATTGCAATGGTTTTCTTTGAACATGTATTCCATCTTCTCTTGAGATGGTATGTTCCTCCATTTTTCTTCCAAATTTACAATTGTGGCATTTAAATTTAAATTTAACGATATTAGCCAGTTCCTGATTTCGTTTCCCTTCACTGCAATTTCAATTTCTCCAAACGATGAGCCATTCCTGCTATTCTCGATCACAAAGTGTTTTATAAAATCGGAGATTCCTTCATAACTTAAATATTGCCAGTCCGCATAATCATCGTATCCCCATTCCAAACCATGCTGATTCTCTTTTAACCATTTAAAATGTTTAGTCACCAGACCATGGAATAATGACTGAGAACATGGTGGTTTTACAATAGCATGAACAGAGGCACCGTCTTCAGTATTTATGATGGCAATCTCTTTGCAAATGAAGCTTGAATTGTCATAGGAAAATCCTTGCACATCCAAAATAAACATTTTCACTTTTTTTCTTTTGAACTTCACACTACTATTAAATTATTTGATTTGTGCTGCTGCTGCAACTCGTGAATGCTGAATTTGTAATGAAGAGAAATAAATCAATTTCGGCTGTATAAACCCTTGCACACATTTTTTTTTTTTATAAAATTCGCACACGTCCAGTCAAAGGTTCATATTCAACAAACTGTTCATGTAAAACCAAACAAAATGCTGATGTATCGTCTGGTATTTCAGCACTAGTTTCAAATTCCAATCGAGCATCAACAGTACCATGTTTCACAAATTCATTCTGATGTGAGCAATCAATAACAAGTAATGGTGCATGAGATTTAAACGTGATAAGATTCAAAAGCGGCTCACATGTAATTTTATTGTTGAAATAATATGATTGTTGGAATTTACTATACATATCATAGGCTAAAGCGTACTGTTGATTTGTATAATTTAAATTTAAGTTTTCATATGGGTATGATTGTGAATTTAGGTACAACTTAATGTTTTTCAACTGACAGTGATCAAATATGGTAGGATCTTTCTTCAGATTATTTTTTCGATCAGTTTGCAATCCGAAAATTACAAACCTTGGTTTTTCCATAAATGTGGATGCTTTCAATACCCATGTGAAGTTATGAGCTTTGGGTAAATTTGAATATGTGAACAGCTCCCATCGCCGATGAGCTATCGATATTGGTACATTTTTTTCGATAATATTCATAATTTTTAATTTTTCATAGTCAGAAACGGAATAGTGTGGCACTTTCCAAACAATTTTGGAGAGTGTAACTTTTCCCTTTTCCGTTCCACTAGTCTCAATGCATGCATCCAAATCATCACTGGATCGAATTAGAACTAACTCTTGCCGTTGATTAATTAAAATTTTTTTGTAATCTTCTGCAAAACCCAACACTGATGCCAGTGGTAAACATATCTCAAACAAGCCATTTAAAGAATTGTAACAATTTTTTGCATTTTGAAACGGTGTCCAGCTTGAGTTCATCAATGCAGAACTTTCGTTAGGTGTAAGAGAAATGTAGGCTTTCATCGAGGACGTTATACCTGGACTCTTGACACGGTCAATTACCACACCACCAAGTTCAAAACGAATTTCTTCAAAGAGAAAAGCGATAAAATTATTAACCAATTCACATTTTGTAGTAACGGCTGTTCCATCGTGCTTAAGAAATCTTCCTTGAATCTGCAGATAACTGTGACCGGGAGCAGTTAAGAGATCCTGCTGTTGGATTATGATACGACATTCATCGTTGTGTTTCAAATCACCCGCCGTATAAGATTGATACGAGTGAAATTCTACATTTGTTATTCCATTATCTTCTACAGCTTTTCCCCTAACGTTTAAAACACTTGCAGCACTCATTTTATTTTTTTTTTACTTTAAATCCAATCGATTCGAGGAAATGACGATTTTCAGTTGAAAGTTCTTTTTTAATGTTTTCTTTGTTTTGTTGTTGTTGCTCAATTTCTTTTCTATCACTTATTTGAATTGGTAAATTGAAGCGTAGTACCATAACAATCTATGAAATCACTTTACGCAAATGCAGTGTTATCGAGACCACTTCATCTCTAAAATTGATCGTTTCTCCATCTTGGTCTACTATTTTTAGTATAATCTTATTTATGACATGCGTATTAATTGGTAAATAAATAACATTTTGTGGGCTTTCAACTATTTTCTCACCGACTGCCTCTTTGGGGTAAAAAGAGTGAAGAATATGTACAGGTTTACCATTTCTAAATGAATTTATTACAATATTACAATCTATCCCAATCATATTTACACGCATAATATCAACATGAGAATCAGATTCGTGTGTTTTATTTTTCGATAACAGTTTCCGTTCAAAACCCAATAAAGCACCAATGGAATTGGGTTTGGAGAAGTCGATGTCCTTATTGCACTTAATTTCACATTTTAAAGTATTATAATTTGGTTCAAGCACCAAAACTGTTTTTTCACTGGTTTCTTTTAACTCCTTTATTTTAATAGCTTTCTTTAAAAATGTATTTATATCAACCACATTATAACTTCCAACAGGAATTTCAATCACCTTATCTTCATAGTAAAATTTATTATTTTTTTCATCAACATTTGGTATTGAATTGTAACCACTAAAATTGGTTAATCCAATTTCATATGTTGATCCACTTTCTAGTTCCAATGGTGGATTAAAATTAGCTACTAATTCAGAGGTTTTCTCTTCGGAAAAACAAAAGTAGTATGACATTATTGAGAGTTGGAAAAAGACTAAAATTAATTTTGTTTTAGTTATTTATTTATTAAAAACTGAATACATAAATGTCCACAATTATATTCATTAAAATCTTGGTATCGTTGATGATTATATAGAATACTACATTGTTGACCACGTGAATGAAAATATCGTATAGCTTCTTGTGGCGGCTTCAGATCTCCAAAACTATCAAAATATTCCACGAAATCATCTCTATTTTTCCTATAGGCAACCCAATGAGTTCCAACGCCATCGTCATCATCCAAATTAATTACACCACTTTCATTTTTCCATATCCTCTTAGGAAGTTTATCACGAGAAAAAACACCTCGAAATCTAGGTATTTTTAATTTTTTTGCATATTTCACAATATCAACATTGGTAAGGGGTCTATTTGGTAACCTAATTTCAGTACATGATGATTTTCTTAATGATCTAAAAAAATGCCCATTCCCTTCTTGTGTGTTTTTAAATATAAACCTTTTCCAAGGGCAATAGCTTCCATGGTCTTGTTGTGTCGTTGTGCTTCAACTAACTGTTTTTGGGCGGCTTTTGCTGAATTTATTGCTTTTGCTATGCCAGCTGCTCCACCACCCAATGCACCCAATGCACTCAGTCCAGCAAAAATTGGAATCAACGGCAAAATTCCTCCAGTTTTACTATTAGGGATTGGAATTATCCGTGAACGTTTAGTTTGCTTCTTTTGAGTTTGAGCTGATTTCATTGCAGCCATAATTGCATCATTTACAGTTTTTGCACCACTCTGAGACAGATCTTTTCGAATTCTCTTAGTCATTGTTTTAAAACTAATTTTTTTGTTTCGTTTCACATTTTTTCTCTTTCTTTTTTTAGAAACTTTACGACTGTTTCTTGATGACAACATCTCTCTCTCTCTCTCTACAACTTATTCTTTTCAACTTGTAACAACTAATACAATACTGCTTTTAACACTGAATAGTGTATATGAATATAAGTATCATTTATGTAAATTTAATTCTTTTTTCACCCCCACCATTATTATTATTATCATGTTCATCTTCATCAATGAGTCTACGTTTACTAGCTTTTAGTTTTGGTTCGAGTTCTGATAAACTGTCAGTCAATTTAATCTTTTTATTATCAAAATCATCTTCATCATTTTCAATTTCAGCTTTCCTTTTACGTAACTCACTATTGTAGTTATCATCTAGTTCCATAGGTGTTACAGGGTCATAGATTTTTCTTGAACGTTTTCTTGTTGAATTTTTCCTCTGTTTTGGTATCTTGTTTTTATCATTATCTACAAGTTTTCTAGTAGTAGTAGTAGTAACTTTCATTTTTGGTTCCGTCTTTTCAACAGTGTCTATTGTAATCATGATATTTTTAGTTCCATTATCATCATCAGTTCCTTTATTTCTGTTTAAATTAACTGAAGCTTTAGAATCAACTTGTCTTTTGTTATGCATATTTCTTTTAATTCTGTTGTTGGTTTTGATTGTGTTTTTTTTGCTTTTCACCATCTCCATATCTTCTTTCGATTTGTATATTCTACTGATACAACGTTCTAAACTATTTTTTACCATCAACAACTCCTTTTCACATTGGTTAAGTATTTTCTTACAATTAGTTTGTGATGATGCTAATCCCATTCCTAATTTAAGTTTAGCCTTCATTGCTCCTGCCACACCTAATGCTGCTACTTTTTCTGACCATGTAGCGTTTCCAGAACGGAATCTCTCTAATGATTTTTTTGCAAGAATTTTATCAGCTTCATGTCTTGCGGCTAAATTTTGACTTTCTGCATATGCAATATCATGATCTTTACATGCAGCGTCAAGACCATTAATTCCTTTGTCACCTTTCCTCAAACGCTTCTCGAGTTTTGTATTCGGACCGCAAAACTGATAACCAGGTATATGTAATTCGTAAGGTATTTTATAGAGAGTTTTTTCCAATAAACCGCGACCACGCTTACTAACATGATCACTATTATGTTTAGAATTGATCATCTTCATGTGTGTTAACGAGCGCGTGTGTTTACAACCTGTGTGACAAACTAGAGAAGACTAACTCACATATAAATTAAAAGCCTGTATTTATACAAAAACAGTATTAATCAAAATTTCATAGTGAACATTTATCAAAATGAGAGTTGTAAAACAAAAAACCTCACTCAATATTGAAAATAATGATTTAAAAAAAAAAGATATACTCAAACATAGTGTTTTATTGCCAAGTACAATTCGTTGTCTAGTGATTGGACCTTCGAATTGTGGAAAGACTAATGTTGTAATAAGTTTATTAGAACACCCGAATGGTTTAAAATTTCAAAATGTTTATGTATATTCTAAAAGTCTATATCAACCGAAATATACATATCTGAAGCAATTGCTTTCACCTATCAAAGATATAAGTTATCATGAATTCAATACCAGTGAAAATATAATGACACCATCACATGCTCAGCCAAATTCAATTTTTATTTTTGATGATGTAGCATGTGATAAACAAGATGTAATACGTGAATATTTTAGTATGGGAAGACATAACAATATTGATTGTTTTTATTTATGTCAAACATATGCCAAGATACCAAAACATCTAATACGGGACAACGCAAACACATTTGTAATTTTTAAACAAGATGAGCTAAATTTGAAGCACATCTACAACGATCATGTGAGCACAGATATGACGTATGAACAATTTCGAGAAATGTGTTCATTATGTTGGAATAAACCCTTTGGATTTCTAAGCATCTTTAAAGATTGTGACCTTGATAAGGGAAGATATCGAATGGAATTCGATCACTATATACTATTGCATTAAAATAAGAAGAAACTTTATAAACGTTTATATCTGTTTTCGTTCATTCTATTAACAGGTACTTACCTGTTTATTGAAAAACAGATACCAGTTTATTATAAACAGGTACCTGTTTATTATAAAACAGATAGGAAACAGCTTTTCCAGTTAGTCTTTATTCTTGTATTTAATTGAAAGTACTTGTATAGAAACACACAAAATGAGGTCCAACAATTATGAACAAGATATTAAGAAAAGATTGATTGCCAAGCGAAAAATCATTCGAAATAAATTGGATATATTAAAACGTGGTGATTTCGCACGGGAACTTAATTTCTCACCAATAACTAAACATTTAAAAAGTATTGAAAATAAAATTACTGAAACTACATCATCAACAGAGACAACTCCATCACCAACAAAAACAACTAGCCTGCTAGGAACTCCAGATAAAAACCTTAAAAAAACACCTGTGAAACAACAACAAGAACAGCCAGTCCAAAATCTGAAAGATGAAGATGTTTTTGAAAGTGAAAATTATGTTTATGAATATAACAATCAAGATGATGATTACGATAATCAAATCATTACAACAACAAAACCTCGGTATAGTCAAATCGTTATAGATGAATATTTGGAACAATACAAACCTTTACCAAGAAAATATGTATATGAAATGATTAACGACACTGATGGTGATTTTGATCATAAATATGGAGTAAGATTTGATTCAGACACTGAATCATTTTACATTGGTGATTCTAAATTTGAAATTGATGGTAATGATATAATGTTCAAAAAGAAACGTTACCGCGGTACAATTGGATTGTATGAATTATTATTTAAAAAACAGCCTCATGAATATACCAATGATGACTTAGATGCATATAGAGAAATCGTGTTGAAAAGTAATGCTAATAGACGGCACTATAAAGCTAATCAACAAATTGATGGTAGTCGATTATGGAAATATAGAGAAATTATTGCACCTATGACTGCTGAGACATCACGTATAAAATCTAAGTCTTCCCCATCGATGGTGGTGGCGACTGGTACAGGTCTACTTAAAGAAGTCAACAATAATTCATCAGATTATATTTACTGGGATGACCCTAATGAGCTGGTGAGCAGGCTACGTCTGTTAATTGCATCCCAACAAGCAGGGCATACACATCACAGAAACGAAATTGTTAGTATTATTGAAGAACTGAAAGAAGCTCAAATTATTGAGTAGAAACTATGGCAAGAAAAACGAAAAAATCAGTAAATATAATTAATAATAATAAGAATAATAATAAGCAAAACACTCCAATAAAACGTCAAGTAGTTGAAGAACTCCACAAACAAGCACGAAAAAATTTTAAACGAAGACGTGTAATAATCAAATCGATAAGAGATTTATATCAAATTGATCTGATTGACATGCTTCCATATGCAGATTTTAATAATGGTTTTAAATATATTCTTGTTATAATAAATTGTTTTTCAAAATATGTTTGGGCATATCCGTTAAAATCAAAAACTGGACCTGAAATTGTTGAAAATATGGAAAAGGTATTAAAAGAAAATCCTCCGAAAAACATACAAAGTGACATGGGAAAAGAATTTTACAACAAGTATTTTAGGAACCTGATGCAAAAGTATAATATTAACCATTACAGTAGCTACAGTGAAAAAAAAGCATCAATTGTTGAAAGAGTCAATAGAACATTGAAAAATAATATGTGGAAGGAGTTTAATTATCATGGTCATTATAAATGGATCCAAATGCTACCTGATGTTGTAAAAAAATACAATAACACTAAACATAGGACAATAATGATGAAACCTTCTGATGTGCGACAAAAACATGAAAAAATTATTTTGAACAATGCATATAATAATATCAAAAGAGCTGATTTAAATACAAAGTTTCACTTAGGTGATCATGTAAGAATCTCCAAATTACGTGGTGCATTTGACAAAGGATATATGCCTAATTGGTCTGCTGAAATTTTTACAATTAAAAAAATTCAGCTAACCAATCCCACAACTTACTTATTACAAGATACCAAAAATCAGGACATTAAAGGTGGATTCTATACAGAACAATTACAAAAAGTTAAATATCCTGATGTCTATTTAGTGGAGAAAATTATTAAGAGAAATAAAAACAGGGTGTTAGTTAAATGGTTAGGATTTGATAATACACATAATAGTTGGATTGATAAAAATAATGTGCAATAAATTACTAATATTAAAGAACTTTCTTTAATTTATTACACTACCTAATACATTAAATGCTCAGTCCTTTACCTACAAGTTTTCTTAGAGTCTAATCTATTTCCTAAAAAAAAAAAAAATTACTCAGGCAAGGCTAGGCTTGCACAATGCAAGCAACATAGCTTCTAATCGAAAAAATCAAACTAGCAACACAACTATGTGGCCGCGTTGTATACGGTACGGGGACCCGAAGCCGCAGGTCCCCGGTTCGATTCCCGCTGCTGGCACAACTTTTTTTCAAACATTACTCACCATTAGACCGTCTTCTACAACTCAATAGGTCTTGGCTGCTGCGGTCACTTCTTCAGCGGCACCAATCCTCAGGTGAGGTGGGCTCTTGAAGAAGAAGAATACGTGTGTGCGTGGTCTTGGGTGATGCCACTTCTTCAGCAACTTCTTCTGGTAAGGTCAATTACAAGAAGTAAAGGTCACAGCTGAAGAAGTCTGCACCCCCCCTTTGCGTGGTCTCTGTGGATGGACGCGCCATCCTCAGTCATAGGACCCCGCTTCCTATACTACTCACGACTATTGGTACAAGAGTTATGGATAAACAAGGGTCAATGGGATGATCCCGTGCCTCAACACATAAGGAACACATGGAATGAATTCCAAGCACAACTACCGTGCTTGGAAAACATCAGCATTCCGAGATGGATAAATTTTGGAAACACCACAAGACGTGTTGAAATCCATGGCTTCTGTGACGCATCAGAGCAAGCTTATGGAGCAGTCGTTTATACAAGGACCATTGATCACCAAGGCCATGTAGTGGTTACATTGTTAACAGCAAAATCCAATGTGGCTCCAATTAAAATGAAGAAAACTCTTGCACGACTGGAATTATGTGGGGCAGTATTATTAGCCAAACTGATCAAACAGTCGATCGACTCGTTAAAGGTCGAGCCGGTTCAGACATTCGCATGGTCAGACTCCATGATTACCCTTGCATGGATACAAGGGCGTCCAGACAAATGGAAGACGTTTGTGGCCAATCGAGTGGTAGAAATCGCGGAGAACACAGACACCAAAAACTGGCATCACGTGCGCTCTGAGGATAATCCAGCCGATTTAATCTCAAGAGGAGTAATGCCACAACATCTCCATAACAACCAGTTATGGTGGAATGGACCTTCGTGGCTACAAAATAAAGTATTACCCACTCCTCAAAGCATCAGCCCCACTGAACACGAACAGAAGAAGCGACCAGTCGTACTCACCGCAGTAGCAAAGGAACCATTTAGTATCATTGACAGATACTCATCCTTCCAGAAGACGATAAGGGTGACAGCTTACTGCAGAAGATTCGTTGATAACTGCCGTAAAATACCGCACACTGGAACCCTATCTACAGAAGAAATTTTCAATGCAACGAATTGTCTAATCCGCATGGTACAACTTGAAAAGTTCGCCAATGAAATCAAAGCATTGCAGTCCGGTCAAGAACTACCGAAGAAAAGTCCGTTAACCACTCTATTACCATTTCTCGATCATAATGGGATCATCAGAGTAGGAGGAAGATTAGCATTCTCATCATTAACTTATAATGAGAAACATCCCGTTATTATCCCAAATAACACTCCACTGGCGAAACTCATCATCCAGGACGCTCATGAAAAAACTCTCCACGGAGGAAACCAGCTGACATCAGCAGTAATACGACAGAAATATTGCATAATAAGAGCAAAGTCGTTAGTAAAGCAGTGCATAAGGAAATGTATGAAGTGTTTCCGAGCAACAGCAACTCCACCCCAACAAATCATGGGCAACCTACCAGAACAACGTGTTACAATTTCACTACCGTTCTCTCACACTGGAGTCGATTACGCCGGACCAATCCAAATCCGTACCACAAAAGGAAGAGGAAATAAGTCATACAAGGGCTACATAGCGGTATTTGTATGTATGGCCACAAAGGCAGTACATTTAGAGGCAGTCAGTGACATGACAACAGAAGCCTTCCTTGCTGCCTTTCGACGGTTTCAAGCCAGACGAGGTCACTGTGCTCACTTATACAGTGACAATGGAACAAATTTCGTGGGCGCAAAAGGGGTACTGGACAAAGAACTACAATTGGCGCTCGCACAGCCAAAGTTCCAGCAATCCTTCGCAACATCTGGAACACAATGGCACTTCTCTCCCCCGGCAGCTCCTCACTTTGGAGGATTATGGGAAGCAGGGGTGAAATCTACAAAATTTCATTTGAAACGGGTGATTGGAGACAATACTTTGACATACGAAGAATTGTCCACCGTCCTGCAACAAATTGAAGCATGCCTGAACTCCAGACCACTCTGTGTCATTAATGAAGATTCAGAAGACAACACGGTGCTAACCCCAGGACATCTAATCACCGGCAGATCACTCGTAACACAGCCAGACAAAGTGGAATTACAAGCTGAGCCGACTGTTAATACCCGATGGAAAATATTACAGAAAATGAAAAAAGACTTCTGGAAGGTATGGTCAACAGAATACCTACACAGACTTCAACAGAGATATAAATGGCAGTCTGGACATCCAAACATAAAGGCAGGTGACCTTGTGTTAGTAAAGGACGAAAACCTCACTTCAACAAAATGGCCCTTGGCAAGAATCACCGAAGTTCATCCTGGAAGGGACAACAAAACACGCGTAGTGACCATAAAAACACAAAGTGGAAGCGAATTCAAGAGGCCATTAGTGAAATTATGCCCACTACCAATTAACGAAGAACTAGGAACCAAACAAGATGTAAGACGATCACCACGAACAACTACAAACAGGATGGCATATACAATTGTGTGTCTGATGTCATTAATTGTTTCAACCCAATCGGCATCATTTACCATCAAAACTCCCGATCCTGGACTATACATCGAACAAATTGGGAATGCAATCATCAGTCGAGGTATACTAAAAATTGATGTTCCAATCAATACCACCCAGCTAGCCCAATTCGATCACCTGGTAACCGCGACAATTAACCAATATGCACACATATGCCGAATGAGCAGCAGACTCGGTGCAACGTCTCATTGTGAGCACCAATTAGAAGAACTTCAAAGCCGCCATCATGACCTCCGACGACAACTACATGTGATCAACATGGCTACAGTGGCAGGCACCGAAGAGGACTTCTTGGAAAACTCATGACATCAGTATTTGGAGTCAACGACGAAGTGTATACCGATATCGCGAAATTGGATGAAAACCAGAAGCAACTGATCCAAACGTCAAAACATCAAACCAATATCATGGTTAGAACGTTGGCATCCCTTAACTCAACCGAACACCAGATCACAAAGAAACTGAATCTGTTCAGTCAACGATTAGATCATGGACTCAGCATCATTGAATCGTTCGACCACTGGTACAAGCAGACAGACGTGAACTCCATCCTGATCCAAGTGTTGTCAATAAATCAACTAGCACAAGAGGCACTGCAAGACTTAGAAGAGATGTGTTCCAGGCTAATAAGAGTCATCCATCATCAAGGTCACATCTCGGATTTCCTCACAACAGAAGAATTCCATAGGCTTATCACCAATGTGACGAAGCAACTACCGCAAAAAATGAACATCATTACATCCCAAATGAAGGGAATGACTCTCAACAGAACTAACACAAGTATAACTTTAGCGATGCACCTCTACATCGTTGAAGATCCGACGTACTCGATTATCAGTGTGACACCAGTAGCACACAAAGTCAAGGACAACACGTTTTCGGCCATTCAAATCGCCAACTCATTACTAGCAGTTGATTACAACAATCAGCGATATTTCGAACTATCCATAGAACAGCTTAATCACGCTACAAAGTTGGATTCAGATGAGTATTTATGTGCCCCTAGTGTAATCCATGACTTAAACTCCGCTCCCAACTGCATCATCAATGCTCTATACGCCAGAGCATCTGCCAATAACTGTGGATATAACACATTCACAGTCTCCGACCTGTTATGGAAACATTTGTACAAGCCAAATACATGGATGTTCATCGCCAACAACCCATCGCGAGTCGATCTCAGGTGTAACGATCAGCGGGAAGACATCTGGCTGAACGGAACTGGTATTCTACAAATCAATCCAATCTGTGTTGTAGACACAGGGAAGAATTTATTGATTCCAAGAATAACAGCCACCATTAGAGGCACCGCAAGTTTTCACAAACCACTGGCAGTTCCAGTGATTGAACCCATCCATCTGCACAAGCAGCACAAGGTAGCGGACAAGTACATCAGAGCCGATATTCGAGCCTCATGAAGAATTTGGAAGCATTCTTCACGACGAAGCAGCCCTCCAGGACAACGTGACAGCAACGATATGGGAGTCGGTAAAACCACATGCCCCAGGTGTAGGAATTGGCTTCACCACCACAATCATCATATTAGCGGTCATTGGTAGCATCGTTTGGTGTGTCAAACAACGCAAACCAAGAGGACGACCTACATTCATTCTGGCCCCCCAAAATGTTCATAAATGAACAGAATTTGTAATTATTTGTTTATCGTTCTCATTTTTTATAAAAACAATTGTATTTATAAACATCTGTAAGCAATTACACAAGTGTCGCCTCAGCATTATGTGCGAATAGTGCGACCAATTACATAATTCTCGCATCAGCAACATTTCATTACCATTGTTGTTACCTGACCTACGTCACATAAGTAGGACAAATTTTATGTATATATTGTCAAGTTCAATTAGAATAAATCAATTAGACTAGTTCCTTACAACGATTAGTTTGATTCAACCCTTATGTTATCACCTTAACATAAACCCACATTAGTCTCGCACTCTTACAAAGTGCCTGATTAAACATCCGGGTTGTGCCTTAAAACAAGTAACGCATTGCCGTAGGACTCCCCGAACATTTTTACGACCGTTCGTTAGCCAATATTTGTCGTGCAATGAGCAGAGTACCGTTTGCAATTACAAGAATTACAAGATCAAACGAACTTACCTGAAATGAAGTTCGCTCTTGATTATGCTAGCATCTTGCACGAAGACATCAATTAATATGTAGTGCCCCCATTTTACGTGTTTCGTGCACGAATTTTAAAGTTAAAAAAAACTGACCTTTCTGCGCACTCTCAACATAGTCCCGTCATTACCAAACTTGATCATTTTTTTTAAGTGTGAGTCACATCTAAAATAGGGTTGGGTGAAATTTGAATTTTAATCAGGGTGGGATTGATGTTTTCGTGCAAGATGCTAGCATAATCAAGATCGAACTTCACTTCAGGTAATTTCGTTTGATCTTGTAATTATGCAACACATCTTGCACTCAACATCAATTATTATGTAGATATTCAAAGAATGAGATATGACTCCAAAATTAAACTTATCTTTATTTATTAAAAATAAATTCATGTAATTTTTTCAATTTGAGCAAGTTAATTCACTTGCATAATATACAACAATGAAAAGATATTTAAATTCAAAAGAAATAATTATTTTGTAGAAAAAACAGTCTTGGCAAATAAAGTTGAATTGTCCTTGATGATGGGCCGGTTATAAAATTTTACAAAGGTTTGAGACCCTTTTTACCAGCCTACCGTTTTCCTTAAAACGTCCAAATTAACTACTTTACGGAACGCGAGAGATGCTGATGCATGTCGCGTGCTGGGAGCTGAGAAAACCGATGTATCGACTCCACTTAATTTAAGAATTTCTTTAATCCATCGGCTAAGTGTAGCCAACGATGCTTCTAGATGTGGTTTTTTATATGTGAGCCAGAGCTTTCCTTTATTAGTGGATCGTAAGGGTCTTGTTTGATTTATGGAAACTAACATCAACGAAGCCGCGCACAGTTCAGGTGACTTAGAGAAAAAGGGTAAATATAGTACCGGTTGTGCGACTCCTCTGCGAGAAGTTTTTATGCGATCTGGAATTTTGATCTCGATTCCTTCTGACATGGTTTTAATGTTTTCCAGAGATATGAGAGACAGAGTTTGTACTCTTTGTCCTGTTGCCAACGCCAATAAAGTTATTAATTTTGTTGATAACTTTCGGAGTGAAAGTTCTTCATTGGAAAATAATGATTTTACGTAGTTTAAAACTACTTCTGGGTCCCATGTTTTTTCGTATTTCGGTTTAGTTGGTCTAATATGATGTACTCCATTAAAAAATCTCTTTATGGACGGATTTGTTCCAATAGAAGAAGAGTATAGGAAAGCTAGTGCAGCTCGTGCACTGTTCATTGTACCAAAAGGTGCCTTTTGATGAAATAATGAAGTGAAAAAATCTAACACCGTAGTTAATTCCGGTTTTCATACGTCCAAATTGTTGTTGTTGCAAAACGTCCACCATTTTTTCCATGTTACTTCATACTGCTTAAATGTTGAAGGTGACAGTGACGCAGTGATAATTGGAATTGAAGTTGCTTCTAATACAATTTTCCACAAAACCCGTGATATTAAACAGAACGGAGGGAAAGCGTAAAATTTATAATTTGTCCAGACATACGTGAATGCATCCACTATAAAAGAATCTGGATCGAATTTCCAATCGTAGCATTTTCTGACATCGCTTTATATTTCCACCACGCGAAATTATTTAGTAACGTTATTGGTAATTGCATTTTAGCTTCATAGTTATTGTTTATATAACTTAATGCCAGGGTCTTTATTCGTTCCATTTCTTTAGTATAAAGCCAGCTATAGTCCAAAGCAGAACATACTGATATGTTCGCTGTTCAAAATCCCGAACAAGTGTTTGCACCTTGATTCGTTTTTTACCTTTATTAAGAAACCTAGTTCCTCCAACGTTTTCTTAGTTATTGAAATATTTGCCTTGCAAGCTTCGATTGAACCACCAAATAAAAGAAAATCGTCTAAATAAATGACCAAAAGAAAACCCTTACTTCGTAAGTACGAAGCTACCGGTTTAAGTAATTTTGTAAATAACCACGGTCCTATAGATAATCCAAACGGGAGTGCCGAATATTCATAAAGAACTGAATCAAATGAAAACCGTAAGTATTTCATATGTTCCTTGGCTATAGGAACCATTAAATACGCGTCTTGTAGGTCAAGAGTGGACATGTAGCAATTTGGAAAAATGAGGTTTAAGACCGTATTGCGATCTTCTAGCTTAAAGTGTGGTGGTTCCAAACATTCATTTAATTTTTTGAGGTTGAGGATTAACCGTCCAGAACCATCTGGCTTCGGTCTCAGAAAAATAGACGACACAAATTGGCCCTTGCAAGGCACACAGCGGTGAAAAACTCCCTTAAGCAGCAATTTGTTAATTTCTGCAATTAATAATTGTTTTTCGTTGGTTGATAGTGTTCTTTCTTTTGGAACACTATATTGTGTCGGTATTGTAGTAAAAGGAATGTGGTACCCTTTAAGCCAGTCAATGATAATTGTATCTGCACCAATTTTTTCCCAAGCAGGAATGAAATATTTCAACCTGCCTGCGGTGCGTACCTGAGATAATGGTCTTATTTCTTCTTACTCTGGGTCCAGGATGTGGCATGGTCCTGGGTTGACGGGCGATGTCGACTGTATGGCATCTGATTGGAACTGTATCTCGTTTGGTTGTACGCTCTTTTGTTCTAGTGATAAGATGGCCTTGCTTCTGTTCTTGTCCGCCCTGCCCCTGATTGCGGCCCTGGCTGGACGGACCTTTCGAGTTTAAAGCCTTATTGTAATTGTTTGGTTTATTAATCACCTTTTTTGGAGGTTAGCGCCTTTTAACTCGAGTCCAGTTTTTTGCAATGTTTTGGCTGTTTTAAGTTTCTCAGCCAGTCCGTCTCCAAACAAATAGATGTCGCGTTTAAACCCCGACAACATCTTTTTGGTATCTGGATCTTTTTAAGTTTGTATTATGAGTGTCCGCCTCATATTTGTCTGTTTATGTAACATGTCGGCTAATAGTTTAGCAGCATCTGCCATTTTACTTATATTCAGCAAGTCACTTTTGCCCCTCTCCTCTTTCAGCAAAAAATATTGCATCACCGATCCTATTGCTTACAATGCCGCAACAATTTGGTCCTGTTCAGCAACCAGTCGATTGTCCCTAGACAAAACGATCTTATCCAAACTAGCAACTAATACGGGGTTCATTTTTGGTGGGAGGAGTAGAGGACAATTTTCCACTAAGAGATATTTTGCCAAAATATCCGAACGGGTTTCCTTTGTAAGGCCATTTTCTAACACCTTTTCAGACCTTGATATTAGGTCCTGGTGAAGAATTTCGCCTTGAACCCCTCTTCATCTTCCGCTGGTCCCAATAATACGTCCCATAATGTTGGCCAATATCCGTTTACACGGCTAAAACAGCCAAAATAGTTACTTAAAATTGTTTACTTACGATCGGAAATGATCGGCTCATTCGTTCCTTGTTCCACAGGGATATTAATGGCCGGCGTTAAAAGCGACTCCAACTCTTGTACACGCCGTCTTTTTAATTTTATTTCCAACTCCCTGATTTTTTCCTCCAGCAGTAGTTCCTCTTCTCCTGGCTTATCTCTCTTCCTTGTCGTCATTATAAGCTCAAGCACTTAATTATTAAACTAATTATTTGTCAAAAAATTACTATTTTAATAAGAGTTTCACAAAGCACACGTGCACGTAAACACACGAAAACGAAGAATGATTAAGTTTGGTAATAGTGAGTTGAGATATTGAGGTATTAGATGTTGAGTGCAAGATGTGTTGCATAATAAACGTTCATGTTCGTTTCTTATTAGCGATTTTACAAACGGATGATTCCCTGGCAAATTTATCGAATTTCTTTTATCATTCGTGATACCCTTTGCTTTATTGAGCCTGCCACCTACGCGAATTAACCCATATGAATCAATATATGGATTCAAATAGAGAATCTTGCTTTTCTTATCAATATAACGCGATTCTTTTAATGCAATTAGCTCGCTTGGAAATGAGGTGGATTGAACCATGTTTGCTACAAGCCGGGTATAATGCGGTTTTTGTGTTTCTGGCTTCTTTCGGCGCCTTTGCATTATTAATGAACCGTATGCAGCGTGCGATCACCCGAATAAGCCTAATGAACTATATTTCGTAAATATCGACTAGTCAGAAGTAATCACGTTGATTTTAGTAGAGAATCTGGCATTCCGGAATAATCTGAGGCTGTTCGATTCTATTACCTACAAATGTTTTTAACAAAGCCGCCTCTTTGTTTATCCAACATGCAACAATGGTGGAATCGGTCCAGAGATATACTGGTTTATTGTGCCAATTAAGCGCCGTGACGACCTTGCAGATTAGTTCAGCTAATAGCAATGCACCGCATAGTACCAGCTTCGGCCGCGGGTACCAGGGTGGAACGCGGGACTTTGCGCAGACTAAATGCGTTGTTGTGGAACTAGAGTTGTCTACCCGTACAAATATACACGCGCCGTATGCACGCTCTGACGCGTCACAGAAACTGTGAATTTCAATTTTATAACCGTTGGATGTATTGACCATGAATGAAATGCAACCACTTTGTGCGTGTTTCGCTTGGCACTTCTTCGTCGCATGACACTTGGGCTGACCATAATTGTTGCATTATTAATTTCGCTTGAACAATTATCGGACCCCATAGACCAAGGGGATCAAATATTCTCGCGATTGACGACATAATTATTCGTTTAATTATAACAGCTTGAGGTTTTAAGTCAACCGAGAATCTAAACGCGTCCAATGTTGGTGACCAAATGATTCCTAGAGCTCGCGTATCGGGTTCGTTTGCTCTTCAATGAACAAGTGATTGTTTGAATAAAACTTTCTTAATTCGAAACACCCTGACTCTAGAATGTCGATTACGTCGCGTTTTATATCTAAAAACGACTTGACGCAGTCCCTACCTGTGAGCAAGTCGTCCATGTAAAAATCTCTCAAAATTATGTTACTTGCCGTGGGGTACTTGAGAGCGTTGTTGTCCGCTAACTGGTGTAAGCATCGAATTGAAAGAAATTCAAGAAGAATTGAAAGAAAAGAGCCGGAAGCGGTTCCATAGGCTAAAGTATTTAGCCTGTAATGTTTTATTGGCTCTGCCATATTTCTTCGCCATAATATGCGCTGATGATCGCGATGTTGATCATTCACTAGGACTTGTCACTAAACGCTCATATTGATTTAAGAAATCATCCTAATCGCGTTTGACAATGGGATTTTTGTTTAATTGTTTTTCGAGGGATTGATATCGCCGAATAGCGGTCTTTAACGAGTCACCTAGTTCACCAATACCGCTCTTGGTAGAGAAACGATAATCCTACCGTTTGGCTCGCGTTCGTGTGTTTGCAGGAAGTGAGCTTCGCATTCGCTTTTTTCGGCCGTGAAGCGCTTAATGTTGCTGATTTCATCCTCGATTTTCCAAAACATTTCTAATTGAGTTTCTACATTCGTGGTCAGAGCGCATAATGAATTATTACTACAAAAAGAAAGAGACACGGGTCCACCAACAAACCAACCTAATTTCGAATTTTGTTAAGTCGGTTTTTCCGGTCCTAGCGTGATTTGTTCTAACGTGAGCAATTGTAAGAATATGCCTTGACCTAGAAGAAGGTCGACCTTATTGGGCTTTGCGAATGTTTCATCTGCTAAAACGATATGATCTGGAAGATTTAGCGACTGTTTGTCGATCGAAAATTGTGGTAGATTGCCAGTTATGGTATCTATTATGAGGAATGGCAATTTCGCCTGGAAGGGTTGATGCCTGGAATTTACTGTCGCATTCATGCGGTGCGATAATTTGATGGACATTTGACTGATTGCGCTCGCGTTATGTTCAATTTTGATTAAATTTTAATTTAGCTGTTTTGCCAATTTAAAGGTCATTAAATTAGACTGACTTCCCGGGTCAATAAACGCGCGAGCTTGAATTTTTTGTCCTCGATCGTTATCAAGAATTACTAATGCTGTTATCAAAATAACTTCTTGATTTTCTGGTTGACAAGTGCGTTTGTGTACGTGTGCTATAACCTCGCTTGTTGATGGTCGAACACTTGGTTGTGTAATGCTCGGCGGTGTTATAATTTGCTCGTTTTGCGGACGCGAATTAGAATTTTGACTCTAACTCGGTCTTGAATCTGAGTGGAGCTTTGTGTTATGTCAACCCTTACATTTTCTGCACGACGTCGATTTACAATTTTCGACTCTATGATTAGGTTTCAGGCAATTAGCACATAGCTTAATTCCCTTTACCCTTTGCCATCTATCAGCGACCGATAATGCTTTAAAATTGTCGCATGCGTATAATAAATGTTTGACTTTGCAAACAGGACAAGAGCTGCTTTCTGTGGAAATGTGCACAAAGGAACGTTCGCCTTTTTTATGAATAATTCCTTTTGAATATTGATTATCCTTGCCGACAGATTCTAATAGATCGCATTTCCCGTTTAACAATGTTAATAATAATTTTAGTTTAGGCATTTCTTTGTTTAATTTATTTATCTCAACGTTCCAGTCCGACTGTAAATTGGAATGAAGCTTGGAGACCAATCAATGAATTAATAACGTATCCCATTGTTTGATGGGTTCTTTTAGATTTTTTAGGGCGCCGTAATGCTTATTAAAATCGTCTAAAAAGTCGCGTAACGAATCAAATGAATTTTTGGTTACTAGTTCCAAGTCAAATATTGCCTTCACGTGTTTAAAGATGATTTTAGTATTATTTTCATAACGGTCTTGGAGACGTTCCCAAGCGGTTTGATAATTATCCTTAGAAGGATGAAGCGTATCTAGTATGTTTGCGGCTTTACCTTTTAATGATGTCTGCAAAAGATAAAACTTACGTGTATCGTCTAATCGCGGATTACTTTCTACTACCGATTTGAATGTTTTGCTAAATTTATGCCAATGATCGAAAGACCCATCAAATTCGGGTAATTGAATTTTCGGCAGTTCTGACTCTAAAATAACGGACGGCACTTCAGGTGGTGTTTTGACAATTTCTGTGCGTTTAGAAATGATTTCCGCTGCTTCACCCATTATCATGAAAGTTACCTCGCCTAGCCTCCTGTGTTTCGTCGGCTTGCTCGATTTCAAATTGAATTTCATCGAATTGTTTTGCTAATTCATAACGAACTTTGCATAGTTTCATAACGAAGTTGAATTTTGGTGATGCGTGTATTCGCATTGCATGACTTGAGAAAATTATCGAATTTTGTTAAAGATGCCTTAATAGTGCCTCGTCATTTGATGTTTGCAGCGAGTGTTGCCATGATATGTGCAATTTAATGAATTTTAGCTATAAAATACGAGTATTGACACGGACGATTAGCGTATGAAGGATAGAGATTTTGGAAGGACTTACCGGCTTGCAGCTTTGACCGCTTT
This sequence comes from Silvanus unidentatus, assembly GCA_963930825.1. NCBI lineage: Eukaryota > Metazoa > Arthropoda > Insecta > Coleoptera > Silvanidae > Silvanus > Silvanus unidentatus. The sequence goes on from OZ005758.1 coordinate 9,127,171, forward strand.
ATCGTTGGGTGTGCGTTTCAGAAGTTCCTGGTCCAAGATCTGAATCTAGTTGGCAGGGTGATGCGTTGATAAGGGTTGTCCTTTGATTGCTTGATGACTTTTGTCTATATATCCGGTTCGAAGAACCAAATGTTGCGTTATTGAGGTAACGAACAACCTTTTTGCTGGCTCGCGTTATTTGTAAAACAGAGTTTTAATCGTTTATAAGTTTATTACACAAATTTCATAAAAACAATTGGAAACACAACAAAATACGAACGACAAGCAATTATCAGGTCAATACGAAATGAAAAAGGTTTACTAGCGTTCTAGTAAATTTTGAACTGAATGTGTCTTACTGAATGTTCAGACAGGAATACTGATATTTTTTCTATATTACTTTAAATTTAGTTAAACATAGATGGTGGGAGGTAGTTAGTGCAAAATGTCCTTAACACGTTTTGGAATTCCCACGGGTGGCAAATAAAATGCAACAATTGATTAAGGCTATTGCCGATGCTAATAAATTGTGACGCGCTTTCGTCGGTTTTCTCGAGCGCCATCTAATTTTATAGGAAATTAGGAAACTATTCCGCCGCGGGTGTTCAGCGGAGGAAAATAATAAAACCAGGAGTTCTAGTTTATTTAATTTTATTTTAATGAACTGTTATTCCAGGTACAATTACCTAGAATTTTTTAATACTTTAAGTACCAAGTCTAAAAATCACCTAGATTCGGTTATATTAGGAAAAATGAAAATATTACTATTAATTATTTAAACATAAACCAAGAACAGAAAGCCAAGCGATTAATTACGGTAGATAATAAATGATACTACAGTTATATGTACAGGCAAAAAGTACTAGCAAAACGGTCAAGCAGTTAAAATTAAAATTCGGCGGGTTAAACAATTATTACAATGAACGTGCAAAGCGGAGTGAATGATAGAACAAATACGGTGCGATTTTAGCGAGCGAAATGCAAACACCAATGTACAGAAAATAACCCAGCGAAGCAAAAAGCGACAAACTAAGCGGCAAGTTACAGAGAGAGAGTAAATTCCTTAACTCTAACAGTACGGGATAATTACAAAATTTGACTGAAATCGGTACCACAGTCACTCGCAGCATTTACACACAGAACGGGGGTGGAATGCAATCTATTGGCGGTAAATAGGGGGTCACACCAATAATTGCACAAGGTGACGGCACAGAGAACAATCAGGGAAGCGATTGTCAGCGGTAAATAGGGGGTCACACTGACAACCGCACATAGAAACGGCACAGAAAACACTTATGGAAGCAATTGCCAGCGGTCAATAGGGGGTCACACTGACAATTGCACATAGAAACGGCACAGATTACAGATAGAACGCGTTCACCAGCGGTAAATAGGGGGTCGCACTGATGAACGTTCACAGACAGCACACTTTAGACGGAGATGCAACAGCCGGCGGTAAATAGGGGGTCTCACCGACAGTTACACCACAAGGAACGGATCGTACTTTCCTACTTCAGACTAATGTTCAGTACAATGTTTACTTACCTCGCGGACCTTTTTCTCTCCCCGACACAGCCACTTAATCTAACGTCACTTACCAGTATTTCAAATTGAACACTGCTTCGAAAGGCAAACACAATATAAGCGTCCAAACTCGCACTATTTACGGTCCCAATCACGGGTACAGCAAAACAAAACACAGGCGTCCAAATCGCACTAATAATTGTCCCACTTACAGGGAGTGTAACACTAAACACAGGCGTCCAAATCGCACTATCTACTCCACTAATCACGGGTACACTATTATATCACTTTTCACAGCGGTACACTTTTCGGTTTTCGCAATTCACGCTCACTCTCGGAAAATCGACAACGTCCAAAATTCGGATGAGTACAATACTCTCGATTTCGACAAGTCAACGGCCTTTTATCGGTCACAGGTGATTCTCCTACTCCCGAAAACTCCTTCCCACGCAAAGTCGGTACCTGATCCTTTGATCTTTTTCGCGTTCGCGCGCTTATCATTGTAGGTACCCGTTTTGGAGAACCGCGTAACTAGATTCAAAACTTAAAATTATATACTTCGGACGGAAAATCTAGTGACTTCGTCACAAAATACTATTACTAAGAAAAATGTGAAATGCTATATAAGCTTATAAAAATTTGGAATAACCCAATAATAGGGCTTTGTCGGTACAATAAAATAAAATAAAAACTTAGAATACTATTTTACAAGAATTTGTTTCGATGGCCGAGACAAACATTTTGATCGTGGTGTGAGTATAATGGTGTGCTATTGCGCATATCGTGACGTCATATGGGATGGAATTCAAATATCTCGGTTTTATTCGGTTTTATTTTCGGATTTTTTTCCGTTTTTGAATGAAGAAATCGGATTTTGCTGTAATATTTACTATTAACTTACAGTTTCAATCATAAGGAATAAAACAAGACTCATATTTATCGAAATTGTTTATTTAAAAAAGTCAGAGTCAACAAATTTGAATTTAAATTTGGCGGCATAAGCGCCATACGAAAATATATACATACATATAAACATTAAAAATATTAAAAAAGCACTTTTATCTACACCCAACACTGAAAATATATTATTTCTCCATTGTTTATAAGCGTTGAAACTCGCAATTCTTTCTCTAGTAATGAAATGAAATTCATACCATCACAGTGTTATGAAAAGTAGACTTTTCATGACACTGTGATACTTTTATCATCACTCACATAAGCCTTGAAAAGTTAGACATAAGAAATAGCACAGTTTCAAAATCGGGTATAGATAAAGTATTGTGTTTAACACTTGTAGAAAAGTGATTTTTTGTGCTCGTGCTTGTTGCTGCACTCGGCCTACGGCCTCGTGCGCAATCTCAATCACTCTCACGGAAAACGCACTTTTCTACACTTGTTAAACAATATACTATTATCTACGCCCGACATGGAAAGTGTTTCATTCTGATCTGTTTTGACACATTGAAAACTGTACTTTTCGCAGATCGTGTAGGCCGGTACTTTTCTACATGGTTTTGTGCAAAGTTGTACAGAAAGTAATTGTTATGTCACTTTCTGTCTTCCTGTCATTTTGGTGACAAACAAATCTGTCATTCATTTGACAAATTAAAAAATTATATTCAGATTTTGTACAGTATTTTACTGTATTACTAATGTATATATGTCGGGCGTAGATAAAGTATAGTGTTTACCTTGTGTAGAAAATAATTTCCTGTGCTCGTGCATGTTGCGCCATTCGGCCTACGGCCTCATGCTGCAATCTCATACACTCGCTGTGGCGTGCTTTTCTCGACAGGGGAGAATTTTCTCGAGTGCCAGGTGTTTTTAGGCCCGAAACACCAACCTGTACCGAGGGCGTCTCTCAGTGGAGAGTTTCTGACCAGAAGTCGAAATGAAAGATGAAATTGCACTTAATTATTTGTATTTGTATAGCATTTTATGTAGTTATAGGGGATTTTGATGTTATAGAGTGTGTGTTGGTATCAATGTTTAGAATGGGACAGGCATGCGCGTGTTAGAGATTATTATGGGAAGAACATGTAAAGAGTGTGCTTTGTCGAATGCGATTTAAGATATAAAATTAATTACTGGTGTTTATTTAAACTATTACGTTTCTACATATTTATTAAATAAAACAATTTAATCACTTTCGCGTCCCTAGAATTTATTATTACTTGAACATAAATGGGCAAAGTTAATTTAATACAACCGTTAAAATTATTTAACACTTTTACAAAATTAAAAATACAAAAGAAATTAAATCAAATCAACTAAATTCAACTAATGAACTGGACCAATAAAATTCCATGTGAATTTTGGCCTTCGAAATACAAAATATGAGAATCAAATTCTTACAACATTAAATTCTGCCTTAAAAATGATTGGGCAAGAGTTTATATATTGACAAAAGTTAAGAGGGATTTTGAGTAAGCGCAAAGGGAAAAAATTACACGAAAACCCTAAATCTGAGAGGTGGGGGTACTGTTAGTACGAGGAGAAAGGGACAATTACTGTACTTAGTGTAATTAGAGGGAAATTAATTACACTAAGACTGGATGCAACTAATTGACACATAAAATCCCGAAAGAATCATGTGATGCTATTTCCGGAGGAATTGCCTTTCTCGAACGCCACCTGTTTTTACAGACGAAAACAGGAAACCAAAACGTGTCCCAGGTAACAACAGTGGAAATACGGCTATGTTAGGGGTCAATTAAATGCAAATTATTTATCATGAAAACAATATAATTTTTATTAAACCCTCAAAACTACATGAAAAATAATCAAAATAAAATTTACAATTATACTCGGATAATTCGGTCGACCAGTACTGGCCTACAGGATGATAAACGGTGGAAAAAGGTAGAAAAATACGGTCGGTAAATGGTTAATCGGTAAATGTTTGGCTTGCAGCACGGTGTGTTGCCTAACTAGCCGTTGATATGAACTGGACAGGTGACTTTTGGTCGCTCCACTTAAACTTGTCGCTTCCCGGTGTATAAGACGACACCGTTGCCGCTAAGACACTTCGTTAGAGTGTAAAGACACTCTTTATTTGCTGACGCTTAGTTCCTGGTGTGAGCCACACAGTCTCGGACAGGAAATGGCAGATGGACTGTGTCAGATCTAGCTGTCGCCACAACCGAATTGCGAATGCGACCTGCCTGCTGGTTAACCGGCCACTCCGTGCAAATGGACTCAAAGATCCCACACTAAGAGCGTTAGTGCCCAGGAATTGCATTCAGTAACCTATTTGACAGGTCCTGTGCAAGGCGATTGCCAAGCTGTACGGTACAAGGACTGTACTGTATAACGTATAATTGAACGTACCGTAATTAGAAAAATAACGAAAGGAAATTGAACACAAACCAAATTTATTTAACTGATAATATTAAAAAGAAATAAAACACTCGTTATGAAATAAAATAAAATTAAACTTACAAAGAAAAATAGTAAACATGCGGAGGTACGTTAATTGAAAGAAGTAATCATGCAGAAATAAGCGGAGTCACCACAATTTCACAGCACTTAATTGAATAAATTGTAGCACAGTAGAAAGAAATAAACCAATGAGTGATAACTCACAATAAACTAAATAATAACTCAAAATGAAATCAAAGTAAAACTTATCGAAACTTAATTAAATCACAATTCAAAACAAAACAGATCAAACAGGTGCGCAGTGCCAGTGAACAGACATACAGATTTCCAAACAACACAAGTTCCCGTTCTGAAATTTAACAGGCCCAAATTAATGAATTTTTAGGCACTTTGCAGCGGATTTTATATGCGGAAATCAGAGAAGGGATTCTGAGTACGCGCGGAAGAGATAATGACGTCAAAAACATCCCAAAAAACTATAGAATTCAGCGGTGGGGTACTAGAAGTACCAAAAGAGCGGGGGGTAATTCATGTAATTGGAATAATTAGCCTTGGCTAACTATTCAGAATAAAATAAAAGAAAATAACATAATTCAGAATTAGAAAAGAAAATAAATTGACAGATTCACATAAAGTAAAATGCGGTTGACCACATAATTCTTACCCCTTCATCTTCGGGGTTGATTCGTAAGAATCGCCGTAAGAACTCAGAAACACATTAGAAAATATATGCAGATGCGGGGTAAAGTGAAGTAATATTCAGAAAATCAGAGGTGAACTTGGAAGCGGCGTGGTTGACCATATTCCAATGTTCAATATTCAGTAATTCCCATTAAATCGAGTAAATGTGACTTACTCAAATAAATGCGGACACATAGTAATCACAATGCAGTTACAGTAAGTCACAAAACATCAGAACAAATTAGTAAACTGCACTTTTGTGTAAAATGCACATGTTAGTACTTTTTATCACCAAATTCCAATAATCATAATTGGTTGCGGAAGTACTCTTAAGTGATAACAGATTTTTAAATGCGGCGCGGTTGGTTGACTATGGTCCACCAATTAATAATTAATTAATTATTCAGAATCAAAACAAACACTTAACCTTAAAATAATGCAGAAGATTAAATGTTATGAAGCGGGAAAATAATTAGGTAATTAATCAGAGAGAGCAATTCGTAATAAATTCATATTAACGAATGCATTTTCAGGTGGCCAAAATGCAGGTTCGTTACACCTTTCAGAACGTGTATGTGGTGGATATTATTGTTGATATTATTAAAGTAAGTTGTGGCGTACTTTCGCGGACCCGAGCCGTTTTCTCGAGCGCCAGGTATTTTGAGGTGAAATACCAACCGTACCGCGGGTAAAAACTCAGTGAAGAAATAATTAATCCAGGGGTCAAAATAAACGTATTTAATTAAACGTACCGAAATAAAATGAAATCAGAAATAAATTGAATTTCAAGTTGATTTATTTAAACTGATAAATCAAAATAAAAGAAATAAAATTGAACACTCATTATGAAATAAAAAATAAAATTTACTCGAAACAACTTACAAAGAAAATAATAATAAATATGCGGAGGTACGTTAAATAGAGTCACTATGCGGTAGAAATATAATGCAGAAATACAAAAGCGGAAATAAGCGGAGTCACCACAATTTCACAGCACTCGCTTGAATAAATTGTAGCACAGCAGAAAGAAATAAACCAAAGAGTGATAACTCGAAATAAACTAAATAATAACTCCCAAAAAATACTACACAAGTGCACTTCAGAATTAAATATCACCAGAACTAATAATTTTCAGAACAGATGCGCAGAACGCCAGACAGACAGAAACAGATTTCAGAGAGACACAGATTTTGTCTCTGGAAAATTATCAGTCAGAAAATAATGAATTTTTAGGCACTTTGCAGCCGATTTTATATGCGGAAATCAGAGAAGGGATTCTGAGTACGCGCGGAAGAGATAATGACGTCAAAAACACCCCAAAAAACTACAGAATTCAGCGGTGGGGTACTAGAAGTACCAAAAGAGCGGGGGGTAATTCATGCAATTGTAATAATTAGCCTTGGCTAATTATTCAGGATAAAAGAAAAGAAAATAACATAATTCAGAATTGAAAAGAAAATAAATTGACAGATTCACGTAAAATAAAATGCGGTTGACGACATAACTCACCCCTTCATCCACGGGGTTGATTCATACGAATGAATCAGGACTCAGAAACACACATCAGAAAATATATGCGGATGCGGGGATAAAGTGCAGTAATATTCAGAAAATCAGGGTTGAACTTGGAAGCGGCGTGGTTGACCACATTCCAATGTTCAATATGCAGAAATTACGATTAAATCAGATAAATGTGACTTACTCTGATAAATGCGGACACATAGTAATCACAATGCAGTTGCAGTTAAGTCACAAAACAACAGAACAAATCAGTAAACTGCACTTTTGTGTAAAATGCACATGTTAGTACTTTTTATCACCAAATTCCAATCGTGATATCTGGTTGCGGAAGTACTCTTAATCGATTATCGATTTTTAAATGCGGCACGGGTGGTTGACTATTGTCAACCAATTAATAATTATTCAGAATCAAAACAAACACTTAACCTTAAAATAATGCAGAAGATTAAATGTTATAAAGCGGGAAATAATCAGGTAATTAATCAGAAGGAGCAATTCGTAATAAATTCATATTAACGAATGCATTTTCCGGTGGCCAAAATGCAGGTTCGTTACATCCCCCCCTTTCTTCGGATAAAAAAAACTATTAGTTTTTTTTTTTACAATTCAGTATCCGAGAAGGAAATGCAACTGTATGCGGATGCGGATCAAATCAGAGACTGAGTGCAACTCAGCGGAACAACGTACCTTAAAACTATTAGAAATTAACATCAACATAACAGTGTAAAAATAAGAAAAATCATTAAAAGTAAATAAATCAGTAAAATAAATAAACAATCATTCAAACAAAAAAAAAAGAAAAAAGAAAAATTATCTTAACTCAAAACCAATAAACAGTTGTTTGTAAAGTAATCAAACAGAGTAAGGTCAACGACCTATTCAGCAATGTTAATAAACAAAAAAAAATCCTCATCAAGAAAACATTGTAAATAAATTAATAAATCAGTCATTGCAATTAAATGAGAACAGTACCAAAATATTAATAAGCGGGGAACATACAACTGCATTTAAAAACTTAATGTCAGAAACTAGAAAGTGAAAATTACTGATAATGCGGATTGTGGAACTGAAAATAGACAAATATATACATACTGAATAAATTTCCACAAAACGTAAATTTTCAAGAACTATTTACAGTGGTTGATTCAAAACAGTACAGCCTAATATAATTTCAAATACGGAATAAACAGAAATAATATTAATAGCAAATGCAGTTGCATGCGGACTTTTAGAAATGAACATGATTAAATGCGGTTTCACAACAAAGTTATTTACAATACTTAAATCTAACACTTCACACTGGCCTAAAAGCTCAGTCTTGGGGCACAGAATCACACATCACTGGCTCTATGGCTCAGTCCGGGTGGGCACAGAAAACACAGAATCACGAGTTTAATCGCCACTTGGCTCACTGCGACAGTTATCTAAAACAAAACACAATATAGTCGGTATATTAACGCAGTATTTGACGAGTCCAGTGCGATATTTATGCAGAATGTGTTGACTTGGGTTGCAGCAACGTTTAGTTCACTCTGACAGCCACTTTGTTGGGAGTCCATAGGGCCAACGAAGAGAACATGGAACGCGTGAACTCCTGGTACCGGCACTGTCGAAGCTGCCGCAATCACCGGCCACGCGAACATCGTCGTTGAACCATTCCAGTCTCCATCTCCCATCCTGTAGCAGTGAACTAAAACAACAACAAATATAAACAGACTAACATCCCCAAAATCAATCACATTTATGCGGAATTATGCGGGTTACGACTTCCAAATCATGGGGAAGAAGCGGCTTTTAGATCCTTGACATGAATGCGACGTAAGCGGTGTCCATTTGCTCCCAACAGATCAAAAACAACTGGCGAATGGACTTTTGTCACTTCATATGGCCCCGAATACTTCGGTGCCAATTTAGCGGCGAATCCTTGGGCAGCTGAAGATAGGTGGTGCTCTTTTCTGAACACTTTGTCACCTAAATGCGGTCTCCAGTCCCGTCTGCGGAGATTATACGCCTTACTTTGATTTGTGAAGGCCCTGTCGAGATTTGTACGAACCAATTGGAACACTTCAGCCAGCCGGTCCATCTGGAACACTCTATGACGCACATCTTCCGTCGACACGTCTCTTTCGGACCCTGTGTCATCTGCGGAAGCTGTCGTTGTGTTCCCTTCTCGATATAAAGCGGCGGGCACTTCCAATTCACGGCCAAAGTTGAGAAATGCGGGTGTGTATCCAGTAGACTCGTGGACTGCAGTGTTGATAGCGAAGAGGAAATCGGGGACATGCAAGTCCCAATCCTTGTGATTCGCTTCACAATATTGTGCAATCATCGTCTTTAGAGTTCGATTGGTACGTTCTACCGGATTGGCCTGCGGTGTGTAAGGCGGTGTAAAGCGGTGGTGAATTCCCATGTCTTTCAGGAGATTGTTGAATATGCGGCTGTCAAATTGGGTGCCATTGTCGGAAATGACAGTATCTGGGCAACCAAATTTCGAGATAATATCTTCATACAACCCCTGGGCGACGAGTCGAGCGGTGGCGTTTCGTAGCGGACGTGCGTGTACCCATTTAGTAAAGCGATCGTGAAATACCAATAAAAAGGTGTTTCCTTTCTTCGATCGCGGTAGCGGACCCACTAAATCGGTACTTACAGTTTGCCAGGGCCTGTTAACTGTCGACGGCTGCATTTTTCCGGCAGTTTGTTGAGCGGAGGCCTTGTATCGCTGGCAAGTTTCGCACTGACGAACGTATTTGGACACATCACGAAACATTCCCGGCCAATAATAATTTCTGGCGATCCGGGAGATGGTTTTCGCAATTCCCATGTGTCCAGCGGTTGGTTCATCATGATTTTCGCGGAGAACACGCTCTCTAAGCGGCTTCGGGACACACAATTTCCATGGTTCGACCATTTCTTCCTCTCGCAAGTCTTTAGAGTCCCAAAAATGACGGTAAAGCTTGCCTTCTTTGAGAGTGTAATCGGGGTACGATGCGGGGTCCCGTTTGACGTCAGCGATTTTGCTTTTGTACCAGACACAATCAGTGTTTTTCACGTCAATTATGCAGAGATTCGTGTGGCTGTCTGGTTGTTGAGCACATGGTTGGCGGGAGAGAGCGTCGGCCACTCGATTGAGCGAACCTTTTCGATAAACGATTTCAAAGTCGTACTGTTGAAGAAAAATACTCCAGCGGGCTAAGCGGCCAGTAGGACTTTTTATTGAATGCAGCCAGCGGAGAGATTGATGATCCGTTGTTACCTGGAAACGGTAACCTTCCAGATACGGTCTCATCTTCTCGATGCCCCATACAATTGCGAGACACTCTTTTTCAGTGACAGAGTAATTTTTCTCTGCCGGATTGAGTGTTCGACTGGCGTACGCTATCACTCTCTCGTTTCCATCGAAATTTTGGGTGAGAGTGACTCCGAGTCCGTAATCAGAAGCGTCTGTTTGTAGATTAAACATGCGGTCGAAATCGGGGCACGCCAATACGGGGGCTTCCGTCAGTCTTTTCTTCAGTTCGTCGAATGCTTCGTCCTGTTCTACTTCCCAGCGCCATCGAAAGCTTTTTCTGAGAAGTTTGGTAAGCGGTGCCACTATGTGTGAAAAATCGGGTACAAAGCGGCGATACCAGGACGCCATTCCAAGAAACTGACGTAATTGCTTCAGATTCTGCGGTGGTGGAATCTCCAAAATTGAAGCCACCTTATCAGGGTCTGTTCGTACACCATCTTCTGTCACAACATGTCCCAAATATTTGAGAGATTTTTGTCCGAACTTGCATTTTTCGACGTTCAGGACAAGATTAGCGGCTCTCAAACGGCGGAACACTTCAGTTAGATTTTGTAGATGCTCATCAAACGTTCGGCCTAAGACAATGATGTCATCTAAATAGGCGAACGCCTTCGGTTCCATTTCAGGCCCAATTATGCGGTCCAATAGACGTTGGAATGTAGCGGGGGCCGAATGTAGACCAAATGGCATCACACGGAACTGGAACAGACCTCGACCGGGAATGGTAAATGCGGTGATTGGCTTACTGTCTTCCGTCAATGGTACCAACCAATATCCATTCTGCAAGTCGATACTGCTAATGAACTTAGCTTCGCGGAGACGGTCTAAAATGCCATGAATTTGGGGTAGCGGGTAAGCATCTTTTTCGCTTACTTCGTTCACCTTCCGGAAGTCCACACAAAAGCGGAATTTTCCGTCCTTCTTCGGCACGACAACGATGGGTGAACTCCAGGGGCTTTCTGAACGTTCGATGACCCCTTTCTCCAGCATTTCGTCGACTTGTTCATTAACAATTTCCTGAATGCGGGGGTTCTGCGGTCTATATCGCTGTTTAATCGGATGCGGCGATTTTAAGCGGATCTGGTGTTCAATTAGCGGTGTTGGGCCATCAATATCGGCGAATTTTGGCAGCTCTCGATCCAACAAACGTTGCAACCTTCGTTGTTGTTCGTCATTCAGCCGTGATTCACTTATGGCTGCCAAATTCGTTCCTGCAGGGGGTACTTCAACCGTTTCGTTCCACCAGTCGATTGGACGGCCATTTTCAATTAATGTTCTCCCCCGTACAGTGACAGTGTCTGTTTTGGCATTCACTATACCCTCGTTGAGGCGTAACCAATCCAAGCCCAAGAGGATTTCTACAGTGAGCCCTTTCATCAGATGTAGAGATGCGGGGTAAAAATGTGGCCCAATTTGGACATCTTGTGACCAAGCGGTGGTAGTTTGGGTTTCCACGCCGTTCGCTAAGCGGACCAGACTTCCAGGGATCGGAGAAACACAATTGGGATTTTCTCGGTGTGCTCTATCTCCATAAAATGACCAACTGGAACCGGTATCAATCAGAGCGTGGTAAAATTTCCCATTCAGTTGAATTTTCACCAGATAGCGGTCTTCTTCGGGGTTTATGCAGGAGGATTCTTCAGCCAACTGCTCTTGCCTCCCAACCGGACAGCTGGCGGTTAGTTTTCCGACCGCCGATTGCAGTTGCAGTCTCTCGTCAACACTCCAGGCCGGTGACACAGCGAACAAAACATTTTCGGTGCGTTCTTGCACGTATTTCGGTAGTGGCCTGTCTCGCCACACCGAAAACAGATGGCTGTGTTCCTATTTGCCACCGGTGTCGTCCTTGGAAGCGCTGATGGCCGGTTATAAAGCGGTTTCGGGGGGCTCTGGCTTACTACGGGTCTCGCAGCGGGTTCCTCGTAGTGTGGCAAGTCCTCCAGCTCCTTCACTCGCTCCAGGAGATCATCCACGGTCCGAATACTGCTCCTGGGGACGAAACGACGGTATTCAGGCAATAAATTGCGATGGAGCCAGTATAGAGTCTTTTCTGGAGTCATAGAGGGGGTACGACGTGCCAAGGTGAGTAGAGCGGTCACATAATCGCTCACCGATTCGCGGGGGGACTGTTGTCGTCGACTAACCTCCTCTTCCATGCGGATTTGATAATCAGTTGGCAGATAGAATCGACGGAATGCTTCCTCGAAGTCATTCCAAGTCCGCCATTGTTGCCGGTTGTTGCGATACCATAACAACGCATTATCTCGGAGCAAAATCGGCATTCCAGGCAACAATTCGTCATTATCTATGCGGTACAACTGCCTTAGCTCCTCCAGCTCCTCCAAGAATGTCACTGGATCGCCATTTCCATTAAATGAGACTTTCCAGTCATGCAGATGTTTTAATGCGGGGTTAGCGGCCGGCATTATCGTTGGCCTTGACGACTGGGATGTCGAAGGAGCGGCATTCCATGACATCTGGGCCGAATGGAGCGAAGAAGTTACATTTGTAGCGGGGGTAACTGTAAATTTGGGCATAAAGTCCGTATATGCAGGTTTGGCCATCTTTGGTACTTTCGGTACGGCTCCTGTACTGAAAGTAAAATTTCCAGAAGTGGCTTTGTCAGCGGAAGCGGTGTATTGGGGCTTAAAAGCGGTAAAATCAGTTCGTGGAATCTTCGATGCGTCCCCCAAATCGAAAACGAACGGTCCAGCTTCACTAGTTGGAGTTATGGCTTCTTTTCGTATAGCGGCCAGTCTCCGTTTTAATTCTGTGACTGGACCTTCAGTATTGGCCCCCAGTCGCGCCAATTCCTCCACGAGAGCCTCCTTTGTCATATTTCGAACCTTTGGAGCTTCCTTCTGAAGCCCCAAGTCCTCTCGTGTGGCCGACTTTTTATCCGGGGGAGGGGAGAATGACATCGGGGGTGTGGGAACGTCTTCTTTGCCCACTTCCATCAATGGACTGTTCCCCGTAGCCATTTATGCAGATAGAATCGGATTCCAAGAAAAATTTTATGCAGTTGGGATAATCTATGCAGTTCCCAATTAAGTTATGCAGAAAAAATGCAGAAAAAACAATGCGGTCCCTGCTCGGGCGCCAAATTTGTGGCGTACTTTCGCGGACCCGAGCCGTTTTCTCGAGCGCCAGGTATTTTGAGGTGAAATACCAACCGTACCGCGGGTAAAAACTCAGTGAAGAAATAATTAATCCAGGGGTCAAAATAAACGTATTTAATTAAACGTACCGAAATAAAATGAAATCAGAAATAAATTGAATTTCAAGTTGATTTATTTAAACTGATAAATCAAAATAAAAGAAATAAAATTGAACACTCATTATGAAATAAAAAATAAAATTTACTCGAAACAACTTACAAAGAAAATAATAATAAATATGCGGAGGTACGTTAAATAGAGTCACTATGCGGTAGAAATATAATGCAGAAATACAAAAGCGGAAATAAGCGGAGTCACCACAATTTCACAGCACTCGCTTGAATAAATTGTAGCACAGCAGAAAGAAATAAACCAAAGAGTGATAACTCGAAATAAACTAAATAATAACTCCCAAAAAATACTACACAAGTGCACTTCAGAATTAAATATCACCAGAACTAATAATTTTCAGAACAGATGCGCAGAACGCCAGACAGACAGAAACAGATTTCAGAGAGACACAGATTTTGTCTCTGGAAAATTATCAGTCAGAAAATAATGAATTTTTAGGCACTTTGCAGCCGATTTTATATGCGGAAATCAGAGAAGGGATTCTGAGTACGCGCGGAAGAGATAATGACGTCAAAAACACCCCAAAAAACTACAGAATTCAGCGGTGGGGTACTAGAAGTACCAAAAGAGCGGGGGGTAATTCATGCAATTGTAATAATTAGCCTTGGCTAATTAGTCAGGATAAAAGAAAAGAAAATAACATAATTCAGAATTGAAAAGAAAATAAATTGACAGATTCACGTAAAATAAAATGCGGTTGACGACATAACTCACCCCTTCATCCACGGGGTTGATTCATACGAATGAATCAGGACTCAGAAACACACATCAGAAAATATATGCGGATGCGGGGATAAAGTGCAGTAATATTCAGAAAATCAGGGTTGAACTTGGAAGCGGCGTGGTTGACCACATTCCAATGTTCAATATGCAGAAATTACGATTAAATCAGATAAATGTGACTTACTCTGATAAATGCGGACACATAGTAATCACAATGCAGTTGCAGTTAAGTCACAAAACAACAGAACAAATCAGTAAACTGCACTTTTGTGTAAAATGCACATGTTAGTACTTTTTATCACCAAATTCCAATCGTGATATCTGGTTGCGGAAGTACTCTTAATCGATTATCGATTTTTAAATGCGGCACGGGTGGTTGACTATTGTCAACCAATTAATAATTATTCAGAATCAAAACAAACACTTAACCTTAAAATAATGCAGAAGATTAAATGTTATAAAGCGGGAAATAATCAGGTAATTAATCAGAAGGAGCAATTCGTAATAAATTCATATTAACGAATGCATTTTCCGGTGGCCAAAATGCAGGTTCGTTACAAAGTATTTATTCGTCGTATTAATTATAAGTATTTGGTAATATGTTGAAGTAATATATTCTATTACCCATTATTCGTTTACAGGCAAATAATGGCAAACGCAAAAGTTAACGAACATCATTGGGAAGTTTTAATTTCGTACATGGAAAGACATCTCCATTTAGAAACGGGTCGAGTTAATGTCCCCAATGCGAAAATGACTCAAAAAAAATGTGGCAAGTCTTAAGCGATCAATTAAATGCTCTAGGATTCGGAGAAAAGTCTTCTGACAAATGGCAAAAAGTAAATGTTCAATAGCTACATTACAAGTGGAAAACTATTAAATATATCATTCTTGTTGCATTTCAGACGTGGACCGACAAATCAATCATCTCAAAAAGAGAGCATCTCAGTTAAAGACTGAATATAGCAGTACCGGAGGCGGTCCACCTTCTGCAAGTTCTGGTTCACCAGTTGATGAGCGAGTGCTCAAACTATTGGGACCTTCATTTTACAGGTAAAGGTATCAGCAGTAATGAAGTAGGTTTTCAAAAATGAAATGTAAGTATTATTTGTAATTACCAAATTTACTTAATTTTTTAATTCTTTGTGTATTGTAGCTTATCAATGATAGAAATGTTCCGAGAAGTTCAAAAGCGGCAAATATCCGTGAAATGAATACTTCTTTAGAACAATTGAATGATCTTGCCGATGATGAAATCTTAAATGTAACTTTATTTACACAGGACAAGAAAGACAACAGACTGCCACAATTAAAAAAACAAAAAATCACAAATCCCGTCCCACCACTGACCCAAATTGATTTAGATTTAGGGAAAGAATCTGTGGAATTTATAGATGATGAACTGTTGAACATAAATGTTCCACTAAATGACCATAGATATAATTAACCAACGCCAACAAAAAAACAAAAAACTGGGGTAGACGAAGTTCGTGTAGAGACCCTTTCTGTCCGAAAAGACATAAGAAACATTATTGATACACGTTTAGTTCAGATAGTAGGGGCGCGTTCACAAATAAAAGACCCGGGGTAAAGTGCACCCGGTGCGCACCTTTGAGAGGGTCACCCTAGAGAGCACACTCTACGTTGAATATTTTATGAACGGAGCCCGGTATAAGTGAAATGACAGTTTGCCAACATAACCTTAAAGTTTGTATTGTATGGATGATGAAAGGTAAAATGGATAAAAATCAAGTGGAAATTGAATATTTTCTTATTTCTGATTTATTTTCTTAACAATCATTGCATTTATTAGTGAACTATTCGTGGTTGATGTTCATATCATAACAATAACCTCAGCTGCAATTTGTATTGCGCACATCGGGCAACTTTTACCCGGCTCCTGAGCATGGGTAAAAAGTGTGCACTCTGGGCGCTACCACAACAGCATTTATGAACGATAACTATGACGTCATTAAATTGTCCCATTCAATTTATGAACGGAAAAAAGACGCACCGGTATAACTCTCACCCACCAGGGTGTTATTTGTGAACGCGCCCCAGAAGTTGTAAAAGAGTTTACTAGTAAATAGTTTATTAGTTTTTGTATGTATGTTAAAACTTTCGTAATTTGTTACCATTGTGTTCCTTTTATGTTATGTATTTTGAAAAAACATTTATTTGTTGTTATTTACTGTGAGTTAATTTGTGATTTTATAAATTAAAGACTGAGTTAATAAATAAGTCATTGAGTTCTACAAAACTGTTTTAATTTTCAATATGCAACTTACAAAGAAAAAGTATTTTCAACAACTTCGTTTCTGGCAGTAAGTCCAGGACGCCCTTGATTTGCTGCATGTGGATTATGCATTTGATGCGGGTTTTCTTCATCATCATAGATCTCACCAAAATCCGAAGTCCTTCTTTTATATACATGTTGTGCAGTGCAGCACAAACTTCTAGTAGCTTCGATGCCATTTGTAGGGTATACCGCAACATTCTCTCGTGTAACAAATATCTAAACCGCATTTTTAGAATTATAAACGTACGCTCAATACAATTTCACGCACGAATATGAGCTTCGTTGTACCTCCCTTCGTTCCTATTCATAGGGTTGCTAAACGGTGTCATTAAGTAGGGTAATTGAACATAGCCAGAATCACCTATTAACCATAACCGATTATGTTCGTTGTATGTTCTTTCCAGGTATTGTTAAACTTCTGAATTATTGAAAATGAAGGAGTCATGTGTAGACCCACCGAAATTTGCATTAATGTTTCTTATCAACCTATTATGGTCACATATCACTTGGCAATTAATAGAATGGAATCCTTTTCTATTTATAATATTATGTTCTTCTTCAATGGGCTTAAGAACTTCAATATAAGTCCCGTCGATTGCCCCACTTGTTCCTGGAAAACCCCATCTCACAAAAAATTCCCCTTTAATTTGCATCAGTTCTTTCAATGTGATTGGAAATATGATTTCTTCAGGTACGATATGTTGCATAAGTAAATTTGTAATCAGATGCACATATTCATGTACTGTGGACTGTGCCACACCGCTTGAATATTCCTGTCCCAAACCTTTCTGATAGGAACCAGTGGCATAAAATCTTAAAGTGCAAAATAATGCAACTTTTAATGTTACACCTCTAACATTCATACGAAGAGAAAAATGTGGACGTAGTTTTTATAGTAACATTCTGACTAGATTTTTATTCAATCGGATAAGATCTGTGAATTCTTGGTCACACAAAAAAAAAGCAGTTTGACTGTTTTCTTAAGATTTTTCGTCGCCGAAGTAAATTTAGTTTTTCATGTCTTTCTTGCATTATATAAAAGACGGGCAGCATATTGGTGTACTGAAAAACAGCTAAAGTACCTGTAATTTGTATACTTTACTTTATCTCCAAATATTCTTAAAGAAAACTTAGAAATCAATTATTGTATCAATATATAATTAATCAATAATTAATTATTATATTTTTGTTCTTTAAATTTAAATTTAGGTAGGTTCTGTTTTTTAAACAAATGCTTTTATTTTGACGAAAACACCCGAGCCCCATACGATCGAATTTCATGAACGTGAACCTCGAATAAAACATCGAATCGTACGATACGATTACGATTAATCTCCCGTTCACGAATCTTTGTGGCTCTGACGTAATTACCTGAATAGATCAGAGACACATTATTTAGATGTTAAATGAATAGTTGAAACAGTACAGAAAAATTTTTTCGGTTTCTACCGGGAGTCGAACCCGGGACCTTTGGCTTGAGCCGCCAATGCTCTGACCGCTGAGCTACAGTCGCCGAGGATTTTTCTGTACAGCTGCCTTATTGTTTCTTCCACTATGGAATTTGACGAATTGTCACTTTATTCCTTTAAGTTTCGAAACTCGCGGCATTAACATTTCCCGTGTCACGCACTGAACGTTAAGTTCTAATCTAGCAAGTGCTAGTAGAGGAGAATTCTTACAGTATGAAGCCTGCATGTATGTGTTAAATGAATAGTTGAAACAGTACAGAAAAATTTTTTCGGTTTCTGCCGGGAGTCGAACCCGGGACCTGTGGCTTGAGCCGCCAATGCTCTGACCGCTGAGCTACAGTCGCCGAGGATTTTTCTGTTGCCGAGGATTATTTAGATGTTTTTTTCTTTCAACTCACATATTTTTAAAATGTCAGATTGTGTCAGTATGTCTACCGATTCTCCGCGATGCGTTTTTCATGCGATTTCATTCTATCTTGTGCTGTTAGAATGAAACAGTAAATATAGTTAGTGAGAATAGTTGAACATTGTGTCATTGCCGTGCTGTTTTTCAAAAAGGTCAGATGTCATCCACAATTATAGTTGTAATTTCTTTTATATCGTAATTTTCCAAATTTTCACAAACATGAATAATTAATATGTTTCATTTTAGTGTTTTTTTGGGTACACATTGAAAAATATGCCTGGAAAGCGATTTACATGCTGTTGAACGTCAGTTGATTTTGAAATTGACGTGAAAAACATCAAATTTTTTTAAAGCAAATATGTACTAGTTTAATATGTATAAGATGGAAAAATCAGTAATTTGTGTTATGGAAAAAAGAAATGTGGTAGTTTGTGTATATGAGATGTGCGATAATTTTCATTTCAAATTTTGCTTGGACTTTAAAAATGACCACATTTTCTGACTTTCAAAAATTGTGCAACTTCAAGAATTTATTCGAGTTTAATATGGAATCAAAGATAAAAACCAATTTTATCACAATAAAACAAACCTTTACATGATTTTAAATCGAGCATATGTAAGTACAATATTAAGAAAGTATTGACATCCTAAAAATCGTCTGCATACGACCGAGTAAGACAAATTTTTTTTAGAATTCACCACGCAAGTAGATCACCAGCAATACCCCGAGTTCCCTTTTAAAACGGAACGCCACTGACCACAAATGTCTAATTGATTTGATTCAGAAACATACGCGTGACGTCAGAGCCACAAAGATTGGTGAACACAACTTTATTTTCGTGATCCCAGCCCTGGTTGCCGAACTCCCAGTGTTTGATTACAAACAAACAATGGCAATATAACCCTACTTCCTAGATGACGTTCAGTATGACTGGTTGCCGAACAACCAGTGTGTGTTTACAATATTAACAAGTGCATCATAACCTCACTAAGAATTGAATGCCGGTACAACAAGTGTAAATATGATAAGTATAGTAATTATTAATGACAATGTGCTAAACGGTACTCTTTTAGGTTTCGAGCGATGACTCGATTGTCGGTGGTTCACGAATTTGGTAAGTATTTGCAATAGTTGTATTTATTTCTCAATTAATCCCCTTATTTTTAGGTCAAGAAAATGGGTTCATCACCCCTCTCTTTCGTCGGAAGACGGTAACGGTGCGATGACGGAACAGAGTTCAACGGTGATTTCGGCGGCGAACAAACGGAACGACTATAGGACTTCATCATGACATCATAGTCATTGAACGCAAAAACCAAAGCCTCAGCCTGTCCCAATCAGTCAACGTTTCACAAACGAGGAAATAATCCGACGAAAACGTCCGGAGAACGTTTTCAGACCTCGCCCTGAAACAAAACCGACTCCAACGGTGAAAACGGTATCCTTCGATGTGACAAACGTTAGTGCACCAAAGGGGTAATTTCGGGCTGCGGTTTCAACAAATAAAAGAAACACAATTACCGAAACAATATTCTTTTAATCTTCTTTGGTGTAACAAAATAAACCTTTCTTAACCCATGTCAACAGAAACAAAACCTTCGCTAATAAACTTGAGACATAATATAAGTCTTTTCTTTCTTTCCTCCCTTGTTAACAAATCGAACTTATAGTGGCGGTTCATCACCTCGTCTCCAATACCACGTATATGCCACGCACGTGTATCAGTACGCTGTTTTGTTTTGTTTGTATCCGTCTTTATGCATTTCTTTATATTGTTTACGGTCTCCAGTGACCTTTCTATTACAAGGAGTACCTCCCCCTTTTTGGTACTTCTTACACCTTTGATTGCTGTGGCACTTTTATTGTTCTTTACATTGTTCTTTATTTCTTGCAGAAGATCTTTGTAATTTTTCCCATTTTCCCCAACTATGATTGCGAATGTGTTTCGTTCTTGTGTACCGTTTGTAAGTTGCTCTGTTGCGTTTTTTCTATGTGTCGTATACAGTGTTGTATTCGTTTCTGTATCGTTGAAGATATATTGCAGCATTTTTGAAAATGTTGATGTTGTCATCGTTTCGAGGTGGTGGAAGGCAATGTTTTCTGTTTCCTGTTCTTTATTTTTAATTCTCGTTATGTTTTTGAAGAGGTTCATATCGTTTTCGGGTTTTATTCTATATATTTTCTGAGTGTTTGTTGTTTCCCCTATATTCGTAGTCTGTATATATTTGTCTGTGTAATATATATTTGTCTTTGTATAATTTTTGTGGGCGGTGTTGGGGTTGGCTCCACTGTCCGTTTCAACGGCGGGAACAAATGTCTTCCTCCCTCCGTTCGATTGGCCAACTTCGATTCTCGAACAAACAAACCGCCTCTTTGACTCTCGAGGTGTCGAAGGTACGGAAACCGGATGAATCAGAGCAACCGCTCTTTCGCTCGCTATTCGTGAACGGCCGGCTGTGCCGTTTTGTGGATGTGACGATAGTGTCGATAGCTGTTGTGGTGGTCAGGGTTGATCAATCGCCGCCCACCATCCGGCCCCATAAGTTTGCGCCAACGAGCCGCCACAATTCTGGAAATTAGGTCTTGCTTTGGGACCACCGAGTCAACTTTTGGCTGTCCAGGGCCCAACATCACGGGAGCTCTGGTCGGTTGAACAGGTCTCATCGGCCGGGTAGGTCGGCAAACGGTGGGGTCTACGTCAGCGTCCAGACTTGGCATCGATTGCGCTATTCTTGAACGATTCATGTTACTGCAAGAAAATAATGGTATTGTAGATGTCGTCGAAAACAAATTGAATATGAAAACGGGATTGGAGAAAATGAGGGTAGTTAATAGAAGGAAAACCATGATAAAGGAACGACATCAACGGTTGGTGAAACGGTGAAAGTGGTAACGGTACGGTGCATATAGGTAGTAACCCGACGGCGGAGCAGGCGTCTGACGTCATACCACTCATTCCACACTTCGAGCAAAATTTGATCCCATGGTTGCAGCATTCATTTCGGTTGTGGCCGGTCTGTTCACAGTGCCAAAACCAATCCGGACTATAGCTATTCTTCATGAACAGTTTTGATCAGTTTTGATGAATTACGATCGTGGTTTCTTCGGCGTTCAGACGGTTTACGGTGATGACTGGAGCTTTTGCGGTTGGAAGACTCTCGCCTCGCGCTCATTTTCATAGACGGTATTTCCTCTTCGTCGGATTGATACACCATTGGAGTGTGACGTTGGCTAATGTTGACAGCAGTTCTGGGTAGCGTGGTTTTCGGCTCTGGTGTACGGCCTTATCCGGTGTTCGGTGGCTTTCCTGGCGGTGGCTGAAGCGGGTAACCCAACAGTTCTCTCGGTAATGGGAATCAAGTGTCCTTTTCCCCGGGTCACAACCGTACGCGGTACAATCTTAGAGGGCACTTGCGGAGGTTCCTGTTTCTCTCCTTGTGGTGGAGATGTCGAGGACTGGTTCTCCTTTATCCACTCGGCGACGAAGTCTCCCGGGAGGGGTGATCAAGGGGGAATCACTTCATTTTTTCGGGACCGGCGGATATTAGGAACATTTCCTTTTCGATATCAGACATCTTCACTCGAATAACTGAAACAGAAAACGATTACTCTTCATTGCCAGTGACTGGCGTGGGCTTTAAGTCCTTGATATGGACTTATTTGCACCGCCGCCCCTGAGCATTAGTTGGGTCGTACCCAACAGGGGAAAGGACTTTGGTAACGGTGAAGGGACTCGAATATTTAGGCGCTAACTTAGCCGCAAAACTCTGGACAGCGGAAAGCGGATGAAAGATGGTGCTTCTTTTTAAACACAGTATCTCCTAAATGACATCTCCATTCCCGGCGACGTAAGTTGTATGCTCTGCTCTGTTCGGTGAAGGCTCGCTCTAAATTAGTGCGAACAAGATCGAACGTTTTTTTGAGCTAACAGGGGGAACTTGATCGGTACAGGGCTTTTGGGACGTCCATCTCACGACCAAAATTCAAAAAGGCCAGTGTGTATCCGGTGAATTCATGTCGTGCCGAATTTAATACAAATAGGAAATCAGGCACGTATCTGTCCCACTCTGTGTGATCCCTTTCACAAAACTGCGCGATCATGGTCTTTAACGTCCTTTCAACAGGGTTAGCTTGCGGTGTATACGGCGGTGAAAAACGGTGGTTTATCCCCAAATCCTTCTACAAGTTGCGAAACAGACGACTGTCAAACTGGGTCCCGTTGCCACTAATGACAGTTTCTGGACACCCAAATTTGGTGACAATGTCTTCAAATAGCGCTTGTGTCACCAAGTGAGCGGTGGCGTTGCGGAGAGGACGGCAATGCACCCACTTGGTGAAACGGTCAAATGGTCATGGAAAATCACCATGTACGTGTGGTCTTTTCTCGATCTTGGTAACGGTCCCACCAGATCGATGCTGACTGTTTGCCACGGTCGAGCGGTGATGGATGGCTGCATCCTCCCCGGTGTCTTTTGTTGGCTGACTTTGTAGCGCTGGCAGGTGAGGCAATTTCTCACGTACTTGGACACATCCCGGAACATTCCAGGCCAATAATATCGGTCTGCAACTCGGGAAATTGTCTTCGCCACTCCCAGATGTTCAGCTGTCGGGACAACATGTTTTCTTCGAGGACTTTCTGGCGGAGTGACTTCGGAACGCACAGTTTCCACGGCAGTGACATGTCTTCCTCACGCAAGTGTCTTTTTCGCAGAGTCCGGAAAATCAGCTGGCTTCTCTCGAACTTTCTGCAGCTTATTGTTGTACCAAGAGCACTTTTCTTTTTCATCCAGAGAACAGATTTCCGGTGCGCTTTGGTCTGATTCGGTCGTAGGGAGCGGTTGTCGGGACAATGCAACGGCTACTCGGTTTAATGCACCCTTCCGATACAAAATCTCGAAGTCATATTGCAACAAAAAGATGCTCCATCTCGCTAAACGGCCGGTCGGACTCTTGATTGAATGCAGGCACCGAGTGATTGATGATCGGATGTTACGGTAAAATGGTATCCCTCCAAGAACGGTCGCACAATGCGTTCTTTTCAGGCGGGACGAAAGTTCGGCTAGCGTACGCAATCACTCGGTCCTGTCCATCAATATTTTGTGTCAATGCGAAACCCAGGCCGTAATCAGACGCGTCGGTTTGCAGATTAAACTGCAAATCAAAATTGGGGCACGCTAACACTGGCGCTTCGGTCAGTCGCTTCTTAAGTGTGTTAACTGTTTGGTCTTGTTCGACGTCCCATTTCCAGCGATAATTTTTGCAGAGCAATCGTGCTAATGGTGCAACTACCTTGGAGAAATCCTTAATAAAGCGTCGGTACCACGATGCGGGCCCCAAAAATGGACTCCGTTTTCGGTGACGACGTGGCCTAAGTATTTAAGCGATTTCTTTCCGAATTGGCACTTGTCCGAGTTTAGAATTAGATTGGCGGCTCGAAGACGGTGGAAAACCTCACGTAAATTCTCCATATGCTCATCAAAGGTACAGCCCAATACGATTATGTCGTCTAAATATGAGAAAGCGCGCGGTTCCATTTCCGGTATTATGATTCGGTCAAGCAGGCGTTGAAACGTTGCCGGTGCGGAATGTAAGCCGAACGGCATTACCCGAAATTAGAAAAGTCCTCGGCCGGGAATCGTGAAAGCGGTAATCGGTTTGCTCTCCTCGGTCAACGGGACGAGCCAATAGTCGTTCTGTAGGTCGATGCTGCTGATGTATTTTGCTTCTCGTAGCCGCTTCAAAATGGCGTTGATTTGCGGCAACGGATATGCATCCTTTTCAGTCACCTCATTTACTTTCTTAAAATCCACACAGATGCGGTAACGGCCGTACTTTGGAACAACTACAATGGGCGAGCTCCATGGACTTTCAGATCGTTGCTTAATTGGTGTTGGATTGGTTAAACGGATGTGGTGCTCTACGAGCGGTGTCGGTTCGGTGATGTGGTCAAATAACGGCGATTCGGTGTTCAGCAAAGTTTCCAAACGCTGTTATTCACTTTTTTGCAGTGCGTTTTCTTCACCAAGCGTGTGTATGTCACTCACTGGTTCTGGGGTCTCTTTTTCAGCGGACAACACCAAAATACCATTGATGTACAGGCGCAGGCGGTCCAAATCAATAATAACTTTGTGCTGATACATCCAGTTCATCCCAAGGAGGACATCAACGGTCAGCGATGGTAAAACACGATTTTTGCCGGTATATTCCAAATCCAGAATACTACCGGTGAGCTCAAAAGCTGCGGTGACTGGTACCGTGTTTCTATCAGCTAGACGGACGGTAGATCTGGCCGTTAGGGCGGACATTTGGCGGCTGCTTTCTTTCACCTTTTCTCCGACGTACGAGTAAACGGATCCGGTGTCAACTAATGCCTGGTACTCGTGGTCTCCGATGGTAATTGGAAGGAAAATGCGGTTATCATACACCGCATAAGAGGCCAAACCCTCTGCCAACTGATCTTGCCCCGCGAATGGACAGCTGGCGGTTAGTTTCCCGACGACTGGGGATTGTTGCAGTCACAATCCTGTGACATAATTCCCGGTTGTTCGTAGCGGGAGCAGAATAAACGTGGCGGATGGCGACACTCTGTTCGGAAATGGCCGGTTTCGCCACAACGGAGCAGCTGATGTTACTACTTCGGGCCTGTGGCCGAGAGGTGTTGGTGGCCGACGTCTGGAACGGATTGTTATTGCGAGTCGGTGCCTGCGGGTACCTAATGGCTGGGGTACAGAGCGTTCCAAGGACGGTGGTGTCGTATCCTGTCGGTAGCTGGAAGGCGGCGGTGTTGTTAGCCGGTACGTTGTAGACGGTTGCACTGGACGGTAGACCGACGGTCTTGTTGATGGCGGCCCAGGAATATTGAAATGTACTCGCATCGGTCCTTCTTCAACTCTTCGTATTCCTTGATTCGCTCTAGTAGCTCTGGTAGACTTCGGGCACTGGATTTCGGAATGAACTGTCGGTAATCGGGCCTCAAATTACGGTGGAGCCAGTACATCATTTTGTCATGAGTCAGGGACGGTATTCGGCGAAGTAAGGTACGTAATTGAATTACATGATCCGCTCCTGGCTCATTTTGACCTTGTGTTTTCCTACTGACTTCCTCTTCTAGTCGAATGACGTAATCAGGCGGTAAATAAAACTGCTTAAATTCGTGTTCAAACAAAGCCCAAGACTGCCACCGGTCTCGGTTATTTCGGTACCATAAAAGAGCGTTGTCCTTTAGCAACAAGGAGATTCGCGGTAGCAACTCATCTTCGTGTATTCTGTACAGTGTTCGTAGCTCATCTAGCCTTTCCAGGAACTCGATGGGATCGGTTTTTCCGTCAAATTGCACTTTCCACTCGTACAGATGTTTCAGAGCCGGATTTAACGTTGTTGGAGTTAATGTCGGTGCGGTGACGTTCGTCGGTGTCGATATTGGGGCCGTCGACGGTGGAACATGGCCAATGGGGGTGGTAGACGGTGGTACGTGTAAATGTGGTCCCCAGGAGAGTCAGCACGTCTTGGACTGGAGCTACCAACCAACTTCTAGTAATATCGCAACTAACTGCTCTTTGGTCAGCATATTGACGAACGTTGACGGTGCTACTCTTAGGATGTTGCCCTATCCTATGGTTCCAAAGGCGGTATTGGTACTTTTCTTTACGGTCCCTGCTCGGGCGCCAATTTGTGACGCTATTTTTCGGTGAATGAGCGCCACCTGTTTTTACAGACGAAAACAGGAAACCAAAACGGGTCCCAAGTATCAACAGTGGAGATACGGCTACGCTAGAGGTCAATTAAAAGCACATTATTTACCAGGAAAACAATGCAATTTTATTCAAACCCTCAAACTACAAGAAAAATAATCAAAATACAGGTTACAATTTATATTCAGATAATTCGGTTGGCCGTTACTGGGATACGGCAAGATAATCGGCGGGAAAAGGTAGAAAAATACGGTCGGTAAACGTTTAATCGGTAAATGTGTGGCTTGCAGCACGGTGTGTTGCCTAACTAGCCGTTGACATGATCTTGAGAGGAGACTTTTGGTCGCTCTACTCAAACTTGTCGTTTTCCGGTGTATTAGACGACACCGTTGCCGCTATGACGCTTCGCTAGAGTATAAAGACACTCTTTATTTGCTAACGCTTAGTTCCTGGCGTAAGCCACACAGTCTCGGACAGGAAATGGCAGACGGCCTGTGTCAGATGTAGCTGTCACCACAACCGAATTGTGAATGCGACCTGCCCGCTGGTTAACCGGCCACTCCGTGCAAATGGACTCAAA
This sequence comes from Silvanus unidentatus, assembly GCA_963930825.1. Lineage (NCBI taxonomy): Eukaryota > Metazoa > Arthropoda > Insecta > Coleoptera > Silvanidae > Silvanus > Silvanus unidentatus. The sequence goes on from OZ005758.1 coordinate 9,154,008, forward strand.
GATCCCACACTAAGAACGCTAGTGTCTAGGCATTCACTAGACCTATTTCACAGGTCCTGTGCAAGGCGATTGCCAAGCAGAAACACTTCCGTGCGAATGGACTCAAAGGTCTCACACTAAGACGAAGCTTTTGTCGGTGGTTTGAAGCGACAAATACAGCTTCCAATACTCACTCTCTCACAGGGTGATTCAACGGTGTCGCTGGACGATGTTCGGTGCATGCTTGGTGCCGGGACGGTATTGTTTACTTTACTACCGCGATTTCCGGTGCAATTAGCTGACGGTATAACTGGTTGCCGGACAACCAGTGTTTGTTTACAGTGTAAACAAGTGCATCATAACCTCACTAAGAATTGAATGCCGGTGCAACAAGTGTAAATATGGTTAGTACAGTAATTATTAATTACAATGTGCTAAACGGTACTTTTTTTAGGTTTCCAGCGATGACTCGATTGTCGGTGGTCCACGAATTCGGTAAGTATTTGCAATAGTTGTATTTATTTCTCAATTAATCCCCTTATTTTTAGGCCAAGAAAATGGAAAAACAAATAAACTGACGAACACTAATAACATTATTTAATTGACTTATATATTTTATTTATTTTAACTAATTTATTAATTTATTTTACTTATTTTATTTATACACTTAATGTTATTTGTTCGTTCGTCTTATTTATAACGTATGTGCAATCTATGTAATATTTTAATCTGTTATGTATTGTTTGTGTAATTAATCTAACCTATTGACAATTATGACTGAAGATGACTAAAAAGTCGAAACCGGTTTAATAAGAAAATAAAAAAGAACAACAAGGAAATACAATCTGTTTTATTTTATGCTATTTATACCAAGAAAATGGATTCATCACAATTTCAGTGCGTCTCTGTCCATTTTCGCCAAAACTTGACCGAATCTGGCTGCTAACTGCTGCTCATCTGCTGCATAATAATAAGGAAAAATACCTTGAATTCTCTGGAAGCACTGTGGGGCCACTTTTACGCCGAATAGCAAATCTAGTCGCTTTGAAGAGACCCATATGTGTACTTAACGTTTGTATTCTTGCTGATTCTTCGTCGACCTTGAGCTGTTGGAACGCGAATGCGTTGGAACAGCGTTGCGAATAGTTTCATGGGTATTGGGTATATTTTCTTCTTCAATCCTTTATTAATCGTACATTTATAGTCTCCACAGACCCTTATCGATCCAACCGGTCTTACGATTGGCACGATCGGCGTTGCACACTTGATTTTCCACTGGCTCTATTGCATCAAACATGTGGGGCACAATGTTAGGGCACAACATCGCCGTTTGATTGAAATCCTCAAGCCCATCAACGATACGCGAAAAATAAAACTACAGTCCTGCTATAACAGATTGACGGAAGACTTGTGTTGCCAATCAAACCAGCTGATACCCAAAAGAGATCAAACCTAGCGATTAGTTTGAGCTCCATCAACTAAAATCGCATAAATTTTAGCGCCTTTTAGGTCTTTTAACGCCGACATAATGTAGTGAACACCCAGAATAATCAAAAGATTATGTCATATAAAATCACAAAAAAAATATTAGAAAAGAAATTATCAATAGCTTCAAAATAAGGACCATCCTACGTTATGTCAAATAAAATATGACAATCAGATACTTTGGAAACAGGAACAGAATAAAACACAAAAATTAAAAACAAATACCGAAGCGTTATTTATTAAAAGAAAATTTAAAAGATCAAATTAATAATAATAATGATAAATTTAATAATAGTCATTAAATAGAAAACGATGGAATTATGTAACTATTTAAATAAATAGTACATAATAAAACGCTTCAGTAGTGAACGCGTATTCACTGCTGTGTTGCCACGAAGTTGGGGAAGAAACACGTTCAACATAAAAGAAACCCCATTTCGTATTGGCAACAATAACAATTGTTTAAATTATTAATTTAACAATAATTAACTATGAAAAATAAAATACAATACAAACAATTCACTATAAAACCCCAATCCTACAACACAAACACACACAAGAAAATAAACCACTTAAAAATGAAATGAATTTACCAAAAATCGAAACAATCAAACCCAATCACACTAAGTGACATACCACAAGAACAGTATTGAAAATAAAAATAATTAAATAGATATTCGTCAATAGAGTCGCATCCAGCGGGTTTTTCACCTGATCGCTTGGCTAACTATGACATAGGTAAGAAGAAAATAAAGAAGACAGGAAAGAACAAATTCTAAAATCTATCTAATAAATATTATTTAAAATAGTGATTGTATGTAGTGAAATCTAATCAAGAATTATAAACAAACTAATAATGTTTCAATCAATAATATAAACAATCATTATTACATATTTAAATAAATTTAAGAATAATTCAAAATTTAACATACCTGTAAATATTAACAGAAATCACTAAACACTTGAGTAAATTGAATAAACAAAATTAAATAATAATTTTCATAATAATCTTTCAAAATTCTTGAGAGTGATCGTTCAAAGAACTTCACCAGATTCAAAAGTAACTAACTAACCAAAATACAGTTTACGAGAAATGAAACCAAGGAAACCAAGGGTATAAATTATAATAAAACGTAGACAAAATAACAGCCCAAAACTCCGTCACTTTCCACTTACAATCAAATGGTTTCAAATAACACTTAAAAATCTATACATGTTAACAGATTTAAAACTGCATAGAAAAACATTTTTCAAATGAAAAAATAATATAGACCCCTTCTATAGTCCACTACAATAAGACATTTGACAAGTTTTTACTTGATACTTATGTCATGGTGCACCTTGTGTAAAGTGTACATTTTTGTGTAAAGATTGCATTTACCATGTCTTACGTCAAAGTGAAAATTCAAAAACTAAGTTTGTTGTAGGAAACTGTAAACCGCCATCTAGCTATGCAACTGTATTTCATTTATAAAGTCGAACATACTTCAAATTAAATTGTATACTAATATATATATATATATACTGATCTAATACGATTATTACTATCAATATGATTTACTTACATGTTTCAATAGTATTAGTAACTACATATACATATGTATACGTGTTTTGTTATGATAGATAGGGATAGATATATTTATTAGTTCCATTTGGCCATATAGCATAGAACATATCATAAAAACTTAAAACTAAATAACAAAACAAAATATATCAAGAAAAAAGACAAAAAATTTATCTTAAGCTAAATATTAAAAAAAAATATTAATGTATATATATCACACTATGTTTATTTTATTATCACATAAAAATTCTTCAACTGTATATTAAGCTCTACCAATTAAAAATGACTTTAATTTACCCTTAAATACTCAGACAGGTAGATTCCTGATGCTTGAAGGTAATTTATTATATACCGAGATTATGGTTGAGTGAACGTTTTTTTGGAGATAAGAATATCTAAACCTGATTGGTAGTAGATTATTTTTATTTCTTGTGTTTTGTGGGTGGTTAGGTATGCAATCTAAAAATAAATCTTGATTGTTTTTATGAGTAGAACGGCTTCTAGTATATAAAGGCTAGATAGAGTAAGTATTCTATTTCTGAAATATTGTTTGCAGCTTTCTTTATATTTCAGTCCCAAAATGTTTCGCAATATTCTCTTTTGTAAGGAAAAAATTCTATGAACGTCGCTAGATCGGTCCCAAAAAATAATTCCATATCAAATCCTTGACTCCACATACGCATAATACGCTCTGAAAGCAGTTTCCGAGGAAGCAAGTGTGCTTAGCATTTTCATCGCCTAGCAGAACTTTGCTATTTGTTTTGTCAAGGAATCGATATGGCTGCGCCAGTCTATTCTTGAATCCAAATTTATTCCTAGAAACTTTGTATTTTTGACAGATTCTATTGTAAGGTTGTTATGAACGACTGTCAAAGCATTACTTTGCATGTCAAAATCAAATTTGATTAGATTTGTTTTACTTACGTTCATACGTAGGTGGTTTTCGGCAAACCAGTCCTCCAACTGGTTTGCTGGTCCAAAACCTGCACTATTTTCCCTTTAATGGTTTCTAAGCTCGAGTCACCCAGAATCAGAGATGTGTCGTCCGCAAACTGTATATGCATATACATATGTTTACATTTAACAAAAATAAATTTCAATATTATGTCGAATTAATAAATAAGATTTTCTAAGATGTGACGTCACAACTATGAAATCAGAAATCAGAAGGGCTTTCGTATTTCAGAGATATGACGTAGTAACTTAGCAATTCCGAGATGTGACGTCAACACTAAGGAGTGGGAAATCGCAAATCAGAAGTGCCCCACGGGGATTTCGTACTAACGTCATACCAACATCTAATAATAACATTTTACAGCAAAACATAGATGTAATCACGGACCATGCAGTACATAATGCAGTAACCAACGGAGCAGCAGATACACGCAACATTGCGGGAGACTACAATCTCACACCTTAAACCGGAAGGACAGAAATCCCTATCGATAGAAGAAGATTAAAGTGGGCGGTAAAAAGAACCGCCAGATGCGAAAAATACACTGCGTCCAAGCTCGGTATTAACTCGGAATTAAAATTGAATGCATGTATAACGTGTAATTAGAATAGAAACCACCAGAGTCTTAGAGTATCGGCCCCGTTTTAAGCTAAGTGTGGGGAAATGTGATATTTGAATATGTATACAATTGCGCTAATTGTATCTGAATATGTATATGGTGTGAAGTTATAGTGTGTGTGATTCAAAGAAGTACCCAAATGACATTTCAAAAATAATTTTTTTTACAAGACCTCTTGGTGCAAATACAGCAATTGGTTGTGAAAAAGTGTCTGTATGAGGCTGAAACATAAAAACCAAGCCTTGGTTTGCCATATTATCCAAATTACTGGGTTTGAGTTGCTCTTCTGAATCTTCGCCAACAAAATCCGAAAGACGGATTTAACGTACAAAGAATGTACGTTAAATTTGATGCATTCACGGACACACTTTCCCGAACTTGAATTTTTTCAAATATTAGAATTTCATGACCTCCACGAATTGGTTTTTCTTGCATCTTTTTGACGAATAAAGCAAAGAAATGGTTGTCAAACCCAGTGGAGAAGTTTATCAATTTTATGTAATTCCGTAGTGTTCGAGCCGTCGGCAAAAGAAGAACTTTTGAATTCCTCAAAAATAATGCATATCCACTTGGAGACCTAAAATGCATCCGCATACATAAGAGAATCCAGTATTCGGAATATCTGGTTTTTTTACTGTTTTTCTTTTTGGTAGCGACAATTTAGAACAGATTTTTCGTTTTCTTCAATGTTTATATTTACAATGTTTTTTAATACAGAGTCTTGATTTTTTATCAAAATTTTCTAGTAATCAGTTTTAATTTTACCAATTTTTATTTTGATGTAGTAGATTTTTTTAAAATATTTTTTGCAGCTTTTTTGCACTATTTTATTGTTGTATTTTTAGAGTGCTAATACCACGGATTTCATAAAATAAACTGGATTGCCAATCATACCTGCCCTTCCTCCCCCTACAAAATATGTACAATCTATGTTGGTCGCCATTATGTGCTCACTAAAATGAACTTCTTGTTACTTTTGCAATTCTTAAGTTTAACTTTTAGGGATCTTTTGTTTTATTTTTGTTCACTACTGCACTTTCATACAATTTTGGGTTCTTTCTTGTGTCACAGTTGTAATACTTAAAAAAAAATTTAGTATCGTTTAATCTTTAAATTATGTATAATTATTGTGCAACATCTAAATAACGCCTTCGTGTTTTGTTCCTAAGTATCAAAGTCGTGATAAAATTGGAATCAGTAGTATTAAATATCACATGTAAGGTAAAATTTTTAAAATTACTTTATTTGATTATAAAAGTTCATATTATTTAACAAATATTCATTTTTTAGGTTTCCCAAAAAGAGTAGAATCCAATGGCTTCGAGCTATCGGACGTAGTATAAATACATTCATTAATCAACAATGTATTTGTTCCAAACATTTCAACGAATCTGACTATGAACAAATTGGTTCACGAAAATTATTAAAAGCAACCGCAATTCCTTCAAGAAACCTTCCACCAACTATCATTGTTCCTGTTGAAAGTACAAACTCCCAGGTTCCACATCTAGAAGATTTGGAAGAAACAAAAAAACACGTTGTTGTAAGAGAATATATTGAATCTCTTCCAAAGGAGTCGCAAATGTTTTCTGCATCTGAGGAAACATTGGAGGCTGTTATAGAGCCAAATGAAGGTTCTTCTACTCCTCCTTTACAACGGTTACCGTCTATAACTGAATCTGATTCTAACATTTTTTTTTTACTTACATATCTACATATACCATTGTTTAGAAATAGCCCAAATCAAGGTGGTTTTTTAAACCCAAACAACATCTTCTGAAGCGAAAACGAAGAAGTTCTGAAACTTCCGTTACAATGTCCAGCTCTAGTAAGCAATCAAAAATGTTTACAAATACGAACAAAACTCACTCATCTGCAAGTTGTAACGAAGTGATTGTTTATGGAGATGGAAATGATATTGGCCAAGAAGATCTGCAAGAAAGAAACATTATTAGTTTTGTTAATACATTTGGGATACAATTTAGGAACTTACACATAACATATATCTCACATTGAAAGGAATAATCGGATACATAATAGAAGTATTTTACGAGGGAAATAATCTGAAACATAAATTATTTAGTATTTTAAAAGAGATTTTAATATAACTTAAACTAACCGTTTTACATAACTTTCAAACCGTTGAAAAGACATTGACATTGAGTGATTGACATAATAGTAATTTTATAGTAATTTCACTTTTAAACGTTGATACGGCTGATTTCACTGTATAATAGTGGGAGAAGTAGTGGGGAGAACAGTATAAAAGGCATTGCACAGGCCAAATTCAGTCAGTTCGTTCTAGCTCTCGATAAGAGAAACATCGAGGTAAATATCCTAAGAAGGATAAGCATTGCAGCTCTGTACGGCCCTCATAGTAGCATACCTACAGAGTGACAAAGACCCCTTCTCTTCGGAGATATTGTCTTTGTGGCACCTGGAGCCCCAACTATTTGCCGTGTTGGGATACTCTAGTTTTGATACGCGTTAGCTTCGTGAATGGTAGAAGACATTTCGAGTTAGGTTCATAGCGAATGAATGTGCTTTTCTTTATTTTCCGTAATTGATTAATCCGTGTCTTTGAATCCTTTAAATCCTTATTCCTTTCACAACACTTATTCCAACATTCACACTTGTAATATTTTGTTAAACTTCATTTTGACATATTAATGTAATTTATTAGAAACCATCAATAAATTATTATATTTGTATTTAGAATTTTGCGTTACAGTTTCTTTCAGTCCAATAAGTTAAGTTGAACCCTGGAATACACCCGTTTGCCCCGCTATAAACCTAAGCTACTTTGAGTGCTGTGTTTTGGTTTTCGAGGCTGTCTTGTTCATCAAGAGTTTGATAGTCGTTGCAGAAACGTCGATATTATAAAATTTTTAAATATTTCCTGATTTGCAAATAAATCAGGTGGCGCCCGTGTCTGTTTTAAATTGAATTTAAAACTGTATAACATTTAGTATTAAAATAATCAAATAAAACTAGTAGAACAATTCAGTACAAAGTACGAATACAAAAGTTCGTATTATTAAAACTTTTCATACGTACAGGTATGCATTACTTACTTTTAATCGAATGTGGTATCTTTATTGAAAATAGAAACAAGAAATTTTATTTATATACAGTCAGTTTGAAAATAGCGGCTTTTTTGATATCTATTCCCGTTATTATATCTTTTAATTTATTGCAAAGGGTATCGATTACATCTTTTTAAGTAATATACATAATACTATATAATCGTTTGTCTCACTATAATGCCGGGTCCAATTTGCAACATACCTAAGCATATTTTAAAATAGTTTTCTTTCATTTTTAGTCACATCCCGAATCATTATGTAAATCAAATGAAAATGCAAGGCATCAGAAAGAAGTATTACAGGCAAAAATATTATAATACATTAAAAACTAGTTTGAGGCGTAAATTAAAAATAAGGCATTTGAAAACAATTGTTCTTAAATAACGTGAAGATCGCTTACTGTCGGAAAATGCTTTAGATGTAATCGAGAAAACATTTAAAGGTGTTCCATTGGCTATTATGAAAAGAATGATTAACAATTCTAAAAGCAAAAGTGGTGTATTTCGTTTAGAGTATCCTCAGGAATTAAAGAGTTTTGCCATGACCCTCCAATTCTACAACTACAAAGTCTATGATTTTGTTCGAGAGACATTTGATTTAGCACTACCAGCGCAATCCACCCTCAGAACATGGTTTTCCAAAGTACACTGTACACCTGGTATTTCACAGCCTAGTATCGATCAATTAAAAATAACTGCTCAAGAATATTATAGTAAAAATCAAAAACCTCTTTTACTTTTTTTTGCTCTCGATGAAATAAGCATAAGGACAGATATTTTAACTGAGAAGCACTCTGTAAATGTTTGGGGTTACGTAGACTTTGGGGCAGAAATAAAATATACAAACGAACAGAAGGTTGCAATAGAAGCATTGGTTCCAATGGTTGTTGGTGTCAATTTAAATTTCAAATTGCCAGTGGCATATTTTTTATATATGCATTGTCGGGTGAAGAAAAGGCTTATATTGTAAGGAATACATTACATCACCTAAATATATAACTCATGCCAAGATTTTGAATCTAACCTGCGATGGTCCTCACATACATTTTAAAATGATGAACGAGCTCATTTATAATATGACCGATCCAGAAAATTTTAAGACGTATTTTTAACATCCTGTTACTAACGAAAAAATTCACGTTATATTTGATGTCTGTCACATGTTGAAGCTAGTGAGAAATAATTAGGCCACACTTGGAACTTTTGTGGATAGGGATGGGCAGGAAATAAAATGGGATTATATTCAGAAACTACATAATTTGCAAACAAATAAGGGCCTTTACTTAGGAAATAAAATTCGAAAGAAACATATAGAATTGATAAAAGCAATTATGAAAGTAATTATAGATAACATACTTTATCTATAATATCTATAGTGTATGATTTTGTTGTTTTTTCGGTGAATTTAGCAGCGCAAACATTGAGTGCTAGTGTTGCCAATGCCCTCGAGGTTCTTGCCAATGATTTAGAATTAGAAAAATTTCAAGGAGCTGAGGCAACAATTTCATTTATTAGAAGAATTGATAAACTTTTTGATTTGCTCAATTCGCGAAATCCTTTGGGTTGAGGCATGAAAACGAATATGAGAAAAGAAAATGAAAATTACTGGAGACCATTTCTAGAAAATACAATTGAGTATCTTTTGAAATTAAAAGAACTGTCTGGTAAACTGTTATACACGACGACCTAGAAAGTACATTTTCTTGGTTTTGTAATTTCAAGTATGTCTTTACCAAGTATTTATCAAGAGGAAGTGGTAAATCTTGAAAACGTAAAATACCTTTTAACATATAAGTTTAGCCAGAATCACTTAGAATTGTTTTTTTGCAGTATAAGGTTTGGATTATTGATGCAACCTATTGTAAATAGACAATTTGTTAATATTGTGTGTTTTAGATCTCGTAATGGATGGACCAACAATTCTAATTGTTTGCAGTTTATGCGTACTTATAAACGCTTGCTCTTGCATCAAGATATAAAAAAATACAGGAAATTGCATAGCCCAAGATCAAACAAGTACCTTAACAGTTACCAGTACAAAACAATTAATTCAGCCAACGGACGTACATTTGATGCGAATAAAAGAAGATTCCCTTGTAGATGAATTAGAAGAAAAATTGAATTATTTTTACCCTCTTATTTTAATGAATTTATTGAAAATGTGGTTGCTTATATAGCTGGTTTCGTTGTAAGAATGGTGCAACGAAAAATAAAATGTCCACTGTAGAAAAGCACTTCGATGTTCAGACGTAGATGAACAAGATCCCTCATTAAAACTGATACTAAAAAAGTCTAGGGGTGGCTTAATAATTCCTTCAATTAGTCTTCGTGAAGTGTGCAAAACTGTTGAACGAAGGATTCAAATTATTATGAAACTCAACAGTATGGTGCCAGCTAAAACCACATTAATTAACTCTTTAATACGAGACGCCAACAACTTACTATTTAATGATAATTTGTTTTCAATTTTAAATGATCATTGTTTTGATGTGGACATTTTTGAACTTTCACACAAAAAAATTCTTATTTGTGAAATAATAAAAAGTTACAGTAGTGTAAGAATTAACAGTATTTGTAAAATATATTAATGAAAATATTGCCGGTCCTCGCATTCGGAAAACTTTAAATAAATTGGTATTGTTTAAACGCCAATAATAACAATTAAATATAGGTATAAAGTTGACGTCACGCGTATGTTTCTGAATCAAATCAATCAGACATTTGTGGTCAGTGGCGTTTCGTTTTAAAAGGGAACTCGGTGTATTGCTGGTAATCTACTTGCGTGGCGAATTCTAAAAAAAAATGTCTCACTCGGTGGTATACACACGCTTTTTAGGATGTCAATACTTTCTTAATATTGTACTTACAAATGCTCGATTTAAAATCATGTAAAGGTTCAATACATTGTAATATAATTGGTTTTTATCTTTGAATTCATAGTAAACTCGCCATAAATTCTTGAAGTTGCACAATTTTTGAAAGTCACAAAATGTTGTCATTTTTAAAGTCCAATCAAAATTTGAAATGAAAATTATCGCACTTCTCATATACATAAACTAACACATTTCCTAGCACATTTCATTGTTCCATAACACAAATTACTGATTTTTCCATCTTATACATATTAAACTAATACATATTTGCATCCGAAAAATTTGATGTTTTTCACGTCAATTTCAAAATCAACTGATGTTCAACAGCAAGTAAATCGTTTGCCAGGCATATTTTTCGATGTGTACCGAAAACAATACTAAAATGAAACATATTAATTAATTCATATTTGTAAAAATTTCGAAAATTACGATATAAAAGAACTTGCAACTATAATTGTGGATGACAACTGACCTTTTTGAAAAACCGTACGGCAATGATACAATGTTCAACTATACTCACTAATTCTATTTGCTGTTTCATTCTGGTAGCACAAGATAGAATGAAATCGCATGAAAAACGCATCGCGGAGATTCGGCAGACATACTGCCACAATCTGACATTTTAAAAATATGTGAGTTGAAAGAAAAAAACATCTAAATAATGTGTCTCTGATTTATTCAAGTAAATACGTCAGAGCCACATACATTCGTGAACGGGAGATTATCTAATTTATAATTAATTTTAAATATTTACTTGCTTGTAATTAAAAAAAAAATAATTTTTAAATAAAATGCTATTATTCCATATAGTTAAAGTTATTTGCCGCCTTTAATTCAAAATTTTAAATGAATTAGTTTGGACATTTTTTCAGTATGGGATTGGCAATCCAGTTTTTTACAGTACATACAAAGCAAATAAGCAAATAGAAAAAGAGAAAAAAAGCACTTACGTTGATTCTAGTTCCTGGAGCTGAAGTCGAACTAAACTCGGAGTCCTCTGGAACTCGCGGAATTAGCGAGTAAAAAGGCAAAATGCCGCAAATAAAAAATGCACAATGCACCAAGCAAGAAAAAAAAGCACTAATTAGCACTAATAACAATTGACAAAGCCCACAAATAATTAGTACGTGCAAAATGTGATTAATGTATTGGAAAAAAGGGGGTTTTTAAGCGTAAAGCACAGAAAAAGCAAAAGAAAGTAAATGATAAAGATGAATTAGCTGCCAGCGCCATAGACAGGACATTGACTGTTCATAAATGAACAGAATTTGTAATAATTTGTTTATCATTCTCATTTTTTCATTATAAACAATTGTGTTTATAAACATCTGTAAGCAATTACACAATTGTGCCGCAATCAGAATAAATCAATCGAAATCAGCGATCGGCGGCGAAAAAGTCTTTGGACGATGCCAAAAACCCAGAAGTTCTGTTGTAATAGATACAAAGTAGTGTTGATTTCCGGATGGCAATTCGAATAACGGATTTGGCGTGAAATGTTATCGGGGTAGGTAATAAAAAAATTACCGCCGATAAATTCAAAATGTAAAAGTAAAAATAAAAATAAAAAATAAATCCCTACGTTGTGTTTGATTTTTGTTTAAATTGTTAACCCAAATTCTTTTTAGAGTTCTATGAGACCGAAAAAAAGAATACGCTGAAGACCGTTTAATTAAATAAAAATACGTTGAAAGGTTTAGGCAAACAGAAATACATACATGATATGTTTGTATATGAAATAGTGCATATAGCAAAATCAAGAAACAATTAAAATTGTTTAAATAAAATTTGCTCAAAGAAAATAAAAATTGCAAATAAAATTGCATAAATAAGTTTACACTACCGGTCTCTGGTGTATAATTTAGGGATTTAGTTATTAGGTGTTGGTAGTACTGGTTGTTGTTTGTGTTGGTAGCACTGGTTGGGGGAGGAGTTTATAATTTGAAATTTGGCAGGTTGAGGTGAGGGTGGTGGGATGTTGAATTTCAGGGAGGAGGGGGTGGAGTCTAAAGAGGGGGCAGGAAGGTAGAAAGGCATAGGGGCAGAAAGGCATAGGGGGCAGAAATTCATGAGGGGCAGGAAGGCAGAAAGACAGAACTGCTGCTGCAGGATTTAACAAGTGTTGACAAGTCTGAATATGATGATGACGTCAGGATAATACGTCACAGCGTTTTAGAGAGAGTGAGTTATCATATTGGAAAGTGACCGCATCCTGTAGCAAGATATATGACACCGATAATCATATACACACATATAGGTACGATATGTGTTAAATATATTTATTGACGTATTTATAATTTTTATTTGTAATGAATATATAAAAGAGATAGATTCCTAATTTTTTGTTCATACCAGATGTTAACCTTTAACAAGGCGCATGGAGGAAATTTAAGTAAAACTGCTGGTGCTTCAAATTCTAAAAATAGTCTATTAAATTCTCTAATTAATAAATTGGGTGTTGAATTACATATACCCGGTTATAATTTTTATGGACCTGGAACAAAGTTAAGGGCAAGATTAGAGAGAAGTGATCAAGGAGTTAATAAACTAGATTCAGCTTGTAAAGAGCACGATATTGCCTATTCAAAACATAAATCATTAAAAGACCGTCACAAAGCCGACAATATATTAGAAAATCGAGCTTGGGAAATAGTAAAATCAAAAGACGCCAAACGCGGTGAAAAAGTAGCTTCTTGGATTGTCACTACAGGTATGAAAACTAAAAGAGCCTTTGGCAGGGGTTATCAAATAGAATCTAAAAAGGTAAACGAGGAAAATCTAGAGGAAACAAGAGAAAAAATATGAGAGCCATGGACGGCGTCAACGAAGCGGTGGTAAACTTAGAAATAATAATAAGAGAAAAAGATTAAATAAGAAGAACAAGAAACGTATTTCGTTCGAGGGACAATTTTTACGAAGAATAAAGTCATCTTTAAAAAATCAAGGAATTATTCATGATGAGTCAACCAATAATAATAATAAATTATTAAAGCAAACATCCCTGAGAGCACTTAAAGCTGCTAAACGTATAGCGAAATCTTATGGAACCGAAAAGAAAAATATATTTATTCCACGTGTTATTCCGCTTAAAGCTAAAATAGGTGGTATCTTACCACTTTTACAAATTCTAGCAGGACTAGGCAGTTTAGGCAGATTGGCGGGAGGGGTTTCAGCTGTAACGAAAACAATTTTGGATGCAAAGAATGCAAAAAAGAAACTTGAAGAGGATAATAGTCATAATAAAGCTATGGAATCGATAGCATTTGGAAAAAAAGGAAGTGGATTGTATATAAAAAGATATGATAAAAATAATAATGGGAAAACAGTAGGTTATGGATTATATTTACCAAATGGGGGATCAAAAAAAAACTAGCAATTTTACCGATTAAGATACCTTAAAATAGAGCATTATATAATAACGAATTAAATCGCTTTTCCAAACAATTAAAAATTCCCCATTTTAGAGGAATATTTATGCGTAATAGTTTACCTGCAACACCACATTCAATTGAAACAGGAATTGTAAATTTAGATTTAAAACAAAATAGTGGTACACACTGGGTTGCATACATAAAGAAATATAATAAAGTACTATATTTTGATAGTTTTGGTTCACTTAAACCACCTCCGAAATTGTGTAAATATTTTGGTGAAAAAGTGACAATAAAGTATAATAAAAGTATAACATTGAAAGTTTTCAGAAATTCAATCAGAACAATTGCGGTCAACTGTGTCTACAATTTTTATATAAAAATACTTGAATGCTGTAATGAACCCATTTTTCTTGGCCTGAAAAATAAAAGAATTAATTGATACAATAGTATATATTTCAAGTACTTACCGCCCTCGTTGATCGCCGTCGTTTGGGATGTCGCTGGAAAACCTGAAATAGATTACCGTTTAGCACATTGTCATTAATAAGTACCTTATTTACACTTGTTGCACCGGCATTTAATTGTTATTTAGGTTATGTTGACATTGTTTACAATATAAACAAACACTGGGAGTTCGGCAACCAGTTATACCGTCAACCGATTGCACCGGGAATCGCGGCAATACAACATACCGTTTAGTACCGCATACCGATGTTGAAGGCGTGCAGGACCGTCCCGCGGGTATATAAAGAGCCGAAATTTCCGTTAGTGAGCAGTTCCGTTCCGAAGACAATTGAAGAACAACAAACAGCAATTATTAACAACGAATCAACAAGCAATCAACAAGTAAGTAAAACAATACCGACCGGCATCAAGCACCGAAAATCGCCCAGCGACACCGTTGAATCGCCCTGTGAGAGAGTGAGTATTGGAAGCAGTGTTTGTCGCTTCAAACCACCGACGAAGGCTTCTTAGTGTGGGACCTTCGAGTCCATTCACACGGAAGTATTTCTGCTTGGCAATCGCCTTGCACAGGACCTGTCAAATAGGTCTAGTGAATGCCATTCCTGGGCACTAGCGCTCTTAGTGTGGGATCTTTGAGTCCATTCGCACGGAGTCGCCGGTTAACCAGCGGGCAGGTCGCATTCGCAATTCGGTTGTGGCGACAGCTAGATCTGACACAGTCCATTCGCCGTTTCCTGTCCGAGACTGTGTGGCTCCCACCAAGAACTAAGCGTTAGCAAATAAAGAGTGTCTTTACACTCTAGCGAAGCGTCTTAGCGGTAACGGTGTCGACTAATACACCGGGAAGCGACAAATTTGAGTGGAGCGACCAAAAGTCACCTCTCCAGTCCATGTCAACGGCTAGTTAGGCAACACACCGTGCTGAAAGCCATACATTTACCGTTTTACCGTTACCGACCGTATTTTTCTACCTTTTCCCACCGTTTATCATCCCGTATTCCAAAAACGGCCAACCGGACTATTTGAATATAAATTGTAACCTATTTTTGGATTATTTTTGTTGTAGTTTTGAGGGTTTAAATAAAATTGTATTTTCTTTTTCTGGTTAATAATGTGCTTTAATTGACCCCTAGCATAGCCGTATCTCCATTGTGTTACCTGGGACCCGTTTTGGTTTCCTGTTTTCGTCTGTAAAAACAGGTGGCGCTCGAGACAGGCAAATCCGCCGAAAAATAAGCGTCACAATGCTATAATTTATCTTGTAATGAACCCATTATTGTCTTCCCCTAAAAAGGACAAATAAATTAGTCATTCCAATTATTATTCCAAATACTTACCGATCTTCATGCTGTTGTGGGTCCAATCTCCTAACCACACTTTGGTGACAATAATATCTTCCCTGGAAAATTAAGAACAACAAGTGAATAAATGTACTAACAGTTATTACTACACTTACCAGGCCACCCCAAACAAGTGCATTTCAAGCACTAAGTACAGTCAGTACCATTTTTTCCACCAGTGCAAGTGCAGCTGTCACAACATAACCACTTTTGGAGATTTGACCATAGACAACCAGAGCCACTCAGGATGTTTGTTTACTTTTTGGACTTGTAAATAAAAATCACCAGTTGGACCCAAAACTCAAAAATAAATCATTTTAACTTACTATGATGATCCAGACTTGATTGCCTTCCGTCGTCCACCACGAATTCCTGATGACTCCAATTTTCTTATTTTGTTCTTGTTCCGTCGGCATTTGTAGTCACTTTTTAACACTCTTTTCTTCGGAAATTATTATGCCCTTCACATTTATGGTTTCACTAAACAAAAGAACGACACTTTCTTGTCACTAACATCCACCACCGAAACTATGAAAGTACACCGATTTCGAAAATAGGCCCGTTTACCGAACAACAACTCCCGACGGCAAAAGATCACCTAACCTACAAAAGAAATCACGAAAACCGTTAACCGTTTATATTAAACTTTCCGTTTTCGTTGAATAAACGGACAACTAGTAACGGGGTGTGTTCTTTAGAGGGCACTACAAACTATATCTCACCACCACAACCGTCTTCGGAGGCTAGAGATGAATAATTTGAAGTACCGGAAAAGAATGCGCAGGTGGCACTAATTGCTACATCTTACCAGTGTCCTTTCTGTTAAGCAGTATAAGCTTTAACCTGTTCGACCAAGAAATCAGTTCTGTTATAACTCAAATATAACAACACAGTTTCACTGTTAAATACTGTCAGCAGTAATTTAAGTGTGCAAGTTCACCAAAAGTTCTTCGAAAACGTTCAAACCGTTATCATACCGTAAGTACTTTTATTTCTGACTTTTCCGCTCTACCGTGTTTCTGTTACGCACCGTTATTAGAATCACCCTGTTGAGCTTGTAATAATTCGCCATTCTATATTCCAATTCCCTTTTGGTGAGCGTCTGTGACGCCATACGCCGTTTCCTGGTGGACATTTTATGTCATTCGCCATTCTATATTCCAATTCCCTTGTGGTGAGCGTCTGTGACGCCATACGCCATTTCCTGGTGGACATTTTATGTCATTCGCCATTCTATATTCCAATTCCCTTTTGGTGAGCGTCTGTGACGCCATACGCCGTTTCCTGGTGGACATTTTATGTGATTCGCCATTCTATATTCCAATTCCCTTTTGGTGAGCGTCTGTGACGTCATACGCCATTTCCTGGTGGACATTTTATGTCATTTGCCATTCTATATCCCAATTCCCTTTTGGTGAGGGTCTGTGACACCATACGCCGTTTCCTGGTGGACATTTTATGACATTCGCCATTCTATATTCCAATTCCCTTTTGGTGAGCGTCTGTGACGCCATACGCCGTTTCCTGGTGGACATTTTATGTCATTCGCCATTCTATAATCCTATTTCCTTTTGGTGAGCGTCTGTGACGCCATACGCCGTTTCCTGGTGGACATTTTATGTCATTCGCCATTCTATAATCCTATTTCCTTTTGGTGAGCGTCTGTGACGCCATACGCCGTTTTCCTGGTGGACATTTTATGTCATTCGCCATTCTATACTCCAACTTCCCTTTTGGTGAGCGTCTGTGACGCCATACGCCGTTTCCTGGTGAACATTTTTATGTCATTCGCCATTCTGCACCCCAAATACCCTTTTGGTGAGCGTCTGTGACGCCATACGCCGTTTCCTGGTGGACATTTTATGTCATTCGCCATCTATACCCAAATTTCCCTTTTTGGTGAGCGTCTGTGACGCCATACGCCTTTTCCTGGTGGACATTTTTATGTCATTCGCCATTCTGCACCCCAAATACCCTTTTGGTGAGCGTCTGTGACGCCATACGCCGTTTCCTGGTGGACATTTTATGTCATTCGCCATTCTATACCCTAAATATCCTTTTGGTGAGCGTCTGTGACGCCATACGCCGTTTCCTGGTGGACATTTAATGTCATTCGCCACTCTATCCTAAATAATTTGTTTCACTCCGTCTGAGTTTTCGTCGTCAAAATTAATTTTCATCATAACCGACATTTTTACCGTGCATATTACTTCGTTAACAGAATCACCTATATGTTATATGTTTTCCCGTTTCTTTCCGTATTTACTATGATTTGTATTGTATTACTTTAATGACCTATTGACACTGTTTAATAAAGAGGACTTATTTTAATTTGTTTATAAAACGTTGTCTTTATTTTATTTGAACCCTGGATACCGTATCTCCATCTGTGCTACCTAGGCTGACCGGAATTTTCCTATTTTCATGTATAAAATAGGTGGCGCTCGAGGGCACCGAGGAAATAGCGTCAGAATCTTAGTATAAACTACTAATTGTACCTACTCGTATGTGTACCTACATGATGTGTATTATGTAATATGTCACAAATATTTATATTAAAAAGTATTTCACATTTATTGTCTGTTAGTTTTCAAGACTCCATTCGCTTAGATCCTAATTCTGATTACGGTTTAGCCCTAACAGGATTTTTTTCATATAATAGTATACCAAATATAAAACCGCCTAACAATAAATTTTATTACAAGAAAAGAAAAACGAACTCACCCGAAGCATAACGATTCCAACGGGTACTTATGAAATATCTGATATTGAAAAATACTTAAAAACCGGAATATATCAGATTAGTATTGTAAAGGACTATTCATTTATTATTTAACCTAATAATAATACACTTAAGTGTGAGATTGTGTGTAGAGATTTTGAAATTGATTTTACACAACAAGATAGTATTGGAAAAATGTAAAAACTTTAGCAGTGTGGAAAATTATTGTTTATCTGAATGTATAATCTTAGCTAAACCTAAAATAATATATGCTTTAGAAAGATATCATTATATGTATAGTAAATAGGAATAAGTCATTTTTTTTGTTTGTTCGTTAAATAAAACAATATATGTAGCATTATTATTATTATTATTAAACTTTATTATAATTTTATAAATTATACATAAGAAACTTAATAATTAGTATTGAATATATAATTACAACTATTAATGCAAAGCGTTTTTTTTTTGTTTCCCCTTTATCACATATTAGGAATTTTATAATGTCCAAAGGGTATTAAAAGAATTGGGAATTAAATATCGTTTATCATCAAATGCACTTAATCCAATTTTTCTTTGTTCAATAGTAAAAACAGTATGAAAATAAGCGCGTATTGTTTGTTATTTAATAACTTTATCTTTGAAATTTTTTAAACATTCAACAAAATCGTCAAATGTAATATTATTCTATAATACACAATATTTAATTCCCTTCGCTTTTTTAACACAATCTTTTACATCCTGTATCTTAAAACTATATAATTTTGTTCTTAAATCTATAAAGTGAGTCATAAATTTACCCTTGACTTCATCTTTCATTAAGCCAATTATTTTAGCATTTATTCTAGGTATATTCCAAGGATTATCAATTGAATAATCGCTGGTGTCGAACCTCTCAATACCAGTTTTAATTACTTCAGTATATAGATCATTACATTTTATTGAATAGATACAACTATCGGTATCCATATAACATATAGAGACGTCTTCATAATTAAATTACTCTAACATGTAATCATAATGAAAATCGTACAGAATTATCTTTGAAATGTTTAGAATTGCAGCACCTTTTATAATCCGTTTGATGAAATATTCTTCGAGTTTTTTTAATTCTATTGCCATCAGATTTTCATCAAATATTGTTCTACTATGAAAATGTGGTGAAGCAATTAAATTGGAGGCACCGTAACGTCCCGAAAACGATCTTACCAAGCGTACGTCACGTCTTTTTCTCAAATTTTCCATACATTTACCATAAATAGAGTTACTTAATAATTTGTAAATGTTTTTTTCAAAATCATTTTGTGCTTGTGCTCTTAGCTTCATATTTAATTCAATATATGGTCGTAACCAAGGTGTTTGTTTGAATTGAATGCCTCTGTGCATCTTTTTTTAAATAATTCCATGCTTTAAGGCTTGTTTCAAATTTTGATAATGTATAATTTATATTAATAATTTAGATATTTTTGAATTTGGAGCTATTCGGTGTTCACAACAAAATGGTAAAAATCTTTATGTTTATCATGAATTTCTTTGGGATAAATTAAATCCACCTCCACAAAATAGCCAGTTTCCGCTTCATCAGATATCTGTAAAATGTATTCTGAATTAAATTGTTCTATTTTAGAACTGCCTATCCATTCGTAATCAGAGAGTAGTAGATAGGACGACATTGCACAAGGATACAGTGCATTAAAGTCAACGTATAGTAAATAATTTGTGACCACTTGCATAATTAGGCATATATGGATTATTACTTTCTGCATACATTGTTATACATTGACTTATACCACCCCGTATAGATTCTTCAATGAATAATAACATGTCAACATCTTTTAAAATTTCTATTTTACAACTAGTTTGCTTTAACATTGAATCAAAACTGAAACTAGGACACGTGACATATTTGGCAATGACTAGTTCATGTGTTTTCAGAATACTGTCTCGAAAGGCCAAAAATGTGTCAGCAAGAAGTAAAACATCAATTTTTCAATAAAGATCTGAATAATCGCCCAATGTTCTACAACCAAATAAAAAAAAAACCCTTAAAGCATAAGAATATTCAAGCGGTGTAATCGTACCATCATTTAATTTATTGTAAAAGGCTTCAATTGGTGAGAGACCGGATATTTCGAGGATATGTAACGTTCTTTGTTTATTGGCAAAAGAGAAATATCTCCATATTTAGAGAGTTCATTAATTATAATAGATGAATCATAACCACTTAAGTTTTAAAATGTTATAACAATAACATTTGACTCTTTATATTTTAAATTACAATGTTGATTTTCCAGGAATATTACATGATGATGAAGGGATCATATGATTATGACCTAAAACAATTATATCGTCTTTTTGAAACAGTTTTTTACATATATGACAAATATTAATTTTAGATATTTCATGTGGTATGTTTGTTTTATCCATGGGAAAATATGTGTTAATAAGAGAACTCGCCAATATTCCAATTTCGTTTAATTCATTTGCAAACCACTGTACACAATTTTCTCCTCTATAACTTTTATAATAGTAATAGGATAGGTCATTATTATATTCATATTTTAAATAATAACCTACATAGAACGGAATATGCTTTTTATATCTTCTAGTACTTTTATTAAGTTCCGGATTTTCGCATGGCTCTAAAATAGCTTCAAAGTCTGCAAATATAATAAACGGTAATTTCTCTTTATTTTGATGATTTTTAAACTTAATATACTTTTTTTTGGAAAACTTATTTTACAGTCATTTCTCTCTTGGCACAGAACCGTATGAATTTTTAATTTAGATTCACTCGAAAAATAATTCAGACAATGATCACAGAAATATATTTTATTTTTGCATCTGGTTAATTGACTTTTAACTAATCTAGAGACTGATTTAATTAAAACATAATGATATTTTATTTCTGTTTCACTCTCAAGGTAATTTTTACTACTACTACTAGAATTTGTAGTGAAAGTAGTATCGCACTCCTCGATTTCCGGTAGAAAATATTTTTCTTGTATGAGTAAGAGATTAACATGCTTATTTAACTTGACCTAAGTCAATCTAGCTGGAACAACTTTATAATTTAAAATTGACTGATTATCTAAAAATTTATTAGGTAACGGCTCCAAAACGTAAACATTGATTGAAATTTGATTTTGTTTTTCAAACAGTGTTTTTCAACAGTAAATATCTTTAAACGATATGGGAAATGTTATATTTTCTAAGTTGAATACTTCGGAATAGTGCTGTTTATATGAGGACGTTCTTTCTGGATGATTTGCATTTTTTGTGATTCCAGCTAAGACTGACCACGCAAAAAAAGCATATTGGCAATATTGGCAACTCTATGAAAGATTAACCATTTCCAAATTCACATTTATCAATATTTACTTCTAAACAAATAATTTGTTTTAAAGCAAAGCCAGTCTGGGATTCTTGAAATTTTTCAAGTTTATGAAGGAGTTTAACATTCACAAAAGTGTTAAACCACTCCTCAAGATCTGTAGACCGACCAATGTATTCCTTTTTCGTATTAAAATACTTAAAATCTATTATTTCCTCTTCATTTGAGTGTTTAATGAATTTACAACATAAACATGTATTAACTTTTATCATATAAAATGTTATCCAGATCGTACAAAAAGCAGTCTTCAAATCTTCCCACTGCACTCTTTGTGAACGATTATAATTCTTTTTCTTTTTTAAACCACTTCCTCGATGATGTTGTCCTTTCAATTTTTCAAATAATACTACTTTATATCTTTTCAAATGAATTATTTTATTCAAAACATGTTTTTTGTGGCCTAAAGTTAAATCACATTTACGCAAGAATTTATTAAGCAAAAATATAATTTTCGAAACATGTTTTTGAAATCCTATAATTGTTGTTATAGATTTATTGTGTTTACTTAATAATAGAAGCGAATAGGTTTCTTTTAGTACAGCTAAAATATGCACACTTTGTGCTATTATATCAGTTTCCATATTATAGATTGCTGTTGTGCAATCGTTATACAATAAGCACTTATTTTCTAATACTAATTAAACTAATATATGTAATAATAATAATAAAAAATGCCTCTTTGGCACGCTTACTAGCGTACTCACTTTTCGGTTGGAGTGGATACACCGGCGGAATAAGATGATGAAGAATTGGCTGTTGCTGCAGCTATAAATATATATTATCTACGACCACACTAGAAAACGCTTGATTATGAATGCGATTTAAGTTTGCAAAATTTTACTTTGCGCACTTGTATCATAATGGTATATTATGCTACACCTCGTGTCACTATCAACAGTCGCAATCTAACGTCAAACACGTTAATTAAAATCACTTCAATTTGAATAATTTATTAGGCAGAAAATATAAAAAATAAACTTACAATTATCGATAAATTGACATATTATTTAACATTTATAATATATTTGTCAATATAATTCCTATTGTACCCAAAAAAAATTGAATTTTACATTTGAGAAATATGTACGCCATATATTATTCTACTTTTGAATCACAAAAATATCTCTGTAATTATTCATCTGTCATTCAGTTCGCAAATGAAAAATTAACGTCAAACTTTGTAATGTATATGGATAATCAAGCGTTTTTTAGTGATTTTGTGTGGTCGAAGATAAAGTATAGTGTATTATCTCGTGCAGAAACTGTTCTTTATGTGCTCGTGTTTATTGCGACATTCGCTTCGCTCATGTTCATCCTGTTTTACGTACGCCTCACTGTCTGTGTGTATATATCTAAAAGTGTGTTATAAGGAAGCGATCTTTTATTTAACCTATTTAATAAGTTTCTTAAATGGCAAAATAAAACAAAAAATGTTCATAAACAATTTATTGCAATGTTAATTATCATAATAC
Organism: Silvanus unidentatus; assembly: GCA_963930825.1. Lineage (NCBI taxonomy): Eukaryota > Metazoa > Arthropoda > Insecta > Coleoptera > Silvanidae > Silvanus > Silvanus unidentatus. Next base: position 9,177,335 of record OZ005758.1, read on the forward strand.
ATTATATTTATTCCTCAATGTCTGAAATCATCCAAACAAATTTCTACACCAACATTAACACTAATACAGGCGTCATTACTCATTATTTAAGAGATTTTGCTTTAACACTATTTTCACACTTTATCACTTATTTTCAAACTTATGATAAGTAATTTTTTAATGAGCTCAACAATTTGTTAAGTTTTGTAATTATAATTTCACTGGGACAGTGAATATCAAACTGATCCCACGAAAAGTGAAAAGCTCTTAATAATTTATTACTAAAGTCATTGAATTCAAATACGGTTTCATTTTTAAAAAAATATAAATTTTCTTTTATATAACGGAAGGCATTATCAAACGCATCCGTAATCAATCCATGCCTTTCTTTTTTCACGTACAATCGTTTATTTCAGTATAATAATAAATGTCGTGGATAATTAAAATTTTTCCAGTGTAGGTAGCAAATATTGCATTAATATTACTTTGATTGGAGATACCAAATAAATTTATGGATTTATTTTTTAAACTCAGTTTTAGGTAATAAACTAGGAAACTAAATTATTTGAAAAGGTTTTTCCGTGTATTAATAATATATCTCCATTTTTTAATTGTAATAAATGTGAAAAATTGATATTAGGCAAATATTCTTTTATCTAAATATATCGAACAAATTGTTTATTATCTCTATCATTTCCAAAGGATACTAATTCCATGGATGGATTCCAAATCCATACTAATTCATTGTTAAATACATACAAATGTTTACTAGAAATAATTAACATTTGCGCAATAACTTTAACTTTACATCTGGTATACCATACATAGATTGAATAGCTAATATATCATCATTAGCCAATTCCACTTTATTGTTTTCATAAAACCGATACATTATTGCATGAGAGTTTGATGAATGTCCTAAACCTAAGGAATGACCAATTTCATGAATTAGAACACTTAAGAGACTTCTTTTTCTTGAGAGTCGTAATAATTTATAGTTTCATTTTCAATATCAAAATTCCAATCTTCACTAAGGTCAATGCGTATTTCTGTACATTTTTTATTATCCATTTACTGAAGAGAGAAAAACCATTTAATTTCAGTTTTATTCCATTTATTTGGTGAGACTGTAAAAGCATTATCAATTACAGCACACTACGGTCTATTAATAAATGAAGCCAATTTTTATGTTAAAGTGCCATTACCATCTAACCAATAGAAATCTTCCAAATTTACTATAGCTTCTTGTAAATCGATTTGAGAGCATTCACTAGAATTTCCTATACCTAAGTATCCCATTAACTTAAGATTTTCAATAATTGCCGAATCATTTACTTGACAGTAGATAAAAATTACATTAATTTCAAACACAAATATTATTAATAATAATCTTATTATGTTTTTTGGTCATTTTTTTGCCCTTAATTCTAATAGGAAAATTCTATATACATATGTTGTTCAAACACGAACAGCATTATATAGAATAAGAAATGAGAAAATTGCAGAAGTATTTATATACAGGGTGTTTCAGCTAAAGTGGGCAAAAAGTAATGGTAGATTCTCCTCACTGCCCTGATTCAGAAAACCTATAACACTTATGCCAAGAAAAGCATAATAACAGAGTTAGAGGCCTTCAAAGTTCTTGAAAAAAAATCGAATTTTGAAAATATCTCCGTACAGAAAAAAAATTAACAAACCCCATTTGGTAGACTTACTTATCTCATAATGACATATCTTACTGCAAAATTTAATCAAAATCGGCCTCCCCCAACTCCACTTTTTTGCCAGGGGGGCCAGGGGAATCGCTGATCACATTACTTTAAATTACAACATGAAAACGATCACATTAATCTGCACCCTCGACCTGGAGATTCGACACGGTCTGGATGGATGCGTTAATACACAAAATGAGTAAATACAATATTTCACATTACATAACAAATCGTCAACAACGTACATTTCACGTGAAAGTAAATAATTCCAAGTCAGCAAAAACCCCTATTCCAGCTGGAGTGGCTCAAGGGGCAATAATGTCCCCGATTTTATTTACCATATACATTAATGACATTCCCACGAACAATGCACGAATATCTTAAAAAATGGAAAATCCAAGTAAACCCCAACAAAACGGCAATAATACACTTTACTAAAAAGCATCTAAAACCAGATCCACCAACAGCTAGATGGGGACCTCATAATATAATAACTACAAAATAAATTAAGTACTTGGGAATAAATCTAGACAGTGGCTTAACATATAAAACACACATCGAAGAGACCATAAAGAAGGCCAACCATGCCCTTGGTGCATAATACCCCTTAATAAATAGTCCTATAAACATTCAACTCAAGCTATACATCTATAAATCATTTTTACAACCCATATTACTTTATGGTTGCCGAATATTCAGTAACTGTTCGCATTCCCTAATTAAAAAACTTTAAACTTACCAGAACAAAGTTCTTTAAATAATTTAAATAAAAAAAGAAAATATAGTACGAAGCTAATACACGACCTAGCTGAAATTCCTTTAATAAAAGACAAAATACACGCAATGACGAGCAAGTTCTTTAACCAACAGGTAAAAAATAACCCCTTCACAAGCTACTTAGGTACCAACCACATGGCAACCATGCCGTACAGAATAAAATACAAATTGTTACACCAAATCATACGCTAGACTTTCCAGCTCTCGTAAGAGAAACATCTCCCGAGAATAAAGCGTCCGAGGTAAAGAATATAATACTGCAGCTCTGTACGGCACTCAAAGTAGTATTCCTACAGGGTTACAAGGGCCCCTTCTCTTCGGAGATATTGTCCTTGTGGCACCTAGAGCTCCCAACTATTGTCCGAGTTGGGTGTTTCTCTAGATAATTCCTCGTTAGCTCCGCGTATGGTAATATCCCGTTTGAGGTCTTAGCATTCCCGTGGTTTATTTTGTATGAAACATACATGAGCATTTGAGAGTAATTGTTAAAGTCAGATTAATTTTCCGATAAATGTTTGAGAATATATTGAAATATTAACAATTTTCCTTGCATTACACAAATACCAACATTCACACATTGAATATTTTAATTTAATATTGAATGCCATAAAATAGTACAATCAATAAATTGAATTCTTTTGAGAAAATATTGAGCGTTATTTGCCGTTGAGTTTCTTTCAGCAGTCTCTTTCAGTAATAAGACCCCTGGAACTGAACACGTTTGCCCCGCTAACAGCCCAAGTTACCCCGTGTGCTTTATAGGTGTTTCGTCGTTGCGAATTCGTTGTAAAAAATTCAGTAATTGGATAATTTTGAGTTTGAGTATTTTTTTTTCCTGATTTGGGAGTAAATTAGGTGGCGCCCGAGTTGAATATTTTGATCCGTGAATTGCGCAGCGAGAAACATTGCTATACTGTGGACTAACAACATTGCAGAGAACACAGAATCGCCCTATAAATTTTTGTAATAGTGATATTTTTACCTGGAATATCTTGGATATTTGAATGTTGATTCAATTATTTGGATATTTTCCGCCGATGGTGGCTCAGGAATAAGGTCCTCATTTAATTGGTCTTCTGAACTATTGTTATAATTGATTTCTTCGTATTTTTTATTGGGTATAGGTACCCTCTTCCCTATAACCTGCTGGGCTGATGGATTTGTTTACTAATATTTTTTCCGCTATCAGAGCAGTTTCTAAGCAATCTGAAATATTTTCATAAATTAATTATCAACATCTAACGCTGTGTTCTTTTACAATAATAATAAAAAACTTACCAAAAACTCTCTCACTAATAGGACGAACAGCAAAAACCATAAAAGAATGGTATAAAATTTGTTACATGAAAGCATTTAAATTATATGAATTATACTTACTTTATTGTCATTAACCCAAGAATTTTTTAAAACCGAAATGGAATTATCACAAATGAATTTGTACACTTGGTACAATTCTTTTTTTGTGTCGACAGTATGAACTTTGAAATATATAATAGTTTATACTAAACAAGTTGAATATTTATTTAATGTGAACACTGAACACTATGAACAAGTTAGAAGGGGCCAGATTATCTTTTTTAAGAAATAAGGGGGAGTTAGACCGAGTGAACCCATAAGTAAGACAGGTACTTTAAAATGGTATTACGTATCTCTTCGGTTCACTTTCCTTATGCTAAGTCGTACTCCTTCGGCAATCGAGTACTACCTTTTCATAATGGGGTGAAAACGTTGCCTCCCTAGTTATAATTGTAGGGATTTAGTAAATTCAATGTTGTAATCTTCTTTGAAACCCAGATTTAAATTTAAATTCCAGTATATTTGCCAAAGTACGTACTATTGAGTATATGTATTATAATTAAGTAAATGACGGTTATTGATGAAGTAAGATCATTATGTACATGATTTCAAGAAATTTAAATAAATTAGGTATCATTTAATTATCTATAACAGGTTATATTGTATTCTGTACAAATATGAGGGATGATAACCAATATTTTGAGTACCTACGACCTCGTGTAAATATATGAGCTTGTTCGTCAATTCTTCTACTTTAAAATGATATAAATTTTTTGTAATCTACAAGAAATTAAATTATTAAAGTAGTGCTGCACAAAGCGAACGCCGTGCAAATATATTTTATTCGTTTAGTAAAATTAAACATGGGTAAGTAAGCATATAATAAATTTATTTCTTGTCTTTTCTTCATTTAATTAAAGCTAGTGGGTTAATATGAAGAAAGGGCGTCATTGATTCGGCACAAAATTCGAATCCGTGAGGAAAATTATGCGATTAATTTACCTAATACGGAATACCTAGGTCGGAACAGCGATAGAGAGTTGCGAGTCAATAACGAAGGTATACCCCATACCTAATTCAGTGTGTAACATATAACATATCCGGCCCCAGTTATCTTGATGAACGCCAAATATTAAATGCGTAAATGATTCGTTTGTTGAACAGAATGGGCACCACGAGGCTGTTGCTTTAATGCGTTGTGCGCTTTGCGGGCACGCGGTCCTCGATACTCGCACCACATTTTTGGGTAGAACAATTAGGTATCATTTCTCTATCTTAAAACGATAAATAGATTTTTGATAAAGATAGTGTTTAACATAATTTGATGCCTATACATATAACATATATGTAGTAATAAATATTTGTTATCAACTAAGAAACACATATATTTTGTAAAAATAAAGATTTGATACAGGTATTAGTTATCCAAAATATATGTATAATTAATATATAAATATTCAATTTAGACTCATAGATAACTTTCATATAAAGAAACTCGTTATCGGAATGTTAGAAATTTTTTCTTAATCAGAGTATCTTTAGTAAAAATATAAAGATAAATTGATATCTAGCTTTTGGTTGTACGGGGGGCTCAATTGACATAATGAGTGTAATTAGAGGACGCTAATTACACTCAGAACAAATGACAAGAAAAGAAAAGAAAAGAAAAATGAATTCAAAGTAAAAATGTAAAATAAAATAAAATTATGTCCGTAAAAAATGCTCGTACGTTTCATCTGATTCGGAGGAATTGAGTCTTGGATAATTGAATCAGATGTAAACGTATTAAACATGGTGTAAGTTCTATTAAAGTACAGAGGAAAAATAATAACAAATGGAATAAAAATAAGAATTGGAAGCGGCGTGGCCAACTACATATATTCCAATCTACAAATTTTTTCCAAATTACAATTAAATGAAATTTGGACTCACCGTTTTAATGTAGTGGAAATACTTCAATAATTAACGAATTTATCGGATCAAAATTTAAATATATCGATTTAATCGACTGTCAATCTGTTTCTTGTTGAACGCCTAATCTTGGACATCATTTGGTAGATTAATTATTATAATTAATAATGCGTTTACGCATGTCAACACTGCTGGAAAGGACACGAAAAGAATTTTTGTCACTTCCGATTTTGAGTCGTTTCGTCTAATACATTTGTCAATATTATTGTTTTCGAATTCGATTTTTAAATTTTTTTTTACTATGATTGTACTTGTAATAAAAGTTTGTGATCAATATACAATCCAAACTACTCCCAGTTTTAATCATAAATATACAGTCCACAAATTCAATCGGCTCTTACAAAACGCGAATAGCGCGGCACGCATAAGCCACGACGGTCCTTCTAGGCCAGCCAGCATCCCACAGAATGTATGTTGCACAAATGTCCAAATGGGCACTCAAACAATTAATAATTAACCGTAGTAGTTATCTTGGGGTGATACTGTGACACGATGGCGCTTCTGATGGCACATACCATCAGCAGAGACCATCCAATAGGGGGGTCTCCAGAAGGTCCTACAAGAATTTCTACAAGAAGTGCAAAAGAAGTCTTGTACACGGTAAGACATTCCTAGTCACATGTGATGGCATGTATCCATCCTCAGGGCCCATTCAATAAGGGTGTGGTAGGGGGATGATCTCCAGAAGGAGACGGTCCACCAAGAAAAAGTAGAAGAACTTCTTCAAGAGGTGCGCTGCAGAAGAAGTCTTGTATATGAGCACGCGCGCGTACACACGCATTCATCACGGTATGGGTATGAGGGATGTTTTCCTTGTTGGTGATGGACACATAGGCGCGCACGCACACACACACGCACGTACGCATACAAGACTTATCCAGCCAAGGCCAGGGTAGGCTGGTCATCTCCAGAGTATTGTAGAAGAGATTTAAGAAAAGGTGTTGGTGATGGATAGAAATTTAAAAAGGAAAACTAGAAACTAGTGTAACATTTTACCAATAGATGTCACTAGTGAAAAATTGATTTTTCTTGTACATATACAATAATCGAATTTATTTCGGTATGGATCAGGCTGGGCTGGGCCGGGCCAGGCTAGGCTGGGCTGGGCTATTGGAGAATTGATTGATTGATTGATTAGTTAATTAGTAATTTTGGGTATTTATTGAAATATTTATTTAGTAAAAAGTGACCAACATTATCTAGTGACTGCAGCGCGATTCGAACCTGTGCTATATCAATGCTACTTACCTACAAATACATTACATTTACCACTAGGCTAATGAGATCATTTAAATAATTCTGTAGAAATAACATAGAACATCTTTCCATTTTTGTTTTAGAACACCATGATATTTAAATTTAAATTTAAATTATGCGCATAAGAAATCTGTGACATTTAATTTAAGAGGAGGGGGGGTGTTATTTAAATGATATATAATTTTTTAATGGTTCTATTCATTACAGTTTGAAATTTTTTTCAGTTTAATTAAGAATTCAATATATACATATAAGAATTATCTGAAATTATATACCAAGAAATATTTCTCGTAAGTTATAATTCGATTTTAAATTTATTTTTTTATTATAGTTTTTATTTAAGGTATTTTAAATATAAATTAAAAAAAAAAACATGACAACTAGTAGAACAACTGAAGACCCATTATTACATATTGTGAGAGTATCAGAAATGGCTTTCTCACCAACGAGAGCTAGTATATTAAGTGCAGGATTTGATTTAATAACACCCATGGATTTTACTATTGACCCAGGTGCTCGTGAATTAATCGATATATTAATAAAAGTTCAACTTCCTTATGGTTGTTATGGTAGAATTGCATCCCGTTCCGGCCATTCATTAAATATGGGTATAGAAGTTGGTGCTGGTGTTATTGATAGAGATTATACAGGAAATATTAAGGTTTTATTGTACAATCATGGAAAAACAAGAGCATATTTTAATAGAGGTGATAAAATTGCTCAATTAATTTTGGAGAAAAATATCATCCCATATGTTATGGAGCGTGTTGGACAAGGCCCCTTTCAAAAACGAGGTGATAATAGATTTGGTTCATCTGATAAAGCAAAAGTTGAAAAGCAAAATTGAAAGTTTACATATTTTGTAGTTTAACTTGTTTACCAATAAAATTTTAATAAATATTCAATATCTTTTAATTTTAAATATTTTTATAATCAATTTTAGGTTTAAAACCATATATAAAAAAGAATTTTTAATAAAATCAAATCATTAATGTTGGTGTTGTTGGTATGTGAACATTGTTCGTTTTTAATCATAATGAATGATCATATAATTTTACTCTCAGATCGTTCATCAATTTTAAGTTGTAAATTCTCACCACCTTTAATATTAAATGAATCAGATATAAATGTTGTGGCTTTAGTTGATTTTATTAGTTATCATACAATTAATAATGTTACTAAAGAGAATAACAAATTTCATTTCTCTATACCTACATTAGAAAAGAAATTTACACATACCAATAAAATCTATGAAATAGCAATTGATCCTGGATTGTATGAAATAAAAGATATTGCACATTTTATAGAAAAAGAGAGGAAAAAGATAGTAGAAAAGAATGAGAAAGATTATTTGTTATCTATTAAAGCAAATCTAAATACATTACATTGTGAAATTAAATCGGTTTACAATATTCATTTTGATGAAGAACATTCAATTGGTTCTTTATTAGGATTTAAAAAAAAAATTTATTATGCTGGTATTAAGCATATATCAGAAAATCCAATTAATATTTCAAATGTGAATGCAATTTGTATTGATTGTTCTTTAGTAAAAAATTCACATGCTGATAATAAAGAGACTCACATATTACATACATTTTACCCACTTGTTGTTCCAGGTGAAAAAATAGTAAATTCCCCCACTACCTTAATTTATTTACCAATCAATACAAACTATATAGATGAGATTATAGTTAAAATAGTTGACCAAAGTGGCAATTTAATTAATTTTAATGGTGAATTGATCACAATAAGGTTACATTTAAAATCTATTCTAAATAAATAGTAAATTCGTGATGGTTTTTAGATATAATAGGTCTAATTCATTTATTGTTTCTTCTTATGAAAATATCAATAAAAATACTATAAATAAGAAAATGAACATTAAAAACTTTAGTAAGAAAGTGAATGTAATGAGATTAACATCTGAAAATAAACAATTTCTTCAATCTTTAGGGTTTAAAGTTCTAAATTAAAATTTAAAAAATGAGTTCTATTTTACATATTGGACAAGAGCTCTATAATGATGATACTATTACATCGAAGCAATTTCATTCTTACTATCCATATTCCAGCTCAAAAATATCTTTATCGGATGAAATAAGGTTTCCAATTCAAACACAAAATATATATACATTACCATCTGAAAGTTTTATATTAATTGAAGGTAAAATTGTTAATCAAGATAATACAGTAAGTAATACAATTAAATTTATAAATAATGGTGTTGCCTTTATGTTTGATGAAGCAAGATATGAAATTGGAGGAAAAGTTGTTGATAGGTGTAGAAATGTTGGTATTACTACCACTTTAAAAGGTTACATTTCTTTTACAAAAAATGATACTGACCGATATGAACATACTAGTTGGAATCATTTCAACTACCCTAATATAATTGATACAACTGGACATTTTAACATTTGTTTACCTTTAAAAAATTTATTTGGTTTCTGTGAGGATTATAAAAAAATATTAATCAATATTAAACAAGAACTTGTATTATTGCGGGCATCAACAGATTTAAATGCAACAATAACAACAGACCCTAATGAAATACCTAAAATTGAAATAAATCGAATAGTTTTTAAAATACCACATATAGAAGTATCTACAGAACAACAACTTAAATTATTAAAGAATGTTGAAAGTGGTAAAGATATAACTATGAATTATCGCTCCTGGCAGTTATTTGAACAACCAAATCTATTTTCCAATAGTAAAAATCATATATGGAATATTGTTTCTTCAAGTCAACTTGAAAAACCACGCCATGTTATCATAGGTTTTCAAACAGACAAAAAAAATAAAGCAACTATGAATATGAGTCATTTCGATCATTGTAATTTAACAAATGTAAAATTATTTATTAATTCAGATGTATACCCTTATGACGATTTAAATTTGGATTTTGATACAAAAAAATATTCAATTTTGTATCACATGTATAGCATGTTTCAAGAATCTTTTTACTATAAGAATTCTGGGGAACCATGTATTCCATATGATAAATTTTTAACAATTGCTCCATTAATCGTCATTGATTGTAGTCAACAGAATGACAAAAATTTAAAAGGGGGCACGTGTGACATTCGTTTGGAATTTCAAACAAATAAAGATATACCAGCGAACACAAGCGTCTATTGTCTTATTATACATGACAAAGTAACTAAATATAACCCATTAACAAACATTGTCAATGTAATGTAAGAATGAAAGGTGAATTAGATTTATTCTAATAAGTGTATTTGATTTTTTTACCATTTAATTAAGAAAAAATAAACCAATGGATTATTAAAATATTATTTTATTTATGTAAATTAATAATTGAAACATTTTAAATATATTAAACAGCAATTGCCCCTGCTGCTGGAGGTGGTGGTGGTGGTGGAGGCGGACCATCTTCATTATCATCATCATTCCCATCCCAATCACTTGTATATGCCTCATCCCCTTCCTCGGCCATCTGCACTTCTTCCATCCAGCGATCGATATCAGCCCTCAATTCCGCCCTTTCTCGATCCTCTTGTGCCTCATCTTCTGCCCTTTGAGCTGCCTCATCCCAATTTACTTCTACTTGCTCAAAGGGCCAGGGCATGAAATCTCGCACCCGCGTGTTTTCTCTTAAGAAATGTTGATAATCATAACAGTGCAGATGGTGCTGTTCCATCCCATTCACTTGAACCAACTTCTTACATTTACACATAAAAAACTGTTTCTTATTTCTAGGATTCCGCCTCCAACACCGATTTATGTGCGAGAGCAAATATTGCTCCCGCACATAATGCCTCCTATTATAGGGGCATTTTCTAAATTTACTATCATTATTTCTGTTATTTTCAGACATTGTGTAAACAATTGAATGATAATGTTAGAAACTAATTTAAATTAATTTAATTCCCTTCCTTTTATATAAATCAGTTTTGATTACTAAACACTCTGTATCTAAATAAGTTTCATTGGGCTCTTACAATGTGGATACTATGCTAAAATCCCAGGAAAATTTTGTAAATAATCCACATTTAATTAATTAATACAAGTTTATATATTATTATCTACACTTAATGAATAAAGGTATTTATGTTATACTCTTGAATAACAATTCATATTATATTTAAGAACAAGTGAATACTTATTGTCTCACCAAGATTAATTCAAAGAACCACACTTGTAGAAATATTATTATAAAAAATTAAATGCATGCTTTGTACTGAATAAAATGACTGATTTGATTATTACAAAATTAAAAAATTGTCATACAAATGACAAAGTATATGAAATAGTTGAATATAAAAGGGGAACATAATTAATTTTCAACTTAGTATGTCATATTATAATTACCATGAATAATAAGAAATCTACATTTCAAAGGTGCCCCTATAATAAAGGGCATATTGTCAATATTAAATATTTTTTAAGACATATTGAACAATGTAGAAGAAGAAAGCGCCCCTATTTAAAGAAAAAAAAGTTTTTTAAATGTGTATGTGATACATTTATTCAAATTCACACATTGAAACGCCATCATATTCGGTGTCGTGATTACCAAGATTATATTAAAAATAATAGTCAAGTACAACCTCTTATACAAGAACCACATCAGCAACAACAACCTCGAGAAGTAGAAGAACCACCTCCACCACCACCACCACCATCACCACCACCAGAGCAGGGAAATAGAGAAGTGGATGAAAGAGAGAGATTGTTAATGATAATGGATTGGCTTGGAAATGTAATCGCTCCAGAAGAAGACAATAACGAGGAAGATGAGGGGTATTATGGTGAGATATTCCTTGACAGTGATAGTGATGAAGAATCTGATGATAGTGGACATCAACCACCACCTGCTGCAGCGATAGCTGTTTAGTTAGAGGTATTTTTCATAATAAACATAGGTATAAAACAAATTTTATTTTATTTTATGTTTTTTTATTATTTTAGATGCTGTATTTATTCGATTATAAGTTTTATTATAGTTTATATATTTTTTATAAACCTACATATAAATAATAAAATTATAAAATCTGAATTTAATGTTTTATTTTCTCATTCATCTTCATCGTCACCTATTAAATCATATCCTTGATGTAAGAATTCCTCATCTAGAATACGAGCCACCTCTTTTTTGCTTCTTTCACTCCTCTCTTTTTGAATTTTCAAATCTTCATTAGTAGAGGTGATTGATTTATTTGATGAAAAAGAAGACGATGAAGAATGGGGTATGGCTGGAATAACATTTAAGCCATTTGTAACTGATGGAATGTTTTGATCCAAATCTTCATTTGGTTCTAAACCAAAGTTATATTTGCGTACTAAATTCTCAAATATCTTTAAATCATTTTCATTGTCAATGCAGCTCTTCATATATTTCATTGGAAGATCACCAAACTTATTTATAAGAGTAACTTCTTTTGGTGTATAAGATAATTTAATAAAAATTGTGTCATCATTACGAGCATAAATATCTCGAACACCATATCTAAAAAATAATAATAGAGAAAAAAATTTAATTAAACAAGTTTTAAATATTTAATGTTGAACTTACTTGAATATGTGTTTTAACACAATTAAAGCATGTTCTATTGGTAATTCTTGAGGTTCAGTTATTCTAACAACAACAGTACATGGTATAGTTGCCATCACGTTTTGTTTATATTGTTAACAATTAAAGAAATTACTAAAACTGAAATAAAATTTTTATATAAGGGGGTTATATATAGTTATAGTGACTAAGTCATATGCGCATGTCTTTTTTTCATTTAAAATAGGGTTGGAGGTTAAAGCTATTTATAGTGGTAATTAATTCAAGAAATTGTTATTATATTAACTTTTAGAGAGATTCAAGTTTATATAATATTACTTACAGTTAGTTAGTATAGTACAACAGTTTTTTGTGTGAATATCACTTTTAAATAAACAATATATAAGGTAAAACAATTTATTTGTAATAATTGATTGATAATTGATTTATATATAATTAAACTTTGTAGAATTAACAAAAATGGATTTGTCAACAGTAAATCCTTTAACATTAGATTTACTAACGAAAGAGATGGTTAATAAAATAAAACAAGTTGGAAAATTGATTAAGACTGAAGAGGAATTCATAAAATTCAACAAATTTTTAAAAAAAAGTGTTATATTATTTAAGAAATATTTTCAAAACATAGAGAAAAAGAATAGATTTGTTTCCTATGCAAAATTAGAAGCTCATCTAGCTTTGTTTAAATATTATAAAGAGCAATTTAAACATAGATATAAAAAAGAGTTTGTTAATAAGAATAAAAGAAAGACTTTAAGACAACAGTTAATGTGGGTGGATGTTGAATCTTGTTTCAATAATCGATTAAAAACCGGGGCTATTTTAAATTATAATATAAAGGATCCAAATATTTTTTTTAATAAAGCGTTTAGAAGTTTTGCAAAAAAAATTAAAGAAGCCCTAAAAAAGTCTCTTATTAAAGTAAATGTTACTTTCTTTGCAAATTTCATTAAACCACAAACTGGTGAAACGGATATAAAACATTTTACAACAAAAAATCAAACAATTGATTTAAATACGAATTTAAAGAAGTTTTATAATGAAAATATAAAAGACACAATAATATCGAAATTAGAAACTTATCAAGAACGGGAATCTGGCCTTGCACTATATGAAATCATACAATTAAAGGTACATATAAACACTTATGACCCGATTAATGTAAGTGCACCAACTTGTATAAGTATTAAATTACCAAGTTGGGTTCAACTAACAAAAGCAACATTAAATGTTAAAAACAAAGATAATCATTGTTTTTTATGGAGTGTAATTGCAGCTCTTTATCCAGCTAAAAAATCTAAAAATCCTTGTCGAACATCTTCATATCCTCATTTTTCAACTAAATTAAATTATGATGGAATTGAATTTCCAATGACTTTAAGACAAATTCCAAAATTTGAGAAAATGAATAATATATCTATAAATGTTTTTACATTAGAAAAACCAGAAAGAGAAAATAACAATAATAAAGAAATAGTCGTTCCACTCTATTTAGGAAAAAAAGATTTTATTAATAAAATAAATTTGTTAATGGTTTCATGCAGTGAAAAAAATCAAGAGTCTGATAATGAAATAGATTCAAGTAAAATACAAAATTATAAAAACATATTTCATTTTGTTTTAATAAAAGATTTGTCTCGTTTACTTAGTCAACAAACACGATATTGCCATCACAAAATGTATTTCTGTGATAGATGTTTAAATCGCTTTAAAACAATCAGTTCTTTAAATAGTCACCAGTTTGATTGTAAAAAAATGAACAATGTAAAAATGACATTACCTGTGGGTGATGAAAAAATTCTTAAGTTTTCTCATTATAAATACAAAGAAAAAGTACCTTTCGTTTTATATTGTGATATTGAAAGTTTACTAATAAAATACAATGATTTGAATATTGATAGTAATACAAAGAAATATAAAAAACATGAGGCATTTAGTGTAGCATATTATTTTAAGTGTTCATATGATAATTCTCTTTCATTTTACAATTCTTATACTGGTAAAAATTGTATTTCCTGGTTTGTATTACAATTACAACAATTGGCATTTAATTTAGATGGTATATTTAAAAATCCATTACGTATGATTCCATTAACAGAAAACCAAAGAAAGGAATATGAATCATCCAAATATTGTCATATATGTGAAAATCCATTTGAAGAAAATAATTACGTAAAGGTAAAGGTAAAAGATCATTGTCATTTATCTGGTGTTTATAGAGGAGCAGCTCATGCAGCCTGCAATCTAAATTATAAAGATTCCCATATTGTACCTATTATTTTCCACAACTTAAGTGGTTATGATAGTCATTTTATAATTAAAAGTTTATGCACTGAAATTCCGGGGTCTATACAATTATTACCTATAAATAAAGAGAAATATATTTCATTTTCGAAAAAAATTAATGGTACCAAGATAGAATACAGATTTCTCGACTCATATAGGTTCATGGCTTGTAGTCTAGATAAATTAAGTTCATATTTGTCTGATGATGATAAAACAATAACAAAGGCTTATTGTAAGAATGACCATGAATTTAATTTATTAAAACGTAAAGGTATTTTTCCATATGAATATTTTAGTAATTGGAATATATTAAGGGAAACTAAGTTACCTAAAATTGATGATTTTTATGATGAATTAAATGATCAACACATAACCAATGAAGATTATGAACATGCATTAAATGTTTGGAATACTTTTCAAATATCAAATTTACAACAATATGCTGAACTCTATTTAAGGACAGATGTATTGTTATTAGCTGATGTGTTTGAAAAATTTAGAAATGTTTGTTTTGATGCTTATAAGTTGGATAGCTTACACTATTATACCGCAC